>CM044444.1:37235294-37415955 GCA_024363595.1 Xenopus borealis | reverse complement strand
GGGCGAAGTTAAAACTTTAAAAAAAAAAAAGATTTCCCTTCTAAAGTGCGACCCCCCCCCTATGACCAAATGGGGCCAAATACATAGAAAGATGTATGCGGATTTGCATAGTAAAAATGTGTTAGATTTGGCATATGCTGGGTCTTTATACCCATTTGAGACTCAAGTAATGCGCACAAGATAGCAGCCAATGCAAGGGAGTCATTCCCCATCTGTAGTTTCCTTAGGAGAAATTAACCAGTGGCCTTTGAATTTATGTGACTGCTTACAAGTGCTGCACAAGCAACCAATGAATTACAAGGGGAGGGCAGTATCAGTGTCCAAAAGGAAACAAGTATGGGCAAAGCCTGGGAGTGATGATGTAAGAATATAGGAAGTGAAGGTTTAAAACAGGCCACTCCCATCCTTCAGAAAAGAGAGAAAGGAGAAGGACAGATTTAAATGGTATATAAACTAGCTTTTACAATGACCTATTTACTTTTTTTGGATGGAAAATGGATTGTCTAACACAATGAGAACATTGTTAGTGGTTTCATAAGATTTGGACACTGAAGGTGAACAACCCCTTTAACAGTACCCCCAACCAAGCCTCTTCCCCTATTTTCCCTTCCTTTGTACACTACCTCATCTACCCTGTCTTCTATGGAATACTGTACCCACCCACACCTAGTTTAAAATCGCCTCCAAGCCTCTAGCCATCTTCACTCCTAAAGCAGCTGCACCATCATCATTGAGGTGCAGCCCATTCCTGACAAAGTGTCTGCAGCTGATTAAGAAATAAGCTCAGTTCTCCAGAAACCCAAAGCCCTCCTCCCTACACAAATCTCGTAGCCACACATTAATTTCCCTTGGCTCCTACTATCTTCTTAAAGTTGCCTGCAGGTAATATCTCCAAGAAAATTACCTTGGAAGTCCTCGTTCTAAACTTTTCACCTAGTTTTAATTTTTTAAACTATTCTTGAGGATTTCACCCTCATCTCTAATTTCATTCATTAGTTTCCTATGTGTACCAAGACCGCCAAGTCTTCCTCAGCCCCTCCCAATAACCTGTCCACTAGTTCTATCACATGCCAAAACCTAGCACCAGGCAAACAGGGTCCTTATGGCAGTTTAGCCTCCCAGGGTGCTGCAAAAGTCAGCCTGCTCCAAACATGCCAGTTAAAAGCTGTCCTCCCCAGCATCTTCACCCAAAATGGTGAATCTGTTGCTTTGGACAAGTGGTCGACCAGCCCCCCCCTACACTTCTATCTCCTACTTCCCCTCTTGACTGTCACAAACCTTTTTCCCTCATTGGCCTCTACTGCCCCTTCTCCACCCACCACTACACTGGCCCCTGTCAGTGGTTGCTCTGTGAGCCTTCTTTCCTTTCCCGCATTTTCCCCTGCTGTCAGTGCTGCAAGTTCCACACTTAGAGTCTGCAATTCAGATTTCAAGATGAAAACCCACCTACATCTCTCACACTAAGTAACTGCTGCTGCTCCAACACCACATACATACTACAAAACACACACCGGCAAACTCACTGGAACTCATGCTTACACTGGGTGCAATTCCTAAAAACCACCTTTGGGTTTTTTAAACTCCTGATAAACACTTCATTCACATGCAATTCTTGTCTTCTGAGTTACATATTCATTTTTTTAGGGTGTTAGACAAGTAGAATGACCTTTCAAGAGACATATGTTGAATATTAATTTAGTGTGCAGCTTATAAAAACTCTAACCTAGGTCCGCCAGGTTGGATAAGGCGAGGAGACACACACGCACCAGTGGATCATTCTCTGGATAATCAGTTAAAATTCGGACCAATGAGGTGATCACACCTAGTTTAATCAAGTGTTCTTGTATGTCACCTAGAAAGAATACAAAAAAGAAAAATAAAATCAGCATCAGCCATGTTTTGCTGCACATTCTCATACTACAAGACCATTGCAACTCAAACTTGCTGAGCGGTTCATATTGTTGGCAAGCTGCAGTGGTCTAACAGAGAATTTAGTTATTTGATGTAAGAAAATAGTGTGTTCTATAATGATTAGTTCCCTGTAAACCTTTAAAAAAAATAAAACTGAATGACTACATGCTACAGTATCTAAATCTAACAATCTAGCGCTTACTGTTGTCATAGCAGATTCGACCAATCGCTCTGCCAGCTTGCAGAAGCAAATCCTCGTCTGAGTTTGCCAATAGAGGAACCAAGACCATGACTAGGCCAGCGTCAATGCATGGCTTCCTTGTTTCCTCTACATAAAATAAATAATAATAATTATGTTAAATGTCACAATGTATATAATAAATTATGACTTTGTAATATGTATAACATTTATATAGTATAGGTAAGTCTCAGATATCTCTATATTGCCATATCAGGGTTGGGAGTAGGGGCATATAACCAAATACTGTATATAATCCTGTTTATCACTGCTATTATATTTTACAGAACTGGGTTGATATTGTTATTATTTTATTAGGTACTAGCAACAAAATAGAGCCACAGCTTACCCTTATGAATATATTATAGGACATCAATACATCTCCAATCCATTCCCATTAATATCATATTGCAATATATTTAAGGTGCGTCAAATTCGTCTATAGTATGGCTAATCTTATATTTCGTTTCATCTAATTCATTACGCATTCTATAGGAACCATATGCTAAAACGGAGTTACAAAAAAGCCTGCCAAGCACACTGTTAAAAGACCCCATCCTCTGTGAGTGAATGATGGCACCAAAAATACTGCTAAAGTTGACTTTGATCCATAGGGCTGCTATGCTACTTCATTTATACGCTCATATGGAAAAGTTTGGGAACCACTCTTAATTCTTTGGAGTTTTTTTTATCATTGGCTGAGGTTTCAGAGTAACAACTTCCTTTTAATATATAACATGCCTTATGGAAACAGCAGTATTTCAATAGTGACATAAAGGTAATCGAGATATCGAGCAAAATGACAGCCTAAAACTATTCGATAGTCGAATGCTTATCGAATTTTGAATAAAAACGTAGGATTTTTGGTGAATAATAGTAAATTTGCCCCTTAGTTGAGCCTCCTTTTGCAAATGTAACAGCCCCTAGACACCTCATATAGCATTTTATGAGTGTCTGGATTCTGGATAGTGGTATTTTTGACCATTTATCTATACAAAATCTTTCCAGTTCAATTATAATTCTACCCCTGCATAAATGCCTTTGTAGATTTCGAAGTGTGTTTAGGGTCATTGTCTTGTTGGAATATCCAACCCCTGCGTAACTTCAACTTTGTGACTGATGCTTGAACATTATCCTGAAGAATTTGTTAATATTGGGTTGAATTAATTCTACCCTCGACTTTAACAAGGCCCCAGTCCCTGAACTAGCAACACAGCCCCACAGCATGATGGAACCTATACCAAATTTTACAGTAGGTAGCAGATGTTTTTCTTGGAATGCAGTGTTCTTCTTCCACCTAGCAAAGTGCTTTTTGTTATGACCAAATTATAAAATTTTTGCCCAAAGCACTTTGTTCCAAAATGACTGTGGCTGGTCTAAATGAGCTTTTGCATACAACAAGCAACTCAGTTTGTGTGTGCATGAGTGCAGAAAGGGATTCTTTCTCATCACCCTGCCATACAGATGTTCTTTGTGCAAATTGTGTTGAATTGTAGAATGATGTACAGATACACCATCTGCAGCAAGATGTTTATACAGGTCTTTGGAGGTGATCCTTGGTTTGTCTGTAACCATTCTTTCAATCCTTCTGATTTTTCTTTGCCTGCCAGACCTGGGTTTTACAGCAACTGTGTCCGTGGCCTTCCATTTCCTGATAACATTCCTTACAATTGAAACTGACAGTCCTGCAGAGGGTCAGGCACCTGTGGGTTACCTGCAGAAAAATTCTGTGTGCGGGTATAGACGTTGGTCAGAAGTTTTGCTGGGTTGCGGGTCGGGCCACAGGTCTTCTCAGTATTGATTTCTATTATGTTTTTGACCACGCCTACTGCTGATGATGTCACTTCCAGTTACAATAACAGTACTTCCTGTTTCTTGATGGTCAGCATGACAGCACTTTATGATTCTTGATGGTCAGCCGGTCCGGGTTGCGGATAAGGTACTTGTGGGTCGGAGTTGGGTAGCGGGTAGGAATGTGGGTTGTGGGTCAGGGATGAGGATTACAGGTTGCAGGTACGGGTCAGGTATGTGTTGCAAAAAATGGACCCGCACAGGATTCTAGTTTAAACCTCTGAGATAGCTATTTGTAGCCTTCCCCTAAACCATGATACTGAACAATCTTTGTTTTCAGATCTTTTGAGAGTTGCTTTCAGAGTCAAATAGAAGCACAACTTGCAATTGGCCACCTTTAAATACCTTTTCTCATGATTAGACACACCTGCCAATGTAGTTCAAGGCTTAGCAAGCTAATCCAAGCAATTTGGTGTTGCCAGTAATCAGTATTGAGCAGTTACATGCATTCAAAATGACAGGGTTACCCACATTTTTGCACAGCCAGTTTTTAACATTCGATTTAATTTCATACAACTGAATACTGCTTCAATAAAAAATCTTCAGAAAACACCTCGGTACTCAGATATTCCTTGGACATGAAAGACAGACCACTGTTATCTTTTTTGTTGAAGTGGAGTAAATTATTATGCAGGATGAGAGGGGTTCCCAAACTTTTTCATATGACTGTACATTAGTCCTATGCCAGAGAAAAAGAAAGCTTAAAATCACTGCTGATTGTCCAATATGTAGACCCCAGTTATAATCAATTACTTTACAGAGGCTGGCACTCTACTTTGATTACAAGAAATACACTGGACCAGGGTAATTTTGTACAAACCAAGTCACCACTATATATTTACAGGAGAATTAGATGGTTTGCACAGCCAAATAAGTCAAGCAATACAAAAAATAGAAAAGAAAAGAAATGGCCTTATAGTTTTGCACCTCCCATTCTGCTGTTTCTAGATTCCCACGAACATATAGCCATAAAATTTTACTTTTATTAATCTATTTAAAAACATCCAGAGTGTTAAACAAGTTAAAACTACAATTGGGACTGTGATTGACAATAACAATACTGATATCGCAAATATCGTTACCTCAGGTAACTTGTTGCTATCATGGTTATGTAGGGGACTACTAAATTAACCTCCTAGTTATTTAGCAGGCAGTCCCCAAGTGTTATGGACACCTATGTGGGTCCTAAAATACAGTTAGGACGTGGAACTGTTTCCTATTCCTGCTCTAATCCATGCCCCTTGCTGTTACACATAGTGACCAGTAGATGGCACTGTTTTAAAGTATAAAAGTACTGTAAGCCATGCTTTCAGTGTCCATCTTGTGCTGGCTCTAGCCTGAGCAGGCAGGCAGAGTATTCGATTGGAACCTAAGCAGGTCAGGCTTAGTAAGGATAGGCTACTCACTGTTATAGGTCACTCTAGGAGTGACAGATAGACAGAATTATTTAGCTGAGCAGTCTGAGGCTCCTACGAGGATTGTGAGTGGGATTAAGATCCCGGGTACTAATTGCCCAGAGTAGGGACTAAGTGTACAGACCTAGGATTGAAAGTGTCTCCTCAGGTTCCACTTAGGGAAAAGGCTGAAAGCTGGGTGTACCTCCTCAATGCTGCATGTACATCGTCTCCCATGTGTGAAGGGGACAGTCTCTGACCAAAGGTGCTGTGAGTATTGCCTATCCATTGTTGATCCTGCCTGTGCTATGTTACTGCTGTACACTCCAATGTTGATTGTATGTTCAATAAACGTGTTCTATAGTTAAGAACCACTGGCGCCCAATTATTTGCACCCTGAATATTATTACAGTTGCACTACACCCTGCCTCCACCTCGCTGCGAGGGCTTACTCCCTAAGATTTAAGGTCTCATCCGGAGCAATATATTGGGAGTGAAGCCTATAGATAGAGACAGGTGCACTCGAGTTTACTATAGCGCTACAGTTATAAATAAACCGAATAAAGAGGAAGAGGGGAGAGTGTTAGTTCATCACACTGTGTGGCTGATTTGTTGCCAATGTTGAGAGTTTAGGTGATCTCAATCAATCCCCACAGATCCAGTGCAGCATATGCTCCAAAAACCACCCCACCTGAGGTGAAAGTGCAACGTACTAAAAAATTACATGTGCATTAGCTAATACATGACCAATGAATGAGATATAAAGTGTAAGTGTCAGCATGGAGTGAATAACTTAACGGTTATTCACACAAAGTGCCAGTGCTAATAAATATAAATTATATATAGAAATTCATGATTGGTCTATTACGATGAATTGATTCCTACCATGTGGTGATACATGAAATCAGTGTATTGAATTAATACCAGTTCATAGAAAGTAAGAAAATTGGAAGTGAAAGGTGGGTGGAGTTGTCCCGCAATTAACTGCCTATTTCTTTTCTTTTCTATTTTTTTATATATATTTACAGGATCCTTGGCTTCCCCAGGGATAATTCAAGCTGCTGGATTTGCAGTAATGATATGTCAGAAAAAGTTTCTCTACTGTCCATGTGCCCACCCAGGGAAAGAACACTGTCCTTGGGTAGTGGGTTAACAGCACTGGGGAATACCTAACAAATAGGTAGCCCTGCTGATTTTCCTTGTGTTAGAGATACTAAATGTCCACTTTCCTTAGCTCATCTTCTTACTGTGGCTAGTCTGCCCTTCCTCTGTGTCTGAATCCAGCCAGATGTACTGTAGTTGCACAGTGCATTGCTCAGGGTTCAGGTTTACAACTCCAGTATCCATGCACTATTCTAAAAATGTTTGCTGTGATACACTACAACTAACTGCAGCAATAGAATGAGAGTTGTCTTGTACAGAAGGAGTTAAAGTGTGCCAGGTTAAGAATGTGCATATACGTTTCATTAAAATTAGACATTGTTGCCAATATAAATACATTATTTAATTTTCATTATTAATTAGAAAGCAATCAGAAATCAATGAGTCCAAAAATATACATATTATGGAAAGGCCATCTCCCTCATTTTAATCAACTAATTTATATTTTTAAAAATTATTTACTACTAAACTATTGTTTATTTAAAGTAATTGTTTAGTATAAAAATAAAAACTGGGTTAATACGGTAGATAGGCTGTGCAAAATAAAAAATAAAAAAAGTGTTTTTAATATAGTTAGTTAGCCAAAAATGTAATGTATAAAGGCTGGAGTGGGTGGATTTGTAAAATAATAGCCAGAAAGCAAATTCCTGCTTTTCAGCTCTCTTGGTTTACACTGACTGTTTACCCTGTTAAACAGGCAGTAACCAATCAGTGACTTGAGGAAGGGCCACACGAGCCATAAAAGTGTTGAATCTGAGCATGCGGAGGATCAATTGCAAACTCACTGAACAGTTATGTCCCATGTGCTCCCCCTTGAAGTCACTGACTAAAGAGCTGAAAAGCAGGAAGTTGGATTCTGGCTATGTTAGACATCCAGTCACTCCAACCTTTAATGCTTGCATTTTTCCCTGACTAACTATATTGGAAACATTTTTTATTTTGCACAGCCTATTTATCCAGTTTTTATTTTTACACTGAACTGTTCCTTTAAAGGGGTTCCTTTAAATTAAGTTTAATTAAGTAAATTTTATCATGTTATAAAATGGCTAATTCTAAGCAACTTTTCATTTAGTCTTCATCATTTATTTTCTATAGTTTTTTTTATTATTATTTGCCTTCTGATACTTTCCAGCTTTCAAATGGGAGTCACTGGTCCCAACTAAAAAAAACAAATGCCCCATCTAAATACTAGTTGTTATTACTATTTTTTTATTATCCATCTTTCTAATCAGGCCCTCTCCTCTTATTCCTCTGTCTCTTATTCAAATCAATGCATGGTTGCTAGGGTAACTTAAATTGTGGAAATAGCAAACTGGAAAGCTGTTGAATAAAAAGCGAAATAGCTCAAAAACCAGAAATAATAAAAAACGAATCCCAAATACTAATTGTCTTAGGCTATCACTCTCTACATTATACTAAAAGTTAAATTAAAGGTGAACCTTTAATGTTTAAATAATTTTTTAAGACCTTAAGAACTGTGATCCAAACTACAGAAATACTCAAGAAAATCCCTGGTCCCAATCATTCTAGATTACAGGTCCCATACCTGTACAAATATTGTACATTTTTTAAAAGATGAACTACCCATTTAAGTTGCAATTGTAATGGGTACAATGCAATAAATTAAGCACATTTTTTTCACCTCCTGAATAAAATGATTGCATTGTTGTAAAACAAATATGTCAGAACCAATATTTTGCACTCTGTATTTACTTTAGAAGACCCTAAATTATTTTTTTTTAATTAATGAAACTCTAAAATGCAAAAGTTACACTTACCATTCTTTGCCAGCTCTGCAAGTACATGAGCAACTTTTTCTGTGCAAGTTGGGTTAGCTGTTAGGATTGTGGCTAATGCTGGTAAAATGTCACACTCTATAAGCAATTTCGAAGACCTTTGAACTATAAAGAACAAGAAACAATAAACACATATTTTTAAATAAATTAATGTAACCAACAATTGAAAAGGTGAAAGCAGCAGAGGAAAACAACTAATGTATTAAGCAGCAAAAATAACTTTCATTAAAACAAATAAGTAATTAATTTCTGCCTTGGCACTAATTCAGTAGCAAAAAGGGGAGTAAAAGTACACCTCTTAGTGCTAATTCACTTTGGATTTGTAGAAATGTGAAAGGTACAGAAAGTGGTGGGTAAGGGTCAGAAGGACTGACCTTCTACATGCCTCCCCCCACAAACAGTTGTAAAGGTAACATGTACGTATATCTAGATCTAGGTGCCCTGAAGATCTCAGGTAAGAACTTGGTAAGCCAAGTAATAGAGTGAACAGAAAAAGATTATGGTGGGCACTACAGTATTTTATTTTTCTGCCTGTTTTGCCTTGCACTAAATTTGATAGTGGCACTTTACACAAACAGGAATACAGCAAATTAAATATCATACACTTCTACGCAGCTGCCAAAATGGTGTGCAGTAAATTCATGCATAATACTTAACTGTCTTCATCAAGAGCCAGTAGGATCCCACTGAGACTTTGAAGAATCTGTTTTTCATCCTCAGCTTCACCACCACAAAGTTTTAGGCACTTTAAGTGCTGACTTAGCTCATCTGCATTTGATAAAGAAATATATCAAGTTACAAGCTGATCATTAAATCTTTGGAATTGACATAATAAATAAGTTCTCAAAAAATTACAAGAGCCACAGCACAAACACTCTCCTATTTATAGCACAAAGTTTTGATGTTGGAAAAATGAAAGGAAAAGTCTTAAATGGTTACTGCCTTGAAATACTTTTTTTTAACCTACAGTTTATGATATAGGCCTGTTTGAAATACTTGGGACATTTTCCCATTATTCTACATATGCACACTAGTAAGATGTTAAATGAGCCAAAGTGTTGCTTCTTATATAGCTACAGTTGGAAGGGATAGTATAGTGGATCTTTCTGTAATTATGCTTATTTACCAGTAGCTCTTTCCAGCTGACATGAGGTCACCCATTCCGAATAGAAAAAAGGAGGTTCAGGCTAAATATTCAGAAGGGTTTTTCTTTTTTACAGTGAGAGTTGTGAAGATGTGGAATCCTCTCCCTAAATCAGTCGTACAGGCTGATACATTAAATAGCTTTAAGAAGGGGTTGGATGGCTTTTTAACAAGTGAGGTAATACAGCGTTATGGAAGATAACTCAGTACAAGTTGATCCAGGGAATAGTCCAATTTTTTTGGAGCCAGGAAGAAATTTTTCCCCTTCTGAGGCAAATTGCAGAGGCTTCAAATGGGGCTTTTTGCCTTCCTCTGGATCATCTAGCAGTAAGACAAGTTAAAAGGTTGAACTTTATGGACGTGTGTCTTTTTTCAACATAACTTCCTATGTTACTATGCTTATCTTATCATTTGACTTCTGGACTAATAATTGGCTCATTATAGGAGCCAATGCATACCCACTGGAATGCATCGGCGGGACCCAAAAATTGGATTTTTACAGTGCATATATGTTATTATTTATTTGTTTCCAGTATATTCAGTAGAGGAGCCAGCATTAAAGGACCCATTACAGTAGTACAGAAGGTTTAGCTCAAACGCATTATCAGTGATATACTGTAGAATATAGTACTTAAATGTGTAAACAACGTAAACTGTTTGTTCTTAAGAGAACAACTTCAAGAGGAGTTATTAATGTCCCACATTCCACATAAAGATATATTGTGTGTCGAAAAAAGGAAAGGAGTTAGCACACCAACTCCTTACGTGAAAACAGTTCTTACACAAAGGGAATTTCATCAGTGAAGTTCATGTATAACAAATTGCAATGAATCATATAGTTAATTTAAAATTGTGTTGTAATTCAGAACAGGTATGGGGCATATTATCCAAAATGCTTGGGACTTTCCGAATAACGGATCTTTCTGTCATTTGGATCTTTATACCTTCAGTCTATTAGAAAACCATGTAAATATTAAATAAACCCAATAACACAGTTTTGCTTCCAATAAGGATTAATTAGGTATTAGCTTGGATCATGTACAAGGTACTGTTTTATTATTGCAGAGAAGTAAATTATTTTTTAAAATTTGGATTATATGGATAAAATGGATAAATCAGAGTTAATAAATGTTAAGTTTTAACTAGGTAAATCAGGCTGCGCATGTGGACTGAGAATCACTTAAGAGATTCAGATGAATTAATAACAAATTACAACACAATTAATGAACTATGTGATTCATCATGATTTGTTATAAATGAAATTTATTGATGAAATTCCCATTGTGCAAGAATTGTTTTCACATTCAGTAGTAAGAATTTGGAAGTTGGTGAGCTCACTCTTCCCTTTTTTCCACACAATAAAATCTTGTGGATTGTGCAACATTAATAACTCCTCTTGGAGTTCTTCTCTTAAGAACAAACAATGTTCTATTATATTGTGGAGTTGTCAGCACATCTATATTGCTGGACTTCAAAAGAAAGTGATGACACAAATAAATGTATATTATAATAATATAAATTAAAAAGTTATTAAAAAAAAAACTAAATAATTATGGACTGGTGCTAACTGGACACATTTCAAACATTTTTCCAGAGTACCCTCAGTTTAACATTTAATTAAAATGTATTTTACATACCCCCTAAAACTGATTATATGTGGTTTACTATATTCAAGTTTGTTGAATATTGTGCAGTTTGGAGGTAGGACCCATTTACCTACCCAGCACAGATATACTGTATACAATACTTGGTTCAGATGCTGTGGGCCATGAGACAAATCAGCAGACCCAGTCATTATGCACAATAACAATCTCGTTTGAAAATGTTCCATCTGTTTCCATTCCACAGTGTTGTGTAACCACAGCACAGGTTGTATAAAGAAAAAATAATACAGTAAAATATGATTGTTTCAAATTTAAACCAGTATGATATGTGTATATATCATACTTCTATTCTACTCAAATAAGCCAGACATTTTTGGTGATTGCGTCAAATGTGTAATTTGTTTCTTTCAAGTATTTCTTTTTTTTTTTTATTGCTGTGGCACAAGAATGAATATGTAGATGCACCTGCATGCTTTACAAAGCTTCTATTTTTCAATCCTCCCAGATACACAACAGATAATTGAGTATGTTGGGTATGTTATGGAAAAGTACAATTATCAAGAAACCACCTACAAGTTGTCTAATATTGTTATAACTTACTACAAAAGTGCTACATTTAACCAGCACAGTAAATCCATAGCAAGTGAGAACACCTAACGTATGTGCAATATTGAGCATTTTTACCCATAATGTAGCACTTCCCCCATATTTCCATGTTAATAGTGGTTGCACTCCAAATTGCTTTCAGAGCATTGCACTTTTTTGCATCAAAATGGATGCGTGTGCTTGTGTTTTGACCAAAAACTGCAAATAAGTTGTGTATAGCATTTCTAGATTCACTTCTGGAGATGCACCCAGTGCAATAGGCTTAAGTGTGCTGTGCCTACAGATACAACCCTCTGTGCAAAACCTGGAGCAACCCACAATGTCCGGGCTGGCGGTAACTCAAGAATTCTTCACTCATGTCTGACACAAAAACACAACAAAGAAATTCATCATTGACTTTGGTCCCTGTCCCAGTGAAGTTTGCAGTTGAAGGTCCCTACCCTGCCCATGCACACTATACAAACTCCATGTACACAGTGACCTTGTTAGTCATTTTCTCCAGAGGTGAAACACTACATTTATTAACCCTCTAATTGAATTTGAATTAAAACCCTTCGAATTTCGAATTTGAGGGGTTTTAATGCAATTCGAATTATCAAACGATCGAATATCAAAAATTCGATTGATCGATAAAATGTTAACCATTCGATCAAATATTTTTATTCGATCTAAAAAAGCAGGAAAAATCCTATGGGAGCTTCCCATAGGGATATATAGCAATTGGGTAGGTTTTATCTGCAGAATTGTTATATCAAATTTTTTTTTAAAGGGCCAGTACTTCGACATTCGAATTCAAATTTACGAATTCGGCAAATTCAAATCGAATTTTGGGCTATCCGAATAAGCCCAAAATAAATATGAATTTCAAATCTTTTTAATTCGAATTTGATTTGAATTTTCACTTCCAAGCAATTCAACCTTTAGTAAGTGTGCCCCTATGAGTTCAGGCGTTCTAGAATATATCAAATTTTGAAAGGTAAAAGGTGATACAGACCCTAAATGGTCAAGTGTATTACATGGACTAGAGAAAAGTCTTTACAAAATTCTCAGACACTATTCAAAAATCTCTCTTCCTAAAACCGTTTTATGGAGCAGATAAAAATATAGGAAAACTAGTATTTTGGTTCGGAAATGGTGGCAATCTTATACATAGCATTTCTTTGTGTGCACTCCTTACCTCAGTAGCCTATGACTCTATGGGGCAGATTTACTAAATTCGTGTGAAGGATTCGAATTTCAATCAAATTTCAAAACTACAATTTAAAAAAATTTTTTTTGGCAACTTCGACCATCGAATTAGCAAAATTCGATCGAATCGAATGATTCGAATAAAAATCTATTCGATCATTCGACCATTTGATGGTCGAAGTACTTGCCCTTCGATGGCCTACTTCGCCAGATTAAACCTACCGAATTGCTATATATCCCTATGGGAAGCTCCCATAGGATTTTTACAAGTGTTTTTGATCGATTAAAAAAATTTCGATCGAATGCTTAAAATCGTTCGAATCGATCGGTTCGAACTATTTTATCGATCGAATTTTTCATATTCGATCGTTCAAAAAATCTAATTGCGTTAAAACCCCTCAAATTCTAAGGGTTTTAATTCAATAAAAATTAGAGGGTCGAATTAAAGGGTTAATTAACCCTCGAAATTTGACCCTTAGTAAATCTGCCCCTATGGGTCAACAACCAAGCATCTCAATAAGAAGAGGATGGTTATAAAGGATCCACAGTTGAAAAAATGACTGAAGAAATAAAGATTAACCGTTATTTTAACCTTTTAAAAACCTCTAAGAAGGTTTATCCTACAATCAACTATATAAAATTATAATAAACTAAAAAAAAAATTTCAAGTTATACATTCTATGGATTTGGGATTGCCCTTAAAGTGATACTGATACTAAAAACTACTTTTTAAAATATGAATGTATGCTAAAAGTCATGTATACAGCAGGTCGTGTTGATCGTTTTTTGCTGAGGGACTAGTTTTTGTTAGTTGAAGTTTCTAAACCTGATTGTTCCATCTAAGTCTGTCAGTTAAACATTTCTAATGGTAACAGATTCCTGCTGCATAAATATGGTAGCCCCCTCATATAGGAACATGGGGCATCAGACTGGTTATATTTTAAAGGCAATATTATGATATATGTAAAAAAAGTTAAATTTTTGGTATCAGTATCTCTTTAATCATCCTGTTACTCAAAACCCTGTAAAATACTCTTCCCTTTGAAATGACATTTCTGGCTGCTGCCACGTAGGACACCATTTCATTTGTTACCTTCTTTTTCTAAGCTAGACTCTTATTGAAGAGTTTGGAGGAAGTTATAGAGGTGTTGATCTACACCTTAAATTCGGTGATAAAAGTTTAAAGAACACCAATTAAAAACAATTATTTAATATAAATAAGTTACTCACTGAGTATAGTATATTCAAATGCCGTAGTTTTAGAGCATAGCGACATACAGAAATAAGGTAAATATTCAATCTCAAATACCAGAAAGGATAGGGGACTTGGCAAAGTAACTGGTCTGGATCTTCTCCAGTGGAAGCATCTTAAGGACTAAAGGTAGCCTGAGCAGCTGATCTTGCTAAGCTGTCCTTACAGCAAGCACTAAAGCATATTATGAATGGAGCCTGCTTCCTACCTCACTAGGGTGTTCCCTTAGGCTTTCCGACTACATCCACTCCTTGTATAAGGTTAAGTCCAAAGAGGAAAAGCCATGAACTCATTCCTTTTATATTAACTATGAGCAAGAACTTGCCATAACTTTCCCTGGGACGAATAGAGGACACTTCACAAACAAGGGACACAAAGGGTATAGATAGCAGTAACTTCCTGAGCATGTAGGGAAGATTACACATAGACGGTACACAGATGATAAGAAGGTTAACTGTTACCTAGTGCTTCTTTGTACAATGGTAGCTTTTCCTTGTATACGTACCCCGCCTTTAGGTACACTTCTACTGATACTTCAATATAGTGGTCACAAGGAACGGCTTGTAGGCAGGAATGCTTCTCAAAAACGTTTATTTAAGTGCAAATAAATAAACGTTTTTGAGCAGCATTCCTGCCTACAAGCCGTTCCTTGTGACCACTATATTGAAGGTACACAGATGATAACAAAAAGTAAATCTCTGATCGCAATGTCTTAACTCCACCCCTGATGTCACAGACCCGCCCCCACAGCATCACGGACCCATCCCCATTACATCAAGGCTCTGTCCCCTGCCCATAGTTCCACCAGACAGAAGGTGGTAATCCTATATGGTGGTCCTGTGATAATATACAAAGTCTCTGGATTTCTGCTTCATCTTTAATTACATTTTTACTCAAAACTATTTTGACATGACTTCTCAAGCAATGTTATTCAACAAGCTACCAAAAAAAACCAAAACACTGGAAACAAATTTTTCAATTTCTAAATGCCTGCAGACCTTTGATTTCTAGGAACTGGAAAAAATGTGTCAAACACTGCACACATAATAAAAACAGTAACCAGTATGTTTAGAATATAAATGAGCAATTACAAGAGAGTTAAATGGAGGGGTGTCCAACCTGTGCCCCGAGGGCAACCTGTGGCCCGGGATGGATATTAATGCGGCCCAGCTTGAAACATCATGTCGCAAAGTATATAAGAGGAGGGGGGACTCTACCCATTGCCCAGTTAGTATTTATTATATAATAATAAGTCTATTTAATATCCAGGTGTCCCATATTCCAGTGTATAGCTCAATCTGGTTATCCAACTGGTATTGTAGTTCTTTTCTGTGTGTTTTCTTTACTTTTACAAATCTAATGTATTTGTGTATTTCATGTGTGGCCCCAGACATTTTTTCTTTTTACAATGTGGCCCAGGGAAGCCAAAAGGTTGGACACCCCTGGTTTAATGGGAAAAAAATAATAAAAAAAAAACATATGAGCTTTGGAAAGATTCTTTTAAAACAGTGATATAAAAAGGTGTCTGTCTATCTTTCTTTCAGTTATGCTGATCAAAGGGAAATTTGGGACATTTTAATAAAAATCTGGGACTGTGGGCTGACCTATCAAAATCAGCACTGTGGGTGCTGACACAAGCTGGCTAATTGGCTAATCCAAGTGAAGATTCTCCTAGGAGGTCTATCCCCATATGCAGGTTAATAATGTATCTCCTAATAGCTGCCTACAGCAGTTCTATATATAGAATCCCAAGACAAAGCATAATGCCTATTCCTTTCCTCTAATACAGAGGTCCCAACCTTTTTCTTACCTGTGAGGTAAAAAAATAAAAAGTGTTGGGCAGCACAAACATGAAAAAAGTGCCTGGGGTGCTATATAAGGGCTGTGGTTGGCTATTTGGTATCCCCTATGTGGACATAAGGCTTTGTTTGGCAGTACACCTGTTTTTTATGCAACCTAATCTTGCATCCAAGCCAATAATGCAAAAATAAGCATATGCTTTGAAGCCACTGGTTGGGATCATTGCTCTAATACTTTGGAAGACACCAGTCTTTCCCCAGAGACAAGGGAATGCCATCATTAAAACTATCCCCAGAAAGTATTTTTTGACTGTTTTAATTTAAATATGCTTCTTTTAGTTTTGGCTGATACAGGGCACTGCAACAATTAGCATTAGCATATTCTCATTTGCAGGGGTCAGATATTCCCTTCCAATTTTATAAGAAATCAGTAAATACTAAAACAATGTAGAATGCATTCATATTTATTTTACATTTTTACATGAGGAATTGTTTATAGCAATGAAAAATAGGAAAAGGGAGAAAAAAATCTGCTGGATGACAGAGAAAATAATGAGCAGAGAAGACTTGGTGACAAGTGGAAAATATATAGGAATCTTTCCTAGATATCTGACTGACAGATAATTGGAGCAGACTGAAGGATTTTTAAAGAATGTTCTTTCTTAGAATCTAGTGACATAGCATCAGAATTATTTCTGTGAATAACTGCTACTTTGCACAATGGCAGGATAAGAAAAGCCTGCAGCTTCTCTTGAACATGTTCTAACTGAGCTCACCCTCTTCCATTAAATTGTTCAGTGTATCTTGAAAATGTACCAATGACTGCTATTTAGCCATGATGCATAGAAAGTCATTCCTTTAAAATGCAATATTCTAAGATCAGTCTGACGTAGTGATGTAACCTTGCAGAGACTGGAGAGAAGAAACACTCACATTTAAGTCTCTAGATATTGAAGACTTGCTTGATCCTAATGTACAGTATGACTTGAGTCAATTTAGTTTGTTTTAATTTTTTTATTATTTCTGGGTTTTGAGGTATATAGCTATTTATTCAACAGTTCTCTTCTGGTTGTTATGGTCCCTATAACCCTTGCAACCATACATTGATTTGAATATGATTAGGAGAGGGCCTGAATAAAAAGAAGAGTAATATAAAAATAGCAATAAATATTTAGCCTTACAGAGCAATTGTTATTAGATGGGGCCAGTGACCCCCATTCAAAAGCTGGAAAGAGTCAGAAGGCAAATAACTATAAAAATAAGCCCAAATGAAATGTTGCTTAGAACTGGCAATTCTATGACTTATTAAAAGTTAACTCTAAGGTGGACCACCCCTGAATGCTAAGTGTTGTGATGAAGAGAATAAAGCAAGTCATTTAATAATGTATCATATTTATTGTTGCAGAGGCAAAGTCAAATATTACTATGATAATTGTGGTGTTTATACAAATGGCCTGCAGGTGGCACTGTGCATACATAGGACTTTCTGTACAACTTGAAAGTGAAAGTATGACTTACTGCTGTTATGAAAGTAAGACTTACTGTTGTTATGTAATGGCTTCATGATCCTGCTAATAAAGCACTGTTCTACTCTCCTAATACTCGGCTACCAAACACAACAATAATCACATCCATTGACTAGTGCATTAACTCGGTTTCTTTCTGTTGCTTTCTATTTCTGGTGTCCTGACCTGTTCTGCTCCTAGAACCAGGGACATAACTACAGAGGAAGCAGACTGTGCAGTTGCAAGGGGGGGGGGGGGGGGGGGGGGGGGGGGGGGGTCAGGAGGATAGAAGCCCTAGGAATTAAAGGGCAATTTTAATATATATTGGTAGAATAGTTCAACTCACCAGTTTTAGGGCCCTAAATTGAATTTGCTGTAAAATTCTGTAACATCTAGTCACACCAATGCCTAAGATTAAACATTATGATAGTGTGCCTGGGAATTTCTATTTTCCCCATAAATGTAATGAACCAATATTTTCAGCCCTGTTTATGTTAATTTACATATTTCACCATTCAGTTTTAATTATATATAATTCCCTAATTATATCTTCTATATGTTTAGAAGATATAATTAGGGAGTTTGCCCTGAGTATATCCCACTCAAGACTTGACTTTCCAATTTTAGCCAGTGCTTATATCACAACCAAATTAGTGTTCACAGCTGAGGAACTATTAAATGTGCCTGACAGCTCCTGCAAGGGTTTTGCTCACTGAAGTGAACAGGATTAGAATGAGAAATCTATAGCAACATATGTGAAATATACTAAAATGTATTCTTAAATCTAACAGGGAATGAAACAAAATATCACATTTGCTGTTTCTGTCTGTAACTGTTTTTATTATTTAAAGGGGTTGTTCACCTTTGAGTCAACTTTTAGTATAATGCAGAGAGTGATATTCTGAGACAATTTGCCATTGGTTTTCATTTTTTATTATTTGTGGTTTTATAGTTATTTAGCTTTTTATTCAGCAGCTCTCTATTTTGCAGTATCAGCAATTTGGTTTCTAGGGTACAAATAACCCTAGCAACCCTGCATTGATTTGAATAAGAGACTGGAATATGAATAGGAGAGGGACTGAATAGAATGATAAGTAATAAAAAGTGGCAATAACAATACATTTGTAGCCTTACAGAGCATTTGTTTTTAGATGGTGTCAGTGACCCCCATTTGAAAGCTGCAAAGAAACAGAAGAAAATTGCAAATCATTAAAAAACTATGAAAAATAAATAATGAAGACCAATTGAAAAGTTTTTTAGAATTGGCCCTTCTACAATATACTAAAAGTTAACTTGAAGGTGAACCACCCCTTTAATACAGTGACTATAATATAGGTTAGGCCACTTTTTACTGGCAGCAGTAACAATGCTAGGAGTGTAAGTGCTTCTTGTATGTGGTTCTTGTGGTGCAATTTTATACTACTATCCATTTCAGCTCTTGTGCTTCTAGCATCAGTAAATTAACCTCTCAATATATGTTGTAGAACATAATAAATCAAATTACCAGCCCCATAGTGTTCACAGAGCATTGACAGGTGAATCTCCACCCCAAAACACTACAAAACACCAAATGGCATTCAGGCACATCTGTATGACCTGCTCCCAGGATCTCAACAGAAAAGCCCTGAAGAAGGGAGGTTAAATAAGATAAAAATGTATTTAAATCAGTAATTCAACAAAAATAATAAAAACTGAAAAATAATACTAATTTGCAGTATTGATGCAGCACTCCTTCATATTTAAGCTTTCAAAAGGTTTATTTTATGATAATCTGTAAAGACAGTAAAATAAACTGACCAAATCAAACTTTTCATCAGGTATTGCAAGGATGCATTCAGATTGTTGGTGTGTTCCCTGTTAAATTGTTAATCTAGTCAGTTTACTATTATGTAAGATTGTGAGACAGCTTCCTTGGGATCCTCTCTCTTTTTATATTTCTATTGAAGCATCCCCTTAAAAATAAAGTAAAGCATAACTAAAGAAGTAAGCTAGAAATGTTGTCCATTATGTTTTAAGATTCTGTACCAGTCCAAGACAACCACAGAATTTAATAATCAACTTTAATCAACTTTGTAACATCAGTTTAGATTACAGATTTTCTGCTTGATAATTTGCAACAACCCCTAACCTTAGCAACTCATCAGCTGCTCAAAGCACATTGAGCACTGTTGCAGACCCCCTGCAACAAGTTTGAAACCCTGTATCATGCTGCTATTGAGAAGCTGAAACTTTAGGCTGGTGCTGTATGTGCAGTATATTTTAAGGTTTAGTTCTTTAAGTGGCAGATTTACTAAATTTGTGTGAAGGATTCGAAATTCAATCGAATTTTCAAAAAAAAAATTTGAATTTTCGAATACCTTATTTGGGCAGTTCGACAACCGAATTAAAAAATTTGATCGATTGGAATGATTCCAATGATTCAATAAAAATCTATTTGATCATTCGATGGTCGAATTACTTGCCCTTTAAATTTTTATTTTAATCCCTTGTTCGCTAACCTACCGAATTGCTGTATAACCCCATGGGAAACTGATAGAGCCTACATTCCAGTTTGGGGTTATATTAGTTAAAAAAAAAAATCCCCCTGCCTGTGCTGGCTTGCTCGCGCTGGGAGGGAGCTCCCGGTGCGAGCCACAATGATACCCCATGCGCAACTGCCAATTTTGGGAAAGCCTTGTGACTTGGCTTGGAGCAGGAAGGCATGGGTACCCATTTTAGATTTGGCAGAATGAGTACTTTCCAAAAATATATGGTTTTTTATTTTACTGATTTTTCAGTAGCTGAAACAAATCTGGGACAGTTTCTAGGCACTAACTTCATTTTGGGGTCTCTAAATGCCAGATAATTTGGTAATCCTATGCACAATGGGCATCAAACTGTTTGGTGGACACCTACCATTCATATTTGTAATGTTTTATCTTGGTACCTAATACAGTGTGGGAGATGCAGAGCAGCAAAATAAAACCTTTGAAGTGATTTTTCAGAATTTTAATAAACCATAAATACCTATAAGTTCAGACAAACTTTGCTGTTTGGTATTTAGGAATAGAGAGACATACAGTAGTTACCCATTTTGGAATAGGCATAAATATATGTAGTTTTCAAAAATATATGTTTTTCTGGGGTAAACCTATTGTTACAGGATTTTTTGGCTTTGGAATCTAAAGTATGCTGATTTCTGCCTTAGTGCTTTCAAAGTTCAGTCATATAGTGCTGGGAGTTTTCAGAAAAAAAATGTATTTGTGTTTATTATGTGAAAACTCTAAGGGGCAGATTTACTAAATTCATGTGAATGATTCAAAATTCGAAAATTTGATCAAATAATTCAAATAAAATTCTATTTGAATATTCGAAAGTCGAATTACTTGCCCTTTAAATTTTTATTTGACAGCCTAGTTCGCCAGATTAAACCTACCGAATTGCTATACTTCCCTATGGGAAGCTTCCAAAGCATTTTTCAAAAGTCTTTTAGATAAAATAAAAAAAATTCGATAGAAAGGTTTTATCGTTCGATTGGTCTAATAGCGTTAAAATCCTTCGAATTTGAATATCAAATTCAAAGGATTTTAATTCTATTAAAATTTGATGGTCGAATTCGAGGGTTTTTTAACCCTCAAATTCGACCCTTAGTAAATCTGCTCCTAAGTCTATGGGGAAATTTTTTTTTTTAATCTGGCCCAATGTAAGACAAGGCATCTGATTAACAGATGTTGAAAAAGTAACAACCGAGAGTTAAACAAGTGCTGCTTTCAATATCAAATGTACTTTAAATAACTTTAAAAGCACTGACATTTTTAAATAAACATATATTGGATAATTACATACAATTATGTTTTCTTTTATTAGGCGGATTTTTATTCTGGGGTTGACAATAATGCCTCATTTGTTGAGTTGTTTGGTCTATAAGATGGCCTTAAAATATCTGTGATATGTTAACTTTTTTGGTGGTTTGCAAAGTTTGCCCCCCTTGTGTCTTCCATTTTATATTCTATGAACTTACCAAAATAAGAAAAAAAGGGGAACAACATTATCCAAATAGGCAGCAACTTGATTTCCACAAACACTACAATTTCACTGTGTCCTGGACATCCAGAGTGCCCTTCTACAAGTTCAAATGCCTTGTGTCTCGCTTGCTCACATACAAGCTTTATCAAAAGGCAAAATAAGGCTCTGTGGTGGGTGAGGGACTATAATATACAGTGACCCTGCACACTATTTGTCTCTATTTGTTTTCCCTGATCCCCGTCCTACTTTTGTTGCAATTCCAAACTGGAGTCCTGCAGAACAAAAAACTAGTTAAACAAATGAAGACTAATTCCAAATGCAGGTGCAGCAATACTTTATATCTAACATGATTCTATAATTAATAAGTTTGTAACACTCATGTAAAGTAGCCATACAGGCGAGCAAAGCTGTTAGTCCCCATTCATACTTTGATTTAGTTGATGGCATGAAGATTGTAATGTAAACACAAGGGACAAGCGTAATGCTAACAGCTGTTATCATAAATATATCTCCGTGATACTTATTACTAATTTATCATTTAGGAATAGTGATGGGCGAATTTATTCACCAGAGGCGAATTCGCGGCGAATTCCCACGATTCGCTGCTGGCGAATAAATTCGTGAATCGCCAGCGAAAAAAAAAAAATTTGCGAATCGCCACTCGAAAAAACGAGTCGCGCGTCAAAAGCGTCCCGCGACTCGTTTCGCGAACTTTTCCACAATTCGCAAATTTCTCTGGAAATTCGCGAATTTTTCAGGGAAGCGAATCTCGGGAGATTCGCCCATCACTATTTAGGAACCACAGCCACAAAACATTGTAAGAATGAGCACTACTTGACTTTACCTAATAAATATTATTTTACTCCTTTTCTGCATTATAGAGTACAAATATACCTTAAATAAGAAAGTAAACATTATGCTAAGTTAATAGTTAATATGTCAGTATCTTATATTAAGTTTGTTTCAGATTTTTTTGCTTATTATTGATAAAGTGCCTTAATTATCATTTCTAAAACCATCTTATGTAATCCTTCTGTTCTTCTCAAAGACTTATTAGTGAGTGATTGTAAATTTTGGTGGAAGTGAGAATCTTTTTTACAGGTATAAGTAAATTCCATTTGGTGTCAAGGATAGATTTGCATTTTGTTAAATTAAGGCAAACCAGAGGTCACAGAAAGAGCACAAGACTAATCAGCTTACCTGCTGTGTAAATATATTTGCTGCAAAATAATAACTCACCACAGAAAAACTCACTCACCTTCTATTCATTCCTATGGGATTTTTACAATTGTATCTATTACCATTTGGTAAATATTCTTTTAAAAATTCCATAGGTATGAATAGAAAGTGAGTTTTTCTGTGGTGAGTTCTAATCTCACATTTTGATCAATCTGCCACACATGCATATATGTCTATTAATCTGTCACATCCATCTTAATACAAGGCTAACCCAAAACACAATGTGTGCATTAAAAATATTTATGTAATAAAGGTATTTCAGAACATGATTCTGTTTCTCAGAGTACTTGAGAATATGTAACCTATAGTATAGGCCCAGAAATGAATGTGTTAATCTTAAGCAAATTCATTCCTTTCTACACAAAAAAAAAAACATATAGACAGGTGCTATACTTTAAAATGTGTATAATGCATACATTTCTATAGAAAAAATTAAATGAAAACTGTTTCATATTACTCACCCATTGAAGCTGTGTCCAGCAGAAATAAGAGATGAGGTGCAATTGAAGAAGAATCCTTAGTGATGATCTGTCCTTTCCAGCCTGTAAGCTCAGAGTAAGGGATAAATTTATCTATATCTCTTGCTTCCTCTCACTGTCTCTTTCTCTCTCTCTCCCTCCCTCCCTCCCTTTCAATGACCCAGCTCTTCAAAATGCATTTAATACTCCATAATTACTTAATCTCTTACAACAGCTTACACAACAAGCTTGGCATTGCCTTGAACAGTAATATAAACATAGAAATAACAGGCTGCCTGGGACCTTGCATTGTTTACAAGCTACGACTTTTATTTTCATGGTGAATTCTGTTTGATTCAGACAGGCGAATTAGTATTTAGCAAGATGCTCCTACAAAAGGGACTGCTTCCACCGTCTCTCTGATGCGCTATAAATAGATGTCTTTTGAGAAGGGTAATTGCCAATTTGCTAAGGCTAAAACCACATTTCTAGGTTAATAATGATGTTAAATACTGAAATAAAATATTTACAAGTTTGAAAAAAATTCTTGTTCGTGTTGAAAAATGCATCAAAGGATTTCTTACTAGATGTAACGTTTACTTTCTCACCAGTGTATCAGGACTGCCTCTGGTGCTATAAGAAACCCAAAGTATTAGCCCTTTGCAGCTTAGGTTTTTGCCCTCCAGAATCCCCCTCCTACCTTTGATGTGTTTTGTGTCACTACACTGCACCTGCTCAGAGAGGTTTTCATAGGATAGACAATTCATTGCATAGGAAATATTTACATAGAAAAGGATATAAAATCTGTCGTAGAGGCAGAGGTTCATTTCTGCTTTAGTTTGCTGATACTTGACAGATTGACCTCTGCTGGGAAACAGAGATCATTAGTCATACCAGAGACAAATATAGTTAATTTCTACTGCATCTTGGCTGCTACAAGTGCCGGCTAAATTATTTACAATGGTGAATAATACTTTACACTAAAAATAATTCACAGCAACTAGGACTAATTTTATCACATTTAACAATAAAGAAAATGTCTTTGTAGGAGAAACCTATAGCACTTCATCCCCATTCAGGGCTGCCATCAGGAATCATGGGGCCCAATACTTACCAGTTAGTAGGGCAATCCCCACAAGTAGCCCTATGTCACGAGCGCTCGCCGTCCCTTACCCTCTGCGGGCGCTCGTCGGCTTCTTCCTCCTCGGCGCGGCGCGAGATCCAAGATGGCGGCGCCCAGAACTCCACGTGGGCGCAAGGACGCCGGCGCCGGAGCGCCGGCGCGATGACGTCATGCGCAATGGCGCCAAATTCAAAGTTAAAAGGACGCCGGAGACCCAGGTTCAATGCCCGAGTATAGCTCATCATTGCTATAGTGTTCCTGGGTCTCCTAGCCTTGATATTGATTCCTGATTTCCCGTTATTGATCTTCTGCCTGTTCCTGACTCTGAAACCTCGCTGCCTGCCTTTTGAACCTTTGCCTGGACCTGACCTTGTTACTGGATTTCCCCTGATTGTACCTCGCCTAGACTCGCTGGATAAAGACTTCCTCCTTGATCCACACTACACCCCCCCTCGTGGTAGCCGGAGGCCCCCGCTGACACCCTAATAATAAGCCATTCTGCTTTTACAACAGACCCCAAGGAAAATAATATGTCTTGCACGCAAGTAGCCATGGCCGTGTTGTTTGTGACACAATAAATGGTCTTTTCACTTTTTAAGAATTTATGATTTCTTAACCATTTTTCAGGGAATATGAATGATAACACAAAAACTTTTCTTTCACTCACTCATGGTTAGTGGTTGGCTGAAGCCATTTATTGTCAAACAACTGTGTTTACTCTTTTTAAATCATAATCACTACACAAACTACACAAATGACCCTGATCAAAAAATTGCATACCCCTTTATATAGTGCATTGCCCCCTTTAACATCAATGACAGCTTGAAGTCTTTTGAAGTAGCTGTGGATAAGGCTCTTTCTCTTCTCAGACGGTAAAGCTGCCCGTTCTTCCTGGCAAAAAAAACCCCCAGTTCCCGTAAATTATTGGGCTGTCTTGCATGAACTGCACGTTTGAGGTCTCCCCAGAGTGGCTCAATGATATTGAGGTCAGGAGACTGTGAAAGCCACTTCAGAACCTTCACTTTATTTTGCTGTAGCCAATGACAGTTCGACTTGGCCCTGTGTTTTGGATCATTGTCATGTTGGAATGTCCAAGTACGTCCCAGGCGCAGCTTCCATGTTGATGAGCGCAAATTTTAGGTGGTGTACCTGACCGTGGTTTGGTTTCAACAGAACCCCTAATTTTCCACTTCTTAATTAGAGTTTGAACACTGCTGATTAGCATTCTCAATCCCTTTGATATTTTTTTATCCCTTTCCTGTTTTATAGATTTCAATTACTTTTTCCCTGAGATCCTTTGACATTTTTATTGCTTTCCCCATGACTTAGAATCCAAAAAACATCAGTGCAGCACTGGATGAAAGATGCAAAGGTCTATCAGGAGTCCAGAAAGTCACTGACCTTTTATACACATCCACTAATTACAAGCAAACATATCACAGGTGAAGATGGTTACCTTTAATAGCCATTCTAACCCTTTTGTGTCAAGTTGTGTGCATGTTACTTTTGTATTCCAGTACCCAGAAGAACAACACTAAGTAGACATGGGTGAATACATTTATAACAAGGTTCGGAAAGTTTTATGATGTCCATACAGAATTTGTTTATTTACATCAAGAAATAGCTGCTCAGAGGGGTATAAGATGATACAAACATAAAAAGGAGCCATATAAATAATGCCCTGAGAGCATGTATACTCCTACAAAACCACAAGGACATTCCTTTTAGCTATGGATAGACAGGTTTGCAGTGAGAGTAGTATAGATGTTTAATGTATTCCTTGAGAAGGTTACGCTGGTTTTGGGGATGGTTTATTAATGTTCATGTTTTGTAACGATTCCTACACCTCAGTAAAAAAAAATACAGAGTAGTTCATATTTAATAATTTATTTTCCAACAAGGATGATTTAAACTTTCCTTTAGGGTTTAATTGGCACCATGCTAAAATTAACTTTTTGCAGTCATTACCACCCCCCGATAAAAATCTATTATCTGAATTTTCTGTTTCATGGAAAGGCAGGATATGTGCAGTAAAATGCTACCAAAACTTATTTGGAGCTCTTTATGTGCATGGTATCAGGTGTTAACCTTCATTGGTGCAAATACTTCAGTGTACTTAAATTAACATCACAAACAGCTCTGCAGAAGGTCTGGGGTCCCTATGTTATCGCTCTATTATAAAGTGGACCACTGGAGTACTCTTGCTAAATGGCACCTCCCTGAGATTTCCTTCCTTTGTGTACAATTTGAAACAAGTGACATGTTTCCTCTAACACTAAGGGGCAGATTTAGTGTTATACTCTCACATGTAACACTTAGCCAGGCGTAGATTCGCCAAGACAATGATAATTCACTAAAATGCAAAGTTGTGTCCAGGGCGCCGAACGCTGGTGAAGTTGCACTAGCATTACTTAGGCAAGCAAAGCGAAGTTGAGCTAGCATTGGCTAATTTGCATTTAGCGGGAAATTAAATTTGAATGCACGTATGTTTCAGTAAATACATTACATTACACATGACTCCTACACATGAGCCCAGTGTCTAGTTCATGTGCTATATGTTAGGAAATGTAGAGGGAACCCGGGTACCCTAAAAACTTACAGTCTTTTTCAGGCTATCACCCTGAAAAAAGAGACTTTTTTTTAGCCAGAAATTATGGAAGTCCTATGCACTTTATTGCACTTCGCCTGGTCTGAGGTGGTAAAGGCAAGTCTGGCAGAACAGCTAACGTTCAGTAAAATCCACATCTTAGTGAATTTGTTTAGTATTGCTCTTTAGTCAGAGCAAGAATTCGCCTGGCTTTAGTTGCGCTAGTGTTACTTCAGCAAGCAAAGCTAAGTTGCGCTTGCTGTGCCTAAATTGAATACAGCGGGAAGTTAAAGTTCAAGGGACAAACCACCTCCAGTTTTGCATCCCAGGAACCTTGTCTTATACTGTAAGATAAACATAAACTCACTGCAGTTACATTTTTAACTAATAATAATGGTACTAAATCTTTTCAGTTTCTCCAATTTCTATATGATTTTTCTCAAGAAGAACAATACAGTAACACTCAGATTAAATATTTTATTTGCTTCATTCAGGTTTTGATTTAAACTATTTGAAACCTTATGCAAACTTTCTCCAAATGGTACAGTTGCTTTGTCCAAAGCCTTATTCTCTGTCAATTCTCTCTCTGAGCAGAAATATGTTGCACAGTGGGAACGAGATTTGGACCTGGAAACTACAAATAACAAGAACAATATTTGGAACAAAACTAGATCTTCCTCCAGGAATTATCATTACCCACTTTAGGGGGTGTTCAGACATTGACTCCGTGATACATATCCATTGTTGATTTAATGGAACTTCTGAGCTACAATATTCACCACTCAATTAGCTCCATAGTTTACCTATTAAAGTTTCTGTTTGAAGGTATGTTTTTTTCTGCAGTCAAATGGATCTTGCCTCACTCTGACTAAAGGTGGCCATACACAGGGAGATCCGCTCATTTGTCGATGTCACTAAATAAGGGGATCTCTCATCGATATGCCCACACTGATGTTGGCGATATCGGGCTGATCCATTCATGGGCCCTAGGGACCAATGTTCAGATCACAATGCAGGCATTACAACAGATCTGGACTGGGATTTAAAAGAGGCCCGGGCATTTCAGACACGCAGAGGCCCACACAGCCCCCCAGCAGCCCAATAAATAGTGACTGTCTATGGCATCTTACAACAGCCCCTCTAGCATTTGCCAGAACCCACAGATTGCCAGTCTGGGCCTGCATTACAGGCGGTCGGATCATAGGACTGCATCAACGAACAGATGTGGCCTCGACCTGACGCAACTTTCGGCCAGATATTGATCAGGGAACCCCGTCAGAGGGCTCCACAAATGGGCCAATAAGCTGCTGACTCTTTCTGTCAGCAGCTTTTATTGGCCCGTGTATGGGCTTTAAGGAACAGTCTGGATTTTCAGCTTTACAATGCTTAACTAAAATTCTGTAGATTTTTACTATGGAGATGTCAGCATCTTTAGATAACACTTTGGCCAAATATATGACCATATGAATCCATAGGATTTTATATGCTGAATACTCATTATGATTGCTACCTGTGGTTTTTTTTGTTGCCTCGATATATTCACAATGGGTTGAGTGCAGAGGACTTCTTGTATTTGTCTGTATGAATTTTGTGGTGACTCATTGCACCCCCACTTAATGTTTTAAAAATTATTGTTTGTTATAGTTTATCCTTGTTGTAGCTACCACCCTTTTCAGCTAAGTCAGATGAAACTCAGAGGGATATTCAAGCACTAAACCCCTCTAGAATAATGGTCACCTCCATCACTAATAAATAATTCTTAATAATTTTTCAATATTTAATTAACTTTATTGGGTGGGTGAGTGGGACTGCAATCAGCAATACAGGAACCACACACTGAAGTTACTGGAAAAAGGATTTACCCAATGCTTATTTGGCTACACAATATTCCAATTGTGCACTCTCTTTATCCAAGTATACATTGGGTAAAACCATTTTCCACAGTGTGTGCTGTTCCTGGTTTACTGCTCTGCACTACCATTGTGATACCATGCCAGGTATCCAGGGAAAATAGCACCACCACCAACATAAGACTGCATATTGTCAGAGGGAAGTCTTTACAAACGTTGTCCTTGCTCATTCAGCTATCTGCCGAAAATTACACTGGGCTCCATGTGTAACCTACTTATAAGGGCCCCATTTGCACACTTTATTGATATTAATCTCCCCGCCATAAAGGAACTGCAGCCCATTGCTACCTAATGAGGTTTAACAATGAACTATATGTTGGCTGCTGACCTTAACTTCCCATTGTCACTCTCCCATGAGTCAGGGCTGAAGTCTCTCCTGGTTCATTCTCCTACTTTGTTCACAAATTCACAGTAGTATGTATATAAACATTTAAAAATCTCTATCCCCCAGCTAGATATTAAATTCATCTACCCTTGGTTTTGCTATTTATTAGGTGCTCATTTAATAAAGAGTTGAGCAGACAAGGAGAAAACACCATACGCATCTCTAGATGCCACATTTACAATAAAGGATGCAAAAAATGGCAAGATTATGTGAGGACCCTGGGATGAAGCACTATTCTAGTAAGCACCATAATGCCATCTTCTTATGTATCCCAGGGATCTCTTATAGTGGCCCTGGCCTGCTTTGTGAGAATAAAATCATAAAACTTAGATGGAAAAAAACTGTAGCTCTACAGCACATGTACACAGTCCAGGGCTGCAGCAAAGATCCCGGGGTAAGTAAGAAAATTGGCATACAATGCCTGGGGTTTCCAAATGACCTGGGGTTTTCAAAAAGGGGTTATTCCTTGATTTGGATTTCTATACCTAAAGTCTACTAAATACAATATAAACAAAATAAATCCAATAGAATTGTTTATTACAAAGGAAATGAAATTTAAACATTTGAATTATCTCTAAAATTGTCTCTCTACGAGATGGGTTTCCTGTAATGCAAAGATTTCTGAACACAGGTTTCCAGATAAGGATCCTGTACCTGTAATCACTGGGTGGTGCCTTAAATACTGTGCAGACAATGTTTTAAGAAACAGTTTAGAACCTGGCATTGTATGTTTTAACTAAGGTTATGCCATTATACTGCCTGTAAGAGGGAACCTTTAAACACTCACCCCTTACCCTAACATTTGTGATGCTAAAGAGTTAAAAATTTTTAATTATATTATATATAATATATATATATATAGTGAATAAAGTACCCCCTCTTGTAAAATATAAGGATATTATAAGTTACCGAGGAGTTTCATGATCTATAAAAACACGAGGCCTCAGGCCTCATTTCTGTCACATGACTCACTGAAACACAAGTTTCAGTGAGTCATGTGGCAGAAATGACATCAGAACTCACCGTTTATAATCGATGACATCAGAACTCACCATTTATAAGGATATAATTTACAAGATATTTACGGATTTTGTGTATTATATATATATATATATCTATATATATATATGTATACATACATATAAACGTACAAAGGACAAACTGTTTCCACAGATCCAATATGTTAATACATTTTAGGAACTAAATACAATTCAATGTTTGCTATTTACTGTATAATTAGCCCAAACCTTTTTATTGCATATTCTTTTATATCCTGTGACAGATCAAATTCAAAAGAAAACACAAAAATTTAGGCATGGAAGAGAAGGAAGCTTTATTGTTTTTGCATGCCAGATAAAATTAGATTTACTAGCATCCCTGAGCAATGAATCACAGTGTTTTACCAAACATCAGAGATGGTATACAGCATATATTAACAACATAATGACTGTAAATCTGCAAAACACTGTCTCCATGCTTAATGTTTCCTGCCAGAGGCTGTTGTAAAACTAAGCTATTAATAGGACAGCTTCTGCAATGGCAAACAATAACAACCATGCTTTAAGATTGTCCAACAAGGTTATTTGTGAACTTGGGTTACAATGACTGGTTTGGTAGAAGGACCACACATACAGAACAAACAAAAACAAGTCTATTATAGAAAAAATATGCAATTATAGTCATGAATGTGTCCCAGCAGATGGGTGTGGGTCTGAGTTATCTTTTTAAATTTATTAATAATACAAAAAAAATCCTATCCAGCGTATATTTGGTCATTCACGGTATAGAAACATATGTCACTAAAGTAATACAGATTTACAAGGGCATTCAGCTTCTGTATAGCTTATTTTGACTAAGTACATTTTGTTCTTATTTCATGATTATTTTTTAACTGGGCATGGGGTGTAAGCTTCAAGTTACGATGCCCATGCACTGGCAGAAATACAGAATGGGTCAGTCTTGACTAATTTTGCAGTACATTGTTCCACTTATAGTAACAAAATTAATGAATTCTCGATGGATATTTGATTGGCGCTTATTCAGATTATCAATCAAGCTAGGAAGCAAATAATACAAGGTGAGGAAACTACAAAGAAAACTACATATACAGTATGTTTTATTCCATGCTCAGTCAACAGCTATGAAATATTAACATCTAGACATGATCTCTCAATCCAAAATCAAATTATTTTGCATCCCTGTAATTAAGCACCTACAAATATAAATAATCTGTATTAAACTGCTTGAACTTTTCACTTGAGAGTATTAAATGTTAAAACAGAAGGTACAGTAATATCTCTAGTTAAAACATTATGCAACTTACAAAGGCACTGCAAATAAATAATATGCGCTCATGAGTTAATGTATAGAGAATTCAAGGAAAGACAATTCATGTCACAGGGAGACTCACAGCTGCTCTGAATTCTGATATTGTTATTACATAAATTAAAGGTCTAGTAGTTTTGCAAGTTTAATTTCCATTTTGTGCTGTCTGTTTGTTTATTTTTCTAGCAGCATCAAGGACAGCAGTCAGATTTGCTTTATCTCCAAATTCCTTCTCCCGGTGCTCAAGAAGAATGCCCTGTAAAGTATAAAAAAAATTGAAATATTTTAGCATGATTCATAAACAGTTAAGACCATACAGAGCATAATTAATAAGAATGACATGCAACTTTCTCTTTGAATTCTGATTTTTATCTTCAGTGACAAAGGTAAAGCCTTAGGCAAAAAACCTTTAGCACACCTTTGTAAAAATGAGGAAATCCTCTGCAAAGCAGGTGGGCCCAACCCCAGCATGAATCATATTAACGTAGAAACAGTTGCTAATGTTTGTTCAGTGTAGTCATTAATAACAAGTGTTACTCATATCAGCACACAAAGTGAGTGGCAGTTGTGTTGCACCTTGATGAGCAAAAGAGTTCAATGTAATGAGCTGCTGAATAGTTGTGTCGCTTTTTAACCCTCTTTAACATCATCTAAAAATAAAAACACCTTTGTTTCAGTTGTTTGATGTCATCACCATGAAACTGTGGCGTACAGAAATTCTATTTAGACAAGGTAACATTTTTGCTTTTCAAGAAAGATTATGGATATACACTAATATGCTGGTTGACTGGTTCAATGACTACACACATTTTAAATGTGTGTAAATGGCGACAGTCACAATTTCAATGTTAGGTAAAATGTATAATTATGAATTGGCTGTTTATCTTCCCAAGAACCACCATTATCTCATCAAAGTTCTTTATTATCTAACTTTTGGTAATACTCAGCTCTGAGAGAAAAGTGGAGCAGATTTTGATTCTGGGGGATTGATTCTTCTTATACTGTATGGAAGATCAAAGGGTGGTTGGCCTGAACAAAATGAAAGATACAATGGTAGCCATACATCCATCCATACATATGTATCTTAGCTCATGTGTTCATACGTTGGATAATGTGAGGGTCAGGCCTGCATAACAACACCTTAACAAGCCATTACATTTTAGTATACAGTAGTAACCTCACCAATTTACTTTAAAGAGCTGAGAAGCAAATGCATAAATCCCTGAATGGCGTTCAATGTAAGGGTTAAAATATGGGATGTACATATGATTTAACTAAAATATTGGAACTTGGAATAAAGGTGGCCAGATGGACCACAACATGCTATTTGTATGGGAACCTTAACTTCTCCTATTTTTAACAGGGAACATTGAATAAAGTTAAAAAGGGAACATGTTTCGATCAATAACTGGAATACCTCAGATTCTAAGGGAACTAATTAGACACATTATTGCTTTCTTAACTATATGCATAGTGGTATTGTACTGCACCCCACAAACAACATCCATATGCAGAAGATATTAACAAAATATATGATTTGTTTCTAAGGACAGAGATAGATGTGAAAACTATGTTAAGTGATGGAGAACATGAATATGGGGGCCCAGTTACACACAAAGAGGCAAAGTGTAAAAATGGGAGTAAAGAGCTGGGGGAAAAACACTTTATTAATGTGTCTTTGCTTACCTGTTTTCCAGATCCAATCACAAACATGCCTCCAAGTATTAGTCCTTCCCCCTCCAAATTTCCTTCAAAACCCCCCTTCCAAGCACGCCGAAAGTTCTGCAACACACCAAGTCGTACCAAACCCAAAAGCATCATCTTACGTTTTTGAGGACCATAAAATTGTCCCTAAGAAATACACAAAATATAAGATACAAAAATAAGAACGTCAATATTCATTAAATCTCCTAAAGACTCTATATGTAAATATGTTTAATCTATAAAACAGTCAGATTACCTTGGCATCAAGAAATATTTGGCCTTTGAAGTAGGGTTGGAAATGTTCAACTTCATTACCAATGTTCTCTTTTACTACAGCATACAATGGAATACCTAGCTGATCAAGTTGAGGTTTAAGAGAAGACAATCCGGAAGCTTCCTGTAGTGTAATTAAAATGGAGAGGGGTATTACATTTAAAACAAGCAAATGTCCTCACATAGTTTCAGCCTAGATTTCATTTAATGGTTGAACATACATGCTTTTAAAACTCAAAATATACTGGAATAACATAGTTTCTTTATGTTAGGTCCCAATGCAGAATGGTCAGGTTCTTTGTCACCAACTTTGACACCAACTTAAGCTTATAAACAAAGTAGCAATAGAAGGGGGACACATATATAGATAGAAATGTTGGTTTAAGCAGTAACAATATGACATACTGTATGACAATTTGTCTGGTGCAAAAAACAAATATACACTGGGGCAACAAAAACCATTAATTTCAAAAAAAGCTATTTTAGTTCCTTTAGGGCTGCCCATCAGAGCATTGATTGGGGCATTAAGTTTTCAGGCAAAAACACAGAACAGAAATGGTTGTCATTTAAAATATTACATCATTCCTGTTCTCAATTTATTCCCTTAAGGAGTAAATGTGGAAGCTCTAAGAATCACCATAAGTGGCTTAATTTAGAAGTAAAGACATTAATATGAAAGAAGAGCAGGCATTTAAAAATGTCTGTTGGGACAGAAGCTGCGTTTAATGAATATAAATATATGACTATGACTATAATATATTAATGAATATGAACACTATAAAAAATTTTGTAAATCAGCAATCCGGAAGGCAAAGAAAGGAAATGAAGTGTGCACAGTGGTGAAGGCCAAAACTAACCATAACATTTAAAAAAAAAAAAAATTAATAGTAAAAAGATGCAGGTTGAGAGTGTTGCTCCATTTAATAATGGTACCAGTATGGTTGCAACAGATATAGAAAAGGCAAATGTGCTAAATCAGTTCTTTTTCTTCAGTGTATACAATAGAGTCTAAGTTCCCAGGTTCACTTCATAGCTGCACTGATGGCTCAGCTCAATCTAGTCAGTGGCTGACTCTGGATATGATTTAAAAATCTTTGATAAAGATTTATGTAAACAAGGCTCCAGGGCCTGATGGTATACACCCATGGGTTCTAAGAGAGCTTAGCTTGGTTTTAGACCAGCCCCTATTTCTGATTTTCTCTGATTCACTTTCATCTGGTATGGTGCCTATGGATTGGAGGAAAGCTGATGTCATTCCAATATTTAAAAAGGGATTACGATCTCAGCCTGGTAATTATAGGCCAGTAAGTTTGATATCTATGGTGGGCAAATTAGGAGCAGCAATCAGTATGGCTTTATGAATGACAGGTAATGTCAGACAAATTGATTTTTATGATGAGGTAAGTAAGATGCTGGACAGTGGGGGGCCAGTAGATGTGATCTATTTGGATTTTACCAAAGCGTTTGATACCGTGCCCCACAAACGAATGCTTTCTAAACTAAGGTCTGTTGGGCTTAATGAAGTCGTTAACACATGAATAGGAAACTGGCTACAGGATTGGGTACAGAGGGTGGTTGTTAATAGTACGTTCTATACTTGATCTAAGGTTCTTAGTGTGGTCCCTCAGGGCTTGAGTCAACTTAACTTGTTCATTAATGACTTAGAGGAGGGTGTTGTAGGTAATGTATCAGTGTTTGCAGATGACACAAAACTATCCAGCCCAATTAATTCCATCCAGGATGTGGCATCCTTGTAACAGGATCTTGACACACTAGCAATCTGGGCAGCTAAGTGGCAAATGAGATTCAATGCTGATAAATGTTGATAAAAGTCATGCACCTGGAATTTAAAAATATTCAAGCCACTTATACCCTTAATGGGACTGCACTAGGCAAACCCATTATGGAAAAGGACCTTGGAGTCCTTGTAGATGATAAACTTGGCTGTAGCAAGCAATGTCAGTTAGCAGTATCAAGGCAAATAAGGTCTTGAGCAGTATTAAAAGGGGCATAGAGTCACGGAAGGAGGGGGTAATTCTTTCACTTTATAGAACACTTGTAAGACCACATCAAGAATATTCTGTACAGTTTTTGCCTCCATCACTCAAACAGGATATTATTGTATTAGAGAGGGTACAGAGAAGGGCAACTAAGCTGGTAAATGGTATGGGAATTCTTAGCATTGATGAAAGACTGGCCACATTGGGAATGTTCACGCTGGAGAAGAGGCCGTTAAGGGGTGATATGATAACTTTGTATAAATATATAAGGGGATCATATAATAATCTCTATAATGCTTTATTCACCAGTAGGTCTTTCCAGCTGACACAAGGTCACCCATTCCGATTAGAAGAAAAGAGGTTCCGCCTAAATATTAGGAAGGTTTTTTACAGTGAGAGCATTGAAGATAAGGAATTCTGTCCCTGAATTGGTTGTATAGGCCTATACATTAGATAGCTTGAAGAAGGGGTTGGATGGCTTTTTAGCAAGTGACAGAATACAGGGTTATGGAAGATAGCTTATAGTACAAGTTGATCCAGGGATTAATCTGCCATTTGGAGTCAGGAAGGACACACACACAGGCCTGTGAAAGTCAGCAGCATCAGTCCATCCTCAGAAAAAAAAGCTCCTGCTGCCCTAACCCCTCCCCCAGGACCCGCGTAAGCATGGGTAGCTCAGTGTCTGATTTGCCTCCTGCTCTCTCCAGACCCAGTCCCTTCATTCCAGAGCTGTGTCTACAGGCAGTACAAACTCCTCTCTCCTTCTGCAACACCCCCCCCCCACCAATCACAGAGAAATAGGCAAATTAACCCGACCTCGATCTCAGATGTGGCTAGAGGCAGTTAGGAGAGCTATAGAGCAGCAGCAGTTGCCTGTGGGACTAGGAAAACTTCAATATTTTAAAAACTATACAAAATTTCTAATGCATTATATTTAGAGATTTTCATAACCTGATGTGCTGATTCATTTATGTGACTATTGATTTCGTGATAGCAGGTGAGGGAATACAGGGTTATGGAACATAGCTCATGGCACAAGTTGATCCAGGGACTAGTCCAATTGCCATTTTGCAGTCAGGAAGAACCCCCCCCCCCAGTGGCAAACTGGAGGTGTTTTTTTTTTTGCCTTCCTCTGGATCAACTAGCACCTTAAAAAAAGTTTGAACTTGATGGACGTGTGTCTTTTTTCAACCTAACTTACTATGTAATTCTGCAGACAAAAAGGATTCTGCCAGAAATCTTAAAAAAAGGGTATATTTGTCTGTCACATACACACAAGCAGAGGGAAAAATATTCTCAGTGCACTAATAACATAATCGGGTTAGAAATAATTCCACTGTCATTTTTTAAAGTTGTTCACGTGTTTTGGTAGATTAAATATATAAAAAAAATATTTTCTTCACAGTTTTACCTCTCGGCATAAAAAGCATCCAGGTCTACGAACTGCCATAATCACAGCACCATTTCTCTCCCACAAATCCTTTGCCTTAAACGATCTTGGTTCTACAAGGGAAAGTAACAATATATCAGGTTAATACTTAATACCTGCTGAAACTTTTTTGTAAAGCAAAACTGCAACCGTTTTTTAAGACACTGTTGAAAAATACACTGGTGAGTACTGACACTGCATCGAGCTGCAAAATCTGCTAACCACAATAATGCCAACACAATTTCATTTAGTACAGGGGTGTCCAACCTACAGCCCAGGATGGATATGAATGCGGCCCAGCTTGAGACCCTTGGTTCCCGAGGAAACTTCATATTACAAAGGATTTAGGAGTAAGCAGGAGGGGGGACTCTGCCCATTGCCCAGTTAGTAGTAATAATAATATAAAAATAAGTCTATTTAATATCCGTGTCCCATATTCCAGTGTATAGCTCCATCTGGTTATCCAACTGGTATTGTGGTTCTTTTCTGTGCATTTTCTTTACTTTTACAAATCAAAAGTGTTTGTGTATTTCATGTGCGGCCCCAAACAATTTTTTTTCCAATGTGGCCCAGGGAAGCCAAAAGGTTGGACACCCCTGATTTAGTATATAATTGCTGTATGTGAATAACCTTAAATTTATCAAAATTGAACCCTAGTTGCCAATTTGCTTCCCTACTTAATCAAAATGAACTGTTTAGTACAGTTTAGTACCTTCACCAAAAACAGGCACATTATTTAAAAGGTCAAGTTAATTTTATGACCAAATAAAAAAGCACTGGACCAAGGACAGGGCCCCTAAGGTAGGCTACTAACACTGGTCCAGCCAAAGAACATATTTATCAAAACCATATTTTAAGTACTAAGGGTATTGGATCCTGTATCTGGAAACCCGTTATCCAGAAAGCTCCAAATTACAGAATGGCCATCTCCCATAGACTCCATTGCAATGAAATAATCCAGATTTTTAAAAATGATTTCCTTTTTCTCTGTAATAATAAAACAGTAGCTTGTACTTGATCCCAACTAAGACATAATAAATACTTATTGGAAGCAAAACCAGCCTATTGGGTTTTTTTAATGTTTACATGATTTTCTAGTAGACTTAAGGTATGAAGATCCAAATTACAGAAAGATCCATTATCTGGCAAACCCTGGATAACAGGTCCCATACCTGTATTACCTAAATGCTCTACCAAACTAATGTTGAAATACAACTGAAATCTCTTCCCATAATGCCTTCACAGTCGCAAGAGCTATCCTTGCTTAATTGTTGTCTGTGATTAAGGATTCACTTTGACCTGATCTGTCCTGTTTCGAGGTCTCTAATCCTCAGTTATTCTACACTCAGACCAGATCAATAATCGGTATAGAAATGTTAGACAAGGCTTGGTTCAGAAATAAGCAATAGTTAGGGCAGACAACTAACTATTCAAACAAGAATACCTTCAGAAAATTGAAGATCATCCAGGAGCTAATTACAGTTTACTTATCAGATAGGGTAGAATGTAGGTCTGAGGTTTTCAAAGTGAAGGTCAAGAGGGCGATAACCGTTAAAGCTGGCCTTTCCAATTTGGCCCTTTCAGACCAAGTTGGCAGTTTAGACTGCACATGTAAGGAACACTCCACAAAAGATACTTGCTGTTAGATCAGCCTGATTGTACCTAGCACATAGGAGGCCAAAACAGACAAATATCTGTTCGTTTGACAACCTCAATAAACAAGGTGTTCTTTATGTGTATGGCCAGTTTTTTTACGAGGTGCTGCTGGTCACAGTTAGAGAGGAGTGAAGAACACATTTCAGTAGCAGAGACAGCCCCATGCAAACTGCAGCATGAATGCCAAAAAAGACTATGGGTTCAAGATCAGCTGTAGACTCTACAATATATGTACAGCATACTGTACTTTGTTACACATAACTTGGCGGTTATCATAAGCATATAGTGGAAGCATACACACTCTCTTTTTGTTACTACTGCTAATCCTCCATCCTAAACAGCCACCAAATTTCCAGTTTCCCACATCGCATGTGCCCCCAGGGAATTCTCACTAAGGTTACTAATGGCTTGTAAAATAAATTTAAGTAGATCCTTGCCATATCATAAAGCAGACCAATATAAGAAATTGACAAAAAATCTTTACAGTACACTTGAAATATGAAATATACATATTTTTATTCCACCCCCCCACATGTATTAAATATTAAATATACATGTAATATAGCCCCAAAATGTTGTTAAAGTATCATGTTCTAAACTCAAGATGGTGAGGCACATCATTAGAAAACAGAAGTGATCATCCCAAAAAAATATACCTCAAGATCTATTTCGGCAGTGACATTGCTCATCATTCAGTGACTGATGCACATTCCAGCACTATCAAGTATTAATTGCTGTCTTACATTTCTATCTTACCTTCTCTAATGGTCTTTAATTCAGTCTCTTCTAAGTACTCTAAGGTGGCCTTTTCAGTTTGTGAGAGAAAAAAGTCTGTGTTGGCAAACAGGATTCCAGCCACTGCTGCTCCAAAGGCACCAATGCTGATGGACCATAATCCCATGGTGAATAATTGATCACTCAGGTCAAGCATCACTGAAACAAATGAACATAAAAATTTGAAGAGTTTATTAAAGTAAACATAGCTCATTGGGAGCCGCTAAATATTGCTGCAATAACCGAAGAGTGAGCTCATATCTAATGCACAACTCAACACCAACTCATCCCATAAACAATATAGGTTTGGGAAGGAAATGATTTGTTTGTTGATGGCTGTGGAAAACGTATGTAATCCCTAATAGTTGCTCTGTAAACAAGCACTTGCTTATTTTTGGAAAAAAAAAAGAAAACACTAAAATCACTTACGCAAACATATATGTATTTCACATGAGTATTTGTTAACACACAACATGAGCAATCACATTATTCCATGCTGGAATAAATGCCTATTATTATTAACATACAAGGTCAGTGATACCAATAAATCTTCTTAACTCTTTTGGTACCAGGATTGTTTGTGCCAATACGTACACTGATGCCAGACAATTTATTTTTCTTGTTAAATTAGTGATTTACGTGATCACTATACGTGTGGAAGCATGTACATGAAATTGGAATTGCAAAACCAGAGCAAGTACTTTTTGCCCCACCTATTCCCACTCACTTGCCCAGGAACCACAATTATTTCCTATTTCACTCACCATCCCATTGACAGGCTACTGGAACAGAGAAGGCTTATTGATGTACAGTAGTTGTTTCAATAAAATTCAATTGTACAGATTCTTAAAAATAGGTTGGGACCACAAGGTACAACAAGCATGTGTGGTTCTCTTTTGTATCATTACAAGTAGATTTTAAAAGTTTACAGAACCATGTTCCACTGCACGGCATGATGATCTTTAGGTCCACCAGTCTACCCTGCAAATGTGTTTTTTAAATATTATTTCTACCAGACATTCTGTGGATGAAAAAGCAGAGTACACAGAAGAAATAAAAGATCTTGCAGCACTAAGACAGGCAGCGTGTTAAGCAAATTATACATTGGCAAGAACTGTTCCTTCATGCTCTAATAACTACAAATAAGACAAAAGTGGTTGGATTATTTGAAAGCTTAGGACTACTGTATGATCAAATTTCATTGGTAAAGGCCAAAAAAAAAAACACCCCAGGTGAACGTCTCAAAGAACTAAACAAAGGTCACACAGCAACCTTTTGCACTGGAAGCTAAAAAAAAAATACAAAAAAAGCCCTTATTTACTTACCATCCAGCAATCTTACTATGTAAATGCTTACACATAAAAACAGTTTTTTGTGACCTTAAACTGATCCGTTAATGTCATGTGATTTCCTTAGGCACACCTAATGTACATATGCAAATTAGGATTCGAATTTGGTTTGGCCATGCACAAGGATTCAGCCGAATCCTGATAAAAATGCTGAATCCTGGCCGAATCCCAAACCAGGTGCAGTTTCATATATATGAATGTGACCTAAAACATCACTCATTTTAAAACAAAAAATATGAAACAAACATTATTATATTTGGTAATGGATTACAAAAAAAAGATCCAATAACAAATATGCCTGTGGCAAAAATAAGTGAAGTCTTGGGATTATCATACAGTTTGAAGGTGAAATCAGTCTGGTGTTTTTTGAGTCAATGACTGATGACAATCAGGTGTGAGTGAGAGACTTTGTTTTATTTAAAGAATGTGGATCAACAAAGCCTGATCAACACATTTGTGGATGTGTATCATGGCTCGAACAAAGGGAGTGTCTGAGGAACTCGGAAAAAAAGAGTTGTTGATGCTCATAAAGCTAGAAATACTCTCCTAAAGAGTTTGCAATCCACCAATCAACAGTGTACAAAAGGAGGAAATTCCCTCTACCCTACCCAGAAGTGATGCACCATAAAAAATAACTCCAACAGGTTACAAAGTAACCCAGGGTAACTTCTAAGCAACTGAAGGCCTTTCTCACGTTGGCGAAGGTTGATGCTCATGAGTCCACCATCAAGAGAACACTGAACAGCAATGGTGTGTATGGCATGTTATCAAGGAGAAAGCCACTGTTCCCGCACCCCCCCCCAAAAAAAATGCTAACCCAAAGCAGTTTGATCATGTGGACAAACCAGAAGGATACTAAAAAAATTTTGTAGACAGCTAAAGCCAAAATAGTACTTTATGGCGTAAATGAGTAGTGTTACATTTGGAGAAAGAAAAAACACTGGATTTCAACATAAGTATTTGTCAACACATTATATCATCTGTGAAACACGGTGGTGGGAGTGCTGTGGTTTGGGCCTGTTTTGCTGCATCTGGGCCTGGAGAATTCTCTGACCTATACCAGAGAATTATACAGGAGAATGTCAAGACATCTGTCAGTGAACTGAATTTCAAGAGACTGGGTCATGTAACAAGACAACGATCCTAAACACACAACTTGTTTTACCAAAGAATAATTAAAGAAAAAAGTGAATGTTCTGCAATGGCCAAGTCAAAGTCCTGACCTTAGTCAAATTGAAATGTTGTGGAAAGACCAAAAGCAAGAGGTTCATGTGAGAATACCCTGTGTATGGAGGAATGCGTTAAAATGTTGGAGACGATTTGCAGGACTAGTCAACAGTTACAGCAACATTTAGTTGCAATTACTGCTTCACAAGGGGGTCACACCAAATACTGAGCAAAAGTGATAACTGATTCACTTACTTCTGTAACACTCAGATAAGTTATTGGATCATTTGTTTTCAATAAATGACCAAATATCATAATTTTTGTTTTATTTGTTTAACACGGATTTCTTGATCTACTTCAAAATACCCTGTATAAATTTTTTTTTGACAAACTGTCAAGCACCACTGCAAAGTGCAAGTCAGACCTACAAAGGAGCCAGCACAGCTTGCAATCATACTGCACAAAACCGATCAGGTACCATATTTAAGCTCTTAAGCCACCAGCTCTCCTCCAATGATTACTCACAGTGGGTCCACAGTTCCTTTTAAGAGATCTTATTTTGCAGCTGCTGTTTTGTGGTGGCATTTTTTGTGTACGCCACTACTCTGATAAAAGTTATTTAATCTGTGATTTCATACTCGGTTTTTTAAAAACCTACTACACTGTTGTTGCTTTTAATTTTGTTGCATTCTATCTATTCTAAGGGAATGTTGTAGGAACAATACCACATGCTTTGTGCTTTTCTAAGTGTGTATATTCTGTTTTAAAGGGGAATGAAAGCCAGTAGACAAACTCCCCAGCTGAAATCCTTTGTACCACATAGAAAGGGAGGGTAATCAGTTCCCACAGTACAGTCACCAATGAATTCTTTCTTTCCTTTTCCAATGAATTCTCTCTTTTCTTTCCCCTTTTGCCACCAAAGATGTATAAAGTAAGGACCCCATACTGAATACTATTTGCCTATGTGCCTTTCCTCATTTTCCCTTCATAAATACAGAGCTGCCATATGCAGGTACACTTGTGCTGCAGGATGCACAAGTCACTGAAGGCACTCTATTGCAAGGAGTTTGTATGTTCTCACTATATCTCCGTGGGTTTTCTATAGGTACTCTGGTTTTGGAGTGTGGGAGGAAACCATACAGTACATGAAGGATAAATGGCTTCTGACTAAACTGGCTTGAGTGTTTGTGAATGTGATAGGGCCTATGATTGTAAGCTCTACTTGGGACAGAGACTCATGATGTATAATCACTGTAAATTGATACAGAAATGTGTCGGCAATTCAAAGCCTGCAACATATTTTGAAGCGTTTTGTGCAGAAAACTTAATAAAAAATAAAAGCAGGAATTGATTTTTTCTATTTGTTATATTTAGTACTGTGCCAAGCTTTGAACCCTGAGTAAAATGGACCACATATTTTCACAAAGCCCTTTGGCTGAATAAGACAAACATTTAATATGAACAAATCATGTATGGCCATTCTGACACATTCAAATGATACAAGACTCCCACATACTGTCGCTCTTCCTGTGCACTACAGATTAATCATTCCAGTTTAGAGGAGGCAGTGGTCCAAGCCTTGAGGCAAGAGGACATAAGACAAAAACTGAATTGATATTTGCTCAATTACGTAATGCAATAGATTTTAGCATTAAGAATTTTTTTATTGTAATGGTGGCACTCATATTTTCTCTTTTACATACACAGTTTAACTACGGCTCATTGATCTTCACAAGAAATGTTTATTACTACTGTACAAAATGGCCTTAATTCAGTAAATGTTGTTGTACCAGTATAGCATGTCTGCATTTGAAATATGAACAGATAAAAAGAATCAAGCACTAAGATTTACCACACAGGACAGGCTGTCACTGGAATCCGGATCATTGGTGACTTACCGGAGAAAGAATCAGCCTTCCATAACAGAATGTTTGTTCTTAGTTCCGTATTCCTACACCAACAAAACCATGATATACTATCTGTACTCACAAATACAAATTATCAAAGATTAATCACCATAATTCCAGAATGAACACACAATTATGAATTCTACTTCAGAACCGCAAGCTAGGTCTTATCCAATATCTAGTCACTCTGATCACAAAATATATATACATATGTATATATATATATATTTTTTTTGTTTTATTCAAAGCTTGTTACGTACAGTAGATCATTATTTGCACTGACTTACAGGACTGCATCAGCAGGCTGTGCCAACTATCGACATTAGTCACTGGCTGAATTTGACAAATACTTATCCTATTTGCAGCTGGAATTCACAAACAAGGCTAAGGTGTACAAAGGAATCCCTGATTCCCTGACCATGCAGGTAGTCCTTGGGTAACCCTTAATATACCAATCACAGTTACCTGTTTCTTCAAAATGTATGAATAAATGCCATTTTCAATGATGAAATGCAGCTGTGTAAGAGTTCTCCACTTTCTGCATCATTTCAACTCCTGTCAGGGAAGGAAGGACTAAACACAGAAGTTACAAATTGTAACAATTTCTCCACAGCTTACAGACATCATGCAGGAACTACATAACCCACAATGAATTGCACTGTGATGTTCAGATCCTTATTGAAATCATGTGTGCAGGAAATTGTGGGGTTTGGAACAGTAGTCAGACAGCTCAGCAAAGTAGTCAGACAGATCAGCAGAAGAACAGGGGGCTAGGCTTAGGGAACTATTCCAAACCATTGAAAATCACGAAAAGACTGCATATTGTTGATGTACATTGCAATGTTGCTTGAAATTATGATTACTTTTCAAAAAGCTTAAAGGGCACCTATCGCCTAGAAAAATTACCCCCAACCAAAGGAGCGGGCTGATAATTGTTTTTGTCCCTTGGAGGCTGCAGGAGTTATTGTCAGTACAAGTGACGGGGAACTTGATGGAAGTGAATGCTGAAACATGTAAAGACTGTAAACTTGAGCAGCAGGTTGCAAGAGGTGGCTTAAGGCTTGTGAAGCAGAATTTCCACAGGAGGCTGGGGTGGGAGCAGAAAACAATATAGAATCAGCTGGCAGAGTAGAGAGGTAAGCATTCTCAATTTGGTAAGATGAGCCAGTATACAGAAAATCAGGAAGCGTGAGAGTCAAAAGGGTAATCCAAAGGCTAGTCATCTGCATCTATATTCCAGGGATTCAATGAGATCTGTCAGTTGTCATAAGGTGGGTTGTTTGCAGTAATGATATATGGTGGGCTCTATAGCTTTACTGCTGAGGCACAGTGGGCTCTATTCAATTATTGCCAGGGCACGGTTTATGTACTGCTGAAGTTCCATGGGCTCTATCCATGTACAACCAGGACACTGAGAGTATTATTTATGTACTGGTGAAGCACCAGGGGCACTATTCTTGTACTTCCAGGGCATTATTTATGTAATGCTGGAGCACCAGAGGTACTATTCTTGTACTGCCAGGGCACTGTGGGCTCTATTAATTTATAGCTGGGGCACTGTGGTCCTCTATACTACATAACAGATACAGTAGGGTGTCCCTATGAGGGCCAAGTGGATAGTATATGTACTGTATATTCTAATACATTTATATTAGGGATGCACCAAATCCAGGATTCGGTTCGGGATTCTGCTAGGATTCGGCCTTTTTCAGCAGGATTTGGATTCGGCCGAATTCTTCTGCCTGGCCGAACCGAATCCTAATTCCAGGGAGGGAAACTCACATGACTTTTTAGCACAGAACAAGGAAGTAAAAAATGTTTTCCCCTTCCCATCCCTTTCGATTTGGTTCGGTATTCGGCCGAATCTTTCGGGAAGGATTCGGGGGTTTGGCCAAATCCAAAATTATGTGCATCCCTTATTTATATATATATATATATATATATACAAAAACTTTGTTAACAGCACTCCACTGTGAAAAAGCAAAATACCCAGGTGCTACTCACTTATGAATTCATCCACAAACTCTCAGGTTGATTGAGTGCACACTGGGAACCTCTTGATCGGTTATTTTAAAAACATAATTTTATTTAAGTTAGTTAAAACTGATCAACGTTTCGGTCCGAATCTAGGACCTTTCTCAAGACCATGAGACCATGAGTATATATACACACAAATATAAATGGTAAAAAAGCTACCCTCATGGGATACCACTATGTTGGAAAAAAAGGTGAAAGAAAGTTGAGGAAAAGGCAGAACTGGGACACTTTTGTCCACAAAGACAAACTTTATCAGTTCTGGAACATTTTGTTAAGTTTTATACTCAGACTGTACTGCACTGAGCAGTGTATCAAATAACAGTAACAGGATCTGTTTCACATTCTGGAAGCAAATGTCTCCATTTTATCATATACTAGATAACATTATCTTTCACATGCAAATACACGCATAAACAAGCACTTGGTCTGAAAAATCAAGAACAAATAAAATACTTGTAAGGCATAACTACATCTTTAAAACAACTTCAAACAAAGGTGGCCATAGACGCATGATATTGTACAAAAGCAAGGGTTCGTACAATATTCAGTGTGTGCATTGGATATTGGTTGGCTTGTTGATAGGATCGTCTGGAATATTTATATTGGGCACTTGAACATTGCCCACTGTTACTGCTGAATCGTAATAAACAGGTAGAACTTTGTTTTCATCAATCAAACCCTTCTAGAGTCCCACTTATGTAGGATAGAATGGGGAAAGTATATCTATATGGGGCATATATATGCACAGGGTGGTGCAGAAGATACTGGGGCAACAAAAGAGTTGATACCAAAAGAGTTGATACCAAAAGAGTTGATACCAAAACAGTAAGGTGAAAAGGTGCTGGGAAGAAAAGGATTGCTAGCCGCAGTCTGAAATAAACCTCTACAATCACTGGGGGTGCTAACAACATGGTAACCAGAAAATTATTGTACCTCTCCTCGTCCCTTTAAATTATCGTGTAAATCACATAAAGCTGCCAAAATCGGTTGTTCAGACCAATTTGACAGCTTATCTGCCCGTGTATGGTGGCTTCTGACTGGTCTTCCCGATCGATATCCGGCCACAATATTGACTGGGAAGGTTTGATTTTCTTCCGACCGACCCGTCTGAGCCCCTTGGTGTCATCGTAATCCAATCGTTTGACCATATGGCCAAACGCTCAGATTACCCCGATGTAGCCCTGTGGTGTTAGTGGCATATCAGGAAAAGATCGCCAAACGAGTGGATCTTTGCATCTATGACTAGCTTAAAGCTTGAAAGCTACATGGAGCTCTCAGCTGGTTTCAAACAGGTCTCTGAAGTTTCAGAAGCCAAAATTATTTTGAGCTATCTCACTGACTGGATATTTTCTTTCACCATCATTATAATAATATTATACTCTTTAACACAGGGGACCCCAAACGTTGGGCCCTATAGCCTAGCGACCCATTAACGCGGCACACTGATTGGACACCAAAACACCCGAATTGGACGCTGGAGCACCCAAATTGGTCAAACAGCTGCTGCGGGCCCCCAACCCTCTCCAGAAAACCTCCCAAACCCCTCCCCGCAAAAAAAGCAGTTCCCGGGCCAAAAAAGGTTGGGGACCACTGGTTTAACACTAGCCAATAGGAAGCCTGACACACAGTGCACTTATTTCACTGTAAGTAGAGTTTTTTAATTGTCTCTCTTAAACTTAACACATATTCTGCATAAATGAAGCTACTCTGCTTTCTACACCTTGGCCAATACACATTAATCAATGGCATATCTGTAGTAAATACAGTAGCAGGCAGCAGACGTCTACAACGGGAGGCTGCATTGCGTTCAGAGAAGCATCATTATGCGATACTTACAAATATTGGGTTCCACAAATTACTTCAGGTGATCTTGGGGCATATCCAATAGGCAGTATAAAGATATATTCTTCCGGTGCTCACTTACACCTGCACCTTTGTCCCGTCACGAACAACTACTCAATGCACACACGGGCACATTGGCCAGTTAGCTGAGCTGATTCAGGGGGCGTGTCCGGTGTCGAAATCGAGGCAGTCTATCCGGAAGCGCATTCCTTCTAAAGCAGGGCTGTCCAACCAGCGGCTCACGGGCCGCATGCAGCCCGAGATGGAGATTGATGCGGCCCCAGCTTACTGTGGATTCTGTCGCGCTCCCTTGAAGATTTTTCTTCTGTGCAGCAGAGTTTTCGTTTAGCTCCTTCCCTTGGTGCTCGCTCCCCCCTCCCTTGTCACAGTGCTGTCAGATCATATTACTTCAGCTGTGACAGGGAGAGAGAGCAGCCAGGTAGCATCTGATTGGCCAGCAGCACAGATTGCAGCTTGGGTGAAAACGAAGCAAGGAAAGCCCTATCAATTGCAGTCTGCAGCCTTGTAAACAGATGGCACAGGGGCAAGTACATGCATAAATACCAGCAGAACACACAAACAGATGGTACAGTAATTGTAATTGTATAAATACCCCAAGAACTCACAAGTAAAAGGCTGCAGACTGCAATAGATAGGGCTTTCTTTGCTTCGTTTTCTCCCGCGCTGCAATCTGATGCTCCCTGGCTGCTCTCTCTCCCTGTCACAGCTGAAGTAATAGGATCCGGCAGCACTGTGACAAGGGAGGGGGGAGCGAGCACCAAGGGAAGGAGCTAAAAGAAAACTCTGCTGCACAGAAGAAAAATCTTCAAGGGAGTGCGACAGAATCCACAGTAAGCTGGGGCTGCCGCTGCAAGGGTTGCCACCTGGCTGGTATTTTACCGGCCTGGCCGGTATTTTTGATGGTTGATCCCAATGTTATTAATAGGGAAAAAAGATAACTATATAGGAAGGCCGGTATTTTTTTCTAGAAAAGGTGGCAACCCTAGGCTGCATCAATCTCAATTAGGGTTGCCACCTGACCGTTTTTTTACCGGCCTGACCGGTATTTTTGATGGCTGATGCCTGATCCCAATGTTATTAAAAGGAAAAAAAAGCCAAATATAGTGAAAGGCTGGTATTTTTTTTAAGAAAAGGTGGCAACCCTAATCTCAATCTCGGGCCGCATGCGGCCCACAGGCCGCGGGTTGGACACCCCTGATTTATAACATATGGCTTGCATCTTTGTGCCTAACCTTACACTTATCAACATTGAACTTCATCTCTCACATAGCGCCCCAGATTGGCAGCGTTTAAATTTAAGAAAGGTACTTGTAGGTAAAATAAAAATGAGTAGAGTATATCACATTCACATAAAGTATGAGGTTCTCCAGATTTTGTGCCTGCTGTATGCTCTGGGCCATTTGTGTGTGAAAGATTAGCTTGCATCACAGAAGGGTTGGCCCACACCAGTCTGAATTGAGAATGCACTCCTGACAGTACCCCCTCCCCCAGGGGGCCACTGGATCACTATCGCCTGGTTTCTTTGGGAATTGCTTGTAAAATTCTCTTACCAGACGAGGAGCATGGACATTGGTATGTTTTACCCAGGAACACTCTTCGGGACCAAAACCCTTCCAGTGAATCAGGAATTGTAGCAACCCTCTGGAAATTCTGGAGTCCAAGATCTTCTCTACGTCGTATTCCTGTTGGCCTGTATACCTGATGGAGATGGAGTACATAGTTACAGAGATAATACATAGTTAAATTGGGTTGAAAAAAGACAAAGTCCATCAAGTTCAACCCCTCCAAATGAAAACCCAGCACACACCCCTTCATACCTTCACATAAATTATATATGCCCATATACTAACTATAGAGTTTAGTATCACAATTATGTCTGTCTAAGAAATCATCCAAGCTCTCTTAAAAGCATTAACAGAATCAGCCATCACAACATCACCCTGCAGTGCATTTCTACAAACTCACTGTCCACGCTGTGAAGAACTGCCTACACTGCTTCAAATGAAAGTCCTTTTCTTCTAGTCTGAAGGGATGACCTATGGAACGGTGATCCTCTTTATAGGTTAAAAAGGTCCCCTACTATTTGTCTAAAGAAGGAGGAGATTTTTCTGAAGAGAAGCGATAAGCGATGGCTGGTTTTACCAAAGAGACATAGAAGACACCAAGGATTCGCATCTCAGGGGGAAGTTGAAGTAAACCATACCAATGGGGGTATCAGTAGGAGCAGATGACTGAACAGATAGGATCTGGCTGGCCAGTTATGGGAAAAGGGAAGCAATGATCTTTGTGGGAGGAACAATTGGCTTGTGATCTTCACTGATACACACCTCGGGGAGAATGATTCTGGATAGGGCATCCACCTTGTGGTTTTTGGAGTCAGGGCGATACGTCATGTGAAGAAGAGTGCCCATCGAGTCTGACGGGGATTCAGTCTCTGGAGAGTCTTTTTGTGATTGGTGTAAATGGTCACAGGGTGAGGGGCACCCTCATGAAATGTCTCCACTCCTCAACTGCAAGTTTCACTACCAGAAGCTCATGATTTCCCACATCTTAATTTTGCTCTGCGAAGTAAGCCCAAGGGTGAAGCTTCCCATCTGCAACTTGCCTCTGAGAAAGGATGGCACCAGCCCCCATGTCGGATGCATCTACTTCAATGAAAGGTTGCAAAAGGTCAGGATCTTGAAGGACAGGAGCCGAAGCAAACAAATCTTTCAAGGACTGGAAGGCCTCCAGAGCATGAGGAGGCCAGGCATTTCCATCCCTTCCGGATGAGAGTCAGGATAGGAGCAATACGGGAGGAGAACACCTTGATAAATTTTCAGTAGTAATTAGAGAAACTGACAATTTTTTGGATGGCCTTGGTACTTGGTCTTGGATTGCAGTGACCTTGGAAGTAACCATCTCAAACCCCTCAGGTGAGATTATGTACCCCTGGAACGGAATCTCTGGTACCTCAAAGATATACTTTTCCAGCTTGACAAAAAAGGGAGTTTTTCACCTAGGTTCAGTGAGTTTCTTTGGAGAAGATGAGAATGTTGTCCAAGTACACGACTACAGATTACCCCAAACAATCTCTGAAGATGTCATTCACAAATTCTTGGAAGACAGCGGGGCATTGCAAAGGCCGAAGAGCATTACCAGGTACTCATAATGCCCAGCTCTAGTGTTGAATGCTGTCTTCCATTCATCTCCCTCCCGGATGCAGATTGTTGTACGCTCCACGGAGATCCATTTAATGAAAATCTTCGCACCTCTGAATTGGTCGAAGAGCTTGGAGATGAGAGGTAGCGGATATCGGTTCTTTACCATGATCTTATTGAGGCCCCTGTAGTCAATGCAGCAACGCAGTCCGCCATCCTTCTTTTCCACAAAGAAGATTTGGCAAAGTGAGCCTGGCCACCACAGTATAGACACAGGCCAGTTGAATGGAGACATGACTGGAAGTTGCTGGTGTGGAGCAGGCAAGAGAGATTGTTGGAAGCGTGGAGCCACTATGGGCTGGAATCTCTTGCTGCGTTCCTTGGTAAGTTGATGCTCCCTGAGACGTGTGTCCACCTTCACAGCGAGCGCAATTAAATCTTCTAACAACTTAGGAAGTTCTCTGGAGACAAGATCATCTTTTAGTCGAGTTGTAAAAAACAGCCTTGTAGCCTAATCATTCCAATTAGTTTCTGCCATTAAGATTCTAAAGTCAATAGCTTTGCAGGAGCATCAAAGACAGTTCAGTATGCCTGGAGGAATACTTTGGCATCACAGGTCAATGGAGACTTCTTCTCCCAGAGAGATGTTGCCCACTCCAGTGTTCTGCCCTTCAAACAAGACATCACATACCCCACCTTGGCATGTTCCCTGGAGCACTGCGAGGGTTGAAACTCGAACTGGATCTGGCATGACGTAGTGAAACCTCTGCAGCCCTGAGGATCCTCATTATAGCGAGGTGGAGGAGGGATGCGCAGCTCACTGGCCCGGTGAGTCCAATTCGCCAATCACTAGTTATGAGCGAATTCCACCCATGGGAGGAGACCAGACCAATCTTGACAGAGGGAAACATGATTCCTAATGAATCTAGCTCTTGATTCACTTGTCCCACTGCTCCATTAGTTTTGGGATGGTAGGTAAAAGAAGAGTGATGCCCAGATCCTTACATTAGGAACCCCAGAATGTGGCTGTGAAATGAGACTCCCTGTCATCTCTGCTGGGAAACCATGAAGTCGAAAAATAAATTGGATGAATAGCTGGGACAGTTCCACCACAGAGGGAAGTTTTTCGCAGAGGGATAAAGTTTGCAGAAGCGGTCAATAACTACCCAGATCACTGTGTTCCCTTGTGAGGGTGGTAGATAAAGTCCATTGCTAAGTGAGTCCATGGACAAGAGGGAATGGGTAGAGGCTGTAACAGACAAGAATGACTAGCCTTGGAAGTGGCACAAATAGTACAAGCAATAACAAAGTCTTTGGAGTCTCTGTGGATTGTCAGCCACTAGATTAGGCGTTGCAACAGTTCTAGAGTCTTTTTTAGACCAGGATGACCAGCCTGTATAGAAAAATGGGTCTGTTGCAAGATGGGCAGGCGAAGCTCTGAAGGAATGAATCCCAATGGTTGTATCGGTAGGTGTGGAGGACTGACCAGACAAGATTTGCTCAGAGAGGAAACAGGGAAGCAATAATTCTGGCAGGAGGAATAATAGGATCTTGTCTTTCAGGGAGACAATCCACTGGAGTAAATCTGTGGGATATAGCATCCTCTTTCCTGTTCTTGGAGCCAGGATGGAAGGTCTTGAGAATTTGTATAAACTCTAGGTTTTTATGGTTGGTATAGATAGTAACTGATTGAAGCTCCTTTTAGAAGGTGACCCCATTCTTCGAGAGCTAATTTTACCACCAAGAATTCTCGGTTCCCGACATCATAATTCTCCTCCGCAGGAGAGAATTTTCTGGAGAAGAATGCACAAGGGTGTAATTTCCCTTCTGCAGGGTATCTTTGGCAAATTATAGCTCCTGCTATTGAAGGCATCAACTTCAATGAAGAAAGGTAGTTGGGGATTAGGGTGACAGAACTGAAGCAGAAGTGAAAAGCCTCCTTCAGGGAAAGGCTTCCAGGCCAGAAGGAGACCAAGAATTGAGTTTGTACCTCCTTTTGGAGAAAACTAAGATGTCATCTAGGCACATGACCACAAACTTCCCCAAGAGGTCTCGGAAGATATTGTTCAAAAACTCCTGGAAGACCACAGGAGGGGGGTATTGCAGAGGCCAAAGAGCATCACAGAGTATTCATAATGCCCATCCTCGGTATTGAATGCTGTCTTCCCTTTATCCCCTTCACATATGTGGATGAGATTGTATGCCCCACGTAGATCCAACTTGTAGAAAATCTTAGCCCCCTTCAGTTGGTCAAACAGTTCAGTAAGCAAGGGGTATCGGTTTTTAACCCTAATTTTATTAAGTCGACAGTAGTCGATACAGGGACACAGCGCCATCGGGCGCTCCTGACAGAAATAGAGAATGAATTGAGAAAGCCAGCTGGATGACTGGTGAAACATCTTCAAGAACAACAAAGCAAGTCCAGCTGATCGGACTTATTTCTACAGAAAAACAGCAACGTTTTGTGAAGAGTTTAAATAGCATTTTATTTTCCATTCTAACATGAAAATGTCCAACCAAACGTATATACTCATTTCAGTCCAAGTCTTGTGCCGCATATAGCTGTTTCTCAGTATGTGTGTACACAGATGAACAAACTGCAGAAAGTGGAGTGAGCTGTCTTGGCCTGTGCTTAGATGCAGGCCGAGAAATAGCCACAGTAATTTTAAGCTCTAGTTATCTGGCTGTCAGCCCTGGTTGAATTACAAATGCAGCAACAGGAGCTTTTCTTTTGTACTTTTCTGTTTATTGGTGCATTTTATTTTTCAGTTGTAGAATATTTCTTATAAATACTGTGAAGTTTATGGGGATCACAGCGGGATTTTCAGCATAAATGCAGGCCACTCCAAGGTGAAAGGAAAACAGAAGACTTCCAGCAGCAATCATATGCCAGCAGCAAATACAGCTTCAGTCTGCAACAGAAAGTTCAAAAACAGAAATAGTTTACTTCAGCCACTTTAGCAGTCAGTACCCCAAAAAGACTAACCAGGCTTGGTCTCTGGGGAAAAAAAACCACAGGCAAAATATCCAATGGGTTTTCAGGCCCCCCAGGTCTCTCAGAGTTCAGCAAGTGAAAACCAATACAGAACAGCTCTCCTGTGCAGCTCCTACTCATTATCTGCACACCTGCTGCTCACTACCTTAAATACTTATTGGCTATCCAGCCCACCACTCTTTTTAACTCACTGGTGTTTCTTAAAGGGATCACTCTAAGGGCTCTTACAGAGGAGCGTCTGAAGCTGTGCTCCCCTTCGTTCTGGATTTATGCGTTCAGCCACAGGGGAGAGCAGGTGCAGACACTTTCAATTTTTACAATGGGGCTGTACTCAGACAGTCGCATGTAGGCCTCAAACGCAGGAAAAATTCAGCATGTTGCATCTCAACCTACGTTCGGCACCTACTTGCACCTGTGTGAGTATAGTACCATTGAAAAAACCATTGAAAAAAATTGAAAGCTTCTGCATTCTTACCCGCTTGGACCCGCCACCCGGACCCTTGACCCTCTGACCATCAAGAATCAGGAAGTGCTGTCATTGTAAACAGAATGACATCATAGGAAGTAGCCGCGATCAGAAAAAACGGAGTAAAACAGGAAGTGATGTTATTGTAAACCGGATGTGACATTATCAGTAGTAGAAATGCTCAGAAAAAGGAGTAAAAATCGCTATAGCGAGGATCCACGACCCGACCCTCAACCCACCAACCTGCAGAACCACCGGCCCGCTTCTATACCGCGGGATTTTGCGGGTAACCTGCTGCAGGACTCTAGCTCCTGCGCCCCCCTGTGGCTGAACGCATAAAACCGGAATGCAGGGGAGCACAGCTTCAGATGCTGCTCTGTAAGAGCCCTGGCTTAAATGGATGGATCAGAACCTAAAGACAGGGGATACATATCTGCCATCCACAATATATCCCCTCCAGCTTGTACAATACTTACACAGCCCCTGTCAAGTTTGCATCAGTCTCCTCCACAGTTGGCAGATGTGCACCTAATTTATTTATCAGTTCTGCATGTCTCTGGAATGAACATGAGGGCTTAGTTTCTAAACCAGTGTAAAGTGATGTGATATGTCAATGCAGTGGTGTAACTAGAGGTTATTGCGCCCCACAGCAAATCAATTTTAGGGCCCCCCCACTTTCCAGAGTTTCTTGTTTTACCAATATACAGTATATTGAAATCAGGGCCTAATGGGGCCCCCTATACCTCCTGGGCCCCCCTGCAACCGTAGGGTCTGCTTCCTCTCTAGTTACACCCCTGTGTCAATACCACAAATGGTGTGTTCATTTCAGTGACATTTGTGTAACAAAATTGATATAAATAAAAGTACAACAAGAAAAAATCCCTGGACTTCCTGCCTGGCTAAGATGTATTGTTCTACCTTGCATCAGAGCAAACTGCAAATATAAATAATAGCAAGTATCTTAGTGGATAGCAATCTCATTTTCAATTTGTAATCCATTGTTATAGTTGCAAGCCTGTTGGATCCAAAAGTATGAAATACATATTTTGTGCAAATAACTACTAGAGCAATTTGTTGAACATATAAGTTACCAAGAACATGGGCAGGAATGCGTGAAACCTAAAGGAATATTCATGTCCAGAGCACACAATCTGGCTGTGTTTTGCTGCACATTTTGCTTATGTCAATTAACTGTCCTGTATGAAGAGCTCACAATTGGTCCTCCATTTACCTGTATGGCAAACTCTGCAAGAACAGGGGCACCTGTCAGGCAATTGATGTTCAGATACGGGACTGGTATTGCTCCCAAGTGATTAGGGGACAATTAGTCCACATCAATGATTGGATTTTTAAAGCCAGCTGCTGGTAGAAAAACTAATGGAACAATTTGATTGGTTGCCATGGGTTGCTGCCCATGGGCATATTTGCCCAGTGTTGATAAATCACCACACCAGTGAGCACAGACCAGCCCTGTCTTTAACAACAAACACTGGACAGGAGGTAATTTCAGGACCCTGCTGCAGCTTGCGTCTGCCGGCAACCCCTAATTTGAAAGTCTTAATATAACAGGTACATAACTTGCAGCAATTCACTTAGGCTTGAAGACAAGGCGCAAAATGCACAAAATGGCATATCTTGCACTCACACCCTGCCTCCCAGTTTGTGAATGACTCCTACAGTATTTACAAAAGTTACAATGTTAATACCTTACTAATAAGTATGAACAGCAACATACCCTAAAAATCCCAGCAGTGTGTTTGCAACTGTTTCAGGTACCTCTTGTACGCAATATGGCCACAGTCATGTTTTTCATCATGTAACTTTTACTTTGTAAAGTTAAGGTAACAAAATGCCAAAAATTGTTAGGATTGCTTCCTTTTAAGAAGGGAGCATTGGGTTTAGGCCCTCATTGCAGTTAAATAATTAGTCAAGCCTTAACTCTCTGGTTCTTAACAAGCATTTAGCTGTATGTTTCCCTGCTATTATATGCTATTAGTTATACAACCAGACGAGGGCGCATCAGGATTACACCAAATACAATATATATATATATATATGCTATGGGATATATATATATATATATGCTATGGGATCTCTAATAATAATAGGTTTTCAAGTATGTACTATTCTTCTTTGAAGGTGTTGTTCACCTTTGAGTTAACTTTTAGTAAAATGTAGAGAGTGATATTCCGAGACAATTTGCAATTGGTTTTCATTTTTTATTGTTTGTGGTTTTATAGTTATTTAGCTTTTTATTCAGCAGCTCTCTAATTTGGTTTCTAGGGTACAAATTACTCTAGCAACCCTGCATTGATTTGAATAAGAGACTGGAATATGAATAGGAGAGGGACTGAATAGAATGATAAGTAATAAAAAATGGCAATAACAATTCATCTGTAGCCTTACAGAGCATTTGTTTTTAAATGGTGTCAGTGACCCCCATTTGAAAGCTGCAAAGAAACAGAAGAAAATTGCAAATCATTAAAAAATTAAGGTGAACCACCCCTTTAAATCAGCTTTACTACGAGTTAGTTCATTCTGACAGTACAGTTATATCTTGTATTAAATGTGAAGCATGCACCTTTTCTATGACTGGGGACAAATAAAATAAAGCAATCCATCGCTTATTTCTCCTATTAACCCTTTTGTTTGACTCACTTTTACATCAGAATCCGCGTCTCTTTGGTCTCCTAGCAGCAGGATGGAAACGACAAAACGCCCACCTATAAACCTGTGTGTTATTACATGTTTCACATGCCAGCAACTGATGGTGTTACGTTCTATCGGTTCAGGAGGCAATACATTTTTTTATACTAGAAGAAGATTTAACTAAGTATAAATCAAATGTAGGAGTTGGTCTCTATCTCTGTATAAATATATCACCTTGTTATGAGCCAAGGGAATGTGACAAGGTGGACATGCACCAGCTGTGCCTATAATGTAGCATTAGTTAGTGGGGCTGTACTGTGTGACAGTATGAAGTTGGCTATTGGGAGAGACTTCACAAAGGGTTTAGGTTTAGTTTAGCTTAGGGGTCCCCAACCTTTGTTTTTCTTTTTTACATGTGAGTCACATTCAAATGTAAAAAAAAGTTTTAGAGGAGCAGACATGCAAAAAGTTCCTGCTAGAGTTGCCTCCTGTCCAGTTTGCAGGAGGGTATTCCGGGTGAAAACTGTCTATCCAGATATCCAAATTAGGAAAGGTCTTTCAAATGAATGGTGTGGTGACCACAGGGCCAGATTTGTGGAAAGGCCACCTAGGCCGGCTGGATTTTAGGGGGGTGGCATGCTGCCCAACCACACCCACATTGATTGACAAACACTAGAGATGCACAGCAGATACAATTGTTTTTTAAATTTCCTGAGCACCAATCCCACCAATAATTAAAATTTGCACGAAAAAAGTGGTGAGGACAGGGGCTACAAATGGCAGTGGGCCTAGGGGCGCCCCCTATATAAATCCGGCCCTGGGTGACCATCCAGTCAGCAATCGTTATGTCACAGACCCTCCCCTGGCGTCATGGGCACCGCCTAGTTCCTGTGGGTGACAAATATTGACTGTAATATACTGGTAGCCCCTTTGTTGACTGGCTGCCTACAATAGACTCCAGCAGTACATCTGTTCTTTATGCAGAAATTTTTGTCAGCACCTGTTTCTCGTGTCAGAGTAGGTGCAGTTCATACTATGTCCATCTAAATATCTGACAAAATAGTATTAGACTGCACCATCAAAGAGATAACCTTCTTTTAAAGCCTTTATAGATTACGGGTTCCGGCACCAGCAAGACTTGAAATCGTCTGTTATGATTGATATCACAAACCCCAAGGTCCCTGCTAAACCTTCTGCCTATAACAATCACCTTTCACTTTGGGAAAAGCACTCTGCTACTCGAGTGCCACCAGGTCTAAGGGTGGTGGCACACATGATGCACACAAGTCGCCCAAAGTTTCTTTGTGAGGCAACTTTGGGCGACTTTGGAAAATTAAGCATTCCGAGCACCATCCCACTGGTGATTTGAATTCTAGTTGGCGGGAAGGCATTTAGGGGAGATTAGTCGCCTGAAGAAGAGGTGATTTGTCATTGGGTGACTAACTTCCCCCAGTAGCCTCATGTGTCACCACCAAAAATATGAGAGGACCAAGGAGAGAGTTCTGAGCAGGCAAGGGAACCGCTTGTCGTACTGGAACAGAGAAATAGAAACATAGTTGGGGTCACAGGCCGGGTCAATACACACATTATTTTACAGTGGCCTTATATGTAGGGAATTCAAACAACTCTATTGACTTTATTAAGTTTCCCTGGACATGTGTGGTTATCAGTGTAAACATAATGTATTAGCTGCAATATATAACATAAATAGCTACATTCCAGACTTATAACGAATTTGCGCTAGGAAGAATTGAACGCTAGTACATCTTTGATTTGATTTGCCTGCTCTGCCACAGTAATGCTAGTGAAAATTCGCCATCATTCATCAATTGAGAAGAAACTTTGCTACATAGTAAATTAGCGTTGTCTGAGCGAATTTGAATCACACCCAGGAACTAGAGAATAGACTTTTATTTTGGACAATGATTTCCCCATTAAAAGCTCTTTTAAATATTTAAATTTCTACTAGTAGACCAGTGTTGGTCTAAAACCAGGTGCCCAGGTCAGAACCCTTAACCAATAAAGACTTTTAGGGGCAAATTCACTAAGTTCCGAAAATTCTCTAGCGTTGGCTTCACTAGCGTTCGCCACACTTCGCCAGGCGAATTTTCACTTAAGTGCGAAGTTATGCTCAGGTCAGCGAACGGTAGCGTAGTTGCGCTAGTGTTACTTTGCCAGGCAAAGCACAGTTACGCTAGCGATGCCTAATTTGCATACGGCGGGAACTTTAGCGTAGAATAGAAGTATATATTACAGCCACTACATTCCACTACACAAGCCCAGGAAACCTTTAATAAATTAAATAAAGTTGTCCTATTGCCCTACATGTGACCCCTATATAGTTGTGTTGCCATATGTTAGGAAATGTAGGGGGGAAGGAGGGTAACCCCCCCAAAAAAAACGATCTTTTTCAGACTATAACCCTACAATGGTAAAACACGCCAGCGTTTTTTTGGGACTTACCTTTTTTTTTTTTTTCAAACTCCTATTTATTGTATTGAACTTCGCCTGGTCTGACCAGGCGAAGTAAAGTCTAGCGTAAGTGGTAACGTTTAGGAAAATTTTGATCTTAGTGAATTTGCTTAATTACGATCCTTCATCAGTGCGCAACTTCACCTGGCGTAAGGGTGCGAAGTTGCGCAAGTCTTTCTACATCGCTAGCGAAAATTCGCCAGAATCGATGTTAATGAATTTGCAAAGTTACGAATTGACGACACGCTGGCGAATTAGTGCTAGCGTTAGACGCTTCACGCTTTAGTGAATTTGGTGTGGTCCAATGCTATTATGTAGTGCTAGCTATTGCTCTTTATAACACTTCCATACAAGCAAGGAATGCAAAACAAGCACTTGCATTGAGGCCACTGGTAACATCTTCCATGGGGTAGGTGAGCATCATGTTGCTTGAGAGCCACTAGTTGGGGGATCACTGGTTTAGGTAGCAGAGGAATGGTCCTGGTGTTTATCTGCACCAATGTCGGGCTGCTAGAGGTTGGAGTTTGTAGTAGGATTTGACTTGGGGTGTACTCAGTACTGCAACTTTTGTGAATGGCTTTGCTCCAAGGAAAACATTGCAAACTTGCTTGGGTTGTGAGTTGGCTATTTGTCAGGCAGCTGTAAATGTTATTAAGGTTTAGTCAGCATGGGGAATTGGTGTTATCTGAGATAGCTTTTATTATCTAAGGTACAGAAAAACAAATTATAAACATATGCCCTTGGACTACCTGTCAGAGGATTAGGCAGAAAGGGGATAAAGTTGAGAAATTGTATTAATTTGCCTATTTGAAATGTAGATAAAATGAGAGTAATCATAAATGTAAATGCTGTTTCCAGTGGTTAGCAAAGTGCTTCAAAATACCTTTTAAACCTGAAGAATGGGAATGCCAAGCACTTTATCCATAATGCTCCAGTGTAAATAGGCAGAAGGGTTTTTGCTGTGATTACACCAGATCACTCCATATACAGTATTTTATATGTACATCTCAACAGTGCTCTGATATACAGTTGTAACCCCTTTTTGGTCACCCCCGTGCCAAAGGTTATACATCATACGTTGCTTACCAAATAACCAGTTGCAGGTTCTGAGTCCCCTTTGCAAAGTGAAAGGGTAATGGGAATTCTTCTCTGGCAGTGCCTCCACCTAATGGGATCCAGGAATACACCTGTGGTTTTTCCCATTAGGAAAGCATTTAATACACACACTTGTACGGTGTAACAAATAACAATAATAATATACAAGTAAAAAACGGTCACATTACAATTGTGCATTCAAATAGCATGAACACTACCCTGGGAATCCTGGTAATTCCCTACCAGGCAAAGTCCCGCACTACTCCATTGGAAGAATCAGAGTCTCAGTCCCTTATTCCCAATGAGCACACTTGGGGGCACATTTACTAAGGGTCGAATTGAATCGAAGTGAAAATTCGAATCAAATTCAATGTAAAAAAAAAATCGAATTTTGAATTTAATTTTGAGCTTATTCGAATAACCCAAAATTTTAATTGAATTGTTCAAATTCGAAAATTAAAATTCGCTTTTCGAAGTACTGGCCCTTTAAGAAAAATTTGATCTAAAAATTCGGCAGGTTAAACCTACCGAATTGCTATACAATCCCATGGGATTTGATCAATTGCTTAAAATTGTTCGCATCGATCAATTCGAACAATTTTATCGATCGATCAAATTTTTTTATATTTGATCGTTCGAAAAATCGAATTGTGTTAAAACCCCTCAAATTCGAATTTCGAATTTGAGGGGTTTTAACACAATTCGATAACTGTTCTGTTTTAATTCAACCTAAATTCGAGAGTCGAATTTGAGAGTTTTTGAACCCTCAAAATTCAATCCATAGTAAATGTGCCCCTTGGTCCCAGGTAGCACTCCTGCCCAAATACCTCTCCCTCTGGACTAGGTACTTTCTCCCACGTGGCAGGCACATAAAAAGCCAGTGTCACATTAGGAGACACAATGGATTCTCTTCCTCTACCTTTACCACACAGAGCTAAAGCAGGCATCCAAGTGATGGCATCCTCATAGGCTCCAAGCTATCCTAGCCGAGTATCCACTTGCTTGATCCGTTGCTGAACTAGAGCTCCCAGCACTGTCTATAGCGCGAGCACACACAATCCATTTTGGTCTAGTTCCCAGGCATAGGCAGCCACCCCAGCCTCAGAGGCCTCCTGCCTCTACATCTTGGCAGCTGAAATCACATGGGACATAACTGTTCAGTGAGTTTGCAATTGATCCTTAGCACACAGATCAGATTCAAAAACAACAGTTATGACCAATGTGGCCCTTCCTCAAGTAACTGATCAGAAACCAACAGAGCTGCAAAGCAGAAAGTAGTGTTGTGGCTATTATGCTAGACATCCAATCACTCCAGCCTTTATAGAATACATTTGTTGCTAACTAACTATATTAGAAATTTTTTTTATTTTGTACAGTCTATTTCCCCAGTTTTTAATCTTATACTGAATAATTCTTTAAAAACAACTGAGATTTTTAGGCTCACTGTCGAATGGAACTGAATGGGGCTGTCTTTTTCTTAAATAAACTAGCATTTTGGGAAAAAAATAAATAAAATTTGGCCTTTGTTGCAGATTTTTTTTCTCAATCTGAACTTGAAAAATCATCCTTCCTGAGAGTACTTGGACAATCCGTGGCTTACAAATCTGCTGGCTTGGATGATTTCTTGAAAAGTATATCATCATTATTGTGATACTAAAATCTACAATATAGATATTTGTATACTGTATATAGTTTATGTGAATGTATGGAGGGTTTGTTGTATGTGTGTGTGTGTGGATGTGCACTGGGGATCATTCGGAGGGGTTGAACTTGATGGACTTTGGTCTTTTTTCAACCCAACTTAATTATGTCACTATGTAGCTATCTATTTGTTTCACAGAAAACTCATTATAGAACAGTTGTTCAAAGAAATTGCTGTGCTAAGGCAAGAACTGGAAAAATGGAAATCCTAAACGGGTGGGAGGCAGAATTAGTCGAGCAGAAGCACCTCAAAGAACAGTCAGTGGATGAGAATAAATTCCTGCACACATAGCTGAAGGATCAAAAGAGGAGAAGGGAAGATACAGAGAATACGCACAAGTGTCTAATTGAGCTAGAATGTAAGAGACCACTATCAATTTATTATGTACCTATTATTCATTTATAAAGGGGATTGCATTGTTAACTTTATAAATTGCAATTGCGCATCCATGTGAAGGTTGCAATACAGTAGCTGCTATAAAAGATGAGTCATACTGGCTTCTACTAATAAGCTAATAATGAGTGTCTGATTCTTAAGTGGTATTGCTTTTGTGTAGAAACATGGGCAAAGTTCAAATCTGGAATGTTACTATTTAGAATATCTGGACATTTTAGAGTATGCCTCCCTAACAACCAATGGTTGGAATTGTAAACAAACATATTCAAATCCAGCTGAACCCCAACCACCATCTGGTTGCATTTGCATGCTGTGACATAGCAGAGAGGAAGGGGGAGCCAGTGTGTGCACCAGCAGTTTTTTTTTTCCCCTCATGTGCACTCCCTGCACAAATCCACAAATGCCACAACATACTGCCAATCTAATTCTAACACATTCCACTGTACCCTAAATGATTAGTAAGCTAGTTTCCCCCAGCATCACTAAAATTTCTTGCATAAGGCTCTGAACATTCACTGTAATGAACAACTTCCAGTCTCCCAGAACAGGCTGCCATTCTGATTCTAAATAAAACTTGCCATTCTAACTGATAATAAATAAGTTCCCCCAGCCTCATCAACAATCACTTGCACAACCACCATAGTTAATCTATGTCAGTATGCAGAAATGTAAAAAGAAAAAATAATCAAAAAGCTTTGTACATAAATTGATCAGTAAAGGGACACATGAATGAGTTAATCAAACTCAGTAAAAAATCAGCTTTATTCTTTACATAACCAGACAGAAGATCAGGCATAGCAATCAATAGCATTATAAAATGTGTTATAAATTGAGAAAGGGCTGTTAATTTACCTACAGTGCATCAACAGTGTCAGAGAAATATTCCTCTCAGTGCTGCTGTGATATGGAATGAACCAGAGCGAGCAGGGAGTGCACATGAGGAGAAAAAAAAAGCTGCTGGTGCTGCACACACTGGCTCCCCTTCCTCTCTGCTATGTCACAGCATGCAAATGATCTCCACGACTAGTCAAAGAGATAAGGTCAGCTCAGAAAGCTAATTGGTGGGCCTTCACTCTGCACCAGGAAGAAGGGGAAACAAGCTGCTGATAACACAGAAACCAGAGCAGACTTGCAGCAGTGACTAAGGTGCATTAATCTGGGGGGCTGTTTAGAGCAAATTTACAGATAGAAAAAAAAATGTTTACTTCTTCTTTAAAGTAAATATTGTAAATAGTCAAAGTGTGAGTACTTTGGGCTGGTGTAAAAGGATCATAATGCAATACTAGGGTTGCCACCTTTTCTTGAAAAAAATACAGGCCTTCCTGTATATTTATCTTTTTGTCCTATTAATAACATTGGGATCAACCATCAAAAATACCAGCAAGGTGGCAACCCTATGAAATACCTTCTTAGGGTGCACTAGACCTTAGTGGTTATATACAGTATAGCATGTGCACATTTTATTGGTGACTGGATTTTACTGCTTACCCATAACATACTGTATGCTAGGGCATTGTTACTTGCTGCTCTGCCTATTTGGCAGCTCTTCACACACTGCTTAAAATTAGCTATACATTTATAAAAAGCATTTTAGATCTTATGAGAAGGTACTTGTATTTAGGGTTGCCACCTTTCCCTGTGGCTGAAGCCAGACAGGGGGGCAGGCCCGTGACGTCAGTGGGCGGGCCTGTGACATCAGTGGGTGGGCCCGTGACATCACAGGGCGGAGCTATGCCGCGATCGCCGATTGGCAGATCGCGGCGTCCATCAAGCTAATCCTACTGTACATACACTGCTTGTAAAGATATTCTGGCCAATAGCATATTCTCTATATATATTCTCTATATATTTTAACAAATCCTTCACAAGAATTATGTATTGGTGATATTTTTACTTCAAAGAAACAAAAATAACTGTACTCTGAAATATACCCCCCATTCAGTTGGACTTATAGAAATTTATAAAGCCTACAACGCATCTCTATAATTTTCTTTCTTTTCTTTTTTTTAATGCACCGATAGCTTAGGCATTGCACTCTTGTGCTGAAGTAAATCATGGTAATAGACACAAAGACAACATTACTGTAATGTGACATTTCACATCATCTTTGATGCATCAGTAGCTCAGGAACTGCTATTACAGGCCATTCACTTTTTTGTTCTTGAGAATCTCTACTGTTACTTTGACCTTGTGTTTTGGACTTTCTAAAATATAACTTTCCCCTAAGATAAATTTTTTCGTTACGTTCTGCATGTATTTGATATTTCCCTGTATTCTTGCTTTATTTATTCAATATGCCCAGTCCCTGATGAAAAGCATCCCTTCAGTATAATGCCAGCGATAAGTACAGGCTGTCTTGCTCCCGCTCTGCACGTCCAAAATACAATGGAAAGTAGAGAGAACAGATATGCCAGATGCCCAGGTGCAAATATTGTTTACTGAGGACAATAATAAATAACCCATTACATGCACATGAAGTAACATAGATAGATTTTCCCCTGCTCTAGGAATCTAAAGGAACAAATCCACAATTAGCTTTTATTGGCTTTATGCAGTTAAGTATGTCATACACTGGCAAATTTAGTTAGAAAATGTAAAATTATTCCAAACTGGCTCTCAGTTTTTTTGCCTCCATGGGACCAAAAGTTCAGGTTGAGCAAAGTTAGGCTTAATTGGAACAGAACCGATTATACTGACCAGGCTCTGTAAGTTATCTATTGTCTGCTAATGACAACAAAGTTAAATCAAAAGGTATAGTGAAGTTATGCGTGCACATTAACTATCCACATATTCAACCATGTTTTAACTAAGAGTACAATGATTCTAGTATGACATAGAAGGGTACTATATAGCCCTAATAATCTGCTAACTGAACACAGAGAGTCAAGAAGATATTTTACAGCGGCCAGTTCAGTGATATATTATGTGCCCATTAATGCTATACCATGACACCTCTCATATACATTCATCATATATTAATTAGCATTGTTTCTGATTTCCTTCTTTTAGTTCTAGAATGCTGTATAGTAACCGAACAAGTGATCCTTTTTGACATGGAATATTCTAAAAAAGAACTAGAAGATTGTACCAACAGGTTGTCAGGGCCCGAAGGCTCAGAAGCAAGGTAGCGGACCAAGGAAGAAGCAATGTCCAATAATAGCGTGGTATCCGAAGGGTTAAGGCAAAAGAGTAATCAAAGTCCAGGCACAAGGGTCAATCCAGGCAGAGAAGGTTCGTAGACGAGAATTCAGGCAAGGGTCAAAAACAGGAATCAAACAGCAGAAAGTCACACCCAGGAACTTAGAAACTAAGACCTATACTTGGGCAAAGTCCATAGAGTTCTGGCAGCTTTTAAAGGCAGAAGTTGGCGCCAATCGGGCGCAATGACGTCACCTCGTCAACGCGCTGACGTTTCGTCGCTGGCGACCAATCCGACGCCGACGTTGATGCGCCGGCGTCAGAGTTGACGCGCGCGACTCGTTCCGTCGCGGGAGCAGAGAGTCCGGCGCCGAGCTTGAGACACGAGGAGACCCGCCATGTTGAGACGCCAGGTAAGAGGACCTTACAGTACCCCCCCCCTCACGGGGGGCCTCCGGACCACCAGGCCGAGGACAGGAAAGAAACTGGCGATGGAACCTCCGAACCAACAAGGGAGCATGGACGTCAGAAGCCTTCACCCAAGAGCACTCCTCAGGACCGAAACCCTTCCACTCGACCAAATACTGCAACACACCTCTGGACAAACGGGAATTCAGGATCCGATACACTTCAAATTCCTGATGGCCATCAACCAGGATAGGAGCAGGAGAGGCAGAGGCAGGGACGGAGGCAGGCTTGAGAAGAGAGACATGAAAGGCATTCGAGATCCGCATCTCTGGAGGCAACTTCAAACGAACAGCCACTGGATTAATGACTTCCAAGACCTCAAATGGACCAACGAATTTGGGACCAAGCTTGGAAGTGGGAACACGAAGATGAAGATTTCGGGTAGAAAGCCACACTCTATCACCTGGAGAATACACAGGAGCGGGAAGACGTTTCTTGTCAGCGAATTTCTTCTGAGAAAGAGAGCTTTTCACAAGATTAGCTTCGACAGCATGCAAATGGCCAGCATATGGGCGGCATGATCGTTGGCTGCAGGAACGTCAGTAAGAAGACTTGGGGAAAAGGCCAGGGGATGAAGCCCATATACAGTAAAGAAGGGAGATCTGTCCGAAGAAGCATGGAGAGCGTTATTGTGGGCAAACTCAGCCCAGGGAAGCAGATCAGCCCAATCGTCTTGGCACAATGAAATATGGCACCTCAAAAATTGTTCCAAAGCTTGATTCGTTCTCTCAGAGGCTCCATTGGATTGCGGATGGTATGCAGAGGAAAAATGGAGTGAGATGTTGAGTGCCTTGCAGAGAGAGCGCCAAAAACGAGATACAAACTGTGAACCACGGTCTGACACAATTTCACATGGGAATCCGTGGAGACGAAATATATGTTGTATAAAGAGTTTAGACAACTCTGTGGCTGTAGGTAATTTGCTTAGAGGAATAAAATGTGCCATCTTGCTGAATCTGTCCACGACTACACAAATCACAGTGTGACCCAAGGAGACAGGAAGATCCACAATGAAATCCATTGCCAAATGGGTCCAAGGTCGAGAAGGAATGGGTAATGGATGCAAATAACCGGTGGGAGGAGAACGTCCAGACTTGGCAGTGGCACAGATGGAACAGGAGGAGATGAATTTGGCCATGTCTTTCCGCAGAGAAGGCCACCAAATGAGGCGAGATAGCAGATCAGTGGTCTTTTTGATCCCCGGATGGCCGGCTTGCTTGGATACATGAGTCTGGGTAAGAATGGAAAGACGTAGTTCGGGTGGAACTCATTAAATCTTAATTTTGTCCAGAGATACGTATGTGAATGCAAATACACAAAAAAGTTTGGGAACCCCTCTTAATTCTTTGTAGTTTTGTTTATCATTGGCTAAGCTTTCAAAGTAGCAACTTCCTTTTAATATATAATATGCCTTATGGAAACAGTAGTATTTCAGCGGTGCCATACATTTTATTGGATTAACAGAAAATATGCAATATGCATCATAGCAAAATTAGACAGGTGCATAAATTTGGGCACCCCAACAAAGATATTACATGAATACTTAGTTGAGCCTCTAGATGCCTCCTATAGCTTTTTTTTATTTTTGACCATTCATCCAAACAAAATCCCTCCAGTTTAGTTAAATTTGATGGCTGTCGATCATGGACAGCCTGCTTAAAATCATCCCATAGATTTATTGTACATCTCCCTATTCATAAATACTTTCATAGATTTAGAAGTGTGTTTAGGGTCATTGTCTTGTTGGAATATCCAACTCCTGCGTAACTTCAACTTCGTGATTTATGTTTGAACATTATCCTGAAGAATGTGTTGATATTAGGTTGTATTCATCCAACCCTTGAATTTAATAAGGACCCCAGTCCCTGAACTAGCCACATAGCCCCACAGCATGATGGAACCTCCAACAAGTTGTTTGACAATAGGTAGCAGGTGTTTTTCTTGGAATGCGGTGTTATTCTTCTGCCATGCAAAGCACTTTTCGTTATGACAAAATAACTAAATTTTTGTCTCATCAGTCCAAAACACTTTGTTCCAAAATGACTGTGGATTGTATAAATGATCTTTTGCATACAAGCGACTCTGTTTGTGACATGTGATCAGAAAGGACTTTTTTCTCATCCCCCTGCCATACAGATGTTCTTTATGCAAATTGTGCTGAATTGTAGAACGATCTGCTGCATCTTTGGAGGTAATCTTTGAGTTGTCTTTAACCATTCTCACAATCCTCCGGATGTGCCACTGTATTTTTCTTGGCCTGCCAGACCTGGGATTTACAGCAACAGTGTATATGGTCTTCCATTTCCTGATTACATTACACACAGTTGAAACAGACAGTTTAAACCTTTGTAGCCTTTCCCTAAACCATGATATTGAACAACTTTTTTTTTCAGATCTTTTGAGAGTTGCTTTGAGGATCCCATGCTGTCACTCTTCAGAGGAGAGTCAAACAGAAGCACAACTTGGAGTTGCAGTTAGCCACCTTAAATACCTTTTCTCATGATTTGACACACCTGCCTATGAAGTTCAAGGCTTAAGGAGCTAATCCAAACAATCTGGTGTTGCAAGTAATTAGTATTGTGCAGTTACATGCATTCAAATTAGCAAAATTACAAAGGCAACAACATTTTAGCACCAGTTTTTCACTAAGGGTCGAATTTCGAATTAGAAAATACTTTGTAAATTCAACCATCAAATTAAAATTATTCGAAGTCGAAGGAATTTTCACAGAATTTGGCAAACCTGCGATCGAAGAACAATCGTTCGATTGAATGATAAAATCCTTCAGATTGAACAATTCAAAGGATTTTAGTGTATGATCGAAGGATTGTTCTTCAATAAATAAAACTTAGAAAAATGGTCTAGAAGGTCCACATAGGCTAGCATATCGCTTCAGCAGCTTTAATTTGGTGAAGAAAAAAAAATCTAAGTATTTTTAAAGAGACAGTACTTCGAATTTCGAAGTTGAAGGATTTTAATATTCGACCATTCGATTCGAATGTCGAATGGTCTAATGGACTAATGGTCAAAGTAGCCTATTCGATGGTCAAAGTTTTTCAAAAATTTACTTTGAATATCAAATTTTTTGCATTCGAATATTCACTTCGACCCTTAGTAAATCTGCCCCTTGATATAAATTCATACAACCCAATACTGCGTCTCTAAAATTCTTTCAGAAAACACCCCAGATGTTCCTGGGAAGTGAAAGACATACCATCTTTTGTGTTGAAAGTGGAGTAAATTATTATGCAGGCTGAGAGGGTTTCCCAAACTCTTTTCACATGACTGTATATGCATTTTTTTCCTATAAGGCAGCATTTTCCCCAGAGTTTATGATTCTTGTGGGCATAAATGACTAATTGAGTCAATATTCTTCCCATTACAATTAATTACAGAATGATAAGCTGGAAACAAGGGGAATATTGTTTAGCAAGATAAATTCCACAGCTTGTAAGGTATAGCTGCTATTGATTTTGATTGTAGGCAGCTTTGTAGGTACAGTACATTCCTGTAGTTATTGCTTCTTCCCAGAATTTGTTTGGGAGTTTGGCATCCACCTTAGCATACACATTGTCAGAAGTAATAGTTTTGTTTAACAGTTCATATATTGCATTGGGTGTCTGTGTCCCAGCCATCTGTGTCATGTATGGATGCATTTCTGATGAGGAGATTGAATGGAAATTTTAGCTTTGTTTCTGAGTTAATGCAACCATACTGAATTGTACATTCTATGCCTTTAAAATGAACAGAGCACCCTGCACCTGTTCAATGTTTAACAGATAGGTGGCTCCCCTCTAATTCTGGATCATACAGCAAATCTTTCACAAGGATATTACGTTTTTGTCCTGTGTTTGTGACACAGTTCACATAGCCTTGACCAATTCATTTCATAGTGATGCTGTCCCCATTTCCAAGGAACACTTTCTCATTTGTACCACAGTCCATTTGATCAAAGTAATGCTTATCACTTGTCGCGTGACTTGTTGCTTTTGAGTCAATAAACCAATTTGATTTTGACCTTGCTTTAAGAGCTTTTTTTGTATGCATATACCATAAATCACGGAGGTATTGATTGAGCAGATTTTGGCTTGCACCCAGACAATGTAGATGATTTAAACGTGGTTAAATATATATATGATATCTTATAGATTTTATATATATATATATATACAAACTTCGAATAGAGTCTGCACTCTCAGGACTTAAAAGAAAAACTTTTTTTTATTAATACAAGCTACTGACTGACGTTTCGGCCCCCTTTAGGCCTTTCTCAAAGTAATAAATACACATTAGAATATGCCTTTTAACTACATACTGGCGGGAAAACAGGATGATGTGTAACCTGCATCAGATGCCCCAGCGGGGCCCATCGGGTTTTTTACTTGTGTCCCGCCCGGCCAGTGCGACCCTGGGGCTGTATAGAGACGTCCTAGGAGTGACAGGCGAGAGGAACATCATCCCAGTTCCTACCTGTGCTTCCCTGGTACTAACATTAAGATACCTTTAAGAGCCCCTGCAGATATGAGGATGTCACCGACCCCACCCCATTTTCTTACATCATTAATGCCGACAGCCCTGATGTGAGGGAAGACAGGGCATCAGGTAGAGGCTGGCAGACAGTGAGGTAAGGGGTTGGACCCCATTAGGGTGTTAGTTAACTCTCTAGACCCCCTCCCTCTCTACAATTACTACCTTGCACTGGTGAAAGTGGAGATTGCTTACTTGCTCCGTCCAATAACCCGTAGGAGTGGTTATAGGCAAATTAAACTAATTCCTGTCTTGAGTATTTCCATTTGACTCAAACAACTGGTTGGCTTCCCTTATTCCTCCGGTTCCCAAGAACATTGTCGAGAGCAAGCAGGGTCCCTTATTACCGGCATAAAGTAGAGCCTGGGGAGCATGTGCTAGAAGTTGCTGGGCCAAAAGGAACAGCATGCTTGGTGCTATTCTGTGCCTAGTATGGTCAGTGTCCAACAAGGAATAGCTGCAATTTGTAGCGATCACTCTCCCTCTCTCTCTCTCTCTCTCTTTCTCTCAAAGAACAAAGGAGAGTATCTGGTGCATCCTTGCACCAGGGCTATAGAGCTGCTACCTGTCACACCAACGCAATGTTTCCTCCCAGCAGCTCCTTCTGCGCCGATTTCCAAATTGGTGTGCCCCTGTCTGGCCCGTAGAGACACTGTCTCACTGCCTTCCATTGCTTCCAAATGTGAAGCACGGCTATAGCATGTAGAGAACCCCGGAGCAGCTCTTACAGCATGGTGGTGGGAACCGTGCGATAGCATACCCCAAACTTTTAAAAGTTTATAATATAAGCTGTGTTATGTTTTACGGCTCCAGACTATTTTTCTTTAGTGGAAGAGGGGGCAAAATGGCTCTTAGTAAAGGTTGCTGACCCCTGGCCTAGATGCTCTCCTAGTAATCTACTTATACGTCCTCCTGCCCAATCTTAAATAGAGCAAATTGTGTTACAAATGTATTAATATGGTATCATAAATAGAGAATAGACACAAAGTATATACAAAGTAGTCATCAGATAATTTTCTAAGAGTAATTATCTGACCCTGAGCTATAAAAAAAAATTCGCCTTTTAGTACATAAATCATGTAATGCAAAAAACATGTTATAACTAACCAAATTGCCAGTTCTAGGTGACTTAAATGGATCACATAGCAGTCTCCCAATATTAGTTATGTGCTGTTATTAACTCCTGCCTCTTCCACACAGTCTAATGTGGTTATACTTACTCTAAACATATGGTTATTACACAGCATCACTTAAACCCTTGCAGTAATAAATCTATTAATCTGGTTGAATCTGTGTAACGATATTTGTTTTCTAACTTATTCCCCAATACATCCCCATTTATGTGTCAAAATATAATGCAATATACTACCCAAAGTTACACATGTGAAGACACCCCATAGATATCACCTATAGATAAAAATCTAATATGACCCACATGTGTATCATTAAATTCATCATAAAATCTAAATCAAATATGTATGTTACACCATGTTACACCATCCTTTGTGACCTTATTCACTCCCCTTGTGCCATTCTTATAGGGTTAATCAAATACATGCAACACAAATGTAAAATATATCACCCACTGAAAAGTAAAACCCAATGTTCAGCCCTCCCCATAGAGTCCAAAGTGTCCATTATGTCAAATAACACAACCCAGAATATCACTTAAAGAAATCCAAAAAAGTCGATAGAGTCCAAATTTCAACTGAACTATCTTGCACATCATGTAATAAACATCACTTGTTGAAGAATATATAGCTCTGGATAGTAGCAGCTGCTACAAGATGTAAAGTCCATCATCCGACAGTGTTGTGGGAGAGAATGGTAGGTATAGTTCAACACCAATGCGAGAGTTGTGGGCAAGAACGGTTACAGATAAAGATAAAGATAAAGGATAGAAAGCTTAGAGCTTGTACAAACAACAATCACAAAAGACCACTACAGTAAATTCCCCCACTGCATCATCAACCCTTATGCCCATACCCGATATAAAATATTTAAATTAGTTATTGAATGCCATATTTAAAACTGTTAGGAGTTAGCTATTTAGATGTTTCAACGACGGACAGCACCAACTTCTTTCAATAAAAAGGCTTTATTGTAGCATGGCTAAGACCAGTGATACAGTAACGTTTTGAGCCACATCCTGGCCCTTTGTCGAAGGGCCAGGATGTGGCTCGAAACGTTACTGTATCACTGGTCTTAGCCATGCTACAATAAAGGCTTTTTATTGAAAGAAGTTGGTGCTGTCCGTTGTTGAAACTTTTGTATCTGGTGGACGTACATGCAAAGTACTTATGTATTTAAATACATGTTACTCCCGGTGGCGTAGTTACCATCTCAATATGAGAAGGTGTGTCTTTGAAAGGCTCCACCGGCCAGCATCTACTGTTCCCAAGAGAGGGTCTTCTGCTTACCAATATGGACTGTTCCTGGTACCCCAGGCTCCTTTACCCCAGAGCTGCAGAAGAGAGGCCTACCAAAGATGGTGCCGCCTACCATGCTTCTTCCTCACCAGACCCCTCTCCTCTGCAAACTCCAGCAGCACCATCGGAATTATGCTGGCTGATCTACTTGTGGAAGTTAAAGTCTCCAGGGAATCTTGCACTATTTTGATAACCTCTAAAACTGAAGAACGCAAGGTGGAATTTTGCTTCTTCAAGCACGACAAAAGCTCTGTGAGCAAACAGTGGGAGCAGAACAACACATTAGCTCCCTGGAAAATTCCAGTGTACCAGGACCACAGCAGATCAGGGATCTCCAACACTAGCTTACTTTGTGCCAAGCAAAAATGGATGATTTGGAAAACTGGCTATGCCGCAACAATATAAGATTTATGGGCGTCCCTGCAAAGGCGGAAGGAGCAAAATCAGAGAAGTTTTTGGAACACTGGCTGAGGAATACGTTTGACGGTACTATGATTTCAACTGTCTTTACCATGGAGCAGACACACTGGATTTCAATGCAGCAACCAATACCAGGTGCACCACCAAGATGCTCAATTAACCTTTGAGATACATTTCACTTTATCCTGTTTTCTCCATGGAATTGCAACGCCAAAGATCAGGATTTCAACATTTAAAAAAAAACTGAGGGATAAGAAGACTGAATATCCTATGCTTTACCCCACCAAGCTCTGGATCCAGCTGAATAGCAACACCCAGTTCTTTTCCCCTCCCCAAGAAGGCTCAGCGTGGCTGGATAATGCAGCACTTTAGGATGTTACCCGTTTCAAGTTTTTTGGACATGCCACTCCTGGATATACTGGTCAGAAATACTTGGTTCCTGGCACTGACCACTGTATCCTCTCAGGAAGAATATAGATGTGAGCATATCTTTGCATTTTATAAATGACTGATAGTTTTTTGGTACTTTTGTTATAGGCATTGGATAGGCTATAATTGGGTACCTCATTAAAGTGGACCCGTCACCCAGACACAAAAATCTGTATAATAAAAGTCCTTTTCAAATTAAACATGAAATCCAATTTCAAATTTTTATTAAAGCATTCATAGCTGTTTTAAGCTCATTTAAAAATCTCAGCTGTCAATCAAATATTGTCTGCCACTCCTCTATGCCTTAGGCATAGAGGCGGGGCCAGTGTCGGACTGGCCCACCGGGATACCAGGAAAACTCCCGGTGGGCCAAGGTGTCAGTGGGCCCTCATGCTGCTAAACTTTTGGCCTATTTCATGGCCATTCCCTATTTATATGAGAACAAAGAGGCTAAATAGATGGAATAACTGATTATATTATGTAAAGAAAACAAACTAGGATAATAGAGGTTGATTGAGGAGATGAAGAATATTAGTACTGAGAGTGGGCCCCTGGTCTAAGGTTTTATGGTGGGCCCCTGGTCTAAGGTTTTATGGTGGGCCCCTGGTGTCCCAGTCCGAGACTGGGCGGGGCAGATAATTACTTTCACTTTCCATTCAGCACTTTCTAGATGCCACTGCTCCCCACACATTCCCCCAGTTCTCTTAACCATTTAATTGTGTAGCCAGGACATGGGGATAGACATCGGGTCCCCCATTCTGGTGCACATACAAGATTCTGAGATGTTACAAGGCTTGACTTAATAACAGTGTCCACAAAATGGCTCCTGCCTGCTTGCTATAATTATGAATTCCCAGACTGAAGAAAACAAGATTAAAATAATTTATATAGTGTAATTTATGTTCATTTTGCTTGACTAATGTGATAAAATATGATTCTGAATATTTTTTTGGGGTGACGGGTCCACTTTAAATGGTACATTACTAATAACATACAGGCCCAGGCCAATGCTTCAGTTAACCCACATGCCACAAGATGCACTATTGCTCACAGTAATTATGTGGATGCATGGCCAGCATGCCGAAGGTCCTGAAAAGTGGAGTATAGAACTTCTCTTCTCTGCTGTCGAGTACAGCTGCTGAGTGACTTAAATACACTCCACTAAGATGTGCTTGGTTTTACTGTTTGGGGAACAAATTCTGCCTCAGTAGGAGTTGGGCAGAAAGGGTATGGAAGTTGATTTGTTACTAGGTTGGAATGTTTTACAGGTAGTACTATGGTGTTCACTAATCAGAGTCTCTCACTGGCCTCTATGATCTTTACGGCCTATGCCAATAGGTTCAATATTTGCACCAACCGCTATATATGTACATGGTCTAAAAGACAGGGTTACTAGAAAATTGGTACTAGACCATGTTAAACTGCTTGGTGCAGAGATTATAATGCTACAAGAGATCCACCTCACCAATTAAAAAATTTAGTCCCTCAGGCGGCCCTGGGTGGGATGGGCTTTTCATGCAACCCGCTCCTCTTGCACTGGAGGGGTGTCAAATTGGATCAAAAAGTCTGCCAACTTTAAGTTAATCGCACTGTGATCTGATCCAATCGGGAGAAACCTACCTGCTTAACTCAGTAGAAACAATTTTAGCGAATATCTATATTCCACCCCCTATATACAGATGAATGTATTATCCATCTTATAATCTATATAGCGGATTAGCCCAAATCATATGTGCTGGCGACTTTAATACAGTTCTAAATGAACAATTGGACAGGCTAAAGGGTGCTGGGAGCACACCTACCAACTGCCTATCTAATCTAGCAGCCTTAATGGTCAGATATTTAATTGACAGAAGAGCGGCGCTACTGACACCCAGCACAAAGTAGGTACTCTTGTTTCTCTGGGTCACATATGGCCTTGGCCAAAATAGATATGGTGTTCTAAAGATATTTTACCAAACATTCAAACCATGGGTATTTCTAATCACTCTAACCTTAAACTAATGTGACATGCAGACTCTATGAAACACAGTGTAAAATAATGGTCATTTAATCCAGTTTGGCTTAGTATAACTGACAATGATAAAGCCATTGCCAACATTAAGGTATACTTCTCCCTAGACCATATCTCTTTGGCTCCAGCTGTGGTGTGGGAGGCCTTCAAGGGCAATCTCAGATCTACCCTCCATTCTGAAATTAATGCAGTTAAAAAAGTTTCATATTAGCTGCAATTAAGCCGACATGTAGACACTCTCACCTCACAAGCACATATGCACCCTTCACCACTTACTCTAACTGCTCTGAGACAGGCTGAGCAGGTGTATGCTGCACACTTGCAACAAAACTAAAAGAAACTTACTTTTCTCTCGGGTGAATTTGTTTGAACAGTGAAAAGGCGGGAAAGCTACTTGCCTATAGGCCTGGACTGGCAATCTGTGGGTTCTGGCAAATGCCAGAGGGACTGCTATACTGTGCCATAAAACTTTAGCTGGTGGGGGCTGTTTGGGCCTCTGTTTGGGTTGATTGGGCCTCTGTGTACCTGAAATGGCAGGGCCCATCTTAACTTTCAATCCAGGCCTACATGACTGAAGCCCAGACCTCCCCCACAGTAATTTCTGATTTGTACAACTTGCAGGGAGTATTGCACAACCAACCTAGCAAAATACTTGCTATTTTTGAAAGAATCTAGGTTATCAGCCTCCCCCTTGGAGGTACAAACCTTTTTTTATACTATTCATTTGAACACTTTACCATCTGAGCAGATTAGTGCTCTTGAGACAGATATTTTGGTGCAAGAATTGATGGAAGCCATTGCGTCCTTTCCGACAGGCAAGTCACCAGGTCCTGATGGCATTCCCTTTGAAGTCTATAAAAATTTCCATAAAGAAATTGCCCCTAAGCTATGCAGAACCATTAAAGGTACATTGCACCATCACCTTTTGCCCAGGGGTATTTCTGGGGCTGCTACCGCCTGAGGCAGCAGCCCCCGATGCCACCCCCGCTCTTTGAACCCTTTGAACTTATAGTGCAGGAACGGTTAGAGGAGGGGCTAGGTTCTCACCTTGCCTCATGGCTGGAGCGGCCCTGCTTTTGCCACCATCTATGTATGAAGCCACTTTTGATAAGCCAGGTAAAGATCCCCGATACTGTGATGCATATCGCCTGATATCCTTGCTCCTGACCAATGTAAAAATCTTGACAAAAGTCCAAGCTACAAGATTTAGTTCTGTAATCAACCAGTTGATCAATGAGGATCAAACTGGCTTAATACTGGGTAAATACACTGCCTTGAATATTCATAGATTGTATGCCAATCTTAGTCTCCCTCACAACAATCAAGAGCACAGGACAATAGCCAAGGCATTTGGAATGGATGTACCAAGGCAAATGCTGAAGACATTTGGCTTTGGTCTGAAATACATTAGCATGGTTAAACGTCTTTATGCTGCCCCAGTAGCCTCTGTAAAAATAAACAATACCCTTTCCTCTTCACTGGTAGCCCACTCTCATCCCTGCTATTTGCATTGGCTATTGAGCCCCTAGCCCACCTTATTACAACTCACAACAATAAAGCAGGCTTTAAACTTGGAGGCAGAGAAAATTGTATCCAATTATATGCAGATGATACCCTGCTTTATTTGGGGGATAGAGGAGGCTCACTAGTGAGTGTATTGAACATCTTAGAGTTTGGCAGAATGTCAGGTTTGGAAATAAATAAATCCAAACTCACAGCACAGTAATACCTACTAATCATCGCTTTTGTAACACTAAACATGTCCTAAATTGTCAATGACATAATAATCTGTGATGTGCTTTATCTGTTGTTCTTTAATAAACTACTTGAATAAAAAAAAATTTCCAGCATGGCCTTTCTTTGCTTTTGGAAAGGAAAGTTCTTAGATTTTAAATAGTGACCATAATGTTATATCATAAAATTTCTGGTGTAAAAAAACAAATATATACTGGGGCTACAAAAACCATGAATTTTGGAAAAGCTAATTTTAGTGCCTTGAGGGCTGCCCTTCAGAGTATTGATTGGGGCATTACCTTTTCAGCTAAAAACACATAACAGAAATGGTTGCCATTTAAAATTATATTAAATTATTACTGTTCTCAATTTATTCCCTTACTTGGAGCAAGGTTCTTAGTGGGGTCCCTCAGGGCTCGGTATTGCGTCCACTTTTATTTAACTTGTTCATTAATGAATTAGGGGAGGGGGATGTAAGTAATGTATTAGTGTTTTCAGATGACACAAAACTATCCAGCCCAATTAATTCCATCCAGGATGTGGCAGCCTTGCAAAAGGATCTTGACAAACTGGCAATCTGGGCAGATAAGTGGCAAATGAGATTAAATGTTAATAAATGTAAAGTCATGCACATGGGATGTAAAAATATCCAAGCCACTTATACCCTTTATGTGACTGCATTAGGCAAATCCATTATGTAAAAAGACATTGGCGTCCTTGAAGATGATAAACGTGGCTGTAGCAAGCAATGCCAGTCAGCATAATCAAGGGCAAATAAGATCTTGAGTTGTATTAAAAGTCATTATTCCACTTTATAGAGCACTTGTAAGGCCACTTCTAGAATATGCTGTACAGTTTTGGTCTCCATCAGTCAAACAGGACATTATTGTATTAGAGAGGCAACTAAGCTGGTAAAAGGTATGGAAAATCTTAGCTATGAGATAAGACTGGCCAAATTGGGGATGTTCACGCTAGAGAAGAGGCGCTTAAGGGATGATATGATAACTATGTATAAATATATATGAGGATCATATAATAATCTCTCTAATGCTTTATTCACCAGTAGGTCTTTCCAGCTGACACAAGGACACCAATTCCGATTAGAAGAAAAGAAGTTCCTCCTAAATATTCGGAAGGCGTCTTTTACAGTTTCGATTGCCATTTTGGAGTCAGGAAGTAATTTTTCGCCCCTCTGAGGCAAATTGGAGAGGCTTGAGATGGGTTTTTTTTGCCTTCCTCTGGATCAACTAGCAGTTAGGCAGGTTAAAAAAAGTTAAAAGTTTGAATAACTTACTATGTTACTATGTTAGTATGTAGATTTGCCTTTTCATATAATATCATGGTGATTGATGCATGTGCATCTGCAGTTCAGGCAATTATTATATGTTTTATAGGATTTTTTAGTTTTCATTTTTAAAATACAACAGAATAATGGAGGTGGAAGAGTCCCTGCATCCTTTGCTGGATGGCTGTCTCAATGAAACTCCATTTGGCTGCCCTTTTTCTTACAGGGGTTACCCTTCTAAACCACCTACTGTAGGTGTCTTCTTCAGGGCATGGGGTTCCCCATCTAGCACTTTAGCCTTTGCCCTTACCTTGCCCATACCTTGACCTTGCATCAGCTTGGTGGGGGTCCACATATTGCACACCCACTGCCCTTTTTGGGCAGAGGGGAAGAGTTGGCCTTCCTTTATTTGTTTTTTAACAGAATATTTCTTCTGTGTTTACTGATTGATACAGCTATGCTTTTTCCTAGATTCCCACTGGTACTGTATTTTGAGTCACACTAGTTTATGACAACACACAAGGGGCAAATTTGAGTTTTTGCTTTATGCACAATTTCCAGCATGGTTTGTGGAAAATACAATAGAATAATAGAGCTATGCAAATCCCCCAAAACAAAAACAGAGAGTTAGGAGAGTTGAGCAAGCTAGGGGGTAAAATAAGGCACTATCACGGTCGGCACCCAACACCAGAACAAATGCCAAGCACCCTGGTCTTGGCTCGTGCTTCACTAGTAGTGTGACCGCGTTTGGCTTTGGGAGGATAGTTTGAATTTAGCGCCATTGTGCGCTGACGTCATCACGCCAGTGCAAAAGCCTATAAATGCAGAAGCTACGGGATGCATGTGCACTAAGGAAACTGGCACAAGGAGAAGAACATCAGCATGGCGGGCATCCCCACTGGCCCGCTAGACCACCAGGGTGATTTGTTACATTACCCCCCTCTAGAGGGGGCCACTGGACCCCCAGGTTTCTCAGGAAACCTCTGACGGAATAGTTTCCTGAGCTGGTCAGCCTTGATGTCAGTAACAGAAACCCAAGAGTTCTCCTCAGGGCAGTAGACCTTCCACTTAATCAGGTACTGAAGCTTAACTCGAGAGTCGAGTATCTCTTGAATTTCAAATTCAGCCTGACCTTCAACCACCACTGGGGGAGGAACAGACAGTTGATGGACCTGTGAAGCCGGTTTCAGAAGGGAAACATTAAATTAAATAGAAATTTTAACATTATCAGTAAGTTTGAGATGAACAGAAGAAGGGTTGATGATTTCAATAATGGAATAAGGACCAATAAATCGGGGCCACAACTTGAGAGAAGGGACTTTCAACTTAATGTTCCTTGTAGACAACATACAGAGTCTCCTACCTGATATTTAGGTGCTTCTCTACGAGATCTATTGGCAGCTCTTTACTGAGCGGCTGTAGCTGCAGAAAGACAGTCATGCACCCCAGACAAAATTTTAGCAAACTGTTTGACAGAAGAGTTGACAGAAGAGTTGACAGAAGGTACAGGGGACAAAAATGCTTTGGGATGTAAACCATTGACAATAAAGAATGGAGATTGACCGGTAGAAGAATGAGTTGCATTATTATAAGCAAATTCTGCCCAAGAAGACTGGTTGTCAGACACATAACAACTTAGAAATTGTTCAAGGATTGATTAACCCTTTCAGTTTGACCATTTGTTTGAGGGTGACATGCAGTAGAAATCGACAATTCAATACCAACCAAAGAGCAGAATGCAAGCCAAAACTTTGAAACAAATTGTACCCCTCTGTCAGAAAAAATATTAACCGGGAAACCATGTAACTTAAAAATATTGGAAATGAATAACTCAGCCAAGGTTTTGGCAGAAGGGAGGTGCAGGAGGGAGATGAAGTTGCTCATTTTACTAAACCTATCCACTACCACCCAAATTACAGTTATCCCATAAGAAGGGGGAAGAATAAAGTCCATTGAAAGATGGGACCAGGGTCTTTTAGGGATAGGTAATGGCCTTAAAAATCCTTGTGACAAATTCTTAGAGGACTTAGACCTTTGACAAACAGGGCAAGAATTAACGAATCTCATGACATCCTGCTTAATTTCGAGACAAAAGGGACATATTCTTTGTGATGCCAGGATGTCCTGCCATTTTGGAATTATGGGCTTTGCCCAAAATCTTGTTCCCTCAAATCTTCAGAAACAAATAATTTCCCAAGGGAATTTGTACAGGGGCAGATGATTGAACAGAGGATAAAAGTGTGGCGAGGTCAGATCCCAGAGCTGCCACAATTAACTCACCAGGAATGCACTCACTAGTTCCAGAGGGATTGTATTAGAAGCCTCTACAGAGTGCATCTGCCTTAGAAAAATTAAATCGGGAGAAAAACAAAGCCCATCTGGCCTGCCTAGGATTCAGTCGTCTAGCAGACTCAATATATAACAAATATATAACAAAATTTTGTGGTCAGTGAAAACCATTATCACATGCTTAGACCTCTCCAGGAGATGACACCATTCCTCAAATTAACAGCCAACAATTCTCTATTCCCAACGTTATAATTAGCCTCAGCAGACAAAATTTTTTTAGAGAAAAAGGCACAAGGATGGACCTTGTTGGTTGTTGGATGCCCTAGCCCCAACTTCTGAGGCCTCAACCTCCACAATGAATGAAAGAGAGGGTTTCAAAGGCTTGGATGGCATTGGGAGGCCACATACTCAGATGTGCACCTTTCTTTGTTAAATCAGTGATAGGGGCTACTATCAGGGAGAAATTTTAATAAATTGGCGGTAATAGCTGCAAAGCCTAAGAATCTTTGGGTCGCCCATAAGGAAAGAGGCTGGGCCCAGTCTAATAACGCTTTAACATTCCTAGATCTATTTCTAGACCCTTACTGGAGATAATAAACCCCAAAAATTGGACAGACAAAACCTCAAAAATGCACTTTTCAAGTTTAGCATAAAGGTTATTCATTCTTAGCCTGAGTAACACCTCCTGATCGTGTTTACAGTGATCACTCAGATTAGAAGACAAGATTAGAATATCGTCTAGATAGACCACTGTGAATAACCCCAGCAGGTCCCTGAAGATGTAATTAAAAAACTGCGGGTCCATTACAAATAGTGATGGGCGAATCTCCCGCGATTCGCTTCGCCGAAAAATTCGCGAATTTCTTGAGAAATTCGCGAATTGGCGAAAAATTCGCGAAACGAGTCGCGGGCCGATTTTGTCGCGCGTCGCGTCAACTTTGACGCGTCGCGTCGTTTTCGTCGTGCGTCGCGTCGTTTTTGACGCGCGTCGCGTCGTTTTCGTCGCGTCGCGTCAAAAATGACGCGCGACTGACGCGCGACTCGTTTTCGGCGAATTTTCGGCAAGCGAAATTTCGCTGGTGATTCGCGAATTTATTCGCCAGCGGCGAATCGCGGGAATTCGCCGCGAATTCGCCCCTGGCGAATAAATTCGCCCATCACTAATTACAAAGACCAAACAGCATTACCAAGTATTCGTAGTGGCTGTCCCTGGTGTTAAAGACTGTTTTCCACTCATCCCCTTCCCTGATACGGATGAGGTTATAAGCACCTCTAAGATCAAGCTTGGAAAAAATATTGGCATCTTTAACTTGATAAAACAGTTTGGAAATCAGAGGAAGGGGTAATGATTTTTAATGGTGATCTTGTTTAAACCTCTGTAGTATATACAGGGACGAAGACCACCATCTTTTTTCCCAGCAATTATGCGCTCTCTGCTGGCGTCCTGGCCCTCTCTACCGCCTTCGTGGACCCCTCTCCGGTGCAAAAATTTGAGCGCACGGGGGGGGGGGGGCGGCAGCAACACAAGCTGCCTCAGGCGGTGGAGGGGCCAGGATCACCTCTGGCTGTTGCCTGCCTCACTGTATGATATAAAACCAAGAGCAAAAGCGTTGTATGGGCAGAGGAGCAGAGATTTCCAAATGAGGGAATAAAAGCATTAGATTTTTTTAAGTAGAATGGAGAATTGACATTTCAATATTTAGCAGTGCAGTGCAGAGATTACTAAAATGGTGCTGAGGGACTTGAATTTCCACTTTGGGTTTAGGGGAACAAGGGTCTGATAACCACAGAGAGTTTTAGGAAATTGGAATTACTTTGGTGGTGGTAGAAAGGTACACACAACACAGGGTCAATTTTAAGGAAACATTACATAGTTACATAGTTAAATTGGGTTGAAAAAAGATAAAGTCCATCAAGTTCAATCCCTCCAAATTAAAACCCAGCACACACACACACCCACCCCCCTCCACTCTTTCACACAAACCATATATGCCTTGCATATATGCATTGATAGATATTTTTCAACATGACCATTTTGGAAGATACCAGATTACTGATGCAAAGACATATTTATCAGACTAGCAGTGATACTGTTAGGGGGGCCTATCGGCTCCGAGTAGGAGTTTGTCAGGACCAAGTAGGAAGCTAAGGGTTAAAGTCCAGGTATGCGTTACAGAAAGAGTTCAGATGAAATCGTAGTCGAAAGTCCAGGCAATGATCAAGGAGGCAGGCAGCAAGATGCAGGGTCAAGGTTCAGGCAATGATCAAGGAGGCAGGCAGCAAGGTGCAGGGTCAAGGTTCAGGCAAGGGTCAAAGCCCAGAAATCAATATTAGAAGAATTATAGAGCACCCAGGAATGAATTACTCAAAACCTATACTTGGGCGTTGCAACGGCGTCCTGAGTGTCTATTTATTTTGAATTTGGTGCCACTCCGTGATGTCATCGCACTAGTACCGATACCCACGTGGTGGCCATGGGCGCCGCCATTTTGGAAGTGATGCCGGCATAGGGAGACACGCCACCCGGAGCTCCTGGAAGAGTCCCAGGCGGCGTTCGTGACAGTACTCCCCTCTCCATGGGGGGCCACAGGACCACCAAGTCTGGGCCTTTGGGGAAACCTGGCGTGGAAATCCTTCACAAGGCAGGGGCATGTGTTTCACCCAGGAGCATTCTTCTAGACCATAGCCCTTCCACTTGATGAGATACTGGAGAGACCCTCTGGAGAGTCTGGAGTCAAGGATCTTATCTACTTCATACTCTTGTTGGCCGTCCACAGAGATAGCAGAAGGAGGAGACTGATCAGAAGAAAAGCGGATAAAAATAACTGGTTTCACCAAGGAGACATGGAACACATTGGGAATCCGCATCTCAGAAGGAAGTTGCATATGAACAGCCACAGAGTTGATGATCTCAGAGATGGAATAAGGACCAATGAACTTAGGACCCAACTTGGGAGAGGGAATCTTCAGCAAAAGTCTTATGCACCAAAGTGTTCTTTTCTAAGTTAGACTTGGTTGCATCCCAGACGTAGACATATGAGCCACATGATCATCATCGGCTGGGACATCATATAGTAGAAAGTCCTGTGGGAATGCTAGCGGATGCTTACCATACACAGAAAAGAAAGCAGATCTTCCAGTGGAAGTGTGACTGGCATTATTATGAGCGAATTCCACCCATGGAAGAAGATCAGACCAGTCTTCTTGACAGAGGGAGACATGATTTCTTGGGAACTGCTTGGTTCACTCGCTCCGCTGCCCCATTCATTTGAGGGTTATGAGCAGAGGAAAACTGGAGAGACATACCCAGAGCTTTGCATAGAGAGCGCCAGAACCTGGAAACGAACTGGGATCCTCTGTGAGAGACAATTTCCGCTGGGAAGCCATGCAGCCGAAAAATATACTGGATGAAAAGTAGGGGAATAAAGTGTGCCATTTTACTGAAACAATCAATCACTACCCAAATGACAGTATTCCCATTTGAGGGTGGCAACTCTTCAATGAAGTCCATACCTAAGTGAGTCCATGGACAAGAGGGAATGGGTAGTGGTTGTAACAACCCACAGGGACTAGAGTGACTAGACTTTGTGGTGGCACAATCTGTACTGTCTTTGACATCTTTATGAATAGTTGGCCACCAGACTAGATGTCATAATAGTTCTAGAGTCTTTTCAGGACAGGGATGGCCGGCCATTTAGAGCAATAAGTCTTCTGCAGAATGGGGAGACATAAGTCAGGAGGTACAAACCCCATTCGAATAGGAGTATCAGTAGGAGTGACAGACTGACTGGACAGGATCTGCTTAGCAAATTGGGGAAGCAAAGAAGCAATGATTCTAGAAGGAGGAATTACTGGATCTTGCTCTTCAGGAATGACGATCCACTACGAGCTACGAGATAAAGCATCAGCTTTTCGATTCTTGGTCGCAGGACTGTAGGTCAGGACAAAATTGAAGCGGGAGAAGAACAGAGCCCATCTTGCTTTCTGGGGATTTAAACTTTTGAGAGGTTGGATAAATTCTATGTTCTTATGGTCAGTATAGATTGTGACCAGATGAGGCGCACCCTCCAAGAGATGGCGCCACTCTTTGAGAGCAAGTGTTCATAATTCCCGATGTCATAGTTCTGTTCCGCTGAGGGTAAACTTCTTAGAGAAGTAGGCACAAGGAGGAAACTTCCCATCCATGGAGAGTCTTTGGGAAAGGATATTACCAGCCCCAACATCAGAAGCGTCGACTTCAATGTAGAAGGGTAGATGCGGTTCAGGATGACGGAGTACTGAGGCAGATATGAAGGCCTCCTTCAGGGACTGGAAAGCCTCAAGGGCTGCAGGAGACCAAGAATTAGGGTTTCCTCCTTTGCTAATGAGGGAAAGTATGGGAGCAATGCGAGTGGAGAAGCCTTTAATAAATTGGCGGTAGTAGTTTGCGATTAGTGATGGGCGAAACTACCGCGTTTCGCTTCGCTGAAAAATTTGCGAATTTCCAGAGAAATTCACGAATTGGCGAAAAATTCGCGAAACGAGTCGCACGTCGTTTTTGACGCACGTCGCGTCGTTTTCGGCACGTCGCGTCAAACACGACTAGTTTTTGGCGGCAAATTTTTCCGCGCAAATTTTTCCTGCCGTTTCGCGAATTTGCGGGAAATCGCCGCGAATTCGCCCCTGGCGAATAAATTCGCCCATCACTATTCGCGATGCCAATAAATCTTTGGATTGCCCTGGGGGCTTAAAGGGATTGGCCACCTCTGGATGGCGGAAACCTTGGCAGGATCCATCTCGAACACCTCAGGGGAAATAATATAGCAGAGGAATGGAATCTTAGGCACTTCAAAGACACACTTCTCCAACTCCAAAGAGAGAGTTTTTCCTAAGACAAAAGAGAACTTCCCTCACATGAGAGCGATGGCTTTCCAAGTCTTGAGAAGAGATTTGGATGTTATCCAGGAATACAACTACTGTTTCTCCCAGATGATCCCAGAGGATGTCGTTCACAAATTCCTGAAAGACAGCGTGGGTATTGCAGAGACCAATGAGCATTACAAGGTATTCGTAATGCCAATCCGGGGTATTGAATGCCGTCTTCCATTCGTTACCTTCTCGGATTCTGATGAGGTTATATGCCCCACGGAGATCTAACTTGGAGAAGATTTTAGCCCCTTTCAGCTGAACAAACAGTTCGGAGATAATGGACAAAGGGTATCTGTTTTTCATGGTCATTTTATTAATTCCCCGATAGTGAATGCAGGGTGCAACCCACCATCCTTCTTTTCAATGAAGAATAAGCCTGCCCCTGCTGGAGAGGTATAATGAGGAGAGGTAGATGTACTCTTTCTTAGCAGTAGTCTCTGCCGGAGACAAGGGGTAAATCCATCCATGGGGCTGCATAGTTCCTGGCAGGAGATTAATTGGGCAGTCGTACTGCTGATGAGGAGGAAAGTACTCTGACTTTTTGCAGAAAACATCAGAGATATCTCGATAAACAGGTGGTAACGACTGAAGTTCCATAGAAGAGATGGAAGGGGAGGAGGGGAGGGGAGTAGTCGGCAAACAGTGATCTTGGAAATACGAACAGTAGGAGGGATTATGGAGTTGCAACCAGGGTAACCCCACCACAACAGGAGAGGAGGGAAAGGAAAAATTCAGAAAAGACAGTCTTTCAAAGTGTAGAGTCTCAATCTTCACAGGTAACTCTCTCGTAGTTTTGGAAATTAAATCAGAAGACAATGGCCTGTCGTCAATGTCAAATGCCCATAGAGGAGGGGGCATATGAAACAGAGGAACACCATTCTTTTGGGCAAAGGCAGCATCCATGAAATTACCAGCAGCCCCAGAATCAAGGAATGCAGACACTTGGATAGTTTTATTTGGCAGCTGGAACTGTAGAGGGAGAAGAAACTGGTGAGAGTTTGTTAGGATTTTAGGGGTAACAGCACCCACAAGAGATATGCCAAGTTGACCTTGGGGGTGGGGACCCTTAGGTTTCACCAAACAGAAATTGGCAGAATGGTTCTTTTCCCCACAGTAAAGGCAAAGGCCCTCTGACCGTCTCTTTAATTTCTCCTGTTTGGAGAGCCGATCACGTCCTAGCTGCATTGTTCTTCAGCTGGAGTAGTAGGAGGAGAGCATGAGGGAATAGATGCTGTAGGAGAAGGTGTGTTGGGAAGCACAGTTCTTTGAAACCGGGGAGCCAATAAATATTGGTACCTTTTGAGATGGTCTTTATCCGCTTGGTGCTCTCTTTGCCGAGTGTCCGCCTTGACAGCCAAAGCAATAAGATTTTCCCAATGAGAAGGCAACTCATGGGAAACTAGATCTTCCTTAAGGCAGATAGAGAGCCCATTGTAGAAAGCGGCATGGTAGGCCTCATTGTTCCAACCTGTTTCAGCGACCAACGTATGGAACTCTATGGCGTGTTCAGGAACAGTATGAGTCCCTTGCCGTATCTGCATCAAGCATAAAGAGGCGGATGCAGTCCTGCCAGGAGTGTCAAAGATGGTCCGCAGCTCCTTGGTAAAGGCCTTAGAATCATCTAGAAGTGGGTCCTGCTTCTCCCACAGAGTGGATGCCCACTCTAAGGCTTTTCCTGTCAGGCGGGTAAAGATGTATCCCACTTTGGCGTGTTCCCGAAACAAACTGGCTAGGAAGCAGCATGAACTGGATTTCCTCTTTAGGCCTGAGGATCTCCACCATAGAGAGGGGGCGCCGGGATACGTGGCTCGGGGGTGTGGAAAGAAGACATCGGAAGTGGAGTCATAGCGGGTGGTGGAGCTGGAGAAAGGGCAGACAACTATTCCAGTATGGCCGTAAGGGCTTGGCCAAAATTAGTCTGCTGTGCTTCGTACGATTCCATGCGGCCAGCCAATCCGCGGAGTGCTTGTCTGACATCCGGTGTAGCTTCCTCAGTGGGGTCCATGGCCCAAGTATAATGCCAGGGGGGCCTATCAGCTCCCAGTGGGAGTTTGTCAGGACCAAGGAGGAAGCAAAGAGTTATGCAGTACAGAAAGGGTTCAGACAAAATCGTAGTCAAAAGTCCAGGCAATGATCAAGGAGGCAGGCAGCCAGAGGCAGGGTCAAGATTTAGGCAAGGGTCAAAGTCCAGAAATCAATATTAGAAGAATTATAGAGCACCCAGGAATGAATTACTCAAAATCTATACTTGGGCATTGAACCGGCATCCTGATTGTTTATTTATTTTGAATTTGGCGCCACTCCGTGATGTCATGGGCACTGCCATTTTGGGAGCGACACTGGCATAGGTAGATGCGCCAAACGGAGCTCCTGGAAGAGTTCCGGGCAGCGTTCATGACAGATACATCCTGACTAACAGAACTATGTGATCAAAGTAACAGGCTTTGAGTTACATTTTGAGTGTTTGTAGTTTATTTGGTGGATGCAGCAGTTTAGGGAATCTCATTTATTGTGAGATAACTGCTGAAATTTTAGATCATCTTAGGCTACTTAATAGAATTTAGGGTAGTGCAATCCCTTCTGCATTTCCTTGTGTTACTATTACGGTTTCAAAACGCAGGCTGAGAGCACCAGAACTAACATGCAATGTGCCCAGAGCCTTAGCATATTGCTTGTGGTTGAAAAAAATGTTAGGTGAGAAACTCACAGATAAATCATTAAATATATAACTGTACAGTTTCCCATTACTTGATGGCTCAAAAACCAGTTCATTCAACAAGAGAATTTAATAATCAACCATGTGTACTAACACAGATGTAACCTCATTTTCCCCTAAACTATTTCTGTTGTGAAATCTGATTATTTCACAATAGCTGCCCAATTGATCATGTGCAGTGTCCCTGGCAACAACTGGAAAAGTGACTATTTGTTAAACATATTTATTAGGTTTATACTACAACTTTATAACAGTGACAGAAAAATACAATTAGTAGAAACAGTATTTATAAGCAAGATGTTCCTTTACAGTGGTGAACTTAATCGAATACTACAGGGTACAGGGAAAGTGCTGTGTATGTTGGAGCTTCACTTTACTAGCTTCACTACACTTTAGTAACCTTGTCAAAAAGTTACTTTTGTTTATCTACACAAGGTTGAAGCAAAATTCCTTGAAATTATTCATTAGTTGTTTTTAATTAATCTCTCAGTGAAGGTGGAGGAAGACTATTGGAGGAATGTAATAAAAGTCGCAAAGAGCAAAACAATTTGCACAAATAAGAATAAAAAATAGCATTTTCGCAATGTAATGCTCTTCCTCAATCTGTTATTGCATTGCGAATTTTAATTGTATTGCCCACTTTTAGGAAATGATTGAAGGTGTCAAAATCTTTGTAAAATTTGCAAACCTTCTTCCCCGTCGGAAGTGGTCGCTAAACAGTTTCCTGGTTCGCAAAAGCTATATTAAATTCACACAAAGGCAAATTTGTTCGCACAAAGGCATAACATTTTGCATTGCAAATATTTTTTCCATTACCGACTTTTATTACATTCCCCCACAAGTGCATATAACTGATATTAGCGGACAGTTATAATCCATTAGCAGCATCCAACTGGAGGTCCGGAGGCCTCCAGGGCTGCTGCCCCAAGGGCCCTCTGCTCACTATCCAGGATTCTCCACCCCTCCTCTGGGCCCCCTACCGCTGACACCACCCGCACTATGGGGTCTGGCGGAGGTGATCAGAGGGTAGTGGGGGCTGTAGGTGGGTGCGGGTCTAGGTGGCAGGGCCCACAAGGTATTTACCCATTGTCCGGGCAGCCAAGTCTGTCCTTGACCATTAGACAATGTTAAATGCCATTGATTTTTTTATGACAAATCAGTATAATTTTCTCAAAAAGGAGAGTCCTTTAGTCTGAATACACACATTTATACATATGCTAATTTCAATTTGTAATGGTTTGCTTCTATTTTCTGATTGCGTGGTGTACACCAGTTATTTTCCACATAGTTGTCAATGTTTATTTAGCATTACACATTCCATATCACTGTATAAATATGCCCAAAGTATCCTAGAGACTGTGTAACAAACATTTGGAAGAAGTGACAATATTCAAGTTAGGGGCTATATACTGTAAAGTTTTAATAAATATATTGATAGTGTAGCCAGTCAGATAACATTCTGAGTGAAAGTACAGCGTGTACTAAAACGGTAAACTGCTTTGAAGATAGTGAATTGCGCAAACTAGAGAGTTCATCCATACACAGAACCATATGCAGGAAAGTTCTGTAGTCATCATGTACTAGCATGCAATATATAGTTGTAACCAATCAGCATTAGTATTCACTTTTAAATTTTGCTCAGTTATTTGAAGTCGATTCCCGATAACTCCTTAATTTATTATCGAGATCAAGACAGTGATTCTGTGCACAAGATACTTTTGTCCATGCGTGTAAAATTGCAGGCAGAGAAACTCTTTCAATAAGAGATAGTTATATCATCAGGGCCAGCAGGCAGAGTAATATTAGCGTGTATTCATAATATTTTAGCGGCCATCTTGCTTACATAATAGGAGCAAAACACCAAACAATTGAGACGGGGGTGGAGGGCTCAAAGGATTAACCCCCACCTTCTCATCCCAGTAACCCAGTTCAGACCACAAGCGTGTAACCAATTTAAACACTTCAAGTTCCCCAGTGACCGTCAAAACATAACTTTTAATTATACTGTTAAAAGTGCATCTCATAAATGCACCATTAAATCACCTGCATAAACTACAAACCCACAGCATGATATGATGCTGTGCTGGACCGTGTCCATAAAATACACACATATTAAAAAGCGCACGGTGGACAGTAAATAATGTTCTATTAGTAGAGTTTCATTCCAGCTCTGTAGTTAATTTCTAGTTCCGCGGGTCTATGTGGCTCCCGTGTTCAACCGCCACCCTCCAACCAAACTTTCCCAGCACCTCCTGCCTGTCTACGTGGGGAGCGATGCCGAGCTAGTCTCTTCACCGTCCACCTATGCGTGGCCCTACGCGTTTCGCCGGCTCAGCGGCTTCTTCAGGGGCATAGGTGGCACTTTTAACATACTTTTAACAGTATAATTTAAAGTTATGTTTTAACGGTCACTGGGGAACTTGAAGTGTTTAAATTGGTTACACGCTTGTGGTCTGAACTGGGTTACTGGGATGAGAAGGTGGGGGTTAATCCTTTGAGCCCTCCACCCCCGTCTCAATTGTTTGGTGTTTTGTTACATTATTATTAACCTTGCAGACCATATTGACGTGGATACACTGTTGCTAGTAGATGCTTACTATTATACTTTGTTTACATAATAGGAGACAATATGGCAGACATGAGGAAAGATGCATAAAAAACTTTGGATTTGTGATTAATTATTAATGTAAGCCCTCTAGCGCAAAAATAACATAACAATTGGGAATTGCAAAAAGAAGTCTAAGGCCAGGGCACACTTATTATTAGATTAGGGCAAATAAGTATTTACTATTATATGTCTGAATTGTACTCTCTTTAAAGCATACAGTATTTATAATTAATTTTCAGAAAGTCATTAACATACACATCTTGTACTGTTCTGGAGTCACTTGACTTTAGCAGGCATTTAACTTCCCCTTGGCTGCCACACCTAAATTGCCTGGATCAGAACATATACTGTATGTGCATCATAACCTTAATCCAATGTAATGGTTTTAATATGTCAGAACCTGTCCAGCAGTTGGTTCAATAAAGCCAATATCACTATGAAATCTAACCTTGCAAAGAGTGATTTTTTTTGTTTAAGTCCTATGAGCAGCGGTTTCATATGCTCACAGGGTTTACAGAAATGCAGCACACACTAAACTTGTGTTTTTACTTAAAAATAAAAATAATATTTAGACACTACATCTAGGGGATTATTAATTACTATAAAAAGCTCTACTAAAAATGTACATTATCATTTGCTGCAGGGAAGTTTAGGCAACATTGATACAAACCTGTTCAGTTACTACAAGTATCAACAGAACTGAAATTGCATGTTGGAAATGGTAGTTCTTTAGCAGCTGGATTGTTAAAGGTTGTTTTATTTTCATTATAAGACTTTGCCTTCCCTTAAATTTGTGTATTTTTATCTTTGTTTTCAACATGAAAAACTGCAGGGGCATTCTTTCTTTAAACACAGGGTTTCTAATGAATAGATCCTGCTATCTGAATCTCAGTTAAGCATATGCTGCACAATTAAAATATGGCTGTCTATACAAGAAAAAAAATGTTTTTGCGTTCACAAGAAAATTAATTCAGTCCAGTGTTTGTTATTTGCACCAGAAGCAAAATAATGCTAAATGAATTATCATTGTACTTTGTCTTTGACTACAAGGTTCCAAAACCAGGCATGGCCTGGCCTTCCCTGACCTGGCCCATGATGAGGGGGCCTGTATTCCCATTCCCAGGTCTGGCCTAGCCAACCAGGAGCAGGCCCATACTAAAAGTCTATTAGTGCATAATTCATAAGGAATGTTTTTGCTGTCCTAGACAAACCTGAAAGCCCAACCTTAAGTGACAACTATGATGAAATTTGGAACAATTTGCTAAATGTCTTTAACTATAGATCAATTAGTAATGTACAAACTACTATTTTTGGGGTAAGGGGTATCTGCTTATTTGTATGGTCTTTAAAGAGGAGCATTTCTCAAAAATTCTGAAGAGAGCTACATCCTATATTTGTGTTCTAGACAGATTTTTGATGAATTACTATGTCCCAGGGAGTCTAAAAACCCCTAAGGAACACAGAAATGTAGTTTATAGCAAAAAACAAAATATTTAAACAACATAGGAGCTGCTTGAAAATGAGTTTTACTATGTGCAGCTTTTATTCTATTCATGCCAAGCATGTAGGACCCATGTGATGGAAGGAAAAAATGCTCAACCTGCCATTGCTAAAAGAGATTTTAGGGACAACAAGAGGGTACCATTAATGCACCCACCAGTTGCCTAAGATCTGCTCATTAGAAACTAATAGGAGGATCACATGGAGCACCGTGATATCACAAATTCCGGGTCCCACATTCATAAACCTGTGAGTAATTTGTGAAGCACCTACCTTTACTAAACTCTGGATGGCTACATGTAAAACACTTTGGGGCTGATGTACTAAATTCACGTGAAGGATTCGAAGTTCGATCGAATTCGATCGAATTGCGAACGTAGGATTTCTTCGTTTGGTCGGATATGTGAATTTTGGCATATTCGATCATCGAATAGCGAATGGTCGAATGATCGAATACATTCGGATAGATTCGAATGAACGAATATTTGATCATTCGATCAGCGAAGGATTTTTTTTTTAAAGTTTCTTCGATTGGACCTACCGAATTGCAATAGAAGCCTATGGGAGCACTGCTAATCGAATATCGAATAGAAACTAATTATTTTTGGGGAATAATAGTAAATTTGCCCCTTAATGTGCAACAATCTGGAATTATGGCGGGGAAATTTTGGAAAAAGTTTGGATTTTTCAGCATTTTTGGTGGATCAAAGCATGTAAACATTTTACATGCAGTGAGCCACAGGTTAGTAAGTGAAAAGGTATTTTTTCTGGGAACCTGTGCTACCCATAGTATTCCATAGCTTTCAATATGTAAGCATTTGGCAGTGTGCTGCTGCATTCATATTTTTTGTTTCTGACTGAACAGATTTAGAACCATGCACTGAAATATATTACATAACAAACATGTCTATGTTTGCCTGCAATATTTCAACAGACATTACCAGACACTTTGAGGATACTGTGTAAAATGGGTTAAGAATCAACATGAGGAGGCATGTTAAGTTGTAGCCAATGAAACACTTTCATCAGTCCTCCACCTACCTTTCAGCTGCTGTCTTGCATGTCATTGGTTCTACACAACACACCTCTAAAGTCTGTGTTTATTTACTACTGCTGCACATGCCAAGACATTTGTGTCTCTTGAGAGTACGCACAATCTGAAGCATAACTAAATATTTACCTGCAATATCATAAATACTAGATAATTCTTTTGACTAATCCAACATAGCAGAATGGCTAATCCCATAGAACCTTCAAATGAAAAGAGCAGCAGTCACTTTTATAAAATGTGCTAAAATTTTATACTATGCTATGGTTGTAAAGAACTGAGTCATTTTTCATCAGAACTAGCATTATTACATAGGTCCATCAGTTTAGCTATCCAATCTTTGCACTTTTTTGTTATCTGACCAACCCTGGGATAATAAGTGTTTGTGTAGCAGGTGTCTAGTTAACCTTTATGTATTCTGACACATACATGAGTGGTCATTTATGAAGACCACAGGCACAAGTGCTTGAGCACTAGGTAGGGCAAAATTGGCACTTTGATAATTCTTGCTACACTCTGCACCTTGTGCTAGATTGAAACAAATCCAGCTTTGGAGCAGAGGCAATGCATCCCTGTCCTTACCGCATGCAACAGAGCAGGCAATAAGTACAGGCATGCTTAGTTTCTATTCTTAAATGTACCTTTCTTTAATTATTGCAGAGACAATGTGCTGTAAGCAGAGGGGTAAAGGAGTCCTGAACATTACAACACTGCTGAAATGGTATTAAAGACAAGGCTACCTTTCTGTAGTGAGCCCTCATTTACTACTGTACCACTAAATGAATTACACACAATTGAGAGGCATGTGCATATACAACCAGGTTCCATCCACATCATTCTCATTTTGTACTGCACAATTATGCCCTTAAACTGTCTGGTGCAAATTTTCAGAAGATGCTATTTGACAATTTTTTGTTTGCACTTAGTCTTATTTAGTAAACAATAGCCTGTTTGATTTTGTTTTGACTTTCCTCTCCCTTTATTAGTGGACATTTCAAAATAATTTATGCTAACAAAGTATGAGGGTAAAAAAACATTGCAGTACTTAATCAAGCATTTTGTACATAATATTTAGCCACAGAGACATGTGACAGGTTGCACCTGTAATTATTCATTGTTCTTCAAGTAAATCAAGCCTTATAGTATTAGGGCTAAAATAATGAAAATATGTACAAACCAGTAGAAGAACATAAGCCCTCTGACAGTGAACACACAAAAGTATAATCAAAGCTCAAATCCTCATGGTCATCATTACCTGAGATGACATCAGCCAAAATGTATAGAATGTTCTGATCATCACACAATCACGCACTTATTGTATCCCAGAGCATTACATTATGCAGTGCATTCTACACCACAGATATAGTTCTCTTTGTTAGGCAAAACAGTGTCTAAATGCTAGTTGGTGAGTAATAACTTAAAAGTTTTTTTGTGGAAATTTGATTTGGAACATATCTCTGTATCCAGAGATATCCAGACCAGGTTCATTATATGCTTTCCCTAAGATGCATAGGTATTGGATCTATTATTATAAATAACATTTGTGACCACCGGTATTCTGTATAAAGGGTCTCCATACCTTAAGTCTACTAAAAAATATGTATACATTAAATAAACCCAATAGGATTGTTTTAGCAGTAAATACATGAATTCATTCTAGCGTAGTTAGGTCAACTACAAGCTACTTTTTTATTGTTACAGAGAAAAGGGAATTTATTTTTAATTTTTAATTATTTGCTGAAAATGGACTCTGGGGTAGCTGGCCTTTCCCTATTCAGGACCATTATCAACAGCAGGTTTCTGGATAAGGAATCCCATACGTATATACTGTGACAAAATATTGAGTGCTTAAAATGTTTCTACTTTAGGTTCAGGCCATTTGTTTAGTTTGGTTACTTAGGGTGGTGTCAAACTTATCTAAACTAGAGAAATGCTAACAAAAGAAGGCTCAGTATCAACAAGACAGCCTGCTTTTATTCCCATGTCAATTACTTCTAACCTTGGACAAGTCTCATTATCTCCTTCATACAGGCATCAAAAATAGATTGTAAATGATTGCCTGGAAATTTCAACATATAATATTGCCTATATGACAACTTAATTTAGGCTTCCCTTACTTTGAGTTCAGTGTCACATGTCATTATTGCTTTAATTGTTGATTACCAACTTGAATATTGGGATTAATTCACTAACTGGACATTTTGAAGTCTATATACCTGTATGATAAAACAGCTGTGACTATAAAACACCCCTAGTTATGCACACAATTATCACCAGTCTTATCCTAAAGTAAAGACTGACACAAATGGGAGAAATCTCTTTATCATAACATAACATTTTCTAGACTGTATCTACACTAGGGGGCTGATTTACTTTGAATTTCGAAGTAGAAAATACTTCGAAATTCGACCATCGAATTAAAATCCTTCAACTTCGAATATCGAAGTCAAAGGATTTTCACAGAATTTGGCATTCCTGCTATCAAGGAAAAATAGTTTGATTTGAAGGATTTTAGTGTACGATCGAACAATTTTTCTATGATAAAATAAAACTTAGAAAAATGGTCTAGAAGGTCCCCATAGGGTAACATAGCACTTCGGCAGCTTTTATTTGGCAAAGTAAAAAAAAGTAAGGATTTTTAAAGAGACAGTACCTCGAATATCATAGTTGAAGGATTTTACTATTCGATCGTTCAAATTAAGAACTTGAATAGGAATAAATAATTACACACTGGGGAGCAGAAAATAGCAGATTAACACAAAGGAAGAGCAAATGCACCACAGGCGTAATAAGTAGTATTTATTGTGCTGTATACAGTATGCAAAAATATATGTACACATACTAAAAAGCATTTCATAAACATACAAGATATACCTTAGCTATCAATTTTCATAATGTTATGTCTGTGCATCACTACTTAGGGTAAGTAGTTATGCAAAACCTACATTGCTTCTAATAACGTAAGTGTCATAACCTAATTATACTGATTAAAAACATAAACTCACCTGATACTACTGTGGAGAAGTTCTGCTGTTTTGACATGGCAGAATGGCCTGCCTATACTTTTTTTAGTTTGTCATTGACAGTAAATTACCATTATTTCTCATTATTCTTATCTGGTTTGCTGAATATGCAAAACATTTACCATAGCAGCTTTTGTTTAATGAAACAGTATAATTTTATAAAGTAACTTTCCATTCAGTTTCTAATTGACAAATGACCACACAAGTACTAATTTTTATACAGTTAGATCTCTTACTGAATTATTAATTATCCTTATTGTGTATATGGTGCCTCTTATAGAGTGATTCAGATGATCAACCTTTGATCTCTTTAAAGTTTACAGCCCACATAAAAAAAAGAAGTGATTATCTGATTTTGCATGTGTCCTGGGTCATCATCTGATCTAAAAACACATAGGGGCAAATTTACTAACCCGGCGCAAATTCCACACATCGCCGGGTGCAACTTTGTTCAGACAACGCTAATTCAAGTTGCGAAGTTTCAGCACCAGCGACAAACGCTGGCGAATTTTTGCTGGCTTTACTTTGTCAATGGTAAATCCAAGCAAACATGTGCTAGCGTTCAATTCAGTCTAGCACAACTTTGCTAGAGCACTTTACTCAGGCCAATTTGCATACGGCGGGAAATTTGAGAATGAATGAGCTCTGTATGCTACACGTTGCAGCTAATACATTACATTTCCACTCCTAACTACAGAAGTCCAGGGAACCTTAATAAAGCCTATATAGAGTAGTTTTGATGCCCTACACATGAGCCCCCTGTAATTTAATGTGCCCCCATAGAAATGTACAAGGGAAACCAGGTACCCGGAAAAAAAAAATATGCCTTTTACAGTCTATAACCCTGAAACAATTAAAAGTTGGCACCATCTTTTGGACTTAGAAAATATTTTGAATGAAAATTATGATGTAAGTAACTGAAGATTGAGGATGTTATATGTACGTCAATGCACTTCCCCAGGTCAGAGCTGGCAAAGGCAAGTCTGGCGATAGAGGTAACGTGCAGTAAAATCTTCATATTAGTGAATTTGCAGTAACGTCCATACGCCATAGGATGCAAAACAACGCTAGCGTCTATCTTTTTCTCTAGTGAATGGACGACTGCGCCCGTTAGTAAATAGGCGAAGTGGCCAAAGTGTTAACGCTGGCGTATTTTCGCCAGCATTTGCCACGTCACCTTTTAGAAAATTTACCCCATAGTCCTTAGATACATGAGAACAGTGCAATTTGGTAATCTAGCCTTGTGATTTACCAGAAGTTCAGTCTGATAATTGTCTGTGTGTTGCCAGCTTTATTGAGACAAACATGCCTGTGGCAGAAGAAACATCTTTTAATTTAGGAATCTCATAAGTTTTGTTGTTGTAATTTGTTGGTAAATTTATACATTTTTAGTTAGTGTCTTTCTTTACTTCCTTATTTTAGAAATATGTGCATACATGAGTAACACACCAACATATAACACATATTAATGCACTTCTTTACACAGTTAAAAACAAGAAAGTTTGTTCCAAATTTCTCACATGGTAACGGGAAACATTTATTTCCCATATATAGGAGTAAGCACCCTGACTGACAGCTCATACAAGCCAGTGACACAGGCATAGGCGGGTACATTCTGATACAAACACAGAAAAGTTACTAAGCTACTAGCAGCTGCAAGATCTTACAGGATTGCTGACAAAACAACTACCAGCTGTCAGCCTTTAAATTATAAACAGCACTGGAACATAGGCTTTTCAAGCTATAAATTGCTCCAAAACAAAATGAATGGACCAATTGAATATATACAAGAACATGCAGTGGAAGATGTAGGAGCATTTATGTTTACATCAGAGTCTGTTGGAGAAGGTCATCCTGGTAAGTTGATATTAAGGGCTTTAATATTACGTTGAGAAGTAAACACCAGTTGAAGTTTTTCTGAAGGAGCAAACACTGTAGTGATTTCTTAGAGGTATCAAGAACTTTATACTTCACTTTGAATCAAGAATATGTTTTTATAACTTTAAATATAATTGGCATATCTTAATTATATACATAGTCACATGGAGTGTCATAATTGACTTTAATGAGTTGGGATTTGGTTGTTTGCCCTTTAATATACTCTCCCAACCTTATAGTACATGTGCAACAGAGGATCTGTTCTCAATTTATGTATTCTAAATTTGTGATTCAACTGCCTTTATTTGTGAATATACCATGTGTGAAAATGTGTTTATGTACATTAGTCCAATATTTTATACATCCAGTTTCCTTGTGAATAGTATTTTTCATATGGGAGCAAACTATGTTCCAGTAAGAGCTTTCCTGGAGTTATGCAACAGCTGTATATACTGCATGTTTATCTGTATTTATATGCCACTACTTGTATGCACAGCACTATTCATTTCTGTAACAGAGGGGAAAACTTTATTTAAACATTATAAGACTTATTTACCCAGAATAAATGCCACGTGTTAGGAGATACAGGAAGAAGGAGGTCCCTGCTCTTGCAATCTAAATTTAGAAACTTGTGGTCTGTTGTAAGAGTATGAAAGCATGTGTTGCATTTAAAAAGACATAGTTTGCTCATGTATTTGCATATGATATTCCTCTTCTTTACTATATTATATGGGGATGCTTGCCATGTGGATAGTTAACATGTCAGACATGGGTTTGTACTTGCGCTCAGATACGAGTGAATGCGGGCAATACATAAACTCTTTCCACATTATACATTCTATGTTACTGTGTGTACTGAATAAATATAATCTCTTTAAAAAGCTTTAAATAGCAATTACATATTACATTACTTTTTTTTTTACCATGAGTCAACATTTTGGGGGTTATTTACTAAAATCAAAATATTTCTAATTTTTATTAATTTTAGTAAAAAAATTTACCTCACTTATCAATAAATAAAAAAAAATCTGGAGCAGGAAAAGACTCAATGAAATTGTGAAAAGATCCGAATCTTATGATTTTTTTTGCTGACGCAATTTAACATATAAGCATGCCTTTGGTTTGTGTTTGAGAATGGTGGTTTTTACTATTAAGATGAAGGGTCATTACTTTTGATAATGTGTTGCCATATATTAGAAAAGTATATTATATGTATAAGTATGTTTTAAAGAAGCTATATTGATATCGAAATTGACCTATACATGGAATTTGACAAATATATTACCATTTTTGCAATATTCTGGATCATAGTTTCCATTAAAGAAGGAAAGTTTAAATCACTGAGGGTGTTAGTGCCAGGTCTCTAAGGGCTGGGGCAGACAGGGAAATTCGGGGAGATTCTGTCGCCTGGGGATTAATCGCTGGCTACAATCTCCCCGAATCTCCCTGTCTGCCCCAGCCCTTAAAGGAAAAGTAACATCCAAGTGTTTCAAAGTAATACAAATATAGTGCAGTGTTGCCCTGCACTGGTAAAACTGTTCAATTTGTTTCATGAACTCTACTATTGTTTATATAAATAAGCTGTTGTGTAGCAATGGGGGCAACCATTACAGGAGAAAAGGCTCAGGTTACACAGCAGATAGCAGAAATGCTCTGTAGGACATAATGGTGTTATCTACTATTTAACTTGTGCCATAAAGCCTTTTTTATAGTGTTTCTGAAGCAAGCACATCAATTTTACCATTGCAGGGCAACACTACAAGATATTTTCATTTATTTAAACCACTTTAATATTTTGTTAATGTTCCTTATAGATAAGATAGCCCAAAGGTGGCTTAGGACAATATCCAGTGCACACTCAATCCAGGGTTACAAATTGACTGGGTAATTTACAGAAGTCAATCACTTTTCCACACTTTTTCCACACTCATTTGCATGAAAGTGTGTTTGAAAAAAAAACAGTACCTGATGAGTGTGGACTAGGATAGGTGATTGTCACACTGATATGCATTATAACAAAACCCTGAAATTAACACTTATGTTAAACTAGTGGAAATTCCAATATTCCATCAACTAGCTTGTATCAAATGGATTGGATGCTAATGGCTTTATTGATGCCCACATAAACTGTGAGTTTACAACAGATGTAATTTTTCATGGTAAATTTATACTTAGCCTTGATGTGCCCTGTTTCTTATGACATTCCAATGAGACATTCATAGATGTTTTCAAAAGGACTGTGTGAGATGCTGGGACTCTGTTGACCTTTACCTAGTTGTTATTGTCCTACTTGTAATAATAGAGGCATCATTTTGCTTTTTAGTTGGTTAAGTAGATAATTTTTTAGCAATGTTATTAATGTAGTATATGGCTATGGGAACATACCATAAATTGCTAGCCATAAACTCACTGCTGAGTTCCAAAGCAATGTTGGCACAAGATGAGTAGGAATTTTAATGGGTGATTAGAGGCTAACCTAACATCTATCATGTAACATTCTTTTTTATTTTTCTAGCAACAGTTAAAGAAAGGCCCATTCTTGTTTCAGTACAATAATGCCCCCAAAAGCAAATTAATATCCATTTAGAATCGGATTGCTTAAATGAAAGTGGAGTCCTGACCTCAACTCAACTGAATACCTGTGGGATAAATGGAAACTCCAACTGCAAACCAGGTCTAATGTCCAATATCAGTGCCCTCTGTCCAATCTCAGTATTAGTTTTGTGACTGAACTGAAACAAATCCAACCAACATTGTTCCAAAATCTAGTGGGCAGCCTTCCCAAAATGGCTCATTACATTTAGGGACAGATTTATTATGCAGTGTAGAAAATGGCAGAATAATTCACACATCACTAGGCACCGGCATGTAAAAACCAGTGTAAAAATGACATACAATTACATACATAAAGACCTGAATAATTTTAGCATCCTTTTTTGCTGCAAAAAATTGGAGCCTACAGATAACCATTTACTAACCATGACACTATTACATTTTAGAAAAACCTTGTTTCTAATAAAACTTTATATGTATAAGTGCATTTGTTTTTATAGCCATAAGTACTGTATAGTAGTAAGCTTCTGTGTTTGCAGAATGTAAGAGAAGAGTATAGGAGTCTTCATTGTATTTATTTTCATTCTCATGGCATAATACATTTGCTGATTTACTCTTTTTACTATAGGAACACTGCTGAAAAATTTAAATCACGATAAAAGACAAAGCAAGCAAATGGCCCTAACTTGTTACTTGTTTTATAGTCATAACCTGGCTGCAATTTTTCCTCTGAAACATCAGTGAGCTATAGGGACTAGTGATATGATATGAGCCTTATATTATATAGTAAGCTTCACTAATGCAGGAACTGATGTGGAGGATGATCGTGCTCTATAAAGTGCTATGTAACTTGCTAGGATAGTAATAATCTATAAAATGAAAATAAATATCAAAGTGCTTTCTCAAGGGATGCAAAGAATCCAGGATTCAGTTCAGGATTTGGCAAGGATTTTGTCTTTTTCAGCAGCATTCGGATTCCGCCGAATCCTTGTGTTTGGCCAAACCGAATCTTAATTTGCATATGTAAATTGGGGGGGGGGAGGGAAATCATGGGACTTTTCATCACAAAACAGGGAAGTGAAAATATTTACTCTTTTTCCTTTCCTTCCCCAATTTTGCATATGCTAATTAGGATTTGGTTCAGTATTCAGCTGAATCTTTCACAAAGGATTCAGGGTTTCGCCCGAATCCCAAATAGTATATTCGATGCATCTCTAGTTTTCTCACTGAGCAGTAATTTTAAGCCTCATGTTTAACAAAGTATCTTTTTCTTAATAGCATTTCTTCTTTCTAGGATTGCAAGTTCCTATAGACAAGTTATGAACTAGAGTATCCAGCCTACTATTTATGTATCTGTATCTCATTACAAAGCAGTCCATGGCAGCTATTTCACAAATTCTAGCACATGCTAACAACTGCCTGTCCTGACAGTTTAATAATTTCACAATAAATCTTCTTGGATCTCCATTTATTTAAATGCATGTGTCTAATTCAAGGATTTGTTAAACAGATTTCACACTAGACCATAATCTAATGGCTTGCTTTTCATAAATACATAACTGCTGATATATACAGATAATATAAAAGAGTAGACAATAATGCATGATTAAATAAGCAGTGACATCCAACCAAATCTAATTAGTTATAACTGACAGCCAATTATTAGAGTAGTAAGGGTTAGCTAACATTTAGGGGGTCTTTAGTATTAAGTATTAGTATTATTAGTATTAAGTATTTCAGTCCTCGTAAGCTACATTAATATTTTCTTTTACAGACAAGATCTGTGACCAGATCAGTGATGCTGTTCTTGATGCCCATTTGAGTCAGGATCCAGATGCTAAAGTTGCTTGTGGTAATATCCTTTGATAACTTTGTGGTAGAAAAATGAAAGAAAAATATTGTGCACGTGTAGGCCACCTTTTACTGCCCTGAACCTTTTTCCTAACTCATGCCTCATTCATTCATACAAATGTATATGTTAAGGAGCAGCAGGAGACACAGGCTTCAGTGGGGCCTTCTCCTTAACACCTGGACTATGGCAGGGAGTAAGGATAGGTCTCAGGTGCACTTAGATCTGTTCCTTGTGCTCGATTTTTAAGCTGGGGGTTCAAGGTTTCAAGGGTTAAAGTACTTGGGAAATTTAAATAAGCCTTATTGCTTTGTTTACTGTATTATAAAAGCTCAGCCAAACTGTCTTGATGATTCAATCAAATTAATAGGCACATTCAGTCAATTTGAATAAAATTGTCCATGAATAGAGAAATTATTATTATTATTAACATGTATTTCTATAGCGCCAACTTGTTGCGTAGCGCTGAATTATCTTAAACATTAAAATTAATGAGTGATCAGAGATATTGAACTTCAAAAGAAGTTATGAACAAAGTCAATATACTAAGCATACTTATGTACTTTCCAAGAACTTCCTTTATTACTGATAAAATGTTATTGGATCAGTGATTGTTAAGTTAAGCGTAACCTTAAGAAGTAGGCTAGAAATGTGTACATCGTGTTTTGGGCTTTAATACCAGCCCAAGGCAACCACCGCCCTTTAGCAGTAAAGATCTGTTCCCCCAAAGATACCCCAATAGCTCCCATCTTCTTTTCTAATTATTCACTCCACATGCTCTGTGCTGCTGTCGCTTACTGATCTCATGGACCAACTCACAATATACAGTACACATAGAATATTGTGAAAATGTCACAATATAAGGCTGATTAATACAGGTCATCACTACACACAGTAGCACAGAAAACAGGGCAACTAACAGCATATTATAATAATCAGCCTTGTGGCATCATCTTATATTATAGGCCAACCTCATTTCCTGCTTGATAATTTGCAAACACCCCTAAGCTTAGCTTCTTAACAGCTGCTCAGAGCCCACTGAGCATGTGAGTATCACTGACACTTTCCAAGATGGTGACCCCCTGTGACAAGTTTGAAGTCCTGGACTGTTGCTCTTGTTGAGAAGCTAAACTTTAAGCTGATGCAATTATGCAAGTGTGGCATTTAAAATATGGTATTTTTAGGGTTAAGTTATTCTTTATGATAATAAATTGCATCAAATTGTTATGGATCCATTATAATCTGCCCAATTGTCTGGACTTTTCAAAATCTTTAATCATCTTAGAAGATGAAAATACCTGTTTTTCTGAGCAGCTCATGAACAAGTATTATATAAAGTTCCACTGAATCATATGACTTGGATGAATACAGCAGAGTCTATAACAAACATTGTTGCAATAAAAAAAAAAACACGTTAAAGGAAATATTTTTATGTAAAAACCAGCTGTAGTGCCCTGAGCCTTCAGCTAAGGGAGCTGATCCAACTGTGTGTATCTGAGCAGGCACTCCACTGCAGTGAGCACTCCATCAAGGCATGTAGTAAAAAGGTTAAAATATTTTTATATGTACAGAACAGAAATGCAATTTTTAGGGTTTATGCTACTTTAATCACCGTGAGTAAAAATATTCAAATTTAATGTTTTCTACTATCCACTTTTAGAGACAGTTTGTAAAACTGGGATGGTTTTGCTTTGTGGAGAAATAACATCCAGAGCTGTTGTGGATTATCAAAAAATTGTTAGAGACACAATAAAGTACATTGGATATGATGATTCTGAAAAAGGTAAGTTACTTTTCTTAATTTTAAGAAGAATTTTTACAGATTTTACATGGTCTAGTTTGGCATTACGTAAGTGGTTTTCTAATTATCTGGCACTCTGACGTAAACTTGCATTAATTATGTTAAGTTCCATTTGGTATTAAAATGCTGTGCTTATAGGCCATACAGTATATGTTTAGTATGTTAGAAGCAATATTCCCCCATTTTCTGCAGTCTTCCAGCAGTCCCTCAATTCCACTGCACCAAACAGTAACAGGGCTTGACTATAATGCTGGCCTGGAACAGTAACGGAAAGACACTTCCAGAATACATCCTGTACCCTTGTTTTAAACAACAGTAATTCCTTTGAAAAAAAAATGTCCTTTTAACAGTAAACAGTAATCCACAAATTTGACTTATTTACTGTTAAAGAACAATTTCAGAGTTGGAATGAATCTGCCAGAGAGAAGAGTCTGATGTCCACATGAAAGTGGGAATGAGTTCCCCATCAGGGTGTGTTGTAGAGAGGACCACTACTGAGGAGTAATATGTTTTGCAAAGATTTGGAGGAGTTGAAATATCAGAGGCCTGAACATAATTAGAACCCCAATTGAGTTCTTGAGTGTTACCAGTGTGGTAAAATTCATCTTATGAATCTAGACATTACAGTAACTGAGACCAGCTTCAAGACTGTCTGGTTTAAGCTACCCCAGTTGTACATAATTATAAAGATTGTGCATGAAAAGCCAAGAAAGGGGGTCATTAACCTGTTGTTAGACTTACAAAAGTTCAACTGTGACACCCCTGACTTTCATGCCCTAAATGGGGCCATCATCAAGCACAGTTAATTACAGAACATTGAGCAGGAAAGTTGTGCAATTGCCTGGGGAACCCAGCAGATGTGAGAAAGGAAGAGGACCCAGGAAGAACCTGGGATAAAGGTCAGGGAGAGAGACTATTCAGGTGAACCCTAACTGCCAAACTTTAATAAAATTAAAGCATAGCTGATGCCATTGTAAAGAGTGTTGTTACCGCTGTCTTTTGAGAACATACCCATTAATAGGTTGCCAATGCAAGGATAGTTACAAGTGTCTGGTCTCTATGTAGAGATAGGTGTTGTATATGTGCCTGCTACATAGGAACAATTGCCATGTACCAATGAGAGGCACTTTCAGCCCATCTTCTAGGAACCGAATTATGGCTTTACATATCCTTTCCAGGGCCTGACACTTTTAGGGGGTTATATATTAAGACTCGATTTTATCTAGTCAAGTTTTTTTAGTGGAAAAAAGTTGAATTTTTGGAGGGAAAATTTTTTTTTCTCGAGATTTGCAGCTGATTTAGTTTTTTTGATACAATTTTTTTTACCTGAAATATATGCAAATCAGTCAAAAGCGTGGATTGAAGTTAGGTTGAGTTTGTTTCTGGTAAAAAAAAATATTTTATTAAAAAAAAAACCCTAAGAGACTAGGTTAGTCAGTCAGTATGTAATGTTTTTCTAGATTGCTACACAGACTTCAACATGGCCCCATGTTGTAATGTTGTAATGAAATAGATGTGCAGTGCAATTTTTCTTTTTCTATGTAAAGCTTTTTGTTGCTTTGCTGTACCTGTTTCAGCATTTTATTTTGTAGTGAAATTCTCAGAGGTATATCCCTTGAAATCCATGTGGGTTTCAATGCATTTTTAAATGCATTGTTGGAGAGTTTGCAGTCAAAGTATTATTATAACGTAATTGAAACCTTTTGTAAATGTGTTTCTTTTCAATTTCAACAGGCTTTGACTATAAGACCTGCAATGTGCTGGTAGCTCTGGAACAACAGTCTCCTGATATTGCACAAGGAGTTCATTTGGATCGGCTAGAAGAGGATATTGGAGCAGGAGATCAGGTACTATTCGTTTTGTTATTAAAACCACTCATACTGTCATTTGAACTTTATCTTCAGTTAACATCCTAACTTTCTGCATTGCAGGGATTAATGTTTGGTTATGCAACAGATGAGACAGAAGAGTGCATGCCCTTGACTATAGTACTTGCTCACAAACTGAATGCCAAACTGGCTGAGTTGAGACGCAGTGGTGTACTGCCGTGGCTCCGACCAGATTCCAAAACACAGGTAATATCTTCTGTTTGTAAAATGTCAACATAAGCCATATAGATGTTGTTTTAAGTTTAAGGTCTCTAGGAGACAAATGGGCTCATTAATGAATGAAAGTAGAGAAGTATTTGCACTTACACATGTTCCTTTGCTACTTGTGGCAACCTAATATATATACTTTCCTTTACCTTTGTAAATAATCTAATCTATTTAGCTTCTCCAAAATTCTGCAAAAAGTCAATGGGTGGCAATTTATTTTTCTCAAAATCTTTTCAATGTGCAACCAGCTTTTTCGCCCATTGAAGTCTATGGGTGTCTTCTTTTGCTGCAAAACCTGATGAAAAAATTACTGTCTTTACTATAAAAGTAGCCCTACGGGTTAAAGCCACTGGATGTCCATTTTCTGATCTTACCCTTTGAGTGTTTGGCAATATAATGGTCATATATTTAAAGGGGTGTTTCACCTTCAAATTATCTTTAGTATATTGTAGAAGGGACAATTCTAAGAAACTTTTCAATTGGTCTTCATTATTTATTTTTCATAGTTTTTTAATGATTTGCAATTTTCTTCAGTTTTTTTGCAGCTTTCAAATGGGGGTCACTGACACCATCTAAAAACAAATGCTCTGTAAGGCTACACATGTATTGTTATTGCCACATTTTATCACTTATCAGTCTATTCAGTCCCTCTCCTATTCATATTTCAGTCTCTTATTCAAATCAATGCAGGGTTGCTAGGGTAATTTGTACCCTAGAAACCAAATTGCTGACACTGCAAACTGGAGAGCTGCTGAATAAAAAGCTAAATAACTATCAAACCACAAACAATAAAAAATGAAAACCAATTGCAAATTGTCTCAGAATATTACTCTCTACATTATACTTAAAGTTAACTCAAAGGTGAACAGCCCCTTTAAATGCAGTGGTTCTGGATTATATAAAATGCAGGATTAAAGGTGCAGCACTAGACACATTAAAACTATAAATAAACCACAGTATACAGATCAGAACTGGGTGAATTATTTTATTTACTTTACATTGAAATAAGGGAATATGATCCTAATTTTTTTTATCAATTCTCAAATTTTAGTGTCACTTGATATGAGCAGGGCTCAAAAAGCATGTGCTCTTTTTAACAATAACAACAATCTTGGCCTTGAGCGTATAACTAAATGGGAACTGCTTACACCAACTTTACCACTGAACTTTCTAGTGGTAAACATACACCAAGCAGCTGTTCGTTCATAACTTATTCCTGAACTGGCAATAGGGGGTCAGTTTTACTTTCGAAAACACATGGAAACTTGATCATGTAAGATATTTAACTGAGCAAAATATGTTTGTGTGCAAATCAGTTAGGAATGTTACAAATATTTGTGGATAGTAGGCAGTATTTACTGTATCTAGATTTAGTAAACTAAAAATGCACTTTTTTCATGACTTTTCTCCCGGAAATTAACTTGTTTGGCTTAAGCCATTGTAAATATTTTTTTTATTTTAAAAGAAATATAACCATAATACCTTAAAATCCATGAAAAAAGTATGACAAAGAAGTTTGCTAGAAAGGCTACACATCTGTGGCATCTCTACTAGTCTAAGGTGACAACAGTATTTTAGCTGTTCTGTCAGGCCCGGATTTGTGGAAAGGACACCCAGGCCTAGGATGGCAGGATTTTAGGGGGCAGCATGCTGCCCAGCCACACCCACATTGGTTCCTAAACACTGGGGATACGCATGAGATGCAATAGTTTTTTACATTTCCCATGCGCTAATCCCCATTGCTCCGGTCCTGATGATGAAAGTATGCAAATGAAGGGGAGAGTATGGGGGCGATGAACACCAGTGGGTCAAGGGTGCCTGCTATGTAAATCTGGCCCTGTGTAATGTATCTCTAAGATACCCTTAGGAGGGCTTAATTTCAGAATGTAATAATTGGCTGTGTAGCTTCTATAAGAGAATAACAAAAAGTGATATAAAGTTGATACCTTTATTGGCTAACTAAGATAATCATAGCAAGCTTTCAGAACCTTTTAGCTCTTTAGTTAGCATGGAAAAGGAACTAAAATGTTCTGAAATCTTGCTATAATTATCTTAATTAGCCGATAAAGGTATCGCCTTTATACCTCAATATGGCTGGTACAATAAGCTCTCCATATAAAATAAAGCATTTCTAGACAAATTTATATAGTACTCCTTTAAAAAGCAACATTTCCTATGCTGAATGACCCAGGTCTTTCAAACTTGGCATTAGCAACATTAGAGTAATTAGTGACATTAAGCTAATAGGGAAGACTTTATTCAGTGAGAGGGCATTCTATTTAATTTTGCCAGCTGCCATGAGAACATTATTTTCAGGTTAATGACAAGATTAAGTCCTTTCTTTTAATTTCGTTCAGTGATAACTCGCTAAGGTTTTTATAAAGCAGCTCTGCTCAGATTTTGTAACTATTCTACATTGTTACTAACTAGCAGGTAGGCAGGTAAAAAAAAGGTTGAACTTGATGGATGTGTGTCTTTTTTCAACCTAACTTATCTATGTTCATTAATGTTAATTTTTTTTTCTTAGTGCTGAGCAGAATCCATGAGCTTCATTAAAGGCAGCTGTTAGTATTGATACAATAGTTGCTAATATTCCAAGGATATCGGTTATAAATGTATCAACTTAATGTAGCAACTTTTAAAAATTCAGATTCTAGACCTCAATTACTGAGCTGCCAGACTGAAACACTATAGACAGGAATATTAAGGGGGTTATTCATGAAGCTCTGAATATCTGAACCTCGAATAATTTGTAGTTTTCGGAACAAACAAAACCCTACAAATTATTCGAGATTTATTAAAGTCCCAGTGTCTATGCTGATGTCCATACCAATATCCGATGATTTCAGGTATTCGGAGCAAAAAACTCAGAAGAAATCGTCTTTGCAGAAAACTCAAAAGAATTCTGAGGTTTTTTTCGGAGAGTTTTGGCCAACTCTATTTTTTTGGTCTTTTTTTCTTCATAATCTTTGGGTACTTCGACTATAGAATAGGCCATAATTCAATTTGAATAGCAAAAATTAGACTATTTGAATATCGAAGTACTGTCTCTTTAAAAACTATGACTTTGACTATTTGCCATCTTAAATCTGCCACATTGCTGTTTTAGGCTATGGGGGACCTCCTATAACCTATATGGAGTCTTTGGGTAAAGTTTGAGAAGTCAAAGTTTTTTTTGGTGAAATCATACAATTCGAACAATTTGAATTGGAACTAAAATGGACCTATGGTCCATTTTCATTTGAAAAAAACCTTGGACTTTAATTTGATGGTTGGATTTTTAAGTATTTACACTTCAAAATTCGACCCTTGATAAATCTGCCCCCAAGAATTTAGATAATGCAAGTATAATTACTCATTGCTTTTATTGGGATGTCATAAGAAGTCAGTCACTGTCATGTAAAGAATGCCATTATTCTAAGTACTGTACTAAGTGAGTTATGCATACTGGAAAATAACACAATAGTACTCCCATTCCCAAACAAATATTGCCACTTAGCACAGTGATAATGGTGCCTAGACCATTTGATGTATTTCTCATTACTCGGTTTATGTTAATTCTTTAGAAGAGCATAGCATGCAAAGCTTTCATTACCATCAATCATATTGGATTGGATGGACTGGATGCTTCCATTACCACCAAACATTCTTGAAACAAATTTACAATGCATAGTGAAAAATCTGTAAAGCACAAAAAAACTATAGGCAGCACTCTTGACACCCCATTTATAAAATAAATTCAAGTATCTAGTACTTGAAATAGTACAGATTTGGTTTGTGCTGGAACACAGAGTGGGATAGATTGACAATCAAACCTCCAGCGGCTACATAAAAGTTTACAAATAATGCTCAAAAAGTAGATCTTAGCTTGGTACTAGCCTGTATTATGAATAATGACATTATTGCATTTATATCTTTCATTTTTAAATCTGTACTTAAAGGGATACTATCATGGGAAAACATATATTTTCAAAATGCACCAGTTAATAGTGCTGCTTCAGTAGACTTCTGCACTGAAATCCCTTTTTCAAAAGAGCAAACAGATTCTTTTATATTTAATTTTGAAATCTGACATGGGGCTAGATGTATTATCAATTTCACATGTGCCCCCAGTCATGCGACTTGTGCTCTGATAAACTTAAAGGAAAACTATACCCCACGAACAATGTAGGTCTCTATAAACAGAAATTGCATAAAACAACTCATATGTAAAACCCTGCTTCATGTAAATAAACCATTTTCATAATAATACACTTTTTAGTAGCATGTGCCATTGGGTAATCATAAATAGAAAATAGCCATTTTAAAAAATAAGGACAGCCTCCTGGGATCCTAGGATCCAACGGTGCACACAAACATACCAAACAAACTATAAAGTTAGGTCACACAAGCCAATTAACAGACAGAGTTCTGTCTTTTGCTTCAACACTTCTTCCCTTTACAGTTAGAGTTTAAATATTTCTGGTCAGGTGATCTCTGAGGCAGCACACAGACCATCATGAAATGGTGGTTCAAGGCAAGAGATTTAAAAGGGCAATATTTACTTAAATATATAGACCAGGTAGGTAAGATTCTTTAATATGTCACTTGATTTGATATAAACTATCTGTTGCTCAAAAATTCATTTTCGGGGTATAGTCACTCTTTACTGCAGCACTGCAAACTGGAGCAACATCACCCCTCCCCCCAAAAGTCCATCAGCAGAACAATGTTAAGGTAACCAGATAACTCCCTGGTTGATCTACGAATAACAATCAATAGCAAAAAATCATGTTTCACTGCAACTCCTTCAGTTACATTGAGTAGGGAAAACAATATCCTGTTAGAAAGCAATTCCACAGTGCAGCACTGGCTCTTTATAAAAGCACATGACCATCCTGAGATGGCTGCCTACACACCAATATTACAACTAAAACAATAAACTTGTTGAGTTAGGAATAACATTTGACATGGTAAAGTGAAATTAAAACTACACCATAAAAATCATGACAGAATCCTTTTAATTCACCAAAAATTATATATAACCTGTATTCTTCTATTCAGGTCACAGTGAAATATATTCAGAAGAATGGAGGAGTTATTCCTGTACGTGTGCACACTATAGTGATTTCAGTGCAGCATGATGAGACCATCTCTTTGTCAGACATGAGACATGCCCTAAAGGAACAGGTGATTAAGGCTGTTGTCCCTGAAAAATACCTGGATGAGAAAACTGTTTACCACCTGCAACCCAGTGGGCGTTTTGTCATTGGTGGACCTCAGGTGATTACCCTTCATCATTACATTTCTGCTTACTTATTGGTGTATGTTTTGAAATTAATATTTTATATTCCTTTAGAAATTATATTCCGAAATCCATGCATGCAATTAAATCAAATTATTAAAATCTTTTTAAGAAAACAGTACATTCCGCAAAATAAAATAATATTTTTTGGCTAGTGTTTTCTATAACAAATAGTATCAGTCAGGTCTGGTTTGCAGCAGGCAGACCCTGCCTTTAAAAAGACTTAAACCAATTGCTATATTAACAAGCATGTTTACCAATATAGCACCGTGAAGAGGCGCATACAATAGAATTATCTATGGTTGTTTTTGTGTAAAAATTACACTCAGATTACTTGTTGACCCACTGTATATTAAACATTTATTAGAACAAGGCTCCAATATCTAGCAGCAATCTTTAAACCCATATGTTATTTTTCAGGGGGATGCAGGTGTCACAGGCCGAAAGATTATTGTGGACACCTATGGAGGATGGGGTGCTCACGGAGGTGGTGCATTTTCAGGGAAAGACTACACTAAGGTTGACCGTTCGGCTGCCTATGCTGCCAGATGGGTAGCAAAATCACTGGTGCATGCAAAGCTCTGTCATCGTGTTCTGGTTCAGGTAGATCTAATTTTATTCCTTATGAACAAATCAAAGTTAATATTTCTAAACATATACTTTATGAAAATCTCATTATATTTCATCCAAAAAAAAATCTTAAAATGTTATTATTACAGTGGAGCCCTGCTTTTATGTTATCCCTGCTACCACAGAAATATCTAAATAATATCTAGTATAATATCTGGGAAGGAAAGAATGTGACTCATGTTGTACCATGAAATAAAGTTGTCAAAACCGGGAATACATTATAAGGGTCATTTTCAACAGTAAATGCAGTTAAAACGATACATCCTTGCTTTAATTTGTGTCAACATGTGGCCATAGCACTTCTGTATTGCTGCGCTTTATACTGCTTGCTGTTCATTATTTTGAGCAGTTGCTCCTGACACAGGGGCTAAAGATACTTATAAACCAGGTGGTAGCTCCATGGTGTCCACAGTGGTCTGTGTTAATATCACAGCTGAAGGCCTGAAATTACGTCAGCCAGAATTACAAAATTTTCAGCTCAGTTGCATCTGACTCATTCTAAAGAGCAAGTGCAACAGTGCCAGTTTAAACCCATTGGCCACAATTATCTTAGACACGTCTCACACTAGCAGCAGCAATTATGCTGGAATCATGGAAAATGCTGCATTTATGGGCAGAGTTACTAAATTCACATAAATTCACATGAGGGATTCGAATATTCGATCGAATTTTCAAAAAGATTCAAATTCGAATTTCGAATATGCAAATTACTCAAATTTGATCATCGAATATTCGAATTCGAATGATTCGAATAGTCGAATTTAATTTTATTCGAAAATTCGATGGTCGAATACTTCCCCTTTAAATTTAAATTCGATCACCTACTTCTCCAGATTAAACCTACCGAAATATGGATCATTCCCTAAGATCGAATAAGAAAAATTTGATCAATCGCTTAAAAATCATTTCAATATTCGATTCGAAAAATATTCGATCGATCGAATTGCGCTTAAAAAATTCGAAGTCAAATTTTTTTAATTCCCCGCTATTCGCTGGTCGAAAATCGAATTTTTTTTTCATTCGAAATTCGACCAATAGTAAATCTGCCCCTTGGTGTTGAAAAACATGGGGGCAAATTCACTAAAGCGTGAAGCGTCTAATGCTAGTGATATTTCACCAGCGTGACGTCATTTTACAACTTCGCCGATTTACTAACAGTGTCCCTGGAGAAAATTTGTAGCAAAGTAGGCTATACAGTGGGCACATGTTTAGGGAAATAGGACAACTTTATTCTATTTATTAATTTTAAAATTAAATTTATTATTTTATTTATTATTAAAGGTTTCCTTGGCTTGTGTAGTGAAATGGCTGTAACATATACTTCTATTATATGTTTAACTTTGCGGAGTATGCAAATTAGGCATCACTAGAGTAAATTGCCTGACAAAGTAATGGTAGTGCAACTTTGCTACCGTTCACCTCCCTGAGCACAACTTTGCATTTTAGTGAATTTACGTATCGCTGGTGAAACTACACCTGGAGAAGTGCGGAGAACGTCGTCAAAGCCAACGCTAGCGCATTTTCGGCACTTAGTGAATTTGCCCCATGGTGTTTTCCCTCAAAATAGCACATAGCCTACACCACTTGTAGTCATGAATGATCCCTTATGAATAGGAAATTATTTTAAGTTACACTGGTATCAAAGTGTGAATTTAGAAATCGCCACAATTAAATTCACTTCACTCTCTATTCATTTCTATGGGATTTTCATATTTATTAAATAGTAAACTCCATTGATAAATATCCCATAGGATTCAATAGAAAGTGAGTGGGACTCGTACAGTGAATATATTTGCCCTGTACCTGGTTATATTTATAAAGCTAGATAAGAGTGTGTAAACAGATTTACAACTTTGTTTTTTCCACTGTGAACTTCTGTAAGAGCTGTTTAAATATGGCAAAAATCGCAAATTGTGAATATTTATGCATGCACTCTGCGTTTCAATTACACAACAGCGTTGGTTGGTTGTTTGCAAATTGAGATTTTAAGTAACTGTCAACACTATTTTCACTCACAGCAACCTCACACGGTGCCTGTACTCATGACCAGACCCGTCTGATTTGCGAGCCATTTGCGAAATTTATTCACAATACAAATTTGCAAAAACCCAAAACATGGGCAAAACAAACATTTGCAAATAAAATATGCACTTATATAAACTTTATAAATGACCCCCAGTGAGTTTTATTTTGGTGAGTTCTAATCTCACATTTTGATAAATGTGCCCACTAGGTGTAGCTGGGGGTACATACCGAAGGCATAATTTCTGTAACTGTTACTGCAATGCAATACAATATGGTTAACTGTAGTGTATTTTTTAATAAATATATTTTACAAACAAATACACATTTTTATTTCACAAAGATATTTTATAAACTGCTTTTATTATTGATTAACATTTTTTTCCCTGGCTGCAATGAATACATTCATGCTGTACATTAATTATATATTTTACCTGATCTAATTGATTGATCAAACAGTACTGACAACATGGCTATAGGAAAGTAGGAAACAAATGTTAGCTTTATATCTCCATTTATAATTCGAAAAATAACAATAAAAAATGGTTTCTTAACTATTTTTGAAGAGGAGTTATTAATATATCTCTTTTAATATATTTATTATTAGTAGCCTAAAATGCAAATATATTCTGTGTTCAAAGGTATCTTATGCGATTGGCGTGGCCTATCCTCTGTCAGTTTCTCTATTCACCTATGGTACATCTGAGAAGACCGAAAAGGAATTGCTGGATATTGTAAACAAGAATTTTGACCTAAGACCTGGAGTAATTGTCAGGTAAAAATCTAATAAAAAATGACCACCAGTATCTGCCTAAAGTACATAGCCACCATATGATACTGATCACTTTTATTTGAAATCACTTTTAGTTCATATGACTTTTATATCTTGTTTCCATTCTGTGCGTTTTGGTTTGGTGGCAAACTGGGGCATTACTTTTTTCAGGCCGCTCTTGAGTTTCACATAAGCACCCAAGGGCTTCCAACCTAGGCATGGGCCCTCAGGTGCCTATATGGTAAATATTGCCCTGCATTTATGCACTATGGTATGACATTGCAATACTTGAGATTCAGACATGTTTTCTATAGAATAATTGTATTCAATCATGATCATCATTAAATGTAATTTTGTATTCCTATTTAGGGACCTTGACTTGAAGAAGCCATTATACCAGAAAACTGCATGTTATGGTCATTTTGGCAGAGATGACTTCCCATGGGAGGTTCCAAAGGAACTTGATTTCTAATGTTTTTGTACCATAATGTGCACTAATGAATACACACACTGAAGCAATTCTGATTTTGAAATTCCATATGACTGTGGCGGAGTGCTTACATCTGTGAATCTCAAGTCAAATGGAATGCAAATACAGCTATCAAACAAATGGGAGTGAATACAACAAATGATCTTGAACACCAAACTAACTGATACACATGAAAACCATATGCTCGCTACCTCCTTCTTCAAAATCTGTATTCATTGTATACAATTTGTGTGAAATTTGCATTTTCTACTTAAAAAAAAAAAAAAACTGTATAGCTTGCTTTATGACAGTGTATTTGATGCTGCTACATTATTAATTGTGATCCAACAATGAAATATTTACATAGAAAATATTATTAATGCACCACATGCTATTTCAAATCATCAGTATCCTACGTTTTCTATGTAGGACAATATTCACTCTTAGGGGGAAATTCACTAAAGTGCAAGCGTCTAACACTATAGCTAATTCGCCAGCATGACATCAAATCGTAACTTCGCAAATTCACTAACACCAACTCTGGCGAATTTTTGCTAGTGAAGTACAGTAGATAGACTAGCGCTATTTCGCACCCTTACACCAGGTGAAGTTGCACACTGACGAAGGATCGTAATTACGCAAATTCACTAAGATGACCATTTTACTGAATGTTACCACTTACGCTAGACGTTACTTCGCTAGGTCAATAAAATATATAGGAGCTTGAAAAAAAAAATTGAAAATTTTTTCAAAGTCCCAAAAAAACGCTGGCGTGTTTTACCTTTTTAGGGTAATAGTCTGAAAAAGAGCAAAATTTTTTTGGAGGGTTACCCTCCTTCCCCCCTACATTTCCTAACATATGGCAACTCAACTATACAGTACGCACATGTTTAGGGCAATAGGACAACTTTATTTTATTTATTAAAGGTTTCCTGGGTTGTGTAGTGTAATATAGTGGCTGTAACATATACTTCTATTATACTTTGAAATTCACGTCATATGCAAATTAGGCATCGTTAGTGTAAATGCGCTTTGCCTGGCGAAGAAACACTAATGCAACTACGCTACCGTTCGCCAACCTTAACGTAACTTCGCACTTTAGTGAATTCGCATAGCACTGGCAAAAATTCGCCTGGAAAAGTGCGGTGTACGTTAACGATGGCAACGCTTGCAAATTTTCGCCTCTTAGTGAATTTCCCCCTTAGTAACCAGCAGTCCCTTTAACCAATATGTATGTTGATAAAAACCAGGAGGGCTCATTTACTTTACCCAGGGCTGCTCCGGCCATGAGGCAAGGTGAGAATCAAGCGGCCGTTTACCAGGGGTGGCAAAAAACTGCCTCTGGTAAATTTAAGTGCCGAATTTCTGTTTTTTAAAACGGAAATTCGACTCTTCTAGTGCAGCGAGCGCAATAGCACTCACTGGAATAGCGATGGGGCCCTCCTCGACCCGGTACAATGCTAAAAGTTAGAAGCGTGGAGCTGGAGGGGGGCCTGAGGCAGCAGCCCCTGGAACGCCCCTGACTTTACCCGTGGGAGCAAGTGGACTAAGTGGTGCAAGAGAGTGACCCTTACTGGTTTATGTAGGAAGCACTTGTGGCCAGGTTCTGCTGCTTTTTGCACCGAGCATATTGATCCAAGCTGCATGATTCCATATTGGTGGAAACACAATCCTATTTGTTTAGGTTTTAAGGTTTAAATTATTTTTAGCAGACTGAAGATACAGTGATCCAAATTAAGGAAAGATCCCCTATCCGGAATATCCCATGCCTCACATTCCGGATAATAGATCCTGTACCTGTATGAGACAGTTTATAAGCTGCTATTAATATACTTAAGGTGTATAGATGTATTTGCGTTTAAATTTTTGTGTGTGTTTTTTATGTTTAGTAGATCAAAATGAGCTTATTGTGAGCTTGGGGCGTTGCGGTTATTTTAATTAAAAACATAATAATAAATGGGTTACAAATGGTCAGAAATTTTTCTTTAACGTAACAAATTATTATCTGTGATAAAACTAGGGATGCACCGAATACACAATTTTGGATTCAGCCGAACTCCCGAATCCTTCTAGAAAGATTCGGCCGAATACCGAACCGAATCTGAACCCTAATTTGCATATGAAAATTAGGGGTAGGAAGGGGAAAACACTTTTTACTTCCTTGTTTTGTGACAAAAAGTCATGCAATTTCCCTCCCCTCAGTTGGGCTGGGCAGAAGGATTCGGCTGAAACCGAATCCTACTGAAAAAGGCTGAATCCTGGCCGATTCCCAAACTGAATCCTGAATTTGGTGCATCCCTAGATAAAACCCCTCTCTAACAAATGCAAATTCATTTGTTATAACTTCATTCAAAAAACCCATTCTCTGTAAGGCTGCCAGGATTTTACTATATTAGTTTAGATGTTGTCTTTCCACATTTCTCAGCTGCAGCACTGTCTCTGTTAGTTTCCTAAGCAGTTCTTTTCTCTTTCCAAATTTTGTTTATGATACAACTTGATAGCATTTTTCTATTTAAGGTTTTAAGGCTTGTTTCAACTGGCATAGGATTTGCTCTAGGGTAATCTACCATAGGGATATGTTTGGGCTCTTGACTGTTTCATTTTCTATCTCAGCTGTACTATTTTTCAATATGATATTTACCTTTTACCAATAACTTTGCTATTCTTGTGAACTATACTGAATATAACCCATCTTCCCTGTATCTTTATTAACTTTCCAGCATTACCAAGTACTAAGTAATTTAAATACTGGTCCTTCTATTCTAATGGAGGAAATTTAGTCCGAGACTTGTTGACATTTTTTTGAAGTCAGATATCAAATAGCATGAGATATGGGGTAACATTTTATGGCTTATGTTATGTATTCTTAAAACTAATGGCTGTTTTCATATATCTGTAACCTTGTTTGTGCTAAGGGGGGGGGGCTTGAAATACTGGTCCTCAAATTGGACTTGTTTTGGATATTTTCTAATGTGAAATAGAAAGTGGTCTCATTCATCCATATAAAATAAATGCAAAATAAACAATACATTAACACATTTCCAAACACCTTTCTCATGCAATAAATGAATAATTCAATAAGGTAATTTACAGAAGAGCAAGATAATACTCCTTTGAGCCATGCACACTGGCTATACTCTGTACTTTGAATGCAGGCAACCCTGTACTCATGGAGGATGCTACAGGTCTCTGTGCTCCAAAATTAAAAACAGAGACCTGCAACACTAAGGGGCTGATTTACTAAGGGTCGAATTTCGAAGTGGAAAATACTTCGAAATTTGACCAACAATTTTTTTTGGGGGGGGGGGTCATTTTCGACCGAAAAATGTCCGTATTCAATCGAATGAAAATCGTTAGATTCGATCGAATGATTCGAACGATTTTCACCAAAATCCTTTGATTTCTGAGAACTTAGAAAATTTTTCTGTGTGGTCTCCCATAGGCTAAAATGGCAATTTGGCAGCTTTAAGATGGGGAATAGTCGAATTCAAAGGGCAAGAACTTCGAAATTCGATAATTCGACCCTTAGTAAATCAGCCCCTTAAACTAAAATAGAAGACAGGGTCCATTTATTTGTACTTTGCAAATGACCCTTAAAGTATTTAAGTGCTTTCTGAAAATAATGCATTTTTGAGGTTTGGGCCTTTGTAGTACATATAGTACTTTCTTACAGATTTCTTACCAGGTATACAGGTACTGTATGAAGCCTGTTATCTAGAATGCTTGGAACCCAGCTTTCCATTAACAGATCTTTCGTAATTTGGATCTTCATAACTTAAGTCCACTAGGAAATCATGTAAACATTATATAAACTCAAAGGCTGCTTCTAATAAGGATTAATATTATATCAGTTCGATCATATACAAGGTTCTGTTATTCTTACAGAGAAAAAGGAAATTGTTTATAAAAAAATTGGATTTCTTTGATAAAATGGAGTCAATGGGAGACAGCCTTTCTGTAATTTGGATCTTTCTGGATAATGGGTTTCTGTATGATGGATCCCATTCATGTATATATAACCAATGGAAATATATTATTAGGTATTACATCTCATTTTCTTCCTTCCATATACAGTTCTTACTACTAGCATCTTCTAGTTATAGGGGCTGATTTACTAACGGTCGAATTTCAAAGTAGAAAATACTTCAAAATTCAAACATCGAATTAGAATCCTTCGACTTCGAATATCAAAGTCGAAGGATTTTTCACCGAATTTGGTATTCGTGCGATCAAAGAACAATCGTTCGATCGAATGATAAAATCTTTTGAATCAAACGATTCAAAGGATTTTAGCTTGTGATCGAACAATTGTTCTTAGATAAAATAAATCTTGGAAAAATGGTCTAGAAGGTCCCCATAGGCTAACACAGCACTTCGGCAGCTTTTATTTGGCGAAGTCAAAAAAATCGAAGGTTTTTTTAAAGAGACAGTACTATGAATTTTGAAGTCAAAGGATTTTACTATTCGACCATTCGAATCGAATATCGAATATTCACTTCGACCCTTAGTCAAGCTGCTTATCAAGGGAGCCAAAACTCAGTTTACTAAAAATCACAGGATTTACCCTTTATATCAGTGAGCTATGCCACACAAGTGCTTTTTCGTATGACAGAAGTTTCAGATGCAGCAGTGTTGTGTGTAGAAATTACTTAATGAACATCTGTGCTTATCATAGTCACTTTTTATAGTCACTATAGCAATACGAAACTGGAAAATAAAGACTGAAGGGAAATCACAATCTTAATCATTATGTCTTAAGAATGATGTCTTACCTGAAATAACATTGACAGAGATTTCCCCTTGCTTGTCTATTTTCATGGTCTGGGACCATTTTGGAATCATAATCCATATAAAATTTTACTTTTGCTGCTGTATGTGTGAAGGAAGCTTAGCCTGGTTGTGAATTTCTCTTGGTATCATAAGATTTTAATGATGTCATGAGTTTTTCTGCTAATCTATTGTTTACATATTATACATTGGTGAAATATTTTTCAGAATCTGATTTACAATGCATTTAAAATAAATATGATTAAAAATAAATGCTTATTACACTTAGAACTGCGTTAGTTTCATTTGTGTAGGCACCATAAATATATATACTTATATATCAAAATATATACTTCATATAATCTAATAAATTGTATAAAAACATGAAATAAATGTAATAAAAGTCACAAAGAGAAAAAAAATTTGCAAAGATAAGAATAAAAATTTGCTTTTCACAATGCAATATTCTATATTGCATTGCAAATTTGAAGGGGCAGATTTACTAAATTCACATGAATGATTAGAAATTCGTTCTAATTTTCAAAAAGATTTGAATTCGAATTTCGAATAAGTTTTTGGAGTACTTCGGCCAACGAATTTTAAAAAATTCGATCGAATGATGGTCGAAGTACTTTTAATTGCGGTAGAAATCTTCAAATTTGATATTCTGATTTGAAGGTTTCAAATTCAACCATAATTTGATTGGTCGTATTCGAGGGTAAATTCACCCTCGAATTCGACCAATAGTAAATCTGCCCCTATGGCAAGCTTTGTTTTAAAGCATTTTAAAATCGAATAGAAAAAAAATAAATCAAATGGTTATAATTGCTCGAATTGAACAATTTAATTATTAATATTTAATATTTTTTCAATTCGAATGGTTTTCAATTCAATTGGTCGAATTCAAGGGTAAATTCACCCTCGAATTCGACCAATAGTAAATATGCCCCTAATTGTGCAAAGTGCTCAATGGTGTCATCATAATCTTTTGAGGCAAACATAAAAACTTTTTCAATAAGAACTTTTAGTACATTCACTGCTCACGGGCACAAAATCTAAAATTCACCTTTTTCCACTGTGGGAAACGTTGCTAAACAGTTTATTAAATTCACACAAGGAAATATTTGTTCACGTAAAGGTATAACATTTCACATTGCGAATATCTTTTCCGTAGCCACCTTACCAGCTGGCTTTTATTACATTCCACCAATATTATCTTATAAACAGTATAAAAAAATATACATTTTATTTTTAAAGAGACCATGTGATTCCACCTTTAGAGAAAGGGAGAAGTGTCTTGAAAGTGATTTTCTCACTTCACTGCCTGAAAAGCTCCAGGCTTTGAACCTTTCACCACATATTTGATCTGTCCTGTCACAACAATCAGACCAGTTGCACCATGTACGTATGTATAGGCTCTTGCACCTAGCCTGGGGCAATGGAAGATGAACCCTTTGGGCCCAATTTACTCTAAAACAATGCACTACTTAAAATAGAAGATGGTTTAAGTCATAAATAGTTTAATAATAAAATAGCTGCTCCTCCTCAATACCCCATTATTTAAGTGGTGGTCATATCCCTTGACATCCAGTCAATGTCAACAATAATACAATACATATGTAAAACATACAGGTGTGGGGCCACACACAGTAGGGACCTATTTATCATGCTGTATAAAACACTGGAGACAAATAGCAACCAATCATATCTTTGCTTTTGTTTTCTAACTTGTAGGCGACAGATTGCTGATTGCTATGGGCAAAATCACAAGTGAAGTTTGTATTGGATGGGAGCATGGTAAATAGGCCCTATTGTGCCAAATGTCATAAATTAGTCAATGTTTCCTGGGAGGTAATAAAAAAAATGTCATCTAAAAAAAATGCCACGGGGCATCAAAAGATAGCAATGCGCAACATTTTACTTGTTAGTGGAACCCTGACCTAGGTGTCCTAATAAGTGGAACCCTGTGGTGGGAGGGCAATTCTAACTCACTAGTATGGGGCCCTGCAAGTCCTTATAGTGACCCAAAAAAAATTTGAATTCATAATTCTTGTGGGGGGGCAGGGGGCTGCTAAATAAGCAGTATTTCTGATAAAATTCTAACCCTGCAAAGGTCTAAAATAGAATATTTACAAAGAATGCTTTGTACATGAGATGTGAGAAATTGCCATTTTGGATTTGCCATTTACTTATTGTCATGGTCGGCACCCAATACCAGAACAAATGCCAAGCACCCTGGTCTCGGCTCATGCTTCACCAGTAGTGTGACAGCCTTTGGCTTCGGGAGGAGCCCTGAGCTACTCAGATGCCACCTGGACTTAAACCATAGGTACAGGGCAGGAGTTTGGGCCAGCAATGGGGCATGACTGTAAGTAAAGTCTTAAAGGCCAAAGGTCACAGTACAGTCGGGATTAGGCAGATTCGTGGTCAGACAGGGTCTGAGGCAGGCAGATAGCTAGGATTGTCAGGCAGGCAAGAGTCAAAACCGGGTGATCAATGAGATGAGGATGAGGCAGAATCAGTTGTCAGGAATCAGGCACGGGTCAGGTTTCAGATATCAGAGTGGTCAGTAGCCAGGCAGGGTCAAACACAGGAAAAAAACAGACTAGAAGCTTACACAGCACAAGGCAAAGGCACCAGGAGCAAATCCTATCATGGGCAATGAAAAACCCCCAAAGACCCCTTTAAATATTTAAAATATGGCGCCATTGTGCGCTGGCGCAATTACGCCCGAGCGCCTGCCCCTTTAAACCCCGGAAGTGCGCGCCGCGCTCGCATTAGCAGCGGTAGAATGGAAAGTAAGGAGCAGCACGGCAGGCATCCCCGTCGCACCACTAGACCACCAGGGGGAGATTTTGTTACACTTATGTTATGCATGTGTTTGTGACAATATTCATATTTAGGGATGGCGCGAACTTGTTCGCGCGAACATCGGCTGTTCGCGCTCGCCGGAAGTTCGCGAACGTCGCGCGACGTTCGCCAATTTGGGTTCGCCTTAGTTGGCGCTTTTTTTTTGCCATTTCTCCCCCAGACCAGCAGATACATGGCAGCCAATCAGTAAGCTCTCCCTCCTGGACCACCCCCACACCCCCTGGACCACTCCCCTTCCCTATAAAAACCGAAGCCCTGCAGCGTTTTTTCATTCTGCCTGTGTGTGCTTGGAAGAGATAGTGTAGGGAGAGAGCTGTTAGTGATTTCAGGGACAGTGGATAGTAAGTTTGCTGGCTAGTAATCTACTGTACTTCAAACAACTGCCATCTAGCTGTGTGAGCTTGTTCACATTCTGTCTAAATATCCATAATATTACCCTCTCCAGAAAAAGCACCTGAGTGACTTTTTTCAAGCAGCCATAGTAGTGTATACGTTGACCTTGTAGCCATTATTTGCCCTGTAGGCATTTTTTGCCCAGTGTGTTCTTCAAACAACTGCCATCTAGCTGTGTGAGCTTGTTCACATTCTGTCTAAATATCAATAATATTACAGTGTCCACAACCACCACCTGAGTGACTTTTTTCCCTTTACAGCACAAAACGCAGCGCTGTGTCAACAATGGATTTTTCAGATACATTTTTGCCCTTGATCCCCCTCTGGCATGCCACTGTCCAGGTCGTTGCACCCTTTAAACAACTTTAAAATAATTTTTCTGGCCAGAAATGTCTTTTTTAGCTTTTAAAGTTCGCCTTCCCATTGAAGTCTATGGGGTTCGCGGCGTTCGCGAACCGTTCGCATATTTTGTCGCAAGTTCGTGAACATGTTCGCGAACTTTTTTTCCGCGGTTCGCGCCATCCCTATTCATATTATACTTTGTGTACGTGGGTTGACTGCAGAGTTAGTTATTTTAGGTAGCTTACTTTCCAAATCACACTATTACCCAAATTATACATCAAAGTTTTTTTTGCAGATAGAAACAGGGATGTTTGCTACTGGAGCTTTGAAACTGATTTGAATATGGTAGAAACTCGCTCAACATTATGTGGGCAAGTTGGGGGGTTTATCTCCACATCGGAACATCTGGAAACTGTGGAGGCAGTTATAAAGTTATACACACGGGAGATAAAGAAGGAAAGCAGCCTGGGATAAAAGCCTGGGAGAGAGAAGGAGAGAAGATAAAGACAAAATCAGCCTGAGAGAGATGACAGAGCAGCCCAGGAGCAAAATAGGAGCAAGAGACATGAAATGACCCAGAGCAAGATGCAGTAAGGTCCCGGTTACTAAGTAGACTATATCAAACTTTTGCACATGTCAGTTTTGTGAATAATATTTTAGTCTAATTGTAATTGGCTTAAGTGCAACAATCCATTGATTTAATACTTAATATATAATCACTTTACTATATTCTGTATACTTATTGGTGTGGATTATTTGCTTGCTTAAAAGAACAGTAAACCTGGGTAAGAGTGGGGAACGTAATATAAATAATAATAATGTATTATAATAATTATTATTATCAATAGTAATAATGATAATAATAATAAAATATATAAAAATCTAAACTGACTTGACAGATAATTTTTTTGTGATGACTATGATACCTCTTCTGTATATAGATGCAAAACCTATATAAATGCAAGCAGAGAGAGGAATCATGTGTGCATTGAAAGGCATGGCATTGGCATTTTTAATGCAATGGGGCAACCCTTTTGAAATAAAAAATAAAAAAGTGGTATAAAAGTGATACCTTTATTGGCTAACTAATATAAGCATAGCAAGCTTTCAGAACATTTTAGTTTCTTTTTCAAGCTGATTACAATGAAGCTGTGGTGTTGTTTGGTATATATATATTAGAAAAATCACTCTTTTACAGTAAAAGAGAATTTTTTAATAATAAGGATACAAAGGAGTAACAATGTTGTTTCCTTTTATTTTTAGGATATTTGTAACATGGATTTTTATTACACTGTAACACAAGCTCATGGGATACAACGGTGACATCTTGTGGACAAAATAATTTTATAAATACACATGATTTATGCACAAGTTATATATCACGTAAGATGTTTTGTATTTTTTTAACAATTGTTCTTATGCACTAAATTATATATAAATCATGGTAATTATGACATTTAAGGTTTTTATGACAAGTAGAACGTGATTGTTCTTTTAAAGATAACACAATTATAGTAAAAATAATTTTATGCTATATGGACAAAGATGCTCACAAAATTATAACCACTTAAAAGGGTTAATCACTAATTGGTAAATTGAACACTAAGCACTGATTGGAGGATTTGAATGGTTAGGCTATTTAAGATCTGTTAATTGAATTTTTACATGGGAGTGCTGGTTCTATGAATATATATATATATATATATATATATATATATATATATATATATATATATATATATATATATATATATATATATATATACAAATGTATAGGTGATGGCACTCACAGGATTTACACGAAAAAAATGACAAGTTTAGTCAAAAAATGAAAAAAGGTTTATTGTTCCTTTTTTCGTTTTTTGACTAAACTTGTAATTTTTTCATGTAAATCCTGTGAGTGCCATCACCCAGGTCTGGAAAGATTTTTTTCGGGGTTGTGCGGCTTATACAGTATACACGTTATATACACTGTATGTATATATATATATATATATACTGTATAACATTTAGCTCATACTGTAGGTCAAATGACCAACAAAGAGGAATATCAATCTATGTATAAGGTGTCAAAGTAATTTAATCTGCAAGAGACAAGCAGATAAGGTACAAGATAATGTGGGTCAAATATTCTAAGTATAAATTAGGGCTGAATTATTGGAGTGTAGAATCAAAGGAATTTCATATGATCCAGACATGTTGTTACTTCTGATTTGGTGAAGTCCTTTCTTAGTCCACATTGGACCATAAATCCAAGTCCCAGGTTTAGTCCCTTTTCCAGAGAATTGAAAGTTTCCATTAATTTGTATTCCCACTCTTTTCTATCATTATCTGTTTTAAATTTGCCCTTAAGGACCAAAATTCTTTTATTGGTTACAGTGAATTGGTGGTATGTATTTCTCTTTCTCAGACTCTGCCCTTTCTCTCCTATATACAGTCCCCTTGTTTTGCATTTAGTGCATTGTATTAAGTACACCACATTTTAATGCACACATTAAATTGATACTTCAACTTCAAGTTTTAGTAAATATGCCCCTGAATAAATCCAATGGGCTTGTTTGGATTCCAATAAAGATCAAGTATATCTTAGTTGGGATCAAGTACAAACTACTGATTTATTTTTACAGTGAAAAAGAAAATCATTTTCAAACATTTGGATTGTAATTCTGAGCTTTCAGGATAATGGGTTTCCAGATAATGGATCTCATACCTGTAGATAGTTAGTCAAAAATGTAATGTATAAAGGTGGGAGTGACTGGATATCTAGCATAGTAGCCAGAACACTACTTCCTGCTTTGAAGCTCTCTTGGTTTCCACTGATTGGTTACCAGACAGTAACTAATAAGTGACTAGGGGGGGGGGGGATATGAGCTGAATGATAAGGATTAGTTTCAAACTTACTGCACAGTTATGTCCCATGTGGGGCCTCTTCAAGTCACTAACTAGCTCAGAGTAAGAGAGCTGCAAAGCAGGAAGTAGTGTTTTGGCTTTTATGTTAGACATCCAGTCACTCCAGCGTTTATACATCACATTATTCACTAACTGGCTATATTAGAAATATTTATATCTTGCACAGCCTATTTACCAAGTTTTTATTTTTACACTGAACTGTTCCTTTAAGGGGGATATAACTATTTATAAATATTTTAGGGGCTCATATAATAAACTCTCTGATAGGTAGGTCCTTCCAGTAGACAAAACAAATATTATTACAGTGAGAACTGTGAAGTAATGGAAATTTATCCTCTCCAAAAAGCAAATATACTACCAAATACACTACTTAGTAATATAGTTTTGTAACTAACCCTAACCAGGTTAGGTTAGGTTGGCCACTCCACAAGTTCTACCCACTCAGAAGCGATGTTACAATATCTTGCACTGATGAGATTGAAACAGGCTGTCTGCAATTTTGGATGTATGGCTCTGAACCATTAGGCTGTATCGGTGCTATAAAACCAGAGGTTATGTATGCATAGTTGGCCAAAGAGACATTAAGGAGTGATTTACATATCCCTACCCATAATACCTCATGTGAGACTTAAACCCTCATTGGTAGTATTAAGGCAGTGCTATGTATGTTATGTTTTGGTAGCTGAGGATGAGCAGAGTATTACAGTGCTTTATTAACAGGTTCATGCAGCCATTACACTTTAACAGTAACTTCAACTCTAACCTTAAAGCTGTATAGAAAGTACTGTATATGCACAGTATAAGTTTTGTGCACAGTGACACCTCCAGGCCATTTGTATAAACACCACATATTACCCCTAAAGTAGGAAAGCATTTGGACAAATGTAATAAACAACAACAGTATGCATCTTAAAGCAATAGTATACATTCTTCACATTGTATCGTCCTTGACCCATGCAAGTAGTTTTCTGATTCTCTTGGTACACCTTATAGGTTCATTTTCTTCAGGCCTATTGCAGTTGTCAGGAGTAGGAAAATGTCCTTCATCAAATGGAGCTTCTCCAAAAAGGAGCAAGATGACTTGCATTCCATATGCAAGACATTTCATATTTGTATGGTCCTTGCTGGCATCTCACTTCAAGTGGTGTAGTTAATTTAGATTGTCCTTGTTTCAGTAGTCCTGGTTTCTTAATTCTAACTAGGGGTCTAGGCTGAACGTGCACTTCCCTTGCACCATGTTTTTGTCAGTATAAGCCTTGCATTTGGCATGTTGACGTTATATGAGAAATATATGAATTATATGAGTAATAGTCTATCAGAGTTATAGCACATCTGTAGTCTATAGGAGCATCTGCTAAAGGACTCACAATATCAATAGCAAGTTTTTCCCATGCTGAGTCAGGAAATGGTACTGGCTGAAGTGATGGTGTATGTGTGATAGCTGTTTTGTCATGATTGTCATGATTCTGACAAGTAACACAAGAATGAATCACAGCTACCACATCGGCATCTATTGCTGGCCACCAGTATAGTACTTGTAATCTTTGTTTTGTACTTACAGCTCCTTGATGACTCTCATGTGCAAGTTGTATTAGCTTTTCTCTCAAGGTCTCTGTTACCAGTAAGTGGTGAAATCCAAGGACAACATAGCCATTTACTAAGGACAGTTCATGTCCTTAGTCCTTAGTTTTTGTTCTCAGCATTTGGCCATTTGCTTTGTAAGATGTCCTGTAGTTTTACTTGATTTGGACATGTAAGGCAAGCTTGCTTAAAATCAGCAGCTGTAACTGTAGATGACAGTATATTAGTCAATGTTACAACTTCTACGTATGTCGTCATCCAGTGTATCAGAAGCTGCAGCTAAAGGTCAACATGACAAACAATCAGCAGTAACATTTTTCAAACCTGGTTTGTATTGCATTTTGCAATTGAAATTTAGTAGCCTTGCTATACGCATTCCAGCTCTTCCTAGTCCCTATGTTATGCAAAGTGAAGCCTTCTGAAATCAGAAGGTATTTACATGTCTCATGCCATACATATAGCACTGCCTAGATATCAAAAATGAGAGTTTTTTTACTCCCATAATGCATCATGGGCGGAGACATGTAAATCACTCCTTTATGTCCCTGTGGCCAACTATGCATCCAGAACCGCTGGTTTATAGCACAGATACAGCCTAATAGTTCAGAGCCATATATCCAAACTTGCAGACAGCCTGTTTCGATCTTGTTAGATCTCATCAGTGCAAGATATTGGAACATGGCTTCTGAGAGGTAGGACTTGGAGAGCAGCAAAAAGGGAAACCGAACCTGGTTAGGGTGAGAAGGTCCTAGTCCCTATGTTGTAAGCAGTGTAGTTAAAGGGCTATGATCCATGCATAAGGTAAATTCTCTATCCCATAGGTATGTTCTCCATGTTTCCCCATAGTCTGAAGCATCTGTAGTAACCATAGTGTGTAGTGCAGGATCAAATAAAGATAGCGCTGGACTGCTGTTTTTCACTATTTCAAAACTATATTGAGCAGTCTCTGACCAAACCAGACTTGAAGTTCCGTGTTGAAGTGGCTCTACAACTGAAGCATGGTTGGGAATAAACTTAGAATACCATGAAGTAAGACCAAAGAAAGCTTGTAAGGTCTGTAAATCAGATGGTGTAGGTGCTTATGTAACAGGGTTGACATGGTCAGGGTCAGGAAGTAATTCCCCTTGTGAAATTATATGACCCAGACATCACAGCTGAGTTTGTCTGAAGTGGCATTTGGAAAGGTTCAGTTTCTGTCCTGCAGAATCAATGCATTTCAGAACATTTTTTAGGTACTTGTCATGAAGATCCATAGTTGGAGCATAGACAATTATCTCATCCAAGTAGCATTGTACACCAGGTATGCCATGGAGTATAGAAGACATCAGTCTTTGAAAAAAACTCGGTGCTGAAGCCATTCCATAAAGTACAAGCTTGAAGCAAAACAAACCATCATGGATGATAAATGCAGTGAGATATCTGCTTTCTTAATGCAGTAATACTGTGAAGAATAAAGTTTACCCTGGTGGTCCAGTGGCAGCGGGGACCAACGCCACCACATTGCTCCTTCTCCTCCTGTGCCCAGTCTCCCCTATGGTGTGCGTGGTGTGCACTTCTGGGTTTCGTAGGCACAGTTGCACCGGCGTGAGGATGTCATCATGCAATGGCATGAAATTCAAATGCTTAAAAGGGGAATTGAGTGTACAGCTCATTGCCCGTTGTTAGGTTCAACTTAGCTTGTTCCTGGTGCTATTCCCTTGTGTATCCCGCTTATAGAATCCTAATTGATCTTCTGTGTATTGACCTTTGCTTTGCCTGTCTATCCTGATCTCTCCAATCCTGACCTTGGCCTGCCTGTTAACTCTAAACTCTCCAGTCTGACTTTTGCCTGTACAAAGGTCTATTCTATACTCTCCAATCCTGATTCTGGCCTGTCTGACTATTCTACGCTTGTGCTGGCCCAGTCTTCCTGTTCCTGGCTGTGTTCTTCCTTACAGTATCCTGGTGAGATGATCTTGCCCCTTTTCTCATCCAGAACCTTTTAGCTTTGCTCCTTTCTCAAATAAGAACTGGTGGCATCCAATTAGCTGAGGGCTCCTCCCGAGGTGAAAGGTGGCGGTTATAGGCAGAGGTAAGATCTGAAGATCCAGGGTGGAAAATAATTTTGCTCCTTGGAGCTCTGAATATTTCGTCTAAGTTTGGCAAGGGATGATTATCCATAACACCTGCTTTATTAGGTTCACAGAGATCAACACACACTCAAATACCTCCAGTTTTCTTCATTGTTACAACAATTGGTGAAACCCATTCAGAGGATTCTGATTTTTCAATCACATCTTGCTCTACCAGTTTCTTTAGTTCCTGTGAGACAGCCTTCCTTATAGAGTAGGGCAATCACCTCAATTTCTGGAGTACAGGTTTTTACGTCTGGTCTCAATTTCACTTTGTGTTCAAAGTTCTTTGCACAACCACATGAATTATTGCTTAGTTGTGAAATTTTAGACACTGGCTATGTGGCAGGCACTGATGCTGTAGTAATGAGACCATCAACTAATTGTAAGTTTAATGTAGCAAAGAGATCCCTTCCAATTATAGCAGTACCCTTATTCACAAAGTAAAAGTCACATTTTGCAGTATTTGATTTAAATTGTACAGTCACTGGAAAGGAACCAAGCACAGAGATTGGATCCTTTAAGTAACTGACCAGTCTCAGGGCAGGTGCATCAAGTGGATCCTTTGGAAAGTATTTCAAGAAAATATGTTTTGGAAGTATAGAAACAGCTGAACCTGTATCAGGCATCAGGTTAATGGAGTGTCCCTTGTCAACAGAAGCAGTATTGACATTGACAGTGCATATAAACTTGTCTGAAACATTTCAAGCAGTGACTTTATGAACATCTATAGCAGAACTTCGGCAGATCTTAGCAAAATGTCCTACTTTTTTGCGTTTGCGGCACTATATATAGCTTTTGCAGAACATGTACAGTGGCATACTTTGCAGTGTGTTGTGCTGAACCATAGTGGAAGCAGTATTTTTATTTGTATTTCCTTAGCACTGTATTTTGCCTGTGATTGTGCATTATTAGGCCCCAGTGCTGAATTCACAGTTTGTACATTCCCAGTAGTTCCCTGACTGAGAGTTCTAGCCTCTGCCACTGCTGTGTCAATTTGGCTAGCTACTGTGATAGCCTTTGCAAGGGTTAAATCCTGCTCTAGGAGCAGTCTCTCTCTAATGTGAGGTGAGTTTGATTTTTCCACTATTTGCTCTCTTAGCATTTCATGTTAGATTCCCAAAGTCACAGGTAACAACCAGCTCTCTCAAAGCTGTTATAAATGGTTCCATTGATACGCCATTACGTTTTCCACATTGTCAGAATTTATATCTTTCAGTGACCACATTTACTCTTGTTCTTTATAGCAGTAAGATCAGTTTCATAAGTCTCATCAGGTAATGGTAATGTATAGAATATACACTGTCCCTCTGCTCCAGTGAATAAATGAAGCATGCTTTCTAGCAGCAGAAAACTCCCCTTGGTCAGCAGCAATAATGTAATTTTCAAACATACGGATCCAAGCAGTAAAAGTTATGGTAGGCTCACCAGGGTTTGGGAGAAAAGCTGCAGGCTGCTACAGAGGTAGAAGTGACATCTTGTTGCCAATTTGTTATGTTTTGGTAGCCAAGGATGAGCAGAGTATAACAGTGCAGGTTCATTCAGCCATTATACTTCAACAGTAACTTCAACTCTAACCTTTAAGCTGTATAGAAAGTACTGTGTATGTACAGTAAGCACCTTGCACAAACACCACAATGTATATGTAATGAAATAAAAAACCTCCTGTTTTCAGAAGGCTTTACACTTCACACTTACATAGGGCAAATTCACTAAGATCCGAAGTTGTGACAGCGACAGCTAAATGCGAAGTTGTGCTAAGGGAGGCGAACTTCGTCAGGCAAAACGAAGTTACGCTAGCAATGCCTAATTTTCATATGACACCAAGTTAAAGTATAATGAACGCATATGCTGCAGCCACTACATTACATAACACAAGCCCAGGAAACCTTTAATAAATAAAATTAAGTTGTATTATTCTATACATGTGCCCACTGTATAGTTGAGTTGCCATATGTTAGGAAATGTAGGTGGGGAGGGTACCTAAAAAAAGTTTACAATCTTTTTCAGCCTATCACCCTTAAAAAAGTAAAAGACGCCAGCGTTTTTTGGGAAAAACTGTTTTAAAAGAAACTCCTAACTACTCTTTTGGACTTCCCCTGGTCTGAGGTGGTGAAGTCAAGTCTTGCGCAAGAGGTAACATTCAGTAAAATCTGCATCTTAGTGAATTAGCATAGTTACGCGCCTTCGTTAGTGCACAACTTTGCCTGGTGTAAGGGTGTGAAGTTGAGCTAGAGTCTGTCTACTTTGCTAGCAAAGTTACGCCAGGGACCGGTAATAAATCGGCGAAGTTCCAAAATGATGTCACGCAAGTGAATTTGCGCTAGTGTTAGCCGCTAGCCGTTCTATACAGAACCTGCCAAACTGCTAGTTAATCCAGAGAATCACCCCTCAATTGTAGCTCACATAACCCTAAATAGTTACAGCACAGAACCCCCACACCCTCTGCACACTCACATATATCACCCACAACCCAATGATCATATTGTAGGATAGAACTTAAAAATGTAATTCTGCAAATAAACCATGTCAGTAATGTATATCCCTTCACGGCACCTGTGTATATATGATATACTGTATCTTTTAAGCCTCAGAATTTATAATTTGCTGTCTCAATTTAGTAAAAAAAACTGTCACCCTTTCCTATTGACCTTCTGTATTTTTGTCAGCAGCCAATATAAAATGAGCCCCCTTTCCCTGATTGCCCCCTGTGCCAATTTCCAGTGAAAACAAATACAATTTATAGACAGTCCCCCTTCCTGGTTGCCAGCATCCAGTGCATCCACATCAAATATTTAGCCAGCCCCCACTTCCAGAACCATGTACCTGTGCAAGTAGCCAGTGAAAATGTAACCAGGTTCCACTGAACAGTGCCAGCATTAGTGATTCAGAGCAGCCACATTATATATTTATTTAGCCCCCACTTCAAGACCCATGTACCTGTGCAAACAGACTGTAAAGATGTAGCAAGATCCTTCTCAGCAGTACCAGCATCAGAGATTCAGTGTAGCCACATTAAATATTTGTTTAGCCCACACTACCTGACCCTGTGTACCTATGCCAGCAGCCAGAGAGTGTCAAATTGGTACAAATCCAGTCTTTTTTTCTGTGCAAGGCAGAGCCACACCAGCACCAACTGTTAGAATGATGTCTGATGTTTATTTGTTTTTTTTCTCCTGAGAAATGAGCCCCCCTGATGATCGTGCCACAGGCAGGTTCCTAACCTGCCTTCTCATAGTTTCAGCCCTGTCGTTCACTTGGTACTACAATGTGTGTTTGGGCCTAACTCTGCTGGCTGCTCCTGATGCGTGTTTGATAAAGTCCAAATATACTGGCAAAATGTGTTAGCTGTAGGGAATAGGGCTTCTAAATTGTGCCCCCCTTGTGTGGCTCCCCACATGAAAATCTGCATGCTGTGATTTCTTACCTTGAGTAAACTTTTAAAGGTATCAGTACTGAGATTAACTGGCCCTTGCATTGTTTATGCCTCACATTCAGACTGTAAACTCCTGCATTGTTCCCACTATACATTGTTCACACCTGTAAAACCTATTTTGTTCACACCCCTAATACCTCAGACCCAGATTGAAATTTAACATTCTTTAAGTTACTGTTAGATGGTTCTCTTTGTACCCATGCTACATCTTTAACAGGTATATGTGCTCCCTCACTTCTTCCCAGTGGCATCTAATACCACAACCCTATTTATACTAGCCTCTCCATAATGCTCCAAAACATTGCCTTGTTTTCACTTTACATTGTACACCAAGATAAATCAGCCCATAGCACTGGGAGCAAAGTTTTCTTTCATACACCAACATTTCAGGCATGCATTTAGCTCCCACTTGCTTTCTTTCTGTGCATGGCACAGGTAAAACTTAAAAAAAAGACCTTCCCTTAATCTTAAATCCTAGATTCATGAACTAATTCTTAAATGCATTATCTCCAGTATTAGTACTTATATAAACCACATTGTAGGACTGTTCAAACACTTTGATGTCCAGTTTGACATCAAAGGTACAAGTAAATGCTGCGCATATATTTCCTGTGTGGTTTAACTAAGTCCAGTAGGTGGCAGATTTGTATTACTTGTTAAAATAGAATGTAGATTTAGAACATATGTTAAACAAAACAGTTGATGTTTAGTTGCCAGCTCTTAGTTTATTGCTTTTATAGTTTTTTCTTTTTTTACTTGATATACAAAAAGTTACACTCAATACAATATATACTTATTATACTAATTATACTTAATATAAACTTTGCATGTGTCAATTGTGCAAAAAGCACAGAATATAAATATTTTAGATGCAGCAAGAAAACAGAATATTTTTCATCTACAGAGTAAAAGAAAATACCAAATAAAAGGTTTGGGCACATGAAAAAGGGAGCATAACTACTTACCAGGCATCCCAAATATGCATGATACCCCCAGCATTGCTGCCACAATTTATCAGTTTTCTTAGGCTTGGGTGAAGTGAAATATGGCCAACATGAGCATTCCAAGATTCAGTGCATGTACAAATTGAGGTAAAAAAAATATGCATGCACACAAACCATTTAGAGCTCTTTTATTTTACAATTATACATACATGACATGATCTATTGTATGTTCAGGTCAACGGTGACCCCAGCCCTCTAAATAATACCAGCCAGTATAAACAAGTATGCACAAATATTTTTTTAAAACATTTCCTTTCAAATATTTCACTGATGAAAAATACCATTATGAGGCATGTGATGATCAGGCAGGGCTAGGAGTGCATGCACAAAGCTAGATGGATGTCATCTGCAAGACTCAAATATTGCAGCTGTGATCTTCAAAGAAAGAGTGACTTTCTCCTGGTTGGCTATACTAAAAGGAAAGGTTGTTGAGAAAAATAAATAAAGCATTTTCGTAGTGGCTATAGTGGATTTTTTGGGTTTTATTTTTGGTTGATCTTGTCATAATATTTCCAGCATTTAAAAATGAAATATACAGTGTTTAAATTGCATTTATAATTAGCTGCTGCAAATTGTACATATAGTGTATAGTATTTTAGTTGTCTTCTGTGTTTTTTACTGCCTAAACCGTGGATCAGCTTATTTTAAATTTACCTTGGCCACCTCCCATTATCTTCTTATGGGAAAAGACAGCACTGGTACTTTTTGGACAATTGTTGCATGGAAATGTGAGGAATAACAACCTTGTATTTTGAGTTGAAAGAATTAAATAATATAATATGGGAACAAGAGAAATGCAATTACAGTGTCTTTTATTTGTTTTTTTTAAGATGTTTACTGTAAATGTATTTTTTATTATATGCACACTCCCACAGATTATTGATCTCTATTATTAGGCAACCCTGTTTGGAGAACTCTGGATCAGACAGTACAACGGTTCAGGCCACGTCCAAAGCAACCTAACATAAACATAAACATAACATAACATAAACATTCTCAGCCTTCTTTGTGCTTTTTGTTATATTGGAGCTTTCATATGTACCACTGGTAAGTGCAAGTGTCAGTTCACTTCGGCACAGTCAATAGAATTATAGAGTCAAAAACCTGGAACACTTATTTTCTCAGGCAGAGTGTATAAAATAATGACTGTCCCTGGAATTGTGTGCTATTGTGTTTAACTAGATATTTCCTCCATTTCCACAGAAAATGTTGTAAATATATATAGAAGAGTGTGAAATCATCCTTTTACAATTTAGGTTTATGTAGCTTGTTTTGTTTTTCCCTTGTATAGATATGGTGGGGGCTAGTAATGAATCGGACCCATTTCACTATGCCAAAACACGCAAAATGGTGAAAATACGCCAAAAGGCATTTAAGTCTATGGGCAACAACATTTTTTGACAAATTGCACAACAAATTTTTTATGTGCAACAATTTTTTCACAGATTAGAGTCTATGGGTGTCATTTAAACAGTGGCAAAAAATTTCGCTCATCACTAGTGGGGACCTTCATTTAAAAAAATGTTTTTGTAATGTAGAGCACCATGCCTTTAGGCTACTAAAATATTTATTTAAACATTAAAAACATTATAATATTTTTTTGTGTCAGAATGGATTTCTAAAGCTTATTTATAAATTATAGAGAAAATCAGGCATAAATTAAAGAATTGACATTGGCATAGCAGTACTGCACTACCCCTTCACTCCTCATTTTTCCAGGGCCGGATTACAGCGCTACGCAACAAGTTGGCGCTATAGAAATACATGTTAATAATAATAATAATAACATAGCAGGCACCCCTAGGCCCAGTGCAGTTCATCACCCCCATACTTTGCCCTTTGGATTTGAGGATTGGTACATAGGAAATTTAAAAAATGTTCGTATTTCCTACGTATCCCCAGCGTTTCTGAACCAATGTGGGTGTGGCTAGGCAGCATGCTGCCCTAAAATCCTGTTACCCTAGGCCCAGGCCTAGGTGGTCTTTCCACAAGTCTGGGCCTGCATTTTTCATCTTACCCCTCATTGCCTATAATTTTACATAATCCCGCTTGGCAATGTGCACTTATTCTTTCTGGCATATATTTGCTCCAGTAGCATGATAAAAGAGGATTATGAATTATTTGATTCACGTGACAGGTCCCCTTTAAATAGGACACTTTGGGACTGGCAATGCTTTTTGAATTATGGCTTTTCTAGATTTTAAATCCTATAAAGTGTGGTGTACAGTGTGGTGTGTAGGGCCCGATGGAATTATGAATAATATGTGTCCATTTAAACATTGTGACATTAGTGTAAGGAGTTATGAAAACATTTGTCAGTAACTGTTGTGTTTGGTAGCTGAGGATGAGGAGAGTATAACAGTGCTTTATTAGCAGGTTCATGCAGCCATTACATAACAACAGTAACTCTTACTTAGACTTTCAAGCTGTACATAAAGTCCTCTGTGTGCACAGTGACACCTGCACGTCATTTGTATAAATACCACATATGCCCCCTATAGTAGGAAAGCATTTGAACAAATATAATAAACTGTAACAATTAAACAGTATGTTTCTTAAAGCAATATTGTACATTCTTCACATGACATAGTCCTTGGTCCATGCAGGTAGTTTTCTGATTCTCTCAGTACACCTTATAGCTTAATTTTCTTCAGGCCTGTTGCAGTTGGCATTAGGAGTAGGAAAATGTCCGTCATCAAATGGAATGTCTGCAAAGTCATATCTAGCAGGAGCAAGACGACTTGCATTCCATATGCGTCCATCAGACAGCTATATGTGTATGGCCCTCGCTGGCGTCTCACTTCAAGTGGTGTAGTAAATTTAGATTGTCCTTGTTTCAGTATTCCTGGTTTCTTAATTCTAACTAAAGATCCAGGCTGAAACTGCACTTCTCTTGCACCACGTTTTCTATCAGTATAAGCCTTGAATTTGGCTTGTTGATGTTTGACAATGTCAGCAGTAGATGAGTTTCATAAGTTTCAATTTGTTGTGTTTGGTATCCGAGGATGAGGAGAGTATAACAATGCTTTATTAGCAGGTTCATGCAGCAATTACATAACAACAGTAACTCTTACTTTCACTTTCAAGCTGTACAGATAGTCCAGTGTATGCACAGTGGCACCTGCAGGCCATTTGTATAAACACCACAGTAACTCTTTTGTATTACAGAAAGTAAAGTTTTGGATCTTCATCCAGATGGTTTTGAAAACATAACAGAATTCCTGATTAAGAAAATAAAGGTAAATACATCTTGAATACTAAACAGATTAGTTTGCATGCTTTTTATCATTTTATATAAACAGACCCTTTCATTGATACAGTAATATCCAGACATATGTATTAAAGTAGGTCTAATGTTTTGAACCTTTTTACATCACCATTTACCTCTTTGCAAGCTGCATATATGTTACTATGTATTATTATTTTATTTTGCTTTTTGGATCCCCGAACAAGCTAGTTTGACTGGATAAGGAAGAAAGGCAGAGAGGACAGGGTTAAACCTGTTCCATAGGTAAGCAGTGGATATCTCAGGAAAAGGGAGATAGAGAAATATATGGTACAGAAAGCAGTATTCTGTGATTCAGTCCACTCTATCCTTTGCTCAGGCAGAAACATGGCTCCGTGATATTCAGTGTGGTAATGGTTAGAATGATTGTCATAGTTGGAATGGGATGGTATTCCCATATTTAAGTACAGATTGGTACCGTCTTGGGCAATTATCTTGAAAGTTAGGGGTTTGGACTGAGGTCATTATTACCCAGCATGGCAAGTGGCCTATTGGGAAGCATTACAGTGGTTTGGATATTGTAAATAATACTTTTTTACTTTCTTTAAGTGATATTTATAGTTTGGTTGATTATTACTGCATGAATCCATGCATTAAGGCTAGGACTTTGTCACAAAGATTCTTGACCCCTGATATAGTTCTTGAAAGAGAAAGGAGGGACCGTTGATTTAAGGGATGAGTGGCTGCCTTGACAGTGCTTAAAGAAAACTATACCCACAAACAATGTAGGTCTCTAAACAGACAGCTCATATTTACACCCATTCTTCATGTATATAAACCATTTTCATAATCTATTTAGGGTAATCCTAAATAGTAGTAGTCGCAAATTGTCATTCATTGTACAGGTACAGCCAATTAAAAGTTCTCTTTTACTCCCACACTTCTTCCTGTTACAGTTAGAGCTTTTTTGGTTATCTCTTTTGATCTCAGAGGGAGCACACAGACCATCAAGAAATCGTGACTCAAAGTAAAAATTGTAAAAGGGCAATGTTTCCTTAAATATATATTCAAGTTTGGTAAGATTCTTTATGATGCCACTTGATATAATATAAATTATCTGTTGTTTGAGTATTCATTTTGGGGTTATAGTTTCTTCTAAATCATTGATAACTGTTGGTATTTCTGCACAACATTTATTCTACACAGGGAGATATAACCTTCATAGTTTCTGTTATGTTACACACAAGTACAGTTATATATATTTGAGTATATTTGTATGTATCAAATTAAAGTGTTGACATACTACTTGACCCAGTATCACCCAGTATCACACATGCAGATACATACCCCACTATGACAATGAACTATAAAACTTTTCCTGTGCTGAATGTTTCTGCATCACCTTACTTCCTTGAGTCATTCAACACTAATTTGCCAGACAGGACTGGCATTCCTCAGACAGCTGCTCCTTGCCCAAAACCAGAGGAAAAAGGAGTTACAGATATTGCCAAGTTCATGGCTCACCGCGAACTCACCAGCACCTGCCTTTAAAAGTTTGATGACCGACCGGAAAACTACAGTGGCTGGAAAAGTACATTTGAGGCCGCCATAGCAGATCTTGGTATTACAGCAGGACAAGAATTAGATCTGCTGATTCAGTGGCTTGGCCCCTAGTCTTCATAATGTATGAGAACATTGGCAATGTAGCTGCAGGTTATCTTAGCTTATCAGCTATCTGCTGTGTAACCCGAGTCTCTTTTCCTTTGAATGGGTACCCCTCTTGCTACACAGCAGCTTATTTATACAAACAATAGTAGTGTTTCTGAAGTAAAGAAAGCACAATTACCATTGCAGGGCAACGCTGCATTATATTTTTACTACTTTAAAAAACTTAAATTTTTTGATGTTACTGTTACTTTAACTCCAAATTCATTATATCTAGTAAAATGTAATGTTGTCGTTCCAAAAAGCTAACTACAAGCAGTGGGTTCCAAGTGATAATCATTTGGCTTTAACAATCTTATATAAAAAGGTGAAATAAAGTTACAAGTAGTCAGAGGGAAATTCCACTGTTAATATTAATACAATTATTCATACGATATTAATAAGATAATAATAAGATATATAAATATCTTCTTGAATCTTTTTAATTGCATTTTTGTAAATCTTTTTGCTTGTCTTCTAGTCAGTTAAACTGCAACAAGATAAAACTGCCAACCTTTAAAGGACACGTGAATTTACTGCTCTTATTAGCTCAAGAATTGCTTGGCATGCTGAAAGAAGTACAAGAGAAAAGTAAATTTTGATTGAGATGTAAATGCTGAATTATAAGCTGACTTACTTGATTTACTTATATTTCTTTCAAATTATTAACTATTTTCCTTTAAATATGCTGTTTTGTTTTAAGTTTATTTAGATCTGGTATCTTATAGCAATTGTTCCATGCCACTGGTACCAAGAAATGGAGGCTTGGTGTGTACTATTGCAAACCAATGTGCAATAAGGTAATGTCTATAACACAACTGTATGAAAAAATAATATGTTTTAATAAAGCACAAGCATATTTTACTGCACTGTTCATGATATTGGTTGAGAACACAAAGAGACAACTAATGTTTTAAGATTTAAAGGACAGTCCTGTAAAGCTATCATTACACTAAAGTTGCTACTTAGCCTATACATAAACTTAATTTAAAGAATGGGTTGTATTCTGCTCTGGTTTATTTTAACTGCTTGAAAAACAGCCATACCAGTGGCAGAAATACAAAATAACAGACTAGCACTGATTGATTTACCATTTTAGGTTCTTGGGCCTCTCTTTGTATGTAGTATTTGAGTGCTTGGCAGTGCTGCATATTCAGCAACACAGGATGCAAAGTGCTAGGGAGCTCTGTATTTACTGCATATTTATGTCAGGGTCTAATTATAGGATTCCCTAGTTGAAATACCTTAGTGCCGGTTGAAATACCTTAGTCTTGTGCAAGATGAAAAGTGCAGATTTGCACTGCTGGAAGGGCCAGATGCAAGTTACATAGTTACATAGTTAGACCTGGTTGAAAAAAGACAAATGTCCATCAAGTTCAACCACTCCAAATGCATCCATAAATACATACACTGACCCTTCCATAAACTCACATAAACGATATCTACTCATACACTAACTATATATTTTAGTATCATAATAGCCTTGGATATTATATTTGGCCAAGAAATCATCCAAGCCTTAAAGGCATTAACAGAATCGGCCATCAAAACATCATCTGGCAGTGCTTTCCACAACCTCACTGTGATGAACCACTTATGCTAAAAAAATTCAAACCTTCTACCCCTCCCCTTGAAAATGGGGTTTTAATAAATTTCAATTATTTGATTATAATGGAGTCTGAGAGACAGGCTTTCTGTAATTCAGGCCTCATACCTATACAGCATTTTTTGCTTTGCTTGTTAGATATATTCTTTCTTTTGAAAAGCCTAATTCACACCATGTCAAGAGGTATCAGGTTTCTGAAATGAAAATTCTGCATTGTGCCCAATGAACTATAATAGACTCTGATTTTTATTTACAGAATCTCAAGTTGCTGTTAGTGGGGTTCCCACAGCATATTTCATTTGCCAAAACATTGTTAACATGTGACCGTGATCTTTAAAAAAAAAAAAATGTATATCAGCCAGCATAAATATGTTTTACTTCAAAATGCTTAAATTGTTCTTTGCAGATGGGTGGAAATATACATGTAACATTTTCAAAAGCAGACAATTTTAGCTACCTATATAAAAAAAAGATGCTATCCAAAATACAATAATTGCATTTTGTTTCTCATTAACCCTCTTCCCCCTACTGTTAGAGGCAGATTTATACATTTTCAAAATTGTAATTTTCAGCTCCATTATCTTCAGCTACTTACACGTTTATGATAAAGCTTGATTGAAACAAATTAAATTATCACATTGTTCCATTCATTTCTAAAAATTCTAATGTTTTAAAATAATAGATGCTAGAATGATGACAACACATATACTGTACCAATTCCTTCTATGGAAGCTTGGCAGGTATTAACTGTCATTTTTTTTTATTAATAAATCTTAAAAATTTCTGAAGTGTACTCATTTCCATATTTATTTGTGCAAAGGCTTTACTTATACAAACTCACATTAACCTTTTATGTGTATTAAGCATTGTGAGAAAGTATAAATTGCTCTTTTAATTTCCACCAGTGTCAACATTGTTTCTCATTCTGTAATCAAAGCTGCTTCCAGGCAGCAGCTGGATGGAAATGGGTATCAAGTATCTTTATCTTGCGAATCATTCAGACCGTGCAACCTGGAAATTAATTAATTAATAAAATTAATTAGGGTGCGTAAGGTGCTTGGGAGTCATATGCTTACTGGCTGCCTATGATATGGAGGTGTATTGTGTTGATTTAGACCAGGGATCCCCAACCTTTTGAGGCCGTAAGCAACATTCAGAAGAAAAAGGAGTTGGGGAGCAACACTAGCATGAAAAATGTTCTTGGGGTGACAAATAAGTGCTGTAATTGGCCCTTTGGTAGCCCCTATGTGGATTGGCAACCTGTACTGAGGCTCTGTTTCACAGTAAAACTGGTTCTTATGCAACCAAAACTTTCCTCCAAGCTTAGAAATCAAAAATAAACTCCTGCATTTAGGCCACTGGGAGCAACATCCAAGTGGTTGAAGAGCAACATGTTGCTCACGAGCTATTGGTTGGGGATCACTGATTTAGACAATTATATACAGCTTTGATGTTCAAAGTTGTCACGTGAAGGAGACATTTTAATATAAGGAGTGAACATCAGTAATTTTTCATGTTTGATTGTACCTGAATGGTCCTGCCTTCCACAACACAAACTGAACAAATGATATCCAGATTGTTTGTTTTGTTTTCTGAAAGATAATATAACTTAAAATTATATACAAACAGGGATTTATACTTTATGTATGTACTTTATGTACTTTATTCATGTAACTTTAACTAACCTTGCAATCCAGATTAACCCCTCCTACGCTCTTCAGAAATCACAGGTAGGGTCTTTTGTAAACTCTTTTGTAATACACTAATTGTCAAAAGGAATTTGGAATTAGGGGCTAATTTACTGGTACAGGGGCTTAATTACACCAGTGGATTTACCCATAGCAAGCAAAGCTCCATGGTTTACAAGTAAATAAGACAAGCAAGTTACAGCTTCTGTATAAGGTATTTTATGGGTAACATTAACAGGTTTGATTTCCAGTGCAACTGAAATAGTTTACTCTTAGGTGATTTTCATTAAACAATTCCAGCCAAGGAAATTGCAGACATTCGTTTCATTGTCAGCAAGATGAGAATGGCTGCAGGCAAAACCATCAGAAAGCTCAGTACCAAAACTGAGGCAAAAAGCACTAGTAAAATAATCCATGACATCAGAACTGTTTGTTCCATTGTATCTGAAGAGCTGTGTAATTTCTGCAAAGATAAAATATAACATTAATTAAAAACACCAACAACATGGGACAGATTTACTAAATTCACATGAAGGATTCGAAATTCGATCGAATTTTAAAAAAAACTTTGAATTTCAAACATGCAAATGAGGTAACTTCGACCATCAAATTTCAAAATTCGACAAATTTGAATAATTCAAATAATTCGAATTTAATTGTATTTGAATATTCGAATATTCAATTTGATAGGTCAGTTCACCAACTTGGACCTACCGAATTGCTTTAAAACCCTATGGGAAGCTCCCATAGGTGTTTTAAAGGTTTTTTTGATCGAATAAAAAAAATTAAATTGAAGGGTTAAAATCGTTAAAATAGTTCGATTCGAACTATTTAATCGATCGATCTAATTTTTTTCATTCGATTGGTTGAATTGGCGTTAAAAACATTTGAATTTGAATGTTTTTGAAATTGGACCACTTCCCCTTTAAATTCGAGGGGTTTATTAACCCTCAAATTCGATTTTTAGTAAATCTGCCCCCTTGTGTACTGTAAGTCTTGGCTTGTTATTACATGCACTAAACAGGACACAAAATCAAATTCCTAGATCACGGAGAAGCCTCTGACTAATGAGCTACTCTTTAGGCCAAGCAGCCTGCAGCTGGTGCATTGGAGGGGATTTGTGTATAGAGAAAGCTTGACAATGGACTAATGGACTGTTTGATTTTGCTCTGAACAAGTCAGGAAATAGAATGTTACTAGTTTTGTTATATTCAATTTTCAATAGGGAAGAAGTATGTTCAATACAAACTTTATTAATTGTTTTTAACAAATATAGAACAACTAGGTATAAGTTAAAGGAGAAGTCCATATTGCAGACAGTTTTTCTATCAGCTATGTAATGTGCAGGTGATTTTAGTATTAGTTGTCAAAAGAAGCCCTATCTTGCCTGAAGTATTCAGGAAACAACATAAATACGTGTACAGTTTATTTCATTTTATGGTGTTTGCTTTTTCAAGTCAACTTATATCAGATAAAGAATTCTGCTCGTAACCAGCAAGTCATCAGTAAAATATAGCAAGAGGTTCTAAGAGGGTCATTAGATATATCCAGTTATGTAATATTTCTCACACTCTCCTGCATATTTAGGGTAATCCTAAGGTCTCTGTGGTATTGGGCTAAACTCCACAAGATCGCTTTTTTAGTATGGTGTTGGGTCAACAAAACTCATCCAACAAGTCAGATGGTGTCTCAGATGGGTCAGAATATAATGGGACTCATTGAAAAATCTGATGCATAAACTACATATAACATTTTCCATCCGACACAACACGAATGTTGGATATAAACGCTGTATGTTATATCTTCATCTGACGAGATTGTACAAACTAATGGTGTTGTAAATACTTTTTTTTCTTTTGGATATAAATTGTCAGATGTAAAGACTCCATAGACTCAGGGAATAAGATTTTGTAGTATCCTTGTAATCTACTAATATGAATCTTCTCTGAAGTTGGAGAGCCCAACTAGTCCCACATTTCACTGGCACTCTTTGGAGTCCTGGAACTTACTGTTACGGGTCTAGCTGGATCCCACTAAATTTAGAGACCAGACTTCCAATACACAGTACTGTCTAGGCTCAGGCAAGGGACCTGGTCAAAAACAGGCAAATTGCCAAGGACAGGCAGCTAGAATTGTACAGGCAGAAATCAGGAACTAGAAAATCACAATGGAAATAAGGCTTGAGCAGGATCTGATAACAACCAGAAACCAACTTAGGAAAAGGGATCATGAGAGAATGGACTTAACTAGGGTGTTTTGGCACCAAATCATGAGAATGAAGGCAGAGAGAGGAAGGAGACACAAAACCCAAAACAAAGATGGCCTCAGAATATTAAAAAATCTCATGCTCTTGCGCAATGTTGCATGGTGACCCACAAAATCTAATTAATTTGTGGAGTTTTACCCTTATGGAGAAAGAAACAAGACATGCTGTTTTGGTGTAGTGCTTCTGCCTTAAGCACATCCAAAGGCATAGGGGCGCAACTTCGCCTGGCGTAAGGGTGTCTACTTCGCTAGCAAAAATTCGCCAGAGTGCGTTAGTGAACTTGCGAAGTTGCGAAATGACGTCACGCTGGCGAATTAGCCCTAGCGTTAGACGCTTCTCACTTTAGTGAATTTGCCCCATGGTGTAGACAAATGAAAATAGATTAGGGAATTGTTTGGTGCAGTTCCTACTTCCATATAGGTTTGTGAACATTATCTCTATAGCACATACACTGTATTAGTTACGGTTTCTTAAGAACTCTTGTATGCTAAATGCAAAATAAATTATTGTCAGGAAGACAAATATATAACAATACATTTATACAGAGAAAGTAAAATTTTGGCTTTGCTTCTGGTATTGCAAATAAATACCTTATTCATACTTTATTGTGTAATTGCTGATGAAAGCTAAAACTTCATATTTACAGTTGTACAGTCGGCTTGCCAAATGCTTTCAGAAGCCATGTTACAATATCTGTATACAAAGGACATAGAATATTAATATAAATGTCTCCTCCTATAATTCTTTAAGTAAGGGTTCAAAAATGGGATTACTTTAAGGAAATCCTATGGGGCTAGCATGAGGCATGTTAATAAATTTTGTTTCCAGAAGGCTTCTACTGCATTTCTTGCAAAGTGGAAGACTTTTCAACTGGTTTTAGTCCTCCTAACCTATTTTTTTATATGTTTTGTATGGCATGCCACACCCCTTGCAAAATAATATTAGGAGGAACCCAGAGCACACCTGTAAGAGAATCTTACCCTGGACACCCACCACGCCGCTCCCTTCCCCTTCTGCAGCCTGCTTCATAGTGTGCGCACTTCCTTGTTTTATAGGCGCTTGCGCGCTGATGTTATGACGTCAGCGCGCAGTGGCGCGAACTTTCAAGTATTTAAAGGGACATTTTGCTTTAGATCATTGCCCGTGATAGGTTTTGTTCCTGGTGCCTGTATCTGTGCTTTAAGCTTCCTGTTTGTTCCTGATTCCTGTTTTGACCCTGCCTGGCTTTTGACTATTCTGAATATCTGTATCCTGACCCGTGCCTGTTATTGACTACTGATTCTGCCTCATCCTTCTGATTGATTACCCGGTTTTGACCCTTGCCTGCCTGACGATCCTAGTTATCTGCCTGCCACGACCCTGCCAGTTTGACCACGAATTTGCCTATCCCATCTGTACCGTGACCATCGGCCTTAACAGACACTATCTACAGTCGTGCCCCATTGCTAGCCAGAACTCCTGCTCTGCACCTCGCTTATAAGTCCAGGTGGCATCTGAGTAGCTGAGGGCTCCTCCCGAAGCCAAAGGCGGCCACACTACTGGTGAAGCACGAGCCGAGACCAGGGTGCTTGGCACTTGTTCTGGTATTGGGCGCCGACCGTGACAACACCAACCTGGCCCTATTCTACCACCCACTGCTTGCCTGCTCATGCCCCCTACTCCATGACTGCTAGTGGTTGCAGTTATAGATTAAGAAAATCTATGCCCCAAGTCCCCTGCTCCCCAAAACAAACACGGGGTCTGCTTCCTCTGTAGTTATGCCATTGTCTATGTATGTTCTATTAAAACATTTGGTCTCAGTTTTGGCTACATGTACATAGACATGTATTTTGCATATCTTGACCCATAATTTCTTAAGCAATGTTTTCTTTCTTTTTTAGAAAAGATTCACTGCATTTGTTGCAAAGTTGAAGGCTTTTAGGGTCCTTTTAGCCCTACTCTTATTAGCCTTAGCCCTTTATTAATAATAAAGAAAATATATATACTGTTATACATTCATATTCCTTGGTAAAGCCAAAGCTGGTAATTAGTTACTGTTCCTACTTAGTGCTTTTTACTCACATTACTGTAGGGTCTAACCCTATTTAGTCCTAATTGAAGTCCCCCCCCCCCTTATTTCCAAATAGGTTCATTTTGAGACCTTCTACCTTAGTACTTTCCCTCGTATCTAGGTGTGACATCATCACTAAATACCCAGTGTAGGAGAAGGAGAAATATTTATTATATATGTAACTATAAGGGAAAGAGAGAGAGCCAACTGTGACACAAGTCTGTACCTTTGGTATGCATTTGAAAAGCCTGTTACAATAACGTTGCTTTTTAATCGCACATTTGCTTACTGTGTTTACTTTTCACTGTAAAGGCCCACCTAAATATCTATCTAGTGATGGAAACACACTAGCCATGGGAGGCCTTGTAACAAACAGACTGAGGAATCAGAGAATCAACTTTAGGTTTTTCAGTAGATAATAAGGTGTCTCTACTGAGCTCTCCAGTTTGGGATTCAAATAAAAAACAGCATAGAGTTATATCTATGAATCATTCACAGTAGCACTTTGTAAATTAGGAATTTGGCTGAATACAGTTCCTCTACAAAACATCTAGCCAAATTCTGATCAGAATTTGAACCCTACATTTGATTGTAAAGGTTTGAGAAAAATAAATAATTCAATTGCAAACAAAAAAATGTTCCATTTATTTATGCAACACTTTATATTACTTTAAGGGTTTGGATACACGTAGTTTGGCCAAATCCTGAATTTGGTGCATTCCTGATATAAATAAAGATATATGTGCATGTAAATGTAGCTTCCCATTGAAGGGGCTTTTGGTCTGACTACTTTCTGGGGGTAAAAAGGTGAAGAATCACTATGAGATTTAACCTGTACTTGTGAAACTACCTCCTGGCACTTTTTTGGCAAGAAAAACTACTACAATTTTATATTATTCTTCCACACACCTCCACCATGCATGAAACAACATGTAAAAGATGATGTCAGACCACTAATGAATATCAAATGTTAATTATATATTACTCCACTTACAGTTTAATTTCCTCCTTAAAAGCATAACAAATAATATTTGTAAAAACTAAGCACTTCCCCACCATAAAAACAAGAGTAGTCAGGTAGTCAGGATTGGGGGCCCCTTCAAAAGAAAAAAATATGTGGTACCAGTGCATGTCAAAATATAAATGCAGCAATATAATTGCCTTAATAAATGTATATGCATGTTTAGATGAAATGTGGAAATTTAAGTGAAATGTGGGGCTTGTGCAGATAATTAGACATATTGATGGGAATTGTATTTTTTGGGCAGTGGTGATAGTGAGACAAACTGCTTTGTGTGATCTTGTGATCTTGAAAATCTTATTTGCAAAGCAATTAGGTAGAAAATTGTGCTCAGTGCCCTGAAAAATGGAGGAGCTAATCCACTGATCCTCTTTTTGACCCATGAACCACATAAATGCAACCAATATGTAAATTCAAACCAGAAACTGAAAAATAAGCACCTAGTTTGAGGCCATTGGGAGCAACATCCAGGAAGTTGACAAGCCATTGGTTGGTGACCACTGCTCTAGGGATTGACTTTTTCTCCACAGCTATTGACTCAACTGAAAATAAATAACTTCTCCAGTGTTAGGATATTTTATTAGTGAGAATACATATCAGTAGTGACTTAAACATTTGATTTTCTTATTCATGTATGGGAGCTGCTAACACTGGCTCAGAACTTTTATAGATACACTGTATAGGATAAATAAGAGATAAATATCTGGAGAGGTTTCTGGAGATGTTGCCCATAGCAAGTCAGAACTTTCCTTTTCTTTTTTTTTTCCTTTTGTTTTCTGACTTATAAGTGGCTGTTAAAATCAAATTGCTGATTGGTTGCCATGGGCAATGTCTCCAGAACAAATATTTAACTTCAATGTTAGTAAACATGCCATTAAAGGAAAACTATACCCCTGAACAATGTAGGTCTCTATAAAAAGATATTGCATAAAACAACTCATGTATAAAACCCTGCTTCGTGTAAATAAACCATTTTCATAATAATGTATTTTTTTAGTAGTATGTGCCATTGGGTAATCATAAATAGAAAATAGCCATTTTAAAAAAGGACAGCCTCCTGGGATTGTATGTTTCAAAGGTGCAGACAAACATACCAAACAAACTATAAATAGTGATGGGCAAAGATATATATGTATATAAGATATGTATACGTGACTGCATTTATGTCTTGTTTATCAAGTATTGTTCTGTCCATAAGTAGCTGAGGGTCTTCTCGCTTGACCACGACCCCTTTCCTAGTGGGAGTCTTGGTGCCCACTAATTAAAATCCAAATTTGATTTAAAATTTTTAATAAGATATATTCCTTATTCAAACATGCTGATTATTTTTTATGGATGGTTCTGTTTTTCAACAGAGAATCTTCAAAGCATAGCACCTAAAGGTGGCCATAGACGCACAGATAATATCGTATGAAACAAATTTTCGTACGATATTCGGTGCGTGTATGGAGGGAAATGAGCCGACCGATATCGTCAGAATATTAAAATATTGGTCGGCTGGTTGATCGGGCTGGACGGAAAGTTTTGATCGGATGCCTTTGAAAGCACCCTGACATCGGCCATTATTAGTGCTGAATCATCAGATACAAGTAGAATTCTATTGTTTCTACTTGTATATTTGACGATTCAGCTCTATACGTGTGTGTTGAAATGAACGATCTTTCTTGGAAAGATCTTTTCCGAGAAATATCATAATGGTTACGTCTATGGCTAGCTTAACTTAGTAAAATAGCAATTTGCTTAAACCTATGCATCCACTACTTAGCAGCTCACAATTACGCTGAGATTCTGGGGGAAATGCTGTAAAGTGATTAAGAATAATTGCAATTTGTATACATTTTTTGCATTGAGTTACACAGGTTATTAAGCATGGTGTCTGTATTAAAAAGAGGTGACTATGTTATGATTGCTAAACAAATCTTTCCTTGCAGGAGAATTGCTAGCGCAAACCCAAGCAATAACCCTCAATGTTATAAACTATATCTGAGAATAATCACAAGTTGCACGTATACTGAGAAACCACATGTTTGGCTTGAAAACGTTAGAAAACATCAGAACATCTTAATATACTTTGCAATTTATTTTATAAATACAGGTCTCTACAACAGTGCTGTATTTTTTTTTATTTTAAACAAGTTAATTCATTGAATGGAAATAATCTATTACATTTTGATTTAATTTGCCAATGAGTAAATAAATTTCTAAAAGGAATTCCAGAAATGTATATTATGAAAGCTTTATTATTCATAATGCCACAGCAGTGATGACACAGTTTATGGTGTTATTCCTAGAAGTGGCACTGCATCTGCAACTATCTTCAGGGGTTTACTTAGAACCCTCCGGATCAGTCCTTTTCCTTTAGCACCCTGTGGCTTTTCACCCATCTTTTGAGTTTTTCCTTGTAACTGAAGCACTAACAAGAAAATAAGATTTATTACAGAGTGTAATATGTAGTAGATATTGTAAGCAGATGTGTAAATGTGATCAGTTGGCATTGGCAATTTATTTGTTTTTAGTGATTTTAAGCTGTATTAGTTATCGTAAGTAGGATATTCTTTTCACTTCCTAAAACATATATGCAACTAAGCAGATTTACTGTGTGTAGGGTCAAACTCAGAAAGAGCTCGAATGTTTGGGGATTTATTGCGCTATAAAAACAATTCTGAATCTGAATATACTCCAGCTATAACCATGTAGAAATGTAGAAATCAGTGACAGATGTCCCCTTTCCAATTGGAAGATCTTTCTTTGCCTTGTGGTTTTTGAGGTTTTCAGATGTTTTTGATGCTGGCTTTTGTGTGACAAAATATAAAATTCTAGCTATCATGCAACGAGTCATAAAAGTCTCTGTTTTTGTGATTTTTCAACTTTATACAAGTTTGTTTTTTCAGCTCTGATTTTTTGATATATGACTGACATTAGTGTAAGTGAGTTTATTTGTAGTTTTAACAACCTTTACAGCCACTAAAATCTGACCTTTGATAAATAGGTTGTCATTTGATACCTCAGTATAATATAAAATGCTGATGGCTACATAAAATAATATCCTCAATTGCATAACTTTTTGGAATATCCACTGATCTATAATCATTCATCACACATGTACTGTGCCATCATCCATTCATCATATTGTACACACTTCTTACCTGATTCCAGTCTTGCAATACGACGATATAGCTCTGAAAGAAGAGTTTCTAATGTATTGACAGTTGGTTTAGGTGTTCCTTAAATAATAATTAGAATTATTGTAGGCATTGTATGTTTTATATTTATATATATATATATATATATATATATATATATATATATATATATATACATTATACATAGTATGTTTATAAAAGTAAAGGAATTCTGAATAAAAATTTGGTCAAATAAAAAAATAGATTTTTAAATAAACATCAGGGGCAGATTTATCAAAATTTCAGGTTGGAGCACATCTCAGTAAAATTCACTCACTTTCTATTAATTTCTGTAGAATTTTTAGAAGTGTCTTTATCAAATGGTGAAAACTAGGGGGCAGATTTACTAAGGGTCACATTCGAGGGTCACAAAACCCTCAAATTCGACCATGGGAATAGATGGGAATAGTCTGGGAAGTAAAATCCTTGAATTTGAATATCAAATTCAAAGGATTTTACCGCAATTTGATCGAACGATCAAATAGAAAAAATTTGATCGATCAATCGAACGATTCGAACATTTCGAACATTTTTAACCATTCGATTGAATTTTTTTATACAATCGAAAATAATTAAACCCTATTTGGTAGCTTTGATCTGGCGAACTAGGCAGTTGAATAAAAATTTAAAGGGGAAATACTTTGAGTAGTCGAATATTCAAATAGATTTTTAATCAAATTATTTGAATCATTTGATAAGATTGAATTTTCAAAATTCACTGGTCGAAGTGGTCTTCAAAAACATTCGAAAATTAGAATTAAAATCTTTTTGAAAACTTGAATCCTTCATGTGAATTTAGTAAATCTGCCCCTAAGGGTGGCAATAGATGTTACAATTAGTTTCTGCAACCAATGGTCACAGGAAAGATTGTAGATTGTTTGTTTTCAATACTAAGGGGCAAATTTACTATTATTCCCCAAAAAATATTCGTTTCTATTCGATATTCGATTAGCATTCGATTTTCGAATGTTAATCGAATAGTTCTAGTCTACCTTTTATTCGATATTCGATCATTCGACGAGCGAATACAAATCTATTCAATCAGTCGAATAAATAATTCGACTGAACGAATAAATCATTCGATCGTTCAAATGATTCGTAAGATTCAAACAATTGAACACTTTGATCGTAGGAATCCTATTCGATCAGGACTCCCATAGGCTTCTATTGCAATTCGTAGGTCCAATCTGCCGAAGTAGGCAATTGAAGAAACTTAAAAAATAAAATCCTTCGCTGATCGAATGATCGAATGATCGCATTCCCTATTCGAATTCACATATCCAAACAAATGAAGAAATCCTACGTTCGAAATTCGACCGAACTTCGAATCCTTCACGTGAATATAGTAAATCGGCCCCTGTAACTGTTAGAGCTGAATGGTCAGATATACAGGTAGTAACAATAGAATCCTACCTGTATTTGTTGATTCAGCACTAACAGGGGCCAATGTTCTGATGCCTTCAAAGGCACCAGATCAAATTTTCATGTAAGCCTGATCGAAGAGCCAACTGATATCCAAGTCTTCTGGTTGGTTGGCTTGTCTCCGGCCTTAGACATGAAGAATATCTTACAAAACAAATATTTTATATAATTAAAATATTATTATTATTAACTTTTACTCATTGATAAAAACACTGAAAATTCCACTGGAATGAAAAGTCAGTGGGTGAATTTTACTGTTGACCTCTAATTATTTAAAGGGGGAGTACTTTGACCAAAAAATATTTGAATACAATTAAATTAGATTATTCGAATTATTCGAATCGATCGAATATTGAAAATTCGATGGTCGAATTTGCCTCATTTGTATATTCAAAATTCAAATTTGAATCTTTTTGAAAATTCAATCAAATTTCGAATCCTTCATGTGAATTTGATAAATCTGCCCCTAGGTGTAGTTATGTCATAAAACAGTGTGACATACAGTACATCACTAGTTGAATACTGTATACTTGATCATACAATGCAAAACACATTTTATTACGTTTACCTGGCAGATTAATGCTTCCTAATGGATTTTCAGTGTTTATCACTGGCATTTGAGTTCCTGAAATAAATAGGTTATATTAAAGTGTATGGCAGTGACAAGTAATGAGACTTTAGCAATAGAATGTAATGGAATTTTATCCCTGATCAAAAATAACATGTCATTAATTCATTAAAATTATTTAAACTAAATATTAATATTAAGCATGTAGATCATGCAAATGAATTACCAGGCAAGTCTATCGTCCCTTGAAGAATATCACTTTCAGCTGGTGTTTTGAGTTTCACAAGTGGCAGCTGGGTACCTATAAAAACATGAAAATATCAGGGCATTTGTACTAAAAGACTATCAGTAATTATCTGCAAAGGGGGAACATTAATATTTGTTAAATGAGTCCAATTTTTGTCCATCCATGTTTAATTTGAATTTCTTAGTAACCAAACATGTCAGACTAAATTAAGCCTTCAGATCATGCAAAGGAATTACCAGGCAGATCTTAGGTCCCTGGAAGCATACCACTTCCAATTAGTGTTTTGATGGTTCAAATGATGAATTTGAATTTCAAATTTGAATTTGAAATCACCATCTCTAATTTGAATTTGAATGTAAGATTTATCACCCATCAATCCTGAAAACAGTTCTAATCTGATTATTCAACACCTAAAACATGCTGAGTTAATTTACAAGTCAATCGCATTGGTCCCTTGAACCATTTGAAGATATTTTCAAATTTCATTTGAATTTTCTGGTCATTCGTATTCAATCAAATATTAGACATTCACGTTTTTTCATAAATAACCCTTTTTATAATAACCATAAGTAAATGTTGTGAGTAAATTCTAATTTATTATAGCTTAAAAAAGTTCACATAACTTTGAAATTCGACCTTTAATAAATCTGCCCTGTTGTTTTAAATGAGCCCCCCCCCCACTAGTTAACTATGTAACTATGAAAATAAAATTCATTGAGTCTAAAGGGGTGAACTATTGTTCTTTGTTCTTTTCTATGTAAAAAATAAAGATTCCCTGCTAGTTAAACATAATATCTTCTAATGTACTAAACAGTTATCATGTCCATTCCCTCTTTTTTTCCAAAGAAAACCACCCCATCTTCATCCTTCATAATTGAATTCTTCCATTCATAATTTAATTCTTCCATTCTTCCAATTTTGTTGGTTTAGATAAACATCTCTGCTCACTTTCCAGCTCATTAATATCCTTCTTAAAGGAACAGTAACACCAAAAATCAAAGTGTTTGAAATGAATGACAATCAAATGTACTGTTACCCTGCACTGGTAAAAGTGGTGTGCTTCCTTCAGAAGCACAATTATGGTTTATATAAACAGGCTGTTGTGTAGCCATGGGGGCACAGTGGATAACAGAAAACCTCTGAAGAATTCCATTGTATACTACAGAGCTTATCTGTTATCTGTTGGGTATCCTGTGCCCTTTCTCAGTAGGCAGCCTTGAATGGCTACCCCCATGGCTACACTGCAGCTTCTTTATATAAACTATAGTAGAGCTTCTGAAGCAAAGACACCAGTTGTACCAATGCAGAGCAACAGTACATTGTATTGTCATTCCTTTAAAACACTTTCTTTTTAGTGTTACTGTTCCTTTAAAGTAACAGTTCAGTGAAAAAATAACTACTGGGTAAATACAGTAGAGTAGAGTAGTCTAACATAACAGAACACTACTTCCTGCTTTTCAACTCTCTAATTCTGAGTTAGTCAGCGACTTGAAGGGGGGTCACTCAGGACATAACTATTCAGGGAGTTTTCAGTTGACCCTTAGCATGCAGGTCAGATTCCAAAGCAAACAGTTATGACCCATGTGGCCCCCTCAAGTCTCAAGTTATTGCCTTGTAACCAATCAGTGAAAACCAATAGGCCGGAAATAGTGTTCTGTTCTGAAATGTTAGACATCAAAACTATTTACCTAGTTTTAATTTTTATACTGAACAATTCCTTTAAAGAATAGCCTGCATACTCAAGGTAGTGACTTACCAGGGCTCTATACAGAAACAAAACTGTGTTTGATTCCTTGAGTTAATGCAATTAATTAATGAATTCATTAATTCTTTCATTCATTCATTAAGTTTAAAAGCAAAGGGCCAAGGACAGACCCCTGCAGTACTCCACTAACAACATTGATTCAACTGGAAATGTTTAATATCATTCTTTGTCATTTGTCATCATTAACCTTCTTTGTGGTACTGTGTCAAATGCTTTAGAAAAAATTAAGTGGATCAAGTTTGCTGCCACCCCAATGTCAATGTTTATGCTCACCTCCTCATATGTGCCAGTTACATTTATCTGTCAAGATCTGATGCACATACAACCATCCTGCCACAAACTCATAGGGGCAAATTTATCATTAATCCCTTATTCAAGGCCGACATTCGATAAGCATTCGACTATTGAATACTTATTGAATAGTTTTAGGCTATTTTTACTTTGCTATTCGATTTCTCCAAAAAATCGTACAATTGAATACCGAACGTTCGATTTCGCGAAAAAATCTGATAGTTCGAAAAATTAGTACGTCGAACGATCGAGGTGTTAGATCGTACCAATGGTATTCGAGCAGATGATAGAAATAAAAGTTAAAGTACTTCGATCATCGAATGGTCGAATTATCGAATATCCGATTATTCGATCTATTCGATACACTCAAATTTTGCGTATTCGATGATCGAAGTGGCCAAATTTGCATATTCAAATGTCCGATAAAATCATACGATTGGAATTCGATCGAATTCGATCGAACTTCGAATTATTCACATGAATTTAGTAAAACTGCCCCATAGTATTGTGATTTGAAATTAATAGAATATTTTCAAGTCAATTCAAAGGTGAACAACTCCTATAAGCAACACTTTGCAATAACAATTGTCTGTTGAATCTCAGTAAATTTAAAATACCAGAGGCATTTGACAGATATAATAATCTCCAGGACAGGTAGTCAAAAAAGTTACACAAAATGTGTGTCCTTTAATTTAGGAATAACTGTAGATAGATTTTCTAAACAACAAATTAAGACAGTGATTAATAATAAACAGCGAGACTAGAAAGCAGACTATGCTTTACCAGGCAAGTCTAAGGGGCAAATTTACTATTATTCCCTAAAATAAATTCGACCAAATTCGCAATTCGATAAGTATTCGACCATCGAATGCTTATCGAAATGTTTTAGGCTATCATTTTGCTCGATATCCGATTTCTCGATGAATTTGTACGATCGGATAACGATCGTGAAATTTCATTCGAGCGTCCGAAAAATTCATACGATTCGAACGATCGAATACTTTGGTTGAGCTAATTATGGGGAATAATAGTAAATTTGCCCCTTAATGTCTCTCATGGTATATAAGTATTTGTGACCGTATACACATAAAAAAAATATAAAAAAGACATTTCTATTAACGAATGAGAACAAAATCTGGTTAGTGCACAAAAAAAAAGAACTCCATTCTTTACATTAGGTAGGTAAGGGGGTGGCATCATTAGACCCCCTTTGTTTTAACTGAATGTAAAACATTGTGCAGCTTGCTGCTGCTATATAAATAAATTACAATCCCCTAAAATTGCCCCTGCGTAGATCACTCCTTTTGTTTGCACACAGTACTCAGGAGTGCCTGCTTATAAGACCTACACATTATACTATAAAGAATATGTGTACACATGATCAGTCCCACATCTCTGACTAAACCGTTTATGTAGTAGTCGAACTACTGCTAACTATGAGACTACTCCTAAGACCCACTCATCATACTATAAGGAATGTGTGCACATGATCAGTCCTACATCTCTGGGTAAACTATTACAGTATGTAGTACTTGAACTGTAGCTAAGCACATTATTAAGAGAGTGCTAAAAGCTAACTGGTGCAAGATTAAAGCTAGGAGGAGACATTGAAGCCTAACAAACATGGCAGGTAGGTGTGGCCTGCCAATAATTGCTATCAGCTAGACAGGAAGAGGGAAACACGAATATGAATCATAAGACAATGGCAAAACAGTAGGAATGCCCTTAACCAAAATTCCCACCCAAGCAGGTTACTACAATAAGAATAGCCATATCACCCGTAATGATCATATTTATGTTTTGCATACTTTTCTTTCGCTGGAATCATTATCAGTGCACCATTATATGTAATTTCTAAGAATTTCCAATTAGGAATCTGTAGTGTTTAACAGCAGCCCTTTTAGGAAATGTCTTCAGGGGACATTAGAGGGCACCCTCTATAGCAGGTCAGATAGTATCTTATGTCTTAGGGATGATGCAGTCATGTGGAGCAAAGCTGGCTACTTTTAATCTTGTTTGTTATATGGAAATAAACTTTGTTCTTATTGGTTCAGTATTGGTTTTAGAACTTGCATTTTTGTTGAAAGAATGAATCCTGTACTATAAAATTTTGCTTTCTGTCATAAATATCTATTTTGTCATTCAAATCTAGCTTAGCATGAAATAGTTAGTTACACTATGTCCAAGTTTTTTTTACATAATTCATTCTGTAAGTAACTTTACACATAAGTGTGTCTGTTACATGGAGGTTGTACATTTTTGAGACAGATTGATTGTTTAAATGTACAGAATGGAGTTTCTAATATGATATAGTTTTGTGCACTAACCCGATTTTGTTCTCATTCTTTAATAGAAATAAATATTTTGTCTATTTGTTTATCTTTGGATATGGTCACAAATACTTATATACAATGAAAGACATTCATTATGTGTGCTAGAGATAATTCTGTATACAGAGTGGATTTTAGGACAAACGGTACCCCATATTTATTCAGATACAGAGAGATTTTAGGAATGACGCAACAGAATCAAAGAAAATTTCAGAACATACCATACAGTCTTAAAATAATAGACACACAAAATCAGAAAAGTTATATATATATATATATATATATATATATATATATAAATTTTTTTTTTTTTTTTTTAAAAGCACTCCAACCAAATCTGCTCTGACTTCCCCCCCAATTTCTTAATTTATATTTGTGAAATTTTTTGTGCTGGAAAAGACCATAAAATCATGAAAAAATACAGATAGTACAATCATTTTAGATTTGTCATCAAAAACTGTGACTTTTTCGGATTAGACCCTCAAAACATCCAAATTTTTGGATTTTATTATTTGATTTTAAAGTGGATACATTGTATTGAACAATACAAGTTTATACCTTCAAATTAACTCGATCTCCAAACACACCTTTAATTTAATTTCTGCCTCAAAGACAGATGTCAAAATGCCCCCCTACCAGTTGAAACATAATCATTAACTTTAATAGCCAATAAATGTGCTAATTTGTTAGTAATGGTACTTCAAATGGCACCTGGATTCCTGCAAAAGAAATACTCCACATTTTACCTGGGTATTTTGATTTCAGATGTTACCAATAGGGATGGCACGAACTGTTCGCCGGCGAACTTGTTCGCACGAACATCCGCTGTTCGCGCTCGCCGGAAGTTCGCGAACGTCGCGCGATGTTCGCATTTTGGGTTCGCGTCAATTTGGCGCATTTTTTTTGCCGCATTTTTTTGCCCTCTCACCCCAGACCAGCAGATACATGGCAGCCAATCAGGAAGATCTCCCTGGACCACCCCCACACACCCCCTGGACTAAAAAAAAAAATGTGCATACCTCCCAACTGTCCCTTTTTTGGAGGGACAGTCCCTCTTTTGCGAGCTCAACCCTCTGTCCCTCATTTGTACTGGAAAGACCCTCTTTTTTCTGCACTGAACAGCCAGAAAAAGAAGCAAAGATTTGAACTTGGCTTTTGGCAGAGAGTCCAGAACAGCTAACAGGTGCAGGTAAGATACTTTGCAACACTTTTGACATACGAAAATAATGGATTTTTCTTTTCCCTTGATCCCCCTCTGGCATGCCACTGTCCAGGTCGTTGCACCCTTTAAACAACTTTAAAATCATTTTTCTGGCCATAAATGTCTTTTTTAGCTTTTAAAGTTCGCCTTCCCATTGAAGTCTATGGGGTTCGCGACGTTCGCGAACCGTTCGCGCGTTTGTCGCAAGTTCGCGAACGCGTCCGCGAACTTTTTTGCCGCGGTTCGCGCCATCACTAGTTACCAAAACATTGAAATGATTTATAAACTATATCAAAAACATTAGCAAAGAAAACACTGATATAATATTCATTGCATATTGTTATTTAGCCATGTGGGTGAGTCAAGGGCACAAGTAAATAATTAAATGAAGCAATAATTATTATGTTGTGCAAGCCAGTCTGCTACCATTTCCAGTAAAATATTGCTACATCTAGTATACTGAAAACAATTCCAGGAACGTATTCCCCTTTGGCAGGTGCATCATTAGTTTCATTTTCTTGAAAAATAAAATATAATGTCTAAGGCAAATCCAGTATTTGTACTGGGAAAACATGTTTTTTTCAAAACGCATCAGTTAATAGTCTTACTCCAGCAGACAGATTTTTATATATTTAATTTTGAAATCTGACATGGAGGTAGACATTTTGTCAATTTCCCAACTGCCCCATGTCATGTGACTTGTGCCAGCACATTAGGAGGGAGCAGATTTCTGGCAGGCTGTTGTTTTTCCTTCTCAATGACTAGAATGCATGCGTTTTTACTATTGAGTGCTGTTTTTAGATTTACCAGGCAGCTGTTATCTTGTGTTAGGGAGCTGTTATCTGGTTACCTTCCCATTGTTCTGTTGTTAGGCTGCTGGGGGGGGAGGGGGTAATATCACTCCAACTTGCAATACAGCAGTAAAGAGTGATTGAAGTTTAAAAGAGCACAAGTCACATGACTTGGGGCAGCTGGGAAATTGGCAGTGTGTCTAGCCTCATGTCAGATTTCAAAACGAAAATTTTGAGAAATGGATTCAGTGCAGAATTCTGGTGGAGCAGCACTATTAACTGATGCTTTTAGAAAAAAACATTTTTCCCATGACAGTATTAAGGTTTTAAAAAACATTTTTCCCATGACATCTTAAGGTTCTAAGATGTCATCACTCAGTAAACAGCAGGATCCATCAAACACCCAACACAAAAAATGATTATAAAACTGGAGTATCTTCCATCAATATGAGAAACAATAAGATTACCATTGATACAGAGAACAAGTATGACCGATTAAAGCTGCATCGTTATTGCATTCTGATAATCCCTATCATGTGAGAATTAAACCATAACTTTTAATGATAATTTAATGATAATGGGATGAATGCAGATGACCTTTTGTATTTGCCTATATGTATTTTGTGGTCACAGCCTCATTGCACCCCCAATTAATGGTTTTAAATTAGTGGTGAGCACAACTTTCCCTCGTTTTATTATAGTTCATATAGGAGCAGTGACCAGCTCCTTGTTATAGTTCATATAGGAGCAGTGACCAGCTTGTTGTAGCTCCCACCCCTTCCTAACTATAGTCAGGTGATCCCACTGGTGTCTAATAAAAGGGCAAATAAATGTTTTTCAGTATGAAGCTGTGCACGTTTATAATTCACGTATAGTATTGAAAGTGGACCTAAGCATGGCTTCTACTGTGGAGATAGCTGTTTGCTCCAATAATTTTTATTTGTGGACACAAAATATAGCAGTTAGGGCCTGTTTTGTGCAATGTGATCCTTAGCCTTTTAGTTGAACCATAATACCCTTGTATTTCACTATCTGTAATATTACACCCTTCAAAATGTTCTCTTTTAAAAACAAAAGAAATTATATTGGACCCTCATTGTGGTCAGTTTACTTATATAATATATCTTACACCTTATAATCATAATACTGATTCTACACAGCTGAAAACATGGGTTGTTTCTTTTTGTACTGCTGATTTTGAAACAATGAAATAGAAGCATTCTGTCCCCTACCAAACAGTTTAGCTTCCACAATGACTCACATGTTCCCTCCTCATCAAACATTTCAATTTCCACAGTGACTCACATGCCTTTTAATCACTTGGCTTCAACTACTGACTAGAAGTGACCCTTCATGACATTTTTATGGTTCTTCATACATCTTATCAAGAGTTACACTGCCTTTTGGATGGCATCATAATTTTAATACAATCTAAACTATTGAACATGTGCATTATAGATCCACTATATGTAAACAGTTAGACACTACTGTATGTCAGACTGGGGGCCCACTGGGGCTGATGCCTCAGGAAAACTAACTGGCCCCCCTTCCAAGCTGCAATCCCCCCGCATTTACCTCCTCCTTCTGCTTCTAGCATGCATGTGGAGGGGACCAGGAAGGAAGGTTTGGGCCGGCTGGGCCAACTGGATTTTTTCCCTGTGTCCAACCCTTTTTAGACAAAACTTTGTTACAATAAATGCAATCTAAGCTATCTATCTAACAAACAGATTAAGCATGTACCATCAAATGTATATGTGTAAGAAATTTGAGATTCTGTCCAGTCTACTATGTAAAATAAGAATAGCAGAAGTTCAGAGTTCCGTGATGTTTGGTCACTTAACTCATTTGGGAGTTCTAATACTTATATTTATATATGTATACAGTATATATATATATATATATATATATATATATATATATATATATTATCTACAGCAGATGGAACGTTTAGGAGAATGTAAAAAATTTCAGTAAAGGATAAAATATTCACAATGCGAAAAGTCATGCTTTTGCGTGAACAAATGTAATATAGCTTTGCCAACCTGGAAACTCTTTAGCGACCTCTTCTGACAGTGGAAGAAGGTTTGCAAATTTTATAGTTTCTGCCAGTGTGCAGAGAATGTAATAAAATGTCTTACTCAAAAAGTTGTGTTTGCTCCATAATATTGCAACACCTTCAAACACTTCTTAAAGGAGTACAGTATTGCTACATTAAGACAGTACTCTGGTTGAATGGCTTAGACTGGAGGACAGTTGAGATGAATGCCAATTTATGTGGATGATCCTGGATGTTTTTAAAAACTATAATAGGATGATATTTATATACATTTTATAACCTTGCTATATGAGCAAAGGGACAACTGAATACATTACTGCTAAAAACATGGCTAAAACCAAAAGATACTTATCAACAGTACCGATGTCCAATGTAACATCTCCTTTAATGGAGAGGGTTTCTTTCCCAAGCAGTCCATTCTGTCCCATTTTGTCACTGGTTTGTAGACCTTCCTTACAGGCTTCTGTTAGATAAGCAAATAAAGTCACTGAATATACAGCAACCAAGAGCAGGAAGCATTTCATCCTGAAAAATCTAAAATTGAAAGAGACAACAAAAAGCACGAAATTTAAGGAATAAGTCATTTTAATAACTGATTAAAAACACCAGTAAAAAAGCATAGAAATATAAAAATAAACGAATACCAACAACTTTCTAAAATCTCTTTACATGTAGCAAAATAGATATTTGTTCTTATGTGCATGCTCTTTAAAATGTCCTGTTTAGCATATTACTCAACAAGCAATGAGGTAAAAGAAGACTTTACAGTTACCTGCTGTTGGCTGATCAGATGAGAATAAGCAAGGGTCTTTCTTCCTTTTATAGTGCTTATAGGTGAAATCTGATGCTGATAAATTGCAGTTACACCCTGCTGCAAGTGGCTTTCATGAAAGCTATGTATAATGCAACATTCATAATCAGCTAATGCATTTACGCAATAATTTTACACTGTAAAACATTAGAAGTAAAATTTCTTAAGAGTTTTTTTAAACAAAGGCCCAATATAATGATTTTGATGATGTAATAAAACTGCTTTATGCATTATATTTCCACTGCCTTGAGATGTCACAGATCACGAAATCCATATTTTTTTTTGTTTTAAAGAACATTGGCATTTTACTTAGGGGCAGATTTACTAAATTCATGTGAAGGATTCGAAATTTGATCGAATTCTATCGAATTTGATCGAATTCTATCGAATTTGATTGAATTCCTATCCTACGTTTTGCCAATTTGCCCCCTTCGACCATCGAAAATGTAAAATTCGATCGTATCGAATAGATTGAGTTAAAATTTATTCGATCATTCGACAGTCAAATTACTTCCCCTTTAAAATTTTATTTGACTGCCTACTTCGCCAGATTGAACCTACCGAATTGTAATAGAAGCATATGGGAACACCCCATAGGCTTCTTTTCTAAGTTTTATGTTCGAATAGCAATTGCTCGATCAAATGATTTGATTCATATGATTTGTTCGAACAATCGAATGTTTTTTTACGATTTTATCAAAAAATTGGAAAGCGGCCAAAAAATCTTCAAATTTTTCTACGATTTTCTTGAATTTTCATTCGAAAATCTTAGAAAGGTTGAATTTCGAGGGCTATTTGCCCTTAGTAAATCTGCCCCTTAATGAATAAAAATATAATTTTAACTTTACAATATCCACTAAAGGTTTTCATTGGTCTTGAGGTTATTTGTAAATGCAATTGCTATTGAAAGCAGTATTTGTTTATTCTATTTGCATCTCTGGTTCTGAAATAATGTAGCTCTGGATGTTCTTCACAGCTGGCTTCTTTTACATTGTTCCAAACATCAGAACCAGCTGGACAGAGAACAGAAAGGGGCCCAGTCTTGAGCAATAGTTTTATTTACAAATAACTGTAAAACTATTAGAAAATTCTTGTATATTAGAAAATTGTTTATAATTACATATTTTATATTAAGCATAGTTTTATTTTAATCTCAATAAAATATTTGGTACTGGCAAAAATATTTCGCTATGCACCAATGCAATATTTCAAAATTGCCATATTCACATCAGTGATTCACCAGTAGTGATGGGCGAATTTATTTGCTAGGGGCGAATTTGCGGCGAATTCCCGTGATTCGCGCTGGCGAATAAATTCGCGAAACGCCAGCGAAAATTTGCCTGAACAAAAATTCGGCAAAAAACGAGTTGCGACTCGTTTTGCGAATTTGTTTGCCAATTCGCGAATTTTGCAAATTTTTTGGAGAAGCGAAACTGGGTAGATTCGCCCATCACTATTCACCAGTTAAGCCGGTCACACCCACTAATATCCTTTCATATTCCAAGGTAACTAAAGTATTAAATCATTTACAAATATGCTGATTTCAGTGGTTATCCAGTTTGGCTTATGGAAATACATGGCACCCACTACAAAAATTGCTTCACAAGGATCCTGTGCTGATATGTATTGCATCCACAAAAATGCACACATGTATACATAAGCAACTTAAAGCATCAAAAAAGGGGGGTCCGTTTAGTGCGGTAAATTTGACCAAAAGCTTCCGCATGTTAGCGCTGAGAATATTTTTCCGCCAGAATATTCGCAGCAACTAAGTTTACTAAACAGCGATGTGCTCAGAAGTCATTGCGATCAATTGCGGTAACTACGTTAGTGGTAATTTTAGTGAGTTGCAAATTTTCTGGTGACAAATTACGTTTGCAAATATTTATTCTAGAAAATAGTCTTGTTTTATGCGTTCGTAATGGCGTTAATTACAGCAATTTTTACTGTGACATTTATGGCCAGAAATGCATCTTCAAAACTCATAAACTTTATTGACTGATGATTATACCATCCAACAATATTACCAGAGTGTGTCATGGTCGGCACCCTAAACCAGAACAGATGCCAAGTTTCCTTGTCTCGGCTCGGCTTCACCAGTAGTGTGACCTCCTTACTCAGATGCCACCTGGACTTAACGAGAGGAGCAAGGCGAAGAGTTCTGGCAAGCAAAGGGGCAGTTAGGCCAAAGGTCACGGTACATTAGGGTGTGGCAACAGCGAAGTCAGGCAGGCTGGGTCAAGGCAGGCAGATAGCTAGGGTCGTCAGGCAGGCAAGGGTCAAAACCAGGAAACAATCAGATAAGGATGAGGCAGATTTGGTGGTCGTATAACAGGCACAGGTCATGATACAGATAACAGAATAGTCAAAGCCAGGCAGCGCGCACATACTAAGAAGCCGGTAGAGAGAGCGGCGCGGTGTGGTGGGCGTCCCCGCTGATGATGGCGCAGCGGGCGTCCCTGCCGGACCGGTAAGGTGCGAATCCTTACAGAGTGACACCAATCAAACATGTATGCATCATATAAACCGATACTTCATCCCTCCACAGACACACCCTTCTGCCAATAGAACTATATGAACAAGAAATCATACCAGTTATCTCTTTGTATCATTTAAATGCACAGTTTAATGTGAATTAAACTCCCATCGAGAATTTTGTGGCCAAAAAATAAGTTAACGCCACTATATAGATGGCGGTAAAATGTTGCCAATATTCTGGCGTTAATTTTGTCTTTCACACATTTTGCTGTTTAGTAAACCAGGGGTTAATATGTACGTATCGTTATTTTCAGCAGATGCTATAACTGGCGAACACATATTCTTGAAAAAGAAAATTCACAAATTTATATTTACTGCAGGTTGATAAACTCGTGAAAACATATTCTGTGATAAATTTTTCTATACTTTTTGAAAATTTGATTGAATTTCGAATCCTTCACACGAGTTTAGTAAATATGCTCCCAACCAAGCAGGGAAATTTCATGAGACAGCTGCTCACATCTTCAGATAAAACATGCCTTGCAATGATCTAATTAAGTTAAGTATACTTTAATTAGTATTTAATTAGTATAATAATTTGTTTAACATATAGTTTAAATGGTGATGTTTTGTGATAGATATGTAAGCATTAAACAAGAAGGAAAGCTTGTTCCACTAGGGTGTGGCAATATGTTAGGTCCAGGATGGGAAAAAATGCTGTGACTGGATTTACTTAGGGTACTTAACAGTTTGCCCTTAGTGAATTAAGCATTCCTTTTACTCTTGGCTCACTTATGGGAAAAGTGCACATTCCCACTGCACTTGTGGATGAACCCTTTAGGGTGAATAAAGCCATCGAACACCCTTTGTTTAGGTTTCTTCATGGCAGGAATTCACTCTAAAATATATGAACCCTTAATTACATTATTTTCCTCTAAACATTGCCTGGGTCAGAGCCAGAGCCATTTGACGTCCTCCAGATATTACTATGTTATATTAGTTTGCCTCCCCCAAAAATGATTATCTTTTGGAAATAAAAATTTGAAAATGAGAAAGTGGTTTTTGTATTGATAAACTATGAGAGTATTGGCATCTGCTCTATTTTATTATTTTTAAATGTATGTAGTTACTGCCTGATCATGTAGATGTTAGGATTCCTAACATGATACAAATATATTCTTTATATTTCTTTATCTTTAGGTCTTGAGCTAATGTAAAATAGTCAACTTGGGATTTAAGTGTGTCCAAGTGTTTCAGTATACAAATAACTATATACAAATAAAGCCCTTCATTAGTTCCTGCCCCTCACTGAATTTTAGTAAATTGGTCCTACAACAGTCTATGTCATAAAATGAAGTGCTTATTGAGTCTGAAGAGCATTAGCTCATGCACAAGACAATTGTGCTCTTACAAGTAGTGTTTCATGTCTCTGTAATGCAAATAGTTGCAATTGTGTTTGATGTTTATCCAATGTAAATTGTCCACTGCATACTGGGCACATATGAATCTTATGGTTTGGCTAGATTATTGCCAAGTCACTAAAACCCTAAAATCATAAATACCATGCAGTATAAGAATACCATTAGTATAAGAATAAGTACAATTTATTCAGCAGATAAAGTTTGGCTATTTATCTCACTTTTCTGTGTCTCTGTCCTAACCATTTTATTTTTATTGGACATTAACATCCCGAGAAAAAAAAAAACTGGGCATGTGTCATGTACAAGCATAAATGTATATCTGCATTATCTGCCCATCAGTTCAGATGATGAAAGTTACAGATGAAGCCACTTTGGATTGTGCATTTGACACAGAAAAACTTAACTCATCTATCCCAATTATCCCACTTAGCACAGAATATTGTGCCACAGCATCCCATCCAATTAAAGATTTCACCATGAAAAACAATGGTGCTTTGGTATGCTAATGAAAAGGTTAAATGCATTAAATGAGTTAAAGGGCAAGGAAAGGCAAAGAAATAAAATCCCATTTTTTACTTTCTTTAATGAAAAAGAAATCTATCTCCAATATACTGTAATTAAAAAATGTGTACAGTTTTTATAAGAAACCTGACTGTATGCAGTGAAATTCTCCCTTCATTTAGTGCTGTGGATAGGAATTGTCAGACGGTCCCTAATGTCTGGCAGGGAAACAATCATATTTATGAACAGAAGGGGGGGCCCCCGCCTTACTTACCAGCCATGCAGAACTCAAGCAGCTTTGTTTTTTGATCATTTATGACGATCCCTAAGAAGCCCAGACCACACTGCGCATGTGTATGTAGTCTAGTCTTGCAAAGATGTATAACAAAGTTACAAGATGACAGCCCCCTGTGGCCAACTTTGAAAGCATAAATCATTTGTTTGATTAGGCTTGTGGTGCAGTAAGTTCATGTTTATGTTTAGTATACAAAATACACCATTTCTACCCTTATTCTATTTTACACGTTCCTTGTCTAAGATAACTTTAGATAATACAGTTTCTTCAATTAACCCCGAGTAATGACGCATTTAACTAAAAAATCCCAATGGCTGCATCTGTAAGTATAACTATATTTTCATTCATATACAATTGTAACAACTCACCTTGTTGGTCTAGTGGTGCGGCGGGGACCCCCGCAATGCCATTGGTGGGGACGTCCACCACGCTGCTCCTCTTCTCCTGCGCCGGTAACTTAGGGAGTGCGCGGTGCACATCTTCTTTATTTATAGGCGCATGCGTGCTGATGTCATCAATGGCTAGAAATTTAAAGTATTTAAAGGAACATTTTGGATTCTCTCATTGCCTGTTATACTCTAGGTTATTCTCCTTGTGAGTTCCTGGTGCCTTGTGCTGTAAAGCTTCTGACTCTGATTCCAGTTGTGACCCCTGTCTGTTTTGTGACAAATCCTGACTTCTGTTAACTGACTATTCTTTCCCGTACCCCTTCTGATTGATCCCTTGGTTTGACCCTTGCCTGTCTGACCCCGCCTGATTTGACTACGCTTTCTCTCTATGTCTTGTACTGTGACCTTCAAAAGACTTTGCTTTACCGCCATGCCCCTTTGCTCATCCAGAACCCTTTGGGCTCCTCCCAAGGTGAAAGGTGGCTGTTAGAGGCAGAAGTAAGAGCCGAATACAGGGTGCTTAACATTGGTTCTGGTCTTGGGGTACCGACCGAGACATTATAACAGGCCAAGATGGATGCCTAAGGTCACTTTGCCACTGCTCCTTCCACTACTGAAGTGCTCCTCACCACTCTTCTGCAGGGCTTGGAGGTTCAGGAGCAAAAGCAAGCACTTTCTTGCAGATTTGACGCTACGCAACAATCACCAAGTCCTGTAGTTTCACCTCCTGTTGCCATCCAAGAGGGTTCTTCTGCGGTGATGGGTAATATACATAAATCCCACAAACCGAAAATTTATTTCCCTGATTAATGTAATGGGGATAGACCCAAATGTTTTGTGTTCGAGGAGGCATGCAAATTGTACCTTGGCTTTTTTCCCCCCCCCCACTCTTTCCCTAGTTTTGAGGAAAAAGTGAGGTTTGTAATGACCCTGTTACAGGGTGACCCCAAAATTTGGGTCCTAAGATTATCTTCCTCCGACCCTGCACATTTTTCCCTTGAAGCCTTTTTTAACGCTTTGGCAATACTTTACGATGACTTGGATCGTGCCTCTATAGCCGACTCTGCGATTCGTATTGCACCAGTTGGCTGTAGAAACTGGCTGGAATGACATGGCTCTTCGCAGCCAGTTTCGGTAAGGGCTCTCTGATGCTGTAAAAGACAGCCTAGTAAACTATCCTCTATCTACTAATCTGGATGATCTCATGTCTCTAGCCATCCAAGTAGATAGAAGACAGAGGGAGAGAAGGGGTGAGTGGGGTAGCGCCATTCCAACTGTGTTTACTCATGTTAAATCATCTAACCCCCTCAGCGCCTCTACCTCAGGTTGAACCCATGCAACTGGGTATCACTTGTCTAACTCCTGTGGAAAAGGCCCGCAGGCCGTCTCTGGCGCTCTGTATTTACTGTGGGGAAAAGGGGCATTTTCTCAACCAGTGTTCTAAGAGGCTGGGAAACTTCAAAGTCTAAATGGAGAAGGGGAGCACCGTTTGGGTCAAGAAGTTTCCTCTCCCCAATTTTCCTCTGAGATAATGGTACCTGTTAAGTTAAGTAAGGTTTAATATTTCTCTAATACCCGCTATTCCTCCCATGAAAATCTTAGCCATTGACAAAAGCCCTTTGGGTTCCGGTTTGGTAACTCAAAAGACTGTGGCCTTGTCCTTGTGCATTAACAACTTGCACTCCGAGGAGTTATCCTTCTACATTATCAAGGGATCTTCTTCTCTAATTTTAGGGTTACCTTGGTTACAGGTACATAACCCACATATTGACTGGGTAACTGGGGAAAATAATGCATTTGCGAACTTGAGAAATGCACCTTTGAGGTTTCCTCTGTTCAATTTTTGGGGTTCAATATGTCCGGTAAGGGTCTTGAAATGGATCCCAGGAAGGTTAAATCTGTATTGGACTGGGCTCAGCCTCTTTCTTTACGTGCTACCCAAAGGTTCTTAGGTTCTCATGGTACCTGTTAAGTTAACCATGGTTTTCCAGTCAATATTGTTTCTGAAAGAGGGGTACAGTTCATTTCTAATGGCGAGCATTCTGCTCTTTGGTGGGGATTGATTTATTATTTCTACCGCATACCACCCTCTAACCAATGATCAAACTGAAAGGGTTAATCAGTCCCTTGAACAATTCTTAAGGTGTTATGTTTCTGACAACCAATCCTCTTGGGCTGAACTATTACCCTGGACAGAATTTGCTCATAATAACGCAACTCATGCTTCTACTGGTCAATCTCCATTTTTTATTGTTAATGGTTTACATCCCAAAGCATTTTCTTTTTCTGGTTCATTATCCACTGTACCATCTGTTAATTCTTCTGTCAAACAATTTGCCAAAATCTGGTCCCTTTTTGCAGCTACAGCTGCTCAAAAAATAGCAGCTGATAGGTCTCATAGGGAAGCCCCCTCTATCAGGTAGGAGACTCTGTAGAGTTATCCACAAAAAACATCATACTTAAGGTTCCTTCGCTCAAGTTGGGACCAAGTTTTATTGGTCCAAATCTCATTACTGAAATAATCAATCCTTCTTCTGTTCATCTCAAATTACCTGACAATTTTAAAATATCTAATTCATTTCATCTTTCTCTTTTGAAACAAGCCTCACAGTTCCGTCCACAATCCTTTCCTCCACCAGTGTTGGCATAGGGTCAGCCTGAATTTGTAGTCCAAGAGCTCCTTGACTCTCGCCTTGTGTGGGTACATTACAATATTTTGTACAATGGAAGGGTTACAGCGCTGAGGAGAACTCTTAGGTTCCTGTTTGTGATGTGAGGGCTGATTGTCTCAGTAAACAATTCCACCTTAAGTTTCCTGAGAAACTTGGGGGTCCAGTGGCCCTTCCTCGAGGGGGGGGTTAATGTAACAACTCACCCTGGTGGTCTAGTGGTGCAGCGGGGACACCCGCTAGGCCGCTCCTCTTTTCCTGTGCTGGTAACTTAACGGCATGTATCTTCTTTATTTATAGACGCATGCATGCTGGCATCATGACGTCAGCACGATGAGCAAAATTTAAAGTATTTAAAGGAACATTTTGGATTCTCTCATTGCCCATATAGGTTATTCTGCTTGTGAGTTCTTGGTGCCTTGTGCTGTAAAGCTTCTGATTCCTGTTGTGACCCCTGCCTGTTTTGTGACAAATCATGACTTCTGAAATCCTGACCCTGCCTGGTAACCGACTATTCTTTCTCGTACCCCTTCTGATTGATCCCCTGGTTTGACCCTTGCCTGTCTGACTCGGTTTGTACTCTGCCTGCACCGACCCCGCCTGATTAGACTGATTTCTGTTTACGCCTTGTACCGTGACCTTCTGCCCAAAAGACTTTGCTTTACCGTCGTGCCCCATTTGCTCATCCAGAACACTTTCCACCTCTCTTATTAAGACATGGCGGCATTCAATTAGCCGAGGGAATGGGATCCTCCCGAGGTGAAAGACGGCTGTTAGAGACAGAAGCAAGAGCCGAGAACAAGGTGCTTAGCATTGGTTCTGGTCTTGGGGTGCCGACCATGACAATAATAACATCATTATATTTAGCCACACAGGACAGTGTAATGAGAAAGCAAATCTAGAAGGTATTGGGAGGACAAGCGTAATCAAATTTGTGTCTGCCAATCTCCTATAAATAGGTTGCATAAAACAATTAAATCTGAAATGAAAACAAAATTGTCTGCCTGCAAACCCCTGTCCTTATGGGTAAGGGATAAAATATGCCAACCACACCAAAGAAACACAGCTTCTATTCAACATACAGTGTTATTGATATCAATTTATGCAGATTATTGCAGATTATTGCTGGGGAATATAGAAAATAAATGAAAAATGGAGAGGAGGAGATATTTTAAAAGAAACTTTAAGGAGGCAAAGTAAATGGATCCACCTCATAGAAATGCTAGAACCTAAGGGATTAAACATAGACTTTAACCTTAGGGCTTTTCTATGAATAAATTGATATCAATAACACTGTATGTTGGATTCTATTTTTAGGAGTAATTCATGTATATATAAATTCAGTGATGGATAAAAAATAACAACTTCCAAATTATTGATAAAATTCTTTTACAACAATTTCAACTAGTTGTATTGAAGAAAATCTGGTTGAAGTATTTAAAATCTATTTAAAATCCATTGAAAAGTCTTTTTTGAAAAAAATCCAATTAAAATCATTTTTAATCTCTCATGGAGCTTTATAAAGATAAGAAAGACAATAATAGAGTTTTAGATGGAAATCAGTTGTATTTTTGGAACAGGACATAGGCTATGTAAAACGGAGGTTTGCCATGGTTAGAGAGCATAGTTACGTAGACTGTGAGTATTGGAATGTCTCCATGGCAACAATCTCCCTATAAGAAGCTGAACAGTTGCAGTAGGACTATCGCAGCCTCTGAGGAGGTCAGAGAACTGATGAAACGCGTCAGGCAGATCGACAAACGAGCACTCAACATCACATCTAAGCACCCCAGAAGGAACAGATACGCAGTGGTTATGCAACGCGGGCCAGAGCAAAACCTCTGCCAAGCTGCAGGTGCTCATTTATCTATAATCCACAATTGTGAGTGTAGTTTAAAAAGTTTTATTTTTTGTAATTATAAAGATTTTATGCTATGTTGCTGCTCCCTGTTTAAAAGTAACGTAGGACTGGATGTGCGGACTAGGACTAAAGATATTTTGAAGGGCTCCTCATATACATACTTAATTGTTTCTTGTTATCTGAAGCTGTGCAGTGCAGACTACTTACCAATTGAATAGAAGTTGTGTGATTTACTCAAAGGAGCCGGCATTTAAAGGGAAACCTCAGGACTCTCTGGGCATACCTATTGTATTATTGAACTTATTTTTCTCCACACCAAAGAAAGACTCATATCTGGTGTGTTCCTAGTATCTCAACATAATTATTAACTATGTGCAACAGCAAATCTAATACATTTTTATTTACACTCCACTTCAGTTAAAATACCCTACCCAAGACTATAAGATTCTCATTTATCCATGTCATGGTATATCTAGTATAAGTAATTCTAGAGCAACTGGACTTGCTGAGTAGTCATTGAAGACTTTTCACTACTCATCCGAGCAGTCAAAGTCGAAGCCAAGTCAACGTTTTTTTAAATGGCTTTTTCAATTGAAAATGGACCTATTCCAATAGAATAGGTCCATTTTCAATCGAATAAAAATCGTTCTAGTTGTTCGAGTGCATCATTCGAATCGAATGATTAGAACGATTTTGCCCAAAATCGAATTCTTGGAACTTAGAAAATGTTTCAAGACAGGTTTTATGAGGACCCCCATAGGCTAAAATGGTAGCGAAGTGTCGAAGTGGAAGGATTTTAAAGGGCCAATACTTCGAAAATTAGACTTGTCAAATATTATAATTTTTGCTATTCAAATTGAATAGTAGCCCAAAATTACTTATTTTAATATTCACTTCTACCCTTATCTGACCCTTATTATTATTGATATATCTATATATATTGAATAAGCCAGAAAGTTGAGTGCATCATTGAGGAATAGTGGAACGATTACACTCAAAATCCTTTTATACCTGTATATTTTAAGCACTTGTTAGATGCCAGACGGGTATTTGAAATAGGTCTTCATGCCTGGCACTTAGCGTTATGATATACTGTATAGATAATGACTAAAACCATCCCTTTGTTTGGCATCCTGAGTTTATGACATGCTTCTGGCATGCATGGGTTGTAATTTGGGTTTTACTCTCTAGGATTATAGCAATAAATAGAAGTTTTGTCCTATTCAACTGGATTTTAATTGCTATTACATGGCTCTACGTTCATTTTCAAATGACGTTTTTGTTGTGGTTATATCTTTTCTTTTTATGTTTTCAATTAGTTTCACTAAAAGTATACTGTGGCATTGCTTCCTTTAATCCATTTCCTTGTACTTTTGACAGGCAAATCTTTTCATCCATGGGTTAGAATGATGCTACCTGTTGATGATAAACTCCTGCAGTACCCGGAGAGGAGATTTGTGTCGAGTGGAGAAGTCCCCGCATCTGTGCTAAATTCCGAAAATTCGCTAGCGAAGGACATCAACTTGTGCAACTTCGCACCCTTACACCAGGCAAAGTTGCGCACTGACGAAGGGATGTAACTACGCTAATTCACTAAGATGAAAAATTTTGTGAACATTACCTCTTATGCTAGCCGTTACTTCTCCAGGTCAGACCTGTTGAAGTTCAATACAATATATAGGAGTTTGAAAAAAAAACTTGACATTTTTTCTAAGTCCCAAAAACGCTGGCTTTTTTTAACCTTTTTTTGGGTAATAGTCTGAAAAAGAGCAAACTATTTTTTGGGGTTACCCTAAAAATAGTATGGCAACTCAGATATACAATGGGCACATGTTTAGGGCAATATGACAACTTTATTTTATTTATTAAAGGTTTCCTGGGCTTGTGTAGTATAATGTAGTGGCTGTAACATATTACTCTACTACTCTATTATATGCTTAAGTTCATGCCGTATGCAAATTAGGCATCGCTAGTGTAAATGCGCTTTGAACTAATGGTAGCACTACTTCGCTAACGTTCACCAACCTGAGCGCAAATTCACGAAGGCAATGCTAGCGCATTTTCACGCTTTAGTGAATTTGCCCCTTGGAGACGACTGGCACTGGCTGGTGTAGGAATCAGGTTTATTAAGGCCTTTAATTGACAGACTGAAAATACAGTAAATCAGAGGTAATAACTGAGTGGACAAGTGCTATACAGGTTGCCTTTTAGAAAAAGTAGGCAGCAAAAGGTTTAAAACCTTCTGTGGCTCAACAAGGTAATGCAGGTGTAGACAAGGACATACAGTAGTCCAGGGAATTATTACTGACAGAGCCTAACAGGTACCACCAAAATAGAAAGATATGATAAACAGACAGATCAAGAGGCTTCAGGAGGCCGATGTTTAAATCATCAAAAATTGATTGGCTTTATTTGAATGCTTACAGGGATTACATGGGGGGTTATGGACACCTCTAACGCGTTTCATGCCCCTAGTCTGGGCAGTTCATCAGAGATAAACAAAGGTATCACTAAATGTTGGCCAGTAGGGAGAGACTGGCTTGCCACGAGGAGCTGCTGTCAGAAGGAGGAGCGGTGTTTTCCGATTGAGCTCCGCCATTACTGCGACCAAACATAGTAGCAGACAGATCAAGAGGGCTTGGTTAGGATGTCCAAGAAACACAGAATTAATGTAAACTGTAGGATGGTATGCCTAAAAAACATTTTGGCAGAATATGAGTATCCCCATGTGTATAGAGGACAGGAACACAAGTAAGCCTTGAACTACACTAGTGTGTTGTGCTCTGTACCCTTTGCCACTTATTTAAAAGAGAGCAGTTTACACTTGCCATGAGAATATGTTGAATTCAGTTTTAGAACGAGCTACATACAGAGAGGAACACATATGATCAGTGTAATGAGTAAATGGAAGTAACTATCCTGGGGGAAGTAATAAATGACACAAACAAGAAAATTTGCATACAATTAATGCAATTACAATGTAATAGTTTAAATTTGACAGTTATAACTTTTCATTGTACTTGATGCATCAGATAAAGCTGTATTGGATTCTATACATGAGGCAGCTGTATGGCTAGCTCAGTTTTGTTGCTTGACATCTGATCTTGACTGTACTATCTGCATAGTTAGAAAGGCCTAAACTAATATTTAATATTTAATATGGGGGCCAAACTGATATTGATTCCATCTATTAGAAGCAAATCTATATATTACAGTTAATAAATATAAAAATACATATAATAATATAATACAGATATCACATATCTCCTAAATGTATGGGGAGTCTCAGAGCATGTCACCAGGTGAACTCCTGGAACATCATAGCAATATCAGCACAACATGGCAGAGTGCTATATGAATAACATTTACATCCATCCTTGATGAGATTCAGAAGCAATATCCCATGGGTAACACTGGATAATTTCAGATCATCATTCACCAGTTTTATAAAATTGTCACTGGAGATGTGGAATACAAGCAATTATGAACCAGACTCTAAGCTAAAACACGCTAATCCTATTTTATGCTGACAACAACCACAGGAGGACAAATGTAATACCAACATCTTTACTTTTGCAGTACAGGTATGGGACCTGTTATCCAGAATGCTCAGTTTTTCCAGATAATTTTCCGTAATTTGGATCTTCATACCTTACATCTACTAGAAACTCATTCAAACATTGATTAAACCCCATTGGTTAGTTAGATTAATTATTTCTAGGGATGTACTGAATCCATATTTGGTTTAGGCCGAATCCCCAAATCCTTTGGGAAAAATTCATCTGAATACTGAACTGAATCCTAATCCTAATTTACATGTGCAAATTAGGGGTGGGTAAAGAAAAAAGTGTGAACTTTTTTTTACCTCCTTGTTTAGTGAATAAAAGTCATGTGATTTTCCCTTCCCGCCCCTAATTTACATACTTTATAAATAAGGATTAGTATTCCTTTCAGCCAGACACAAGGATTCAGCCAAATTGGAATCCTGCGGAAATACGCCGAATCCTGTCTGAATTCATTGTTTGAATCAAGTGCAAAGTACTATTCATTACTACAAGGAAAAAGGAAATCATTTTTGAAATTCTTAATTATTTAATTATAAAGGAGTCTGTGGGAGACGACCTTTCCGTAATTCAGAGCTTTTTTCATTTCCATGTGTTTTAATTGTGGTTCTGTGAGTCTCTCAGAAGTAATTGAAGCACACTGGCTACTTACTGTATAAGCAAAGATTTTTATTGCATACATAGAATGAAAAAGATATACATTACCGAATGAGCAAATAAGCAAGCACCCCCTCTCTGCAACTAAGACTGGGAGATCCCAAACAGTACGCAGATGGAAGGTCTCAAACGGTGCACAGAGGTCCTGTGGCTGCACTCGTTAACCCCACAGGCGAGATCTCTTCTGACAGAATGTAGACTCCTAATTTATATACAGTAGGCTTAGCAAACAATGAGCTCATATAGTAATTTAGTAAGAAGATATAATGATTTGGTTAATAACAGATCTTGATTCCCATGCACTCATCAGGATCTGGGCAGAGTCCCAAAAATCACATCCAAAGCAGAGATCTTATCTAGTAGCTGAATAGCATATTGTGCCCTTAGCTACAATAAAGAAGAGTCTGATAAGGGCTTCAGAAATCATAAACATATTAGATAATACATATGAGACATCTAGAAATTCCCAAAAAGTCATAAAAAGAACCAGTATTAAGTCCAATAGTCATACAAAGAACCAGTATTAGGTCATTGAACATCAATCTTGATTAACGTCTTCTTCTATAAAGCTTCATTATGCAAGAGTGAGGTTGCTTTGTGTATAAGTATTTTGGGTTCAATGCCTGTATCTTACAAGAAGCTACTGGGTTCAATAAAAGTACTGTATTCTTGATCAAAAATCCCTCTCTTTACACCATGTTTTGCCTCCTGTGAATAAATTCATGAAACTGCTGCAAAAATTCACAATGAAAAATTTGTTGGTCAAGAAAATTGTCATGCGTCAAAAAAATAAAAAAATAAAATTGACTTTAATGCACTTGGAAAAAATAGTCACAAGTATAAAAATTGTCACTGGTCAAAATTGTTGCACGACAAAATTATTTTGAAGCCCATTGACTTCAATACAGGATTTTATCGCTGTTTTGCAATTTTTTTACGTTTCACAAATATTTTCTCAGTTTCACAAGTTTTTCAGAGAAAGGGGATAGTTTTGTCCATCACTGATCATTGTGTTAATATATTGTATACTACTCTCTTTCTTTCTCTTATTATATTATTATTATAATAAAGCTTAGGCTGAAACCTTTAGGGGGTTATTTATTAAAGTCAGATTTTTTAGGGCAGAGACACACACTCAGATTCGGGGAGATTAGTCTCCTGGCGTCAAATCTCCTCTTCTCCAGGGCGACTAATCTCCCCGAACTGCCTTCCCGCCAGCTAGAATGGAAATTGCCAGCAGGATGGCACTCCGAGTGTTTCGTATTCTGAAGTTGCCTGAAGTTTACTTTAGGCAACTTCAGAAAATGAATCACTCCTAGTGCCATTCCGCCGGCGATTTATATTGTAGCCGGCGGGAAGGCAGGGGAAGGCAGTTTGGGGGGATTAGTTGCCCCGAAGAAAAGGAGACTGGTCGCTAGGCGGCTGATATCCCGAATCTGAGAGTGTGTCTCTGCTCTTAAAGGGCAAAACATAATCTTTTCGTAGAAAAAAAAAGAACTCAAATTTTTTGTAATTTATTAAACCCATAGGCTGCTAAAAGTTTGAAAAAATACTTCACTTACTATAACGTCTTACTATGACATCAGTGATGTTACATCTTTGAAGCAAACAGTGTTTGAAGTATTTCCAGGAATAATTGACTTTTAGTCTCCCATGATAGGTGTGTCTGAGAGCAAAAAAGTCATATTTGCTGGGGATTAACTGAAATCAACATTTCTGATGAAAAATGTGGTCTCCGAAATATCCATAATCTTAAAAACTATCTGCTGGATTTTCTTAGAACTACGATTTTATTTGTAGAGTCATATAATATAAAAAAAAGAACTTCATAAAAAGTCCTGTGAAGTAAGGTTTATATATGTTATTAAACTACAACACAAATAAATGTAACTAACTTTTTTTTTGTTGCAAAGCTTACAAACAGATATAAACTGAAATATTTCACAATTTACTCTCTGCACCACTACATGTAGTTTTGTTTAAAGTTAAATCAATCTATCACCTACTTACAGATGCAAAGTAAAAATAATTTACTTATTTACAAACTATATGACTGACAATGTCACCTACAAATATCTATTACAATTACATAAGCACCAAGTATTATGAATGATAGCTGATACACAGTTATTAAATGTTGTATTGTTGTTTTCCTCTGGATATTATTTGCACAATTCACATTTACAATATTGACTTCTTATTATTTCAAAACAAATTCATTAGTTTCACAGCATCTTAAGCACTAAGGGGCAAATTTACTATTATTCCCCAAAATAAATTCGACCAAATTTGCAATTCGATAAGTATTCGACTATCGAATGCTTATTGAATTGTTTTGGGCTATCATTTTGCTCGATATCCGATTTCTTGATGAATTCGTACGATTCCACGAAAAATTTGTATGATTGTTATTCGACCAAATTCGTTCGAACTTCGATCATTTCACGTGAATTTCGTAAATCGGCCCCAAAGTCATGCAGTTAAATAAGAACACAGTTAGGGGCAGATTTACTAAATTCACATGAATAATTTGAAGTTCGATCGAATTTTAATTAAATTTGATTTTGAATCTTCGAATATGCAAATTAGGCAAATTCGACCATCGAATAGGCACATTTGAATAATCCGAATATTCAAATAAAATTTTATTTGAATATTCGACTATTCGATGGTCGAATGACTTCCCCTTAAAATTTTTATTCGACGACCTATTTCGCCAAAACCAAGCTACCGAATTGGCAAT
>CM044444.1:37194399-37224466 GCA_024363595.1 Xenopus borealis | reverse complement strand
GACAAACTATTTAATCAATGCAAGCTATTTAATTAATTTTAATTAATTTGAATAAAAAAAATATCATTAACAAATCTTGTTTTGAAACTAGCAACTGTTTTGGTGGAATTTTCTAAAATTCACAAACTACAAGATGATGGTAATGACATTTTGTATCATTCCATCCACCTTCTACAGTCAGCTCAGCACAATCTTCATCTCCATCATTGTTTGGCTCATTGCGAAGCCACCTTGTATAATAGATATTTCTTCCCTTTACGTCCATAAAAACTCCTTCTTTTTGTATGTCATTAATTCCAAGATATGCATTACTTTGCCTTGCTCTTACAAGGTTGAAAATTGCATTTGTTTCTTCATCATTCACAGGAATAGGCAAAGTCCCTCCAATACGGCTACACTCATTCCTGGCAGTGTTATAATCTGTTTGTTTTCCATTAGTGACATAGATTTTATTTCCAGCAGATGCAATTACACCACTGTATGAAAAGGCTGTCAAAAGACAAAAGATCAGTGAATATGGATGGAACTTATTGGATAGATAAGGCAGAAGAATGCAAAGATATTCCCATGTATTTCCTGTTAACCAGCTAAATTAGGTCAAGTGTAGTGATGGGCGAAAAATTAGCGAAACGATGCCTTGTCTCGTTTTGGATGCTGGCGCCCATTTTTTAAGACAATGGCAATGGGCGCCGGCGTCCAAAATGAAATGCGGGTGACTTTTCACCAGGCCGATAAATTCGTCCATCACTAGTCAAGTGCGGCACAAGAAAGATTTGCAGCCATCTTGCTTCATAGTGTGTGCCTAGTTTCTCATGTAATATTTTAGGCCGATATTCAACAGCACAATTATCCTGCTGAATAGTAAATTAGCTCTTTTTTGCCTATATATATATATATATATATATATATATATATATATATATATATATATATTGCTATCTCAAAAATATATTTGATTTAATGAAGCTGATATATTTAATTTTTTTCTATAGAAATACAAATTTAGACTAATTTCAATTTACTGGAATAGCAGGTTGGTTTACTTATATGAACACTTTGTAATATACTTGCCTTTCCTCTGAGTCTCAAGTCTAGACTGCAAAGAGCTCAGCCGTCCATCTAGTAAGGATATTTGGAGTTTAAGAGTTTCCACTGCTAATAAAAAATAAAAAAAAATTTAAAATGTATGTGGATATTAATATACTTTGTTATTCAGTCTATTGTGTTTAAAAAAGTGTGCTTTTGTAAATAGAATAAAATATAGTAGTGATTCAGTAGTTCCTTTTACGAGACTCTCATACAACAGACAGAAATTCATTAAGTTATTGCAATTATTCCTTGTGAACAGGGTGAGCATCTAGAAATATTGTACTACTGAACACCAGTGGCCAATGGACACCTTTGCCCCCTTGTCGGTCCCCTACCTCTATGAATCGCATGCTGGAGTGTTGATGGCATGTGTGCTGTAAAATCTCCCCCTTGATAACCAGCTGCAATAAGCATTATTGTGGATTTGATGGGCCCCAAGGGGGTGGGGGCACTGGTGCAATTGCACCCTCTGCACCCCTGGAAATTACACCACTGCTGAACACAAAATATTAAAACATCTTCACCCTTTTCATCAATTTGTTTTCTTATTATTCTATTTCTCTCAAAGACCCCAGAGTCATTATGGGGGTGTAACCTCTATTGCCATGCCCTTATTTATGTAAATAACAATTTCATGTCATATTACAGAATATTCTACTTACACTGACCATATTAAACAGATGGTGTAATATAAAAACTGCAGTTTCTCATTCTGACTTTCAACATTAAATGTTTAGTACCTGAAGCAGAACTTTCTCCTCGGTCACCCTTTGGACCTGGTGGACCCTGTTCTCCTTTTGGCCCCATCAGCCCAGGAGTTCCTTGTGGCCCCTCTGGACCTTTTATACCTTGCAGGCCTAGAAATGAAGGAATATTTTTATGGGGTGCTGTTTATCCCAAATACATTCTGTATACAAAATTATCCCTAGCACACAGAATGAATGTCTTTCATTGTATAAAAGTATTTGTGACCATATACAAAGGTAAACAAATATACAAAAATACTTATTTCTATTAAAGAATGAGAACAAAATCTGGTTAGTGCACAAAATGATGTAATTATTTTATAGACTCTGTTCTGTACATTTTAACAATCAATCTGTCTCACAGGTATAACCTCCATGTAACAGACACACTTATGTGTAAAGTTACTTACAGAATGAATTATGTAAACAATTATGTAAAAATATACTTGGACATAATATATGTAACGCTTTTTTGGGCTATGTACAGCACAAAGGATTAAGTGTCCAGCTAGTGATGGAAAAGCATGGGTTACACTGCGACCTACACACCAGGGCAGGGCCTTTGCCAGGTGGAAGATATCCTTTAGGAGGTAGTATAACTAAAATACCCAGGCAAACTGTACAATAAAATAAAAATGGGCTTTAAAACAAAATGAATGTTTATTACCATAAAGCAATATCCACAGGTTTAAATACTCACACAGGAGCTTTCATAGAGAGTAGCAGATGTTACACAGGAGTAGTAGAAATGTTAGCAGATTTCCATACAACACATCACAGTAGGAAATATTCCTCAGAGTCAGGATAGTCAAGGTACATCAAATCCAATGCAAAGTGCCTGTTGCTGTAATGTGACTGATTGGAATACCAAGTAAAGCCGGATAGCTGCTGCTAAGTCCTAGTCCCTAGCACAATGATATCCCTGCACTAGAAGCAACACAGGGGAAGCTTTGTAAGGAAGATATCTTCCTGCTAACACTCCTGTTGGAACATAGAACTGTTCATACTAAATACAGCTGACTATCTTTCTCTCTCTAGAGAGACAATTACAGTACTTCCCTGCTCTTGCTATCCTTCATTCACAGGGTGGCCTGGATCACAGTTGGAGGTCCAGTTAGGGCATGTGGCTTACTGGGGCCTTGTGGATCCCAGGCTCAATGAGCAACCAGCCTGTTCAGTACCAGCAGCCAAAGAGGAAGTGGCCACTCCTTTCCAGCATTATAAAACTGTGTGGCAGTAAATGGTCATTACACTCTGGGCTGTAACTATTGGTTAGAAGTATACACTTGTTACATAAACTTCTGCCTAGTGACAGAGATCAGGGACTTAACTCCATAGGTGCCAGATAGAAACCTATGGGTCCCTATATATATAATAGTGTAACTAACTAGTTCATGCTAAGCTAGATTTGAATGACAAAATAGATATTTATGACAGAAAACAAAACACAAAACAGATAAAATAACCATACTGTGAAGCAATACTATCAGTCACATTACTGAACCAATAAGAACAAAGCTTATTGCCATATAACAAACAAGATTAAAATTTGCCAGCTTTGCTCCACATGACTATATCATTCCTAAGGCATATGCTATATGGCCTACTATAGAGGGTGCCCTCTAATGTCCCCTCAGCTGTAAAGTATTCAACATGAACAAACATTTCCTAAAAGGGCTACTGTTAAACACTATGGTTCCTAATTGGAAGTTACAAATGCTGCACTGATAATGATTCTACAGAAAGAAAAGTATGCAAAATATAATAATTTTAGGTGATATGTCTATTCTTATTGTAGTAACCTGCATTCCTGTTTCCCTCTTCCTGTCTAAGCTGAGAGCTATGATGGGGCAGGCCACACCTACCTACCATATTGTAATAAATCTTATGAGTAGTCTCATACTTAGCTGTAGTTCAACTACAACATAATCGGTTTAGCCACAGACGCGGGAGTGATCATGTGCACACACATGTGCACACACATTCTGTAAAGTAGTTGCCACCTGTCCGGTTTTGACGGACAAAAGGGGTCATTTATGAAGGGGCAATTTTAGGAGATCATGATTTGACAATAATAACGACAACACCCAGAATTAGAAAAGCGCAATTGGGTCTGAGTTTGTGCCAATGCAATTTTATGCATTGAATACTCACTCACAAATGGGGAAATTCACTAAGAAGTGAAGCTGCGCTAGTGCAGCGTTCACTGCACTTCGCCTGGTGAATTTTCTCCAGCGCTTGTCTAATTTATTAAAAAGCGAAGTTGCGTTTATCTAAGCGAACGGAAATTGCGCTAGCGAAAATTCGCCAGGCCAAGTGCAGTTGCGCTAGCGAAGGCTAATTTGCATACAGCGGGAACTTTGAAGCTTGAATAGAGTATATGTTACTGTTCAAACATTACACTACACAAGCCCAGGGAACCCTAATAAAGCCTAATCTAGTTGTTTTATTGCCCTACACATGTGCCCCATGTCTAGTATATTTGCCCTATGTAAGGAAATATGGGGGGAGCAGGGTACCCACAAAAAATTTTTCGTTCACTTTCTTTTCTATCGCCCTACGCTAAGGAAAAAACGCCATCGTTTTTTTGGGACAGAAAAAACTCAACTATTTTTGGACTTAGAAAAAAATTTCAACTTTTTTTTTACAAAATCTCCCCTTTCTACTCTATTGCACTTCGCCTGCTCTAACCTGGTGAAGTGAACTCTGGCGAAGGGGCTAACGTTCAGAAAATGACTAACAGTGAATTTGCGAATTTTCGCCCCCTTCGCCAGAATGTAACTTCGCCAGCGTTAGGGTGCGAAGTTGCGCTAGTCTACCTACATCGCTGGTGAATTTACGCCAGCGATGGACTAAGTAAATTTGCGAAGTTACGATTTTCACTAACGCTGGCGAATTTACGCCAGCATTAGTCACTTCTCCCTTTAGTGAATTTCCCCCAAACTGTTTCACTGCTTTTGGCAAAGCTGCCATATTGATGAAATGAAAGTTATGTAAACCAAGAATGCCTTATAAGGCATACACATTATACTATACAGACTGTGTGTGAGTCCCTAGTGTCTGGAGAGGTTGCCAAACGAGCAGATCTTATCCCAGATGCCCACTTTGAGTGGATGATGTTGGTCTGATCCATTCATGGGCCCTAACTGCTCTTTCGGCAGCTTTTATTGGCACATTTATGTCCACCCTTTGTCAGCCACTGTAGACAATGGGGACTGACACACAGTCTGTATACTACAATGTGGGGGCCTAATAAACAGTTATAAATAGTTAGCTGTAGTTTAACTACCACATAATTCCATGTTAGCAACATGGCAGTGTTGTCAATAGGGATGGCGCGAACTGTTCGCCGGCGAACTTGTTCGCGCGAACATCGGCTGTTCGTGCGAACATCGGCTGTTCGCGCTCGCCGGAAGTTCGCGAACGTCGCGCGACGTTCGCCAATTTGGGTTCGCCTTAGTTGGCGCTTTTTTTTTGCCATTTCTCCCCCAGACCAGCAGATACATGGCAGCCAATCAGTAAGCTCTCCCTCCTGGACCACCCCCACACCCCCTGGACCACTCCCCTTCCCTATAAAAACCGAAGCCCTGCAGCATTTTTTCATTCTGCCTGTGTGTGCTTGGAAGAGATAGTGTAGGCAGAGAGCTGTTAGTGATTTCTGGGACAGTGGATAGTAAGTTTGCTGGCTAGTAATCTACTGTTCTTCAAACAACTGCCATCTAGCTGTGTGAGCTTGTTCACATTCTGTCTAAATATCAATAATATTACAGTGTCCACAACCACCACCTGAGTGACTTTTTTCCCTTTACAGCACAAAACGCAGCGCTGTGTCAACAATGGATTTTTCAGATACATTTTTGCCCTTGATCCCCCTCTGGCATGCCACTGTCCAGGTCGTTGCACCCTTTAAACAACTTTAAAATCATTTTTCTGGCCAGAAATGTCTTTTATAGCTGTTAAAGTTCGCCTTCCCATTGAAGTCTATGGGGTTTGCGAACCGTTCGCGAACCGTTCGCGAACCGTTCGCAATTTTCCGGAAGTTCGCGAACATGTTCGCAAACTTTTTTTCCACGGTTCGCGCCATCCCTAGTTGTCAAAAGCAGTGAAACAGTTTGTGAGTGAGTAGAGCCTACCCATGTGTGCAGGACTGGACTGAGATTCAAAATAGGCCCTGCCATTCCTGCTACAGAGCAGCCCCCACCAGCCCACTTAATAGTCACTTTCTATGGTAACTTACAGCAGCCCATCTGGCATTTGCCAAAACACACAGATTACCAGTCCAGGCCTGCATGTGTGAATGTTTCCCATATGGATTAATCTGGTATTTGGGGCTCAGTAAGGCAACTGAGTGACCCACTGGTGGAAGGAGTTCAGCAGCACAGTCTTGTTGCAAAAATCTGACACTGTTGTATGATATGTACCTGGGCAAGGAGCTGCGCAGTTCAGATTTGGCAGAATTAAGTATAAAATGTCCCCAGGGTTCCCACCTTTTCTGCAAACAAAATACCAGCCTTCCTATATATTTATCTTTTTTCACTATTAATAACATTCTGATCAGCCAGGCCAGTAAAACACCAGCCAGGTGGCAACCCTAAATGTTCCTAATCACCAAGGCTACACATTGTACTACATAGATATCAGGGGTCATTTATGACTGCAATAACCATGTTTTTTTAACCACAATTCATCACATAATACAGGTGCAATTGCCAGGGTGAGATATGCCTAGGGTTGCCACCTGTCAGGTTTTGACCCAGACAGCCCAGGACAAAACTGCCTGCCCAGTTTTTCAAATCTGGTGATATAATGACATACTGTAGTGCTGATCTCAAGTGAGCAGCAGCAGAGCATATTAGTGACCTCTTATGGAAGTCTGGCTTTGAATATTGCCTTGGGGTGAGGCTGGCAAGGTCCTGTTTAGTTGATAAAATGTGAATAAATGCTGTGACTATTTTCTGGCTCCTGGTGTTTCATTACGTATGTAACAATATATATTGTATATATATCATAATTCATTCTGTAAGTAACTTTACACATAAATGTTTCTGTTACAGATTGGTGGACATGAATCAATATTAATTAATGTAGTTCCACAAAGTATTGTCTGGGCACACCACTATTTGTTGTATGCACTGGATATAAAACCTGTGTGTTCTTGACTTATGGAGAACACAACCCAAAATAAATAGTTTTTTAAATCTGTTTACAGCCCAATAAATGTAGAAAGATCACCTGTTTTGCAGATATCTAATGAAATTGTTCAGGCACCTATACATTCATGAAGCAGTAACAGAGTTATTTTCCCTATTGTTACATCCCTTAATTAAAACAAGTTCTTTCTATAACTATATCTACATCTAATTTAAGCATTTACAGTAATCATACTACATACCTTGCTCTCCTTTCTCTCCTTTAGCTCCAGGCAATCCATTTTTGCCTGGAGGTCCCTCTTTTCCCATGGATTCACAAGAAATGAGAGCGCATGCTTGTTTTTCAGGATCCTTGCTCATCTGGGCACTGATTGCTAATATTGATACACCACAAAAAAGAGCAAAAGTATGGAGAAAGTACATCCTGCTTCTTACCTTAAGAGGGAGATAAAAATCAATATGGGGTGTATGTATGAAGTTGCAGTTTCATTGTATGAAAGTTGTATACAAATATTTGATGTGACATTAGCTAGGCACCAGCATATGATTCAATATTAAGAATGAAATAATTAAGTTATCCATTGAAACAGTAATTTGAAGATTTTCGTATAGTATAACTTACCTTTGTCTGCTAAAAAAAGTGAATAGTTATGAAATGATTAGACTTGGCTATTCTTTCCCAGTCCAAATTAAACTTCTATCAATCAGCTGAATTTCAGAAATATATATATACATATACACACCAAGTGCAAACAAATAGCATGATTGTGTAGTTTTATTTGGTTAATTATGTCTAAGTCTTTTGACAATAAACAAATTGACTTCTTGGGAACATTGGTAAAATGATACAGTATAAATATTTCCTTGAATAATATTTTATTTATTTTGGCAAGCTAATTCAATTCCATTTAATCTATAAAAAAGTTTATGAATTTATGAAACTATTAAAAAGGGCACAACTATTTGTTGTATATTTTTTAAATGTGCATAGAAAATAAAATAATTTCCTTCATTGCACAGAAAATAAAATTATTTCCTTCACTGCCATTGCAGCAATTATTAGTGGTTAATTAGAATTCTGGGTTAGCATCCTTTACTTCATTAAGGGCTTTTATGAAATCAAAGACATTCAAATTCATGAAATACTTGATTTGATCTTCCTAAACACTGAAGTTCTTCTAACCCAGGGATCTGCAACCTTGGCTCTCCAGCTGTTAAGGAACTACAAGTCCCACAATGCATTTGCCTTTATGAATCATGCCAGACTCCTTCATTGCATTCTGGGACTTGTAGTTCCTTAACAGCTGGAGAGCCAAGGTTGCAGATCCCTGTTCTAACCCAAAGCACAACATATGGCCCACCTGATTTAGTATCCTTCTCCCTCTGTGATTTGTGCAAGCCATATGACTCTAAATGTTCTATTCCAAATCATTGCCATACTTAACCTAATGGGGCAACTGCTGCACTTGTATGCTAATCTAGCTAATCCTCACCTCTGAAGTAAGATACTACAGTCCTGTCCTGCTACTAGTGTATGATAAAGGCTAGACTGCATCTAAGTTAGCAGTACCCATGAGTGTGCAAAATCAGCACAATGAGCAAAATCAGCATATCTGCAGAGAGTGCAGTTTTTATTTATAGTATGTTGTGTAACAATGTGATGTTGTAAGTACCAAAATGGTAAGCTGTATGTGGTTATATGGTTTGTGTGATACAATTAATTAAATGTAGCCATTATCTGTTGGCTTATTGTTCTGGTTTTACACCATTCCAAATTTGTATACAAAATGAAGTGATTTTCGCTATAAAACCAAGATAATTATATAACTCAATCAAGCCTGGTGCATCAAAATACAGTACACACAAGAGCACTTTCAATGCAAATAGCATGAACGTTGCATCTACAATGTTCAGCAAGGCAGTTGTGTTCTGAGTTCTGAAGTACAGTGTTTGCATCCAATTTGTTGGGTGCAAGTTTAAATCAGTTATTCAGGCAACCTGACGTGGGAAAACTGGATGAAGAAGTACTTATTCAAAACTGCATTTGTATCCAATTCACTGGGTACAGGTCTGGTGCGCTTATTGATGCAACCCAATGTGGGAACACAGGAGTTTTTTCCCTAACCTATTTGAAGTATTCCCAGTGAGTGTCTCAGCTGACACTTATATTTTAGTTTAATCTTGTTGCATACTTTGTATGACTCCAGGTGGCTAGTACAGCTGGCAGATCCCAAAAGTGTTGCTGACAAGTCATTCCATTGCTCACATGTAAGCTCAATTTGTAGGTCCTGTTCCCATTTCCGTAGTATGGTATGTTAGTAGTGGTGGATGCTCCAGTCTGAGAGCATTCCTCTGGGGGGGTGTCACAGCATCAAGCAGCAGTTGTGGGTGCGGACCTGGGCTGGTGGGGCCCACCGGGTTTTTTCCCGTTGCCCTGCTGGCCCAGTCTGACCCTGCTCCCCCACCATGGTGCATAGTAGTTCTACTTTAGTCAGTTGCCATTGGCTTGCTAAGGAAATGTGTAAGTCTGTGATAAGTAAATTGTTCTTTGCGTTCTGTCCTCACCACATGTTACCCTAGGTAGTGTGTAGCTTGACATACAGATAAACTCCTAAAAGGTATCTTTTTATTAGTTTAAAACAAACAAAAAGAAAACTCACAAGATATGGCAGACTATCAAGCAAGATTTATATGTAAACAGGCATGCGTCATTTTATAACATTGATTTGTCCAATGCTCCTCTAAATAAGTAAGTCAATTTGTACAATTCCATTTGTGCGTTAACCAGGTTTTTCCAGTGATGAATGTTAGGTGGTGAATCCAGTGCATTGGAATGTTTTTTTCCCATAAAACAGCAGAAGTCTCAATAAGTCTCTAGTACAGTTCAAAGGGGCGACTGAATGTACCAAACCCAGTAAGCTTATTCTAGGATCTAGGATTCTTGAAAGACATAGCTCCTCTGCCATGAAGGCTGTAATTTGTAACCAAAATACCTGTATATGTTGGCATTCCCACATTTAGTGCATAAAAGTACCTGTATCCCTGTTACATCTTAAGCAATTTGGGGAGGCCAATTTCCTCATACAATATAGTTTCCCCAGGGTGAGGTATGTTTTATACAGGATCTGTCCCTAGCGTCTCTGTATGGTGTCTGTTATTTCCTCCCATTCATCCTGATCCAATGTTGGTGTAATAGATTCCCACTTTAGTTTTATCCATGGCAACGGGTCATATATATTCCCTACCAGTGCCATGTATAGACAGGAGATTAGTTTTTTTTTTTTAGATGGGTTTAGTAGGGATTTTTCGAGTGTAGAGTATATTCTGTGATTTACTTTGGAATTGCACTTGAAAGGCATGTCAAATCTAAAAGTATGTGTATAAGGGTATACACATACTTTTAGATTTGACATGCCTAAAAGTATGTGTATAAGGGTATATTTGCTAGTTCTTCATTCAAGAATGAACCTTCATGTAGGAGGTGTTTAAAATTCTTAAAGTGGACCTGTCACCAAGACACAAAAATCTGTATAATAATCTTTTCAAATGAAACATTAAATCCAATTTCTATTTTTTACTAAACCATTCCTAACTGTTGTAAGCTCATTTTAAAATATCAGCTGTCAACCAAATATTGTCTGCCTCTCTTTTATGCCAATGGCATAGAGGAGGGGCAGACAATTACTTTCACTTTCCATTTAGCACTTCCTAGATGTCACTGCTCTCCACACATTCCTCCATTCTCTTCACTGTTTAATTGTGTAGCCAGAGTATGCGGATGGACATCAGGTCCCCAATTCTGGTAGGTCCCCCATTCTGGTGCACAAACAAGATTCTAAGATGATCTAATGCTTTCCTTAATGGCAATGTCCACAAAATGGCTCCTGCCTGCTTGCTATAATTTTTAATTCAGAGACTGAAGGAAACACGAATCATATAATGTATATAACTCCCGCACTTGCCCATAACAACACTGTTGGTTTTGAAACTGGGCTAATGAGCTATTAGACCATAGAGGAGACTCCGGTGATATATTATTTGAGTGGGAGTCTACTGATTTCTGTGACTGGTCCCATGCTTTCTGTAAGGGTTGGCACCCTATTAAACCAGGAAGTCAATCAGAGGGTTGGTCCCATGCTTTCTGTAAGGGTTGGCACCCTAAACCCAGAACCCATGCCAAGCACCCTGGTCAAGGCTCGTACTTCTGCCTATAACAGCCGCCTTTCACCTCGGGAGGAGTCCTAATTGGATGCTGCCAGGTCTTAAAATGAGAGGTGCAAGGCGAGGGCTTCTGGGCAGACAAAGGGGCACAACTGTAGGCCATGTCTTTGGGCAGAAGGTCATGTTACAAGGTGTAAAGCAAAATCGTAGTCAGATCAGGCCGGGTTGAGGCAGGCAGAGAGTTAACATCGTCATGCAGACAAGGGTCAAACCAGGAAGTCAATTAGAGGGTTAAGGCAGAATCGGAGTCGGTATTCAGGCAAAGGGTCAGGATACAGCAACTATATACAAAGCACACGGCACAAGGAACAAATACCTATAACGGGCAAAAAACACTAGCCCAATAGCACTTTAAATATTTGAATTTCATGCCAATGCTCGCTGACGTCACCACGCCTGCACCTTTAAGGGACCCGGAAGAGCAGCGCGCGCCTTAATGAATCGGCGCTAGTGGCGCAAGAAGATAGACTTGGTGGGTGTCCCCGCCGAGGGGGCGGCAAGCATCCCTACTGTTCCCCCACTAGACCACCAGGGTGATTTATCAAATTACCCCCCCCCTCGAGGAGGGGCCACCGGACCCCCAGGTCTCTCAGGAAACTTAAGGCGAAGTTGTTTCCGGAGATGGTCAGCCCTAATGTCACCAACTGGAACCCAAGAGTTCTCCTCAGGACCATAGCCCTTCCATTTGACCAAATATTGAAGCTTACCTCGCACAATGCGAGAATTGAGGAGCTCTTGGACTTCAAACTCAGACTGATCTTCAACCAACACTTGCGGAGGAACAGACAATTGACGGACCTGTGAAGCTGGTTTTAAAAGAGACACATGAAAAGAGTTATGGATTTGGAAATTGTCAGGCAGTTTGAAATGGACAGATGATGGGTTAATTATTTAAACAATGTGATATTTACCAATGAATCTAGGCCCCAACTCTTCTCCAAGAGAAGAGACTTTCAACTTAATGTTCCTAGTAGACAACCAGACAGGATCTCCAACCTGATAATTGGGTGCTTCTCTACGAGACCTATCAGCAGCTTTTTTTCTGAGTGACTGTAGCTGTAGAAAGAGAGTTATGCACCTCAGACCAAATTTTAGCAAACCAATTGACAGATGAGTTGATAGAAGGTACAGGGGAAAGAAGATTTGGGTCAGCACACACTCCTTAATGTTGTTTGGTGCAAATTCCAATAGTAGTTTTCAACAACGGACAACACCGTTTCCTTTCAATAAAAAGCCTTTATTGTAACATGGCTATGACCAGCGATACAGAAACATTTCAAGCCACATCCTGGCTCTTTGTCAAACTAACTGATACAGTACATTAGTCTGACTTCCTTTTAAAAATAGCACCTTCTAGTGTACTTAGATGGGTATGGTCACATTCTCCTTAAAATCATAGCACACATCATTGGACAATGTTACATAATGTTGCAATTTCAAAGCAAATGGATGTATCATTGCAATTATCACTTATCTGTTCATGTTATTCCAACACCTCTCTTGATCATGTGTGCAAAATAATCTGTAAGATATAAATATTAAAAACAAGAATAAAACAACAATTCATTTTAAAAAATTGTCTGAAGATCGTATTCTTTGTTCAGGCCATTAGGGGTTAATGTTTCCAGGTGGCAGATCCAATATGCCTCCCTTTTAAAGAGTTTCTTCACTCTATCGCCCCCTCATTTGGGGTGGGGTACGTTTTCCACCACCTGGAAGCATAACTGTTATACCCCATGGCCCATCTCTACAAAATGCCCTGCTACAGCCTGTTCTATATGCCTCCCTTGTCAAGAGTTTCTTCACTCTTTCTCCCCCTCATTTTGGGTGGCGTAGGTTTTCCACCACCTGGAAGCGTAACTGTTGTACCCCATGGCCCATCTCTACAAAATGCCCTGCTACCGCCTGTTCTATCTTTCTTGTTTTTATGGCCGATTTGTGTTCAATGGTACAGGGGAACCAGAAAAAGAAAATGCTTTGGGATGTAAACCATTGACAATGAAGAATGGGGATTGACCAGTAGAAGAATGAATAGCATTACTGTAAGTAAATTCTGCCCACAGTAACAGTTCAGCCCATGAGGATTGGTTGTCAGACACAGAACACCTCAGAAATTGTTCAAGGGATTGATTAGCCCTTACAGTCTGACCATTTGTTTGAGGGTGATAATGATAATTTGATACCAAACAAAGAGCAGAATGCTCACCAAAACTTTGAAACAAATTGTACCCCTCTGTCAGAAACAATTGACAGGAAAACCATGCAACTTAAAAATGTTAGAAATGAATAATTCAGCTAATGTTTTGGCAGAAGGAAAGTGTGGAAATTAAGTGTCTCATTTTACTAAACCTATCTACCACCACCCAAATCACTCTTCCCATGAGAGGGTGGAAGATCAACAATAAAATCCATCGAAAGATGGGACCATGGTCTGTCAGGAATTGGTAGTGACCTCACTAACCCCGTGACAGATTTCTAGAGGATTTTGACCTCTGACATACGGGGCAAGAATTGACAAAACCTTCTTGTTTAAAGGAAGGCCACCAAACACTGCAAGACAAAAGAGATACTGTTTTGGCGATGCCAGGATGTCCCGTCATCTTAGAGTTATGGGCTTCTCCCAAAACCCGTTCCCTCAAATTTTCTGGAACAAACAATCTCCCAGGGGGAGTTTCCACTGGGTCAGAAGACTGGACATAGGATAATAAGGTGGTAAGATCTGACCCCAGAGCTGCCACAATTAATTCACCTAGGATGAACGGTAGAAGGATTAGATTTGAAACTCCTAGAGAGTGCATCTGCTTTGGTGTTTTTGGATCCAGGTCTAAAAGTGATGGAAAAATTAAACCAGGTAAAAAATAAAGCCCATCTAGCCTGCCTAGGATTCAACCATTTGGCAGACTCGATGTACAATAGATTCCTATGGTCAGTAGTATGTTTAGTCCCCTCCAATAAGTGTCGCTATTCATCAAAGGCCCATTTGATTGATTTGATTTGAGCCAACGGTTCTCTATTACCAATGTCATAATTGGCTTCGGCCGGTGAGAATTTTTTTAGAGAAAAATGCACTTGGATGCACCTTGTTGGTTATCGGATGCCATTGAGAAAGGACTGCCCCGACTTCTGAGGCATCAACCTGTACAATAAAAGGAAGAGCAGTATCAGGGTGACGAAGCATAGGAGCAGAAACAAACTCCTTTTTAAGGAATTCAAAAGCTTGAATAGCCTCGGTAGGTCACATACTTGGATCTGCAGCTTTTTTGGTTAGATCTGTAATTGGAGACAACACCACAGAAAGGTTTTTAATAAATTGACAATAATAATTAGCAAAACCTAAGAATCTTTGGACTGCGCATAGAGAAAGAGGTTGAACCCAGTCCAGTACGGCCTTAACTTTCCCAGGATCCATCTCCAGACCTTTACCGGAGATATTGAACCCCAAAAATTGGACAGAGGATACCTCAAAAGTGCATTTCACAAAGTTTTGCAAATAAGTTATTCTTTCTTAACCTGAGTAAAACTTCCCAGACATGTTTCCAATGGTCATCCAGGTTAGAGGGAAAAAATAGAATAGCATCAAGATACTGTATACCCCTACGAATAACCCCAGCAGGTCCCGGAAGATATCATTGACAAATTCCTGGAACACTGCGGGTTTGTTGCAAAGACCGAATGGCATAACTAAATATTCATAGTGGCCATCCCTGGTGTTAAATATGGGGATTATGGATCTGTAAACAGGGTAATCCCAAAATTAGAGGAGAAGAAAAAGGATAACCTTTCAGAATGTACATTGTTTGTGCATACAGTTAACTCCACAGTTTGTCGGGTTACAGAACCAGACCCCAAGGGACTCTTATCAATGGCCAAAAGTCTCATAGGAGGGATGAGGGTTGCTAACGGAATATTATACCTTTCTGCGAAAGCAGCATCCAAAAAATTCCCTGCCGCCCCTGAATCGACAAAAGTGGTTACCTTGACAGAGCCCGTAGGCCAGGTTAATTTTACCTGAATCAAAATCCTAGAGGTAGACTGGGGAGAGGGGGTAGGGGTTTTAGCTCCAGAGGGGTTGACTTCACCTTTAAGGGATTTAGGTCTGTTCAGAGAATTTTTAAGTCCCTCGATAGAGTCAACGTTTAAAGCTTCCAGTAGTGGGGTTGGATTATCAGAATCAAAACGTGTCCAGGTGTGTGCCTGGCACAGTTGAGCAGTTAAGTAGTACAAGTGGTAGTTCGGGGCTACCATCCCTAGTTTTGAGATTGGTGCATTTAGTGTATTGTGTGACAGTGTGGGATTTTTATGGGCCCATATGAAAGGGAAGACAATCTTGTTTATGTTTTTGGTATCTCTGTGGGTGTGTTATGTACTATATATGTAATCTTAGGTAGGTATATCATTTTTATTATATTTATCCTTCCTATAAGGGATAGGGGCAGTTTATGCAAGTAAGTTAGGACTGAAGATAGTTCTTGTATTACTGGCTGGAGGTTGTGTTCAATGAATGATAAAGGGGATTTTTCTATGGTAATTCCCAGGTATTTAAATGTGTTCATCTGTTATGGGCAGTCTGGAGGTAGCGTTATGGGGTTATGTTCATCTATTGGGAGAATTTGAGACTTGCCCCAGTTGATAAGAAGTCCAGAGAACTTACCAAACTCAGATATTTTTGAAGAGCAGATTTCATGGATGTCTCACGGGGGTGTATCGTCTGTATATAACAATATCCATTGTTCAGTGGTTTTATATCTAAGGCCTGTAATCTGTGGAGATGTTCTGATTAATATGGCAATGGCCAGGGAAAATAGTATTGGGAATAGGGGGCAGTCCTATGTGGACGTGAAGGATTACCATTAACTTTGATTTGGGCCTTAGGCTCTTTGTATAGTAATACATTTTAATGTATTAGTGGCCAAATTCCATTGCCATAAGTACTCCCCATAAGTACTTCCATTCAATGGGAGTAACGCTACCTTTACTAATATCTTAATTTCAGTGTTTAACAAAGATATGGGGTGGTAGGAGTCACATTTAATTGGATCCTTGCCAGGCTTAGGGATTACTATTATAGTGGTTTCAGTAGTAGACTGTGGTAGCTCAAATTTGTTAAACACTGAGTTGTAGAGCTTAGTAGTTTGGTTACTACAAATTTCACCTTGTGCCAGTACCAGTCAATTGGCAGCCTATCCGTACCCAGAGATTTTTGTAATGGTATTTGGAGTACAGCTTGTGCTATCTCATATTCTGTGAGTCTAGGTATAGTCTCTGGTCTTTCTCTAGTTTTGGGAATTGGATGCTCTTAAGGTATCCATCTAGTTCTTGGGCATCATATTGTTGCCTAGATGTGTACAGGCCCCTGTAAAACTGTTCAAATATTGTTACAATTTGGTTGGTAAGCAAGTGGTTTACCGTTTTTGCCACCAAAAGCAAAAGTTCTGTGCCAAGAGTACAGTATCTGCTTTTTGGTAGCATTTATTTTTTGGAGTTCCAGTTCTCTTATAGGTGCTATATAGGAGGTATGGGACTGTGTGGAGGGTGGGATGTCTACTGATCTTCTGCCTGCCTAGCTTGGTGCTCTAATTCTTGGTCTTTCTCTTGCCCTTGTGCTTGAGTTTTTACTATAGCTGCTATAAATACATCTAGTCCTCTACTATGTGCTTTGAAGGCCTCCCAAACCACTCCCTCCCCCACTGATCCCTAATTTTCTGCCCAAAACTGGCCTATTGCTTCTGATGATTCTATGGAGATCTGCTGATCTTTCAGCCATGTGGGACTCAGGCTTAGGGGATAAGGGTGCCAGTGACAGCATTAGTGGAGTGTGGTCTGAGTGAGCTCTAGGCATGTAGTTGACCTCTCTTACTTTTGACAGCAGGTCTCCTGAGGCAAAAGCTAGGTCAATTATGGCAGTGATTTTCAACCTTGTGCCTCCAGCTGTTAAGGAACTACAAGTCCCACAATGCAATGAAGGAGTCTGACAGCCACAGTCAGGCAAATGCATTGTGGGACTTGTAGTTTCTTAACAGCTGGAGGCACAAGGTTGAAAATCACTGAATTATGGATCTAGTATGACATGTAAAGGTGTAACATGAGAACCAGACTTCCTGGGGGTGCTTCCATCTCCATATTTCAGTTGGATTGTGGGATCTAGCCCAGTTAGCTAGTCCAGTGTGGAAGTATAGGGACAGGTGTTCTATTTATAGTTGGGTCTAAGGTAGAGTTAAAATCACCCATTATACAAGCTGCGGCAGGTGGCATAGTTGAGATAGCTGTTTCATTATTATTTGCAGGACCTCCTCTGCAAAGGGAGGGGAGCATACACATTCACCAATATAAGTAGTTGGCCTGCTATCATACATGCTACTATAATAAATCTGCTGATGTAAGGGTGGCCATACACTGAGAGATCTGCTCGTTCGGTCAATCCAGCGGATCTCTCCCCAATATGCCCACCTTGAGCTGGTCCGATCGTGGGCCCTAGGGCATAAACTCAAGGGATGAAAACATAATTATACCTCTTTATAGATCCCTAGTAAGACCACATCTGGAATATGCAGTGCAGTTTTGGACTCCAGTCCTTAGGAGAGATGTAAATGAGCTGGAGAGAGTGCAGAGACGTGCAACTAAACTGGTTAGAGGGATGGAAGACTTAAATTATGAGGGTAGACTGTCCAGGTTGAGTTTGTTTTCTCTGGAAAAAAGGCGCTTGCGAGGGGACATGATTACACTTTTTATCCATAAAGAGGATCACCGCACCAGAGGCCACCCCTTCAGACTAGAAGAAAAGGACTTTCATTTGAAGCAGCCTAGGTGGTTCTTCACAGTCAGGACAGTGAGGTTGTGGAATGCACTGCCGGGTGATGTTGTGATGGCTGATTCTGATGGGGCCTGGATGATTTTTTGGACAGACATAATATCAAAGGCTATTTTGATACTAAACTCTATGGTTAGTATAGCTATGGGCATATATGGTTTGTGTGAAAGAGTGGAGATGTGTGTGTGTGTGTGTGGATGCTGGATTTTAATTTGGAGGGGTTGAACTTGATGGACTTTTTTCAAATGAAATTTTAGATTTTAGTATCACTATAGTCTTGGATATTATGCTTGTCCAAGAAATCATCCAAACCCCTCTTAACCTTTTACCTGCGAAAAACGTAGGTATTACATTCTTGCAGGGGAAAAGCCCCAACTGCCAAGCCAGTGTCATAACAACTGTGGGAGCAAGGGGTGTTATTGGGCCAGGGTCCACACCTCCTCAGAGCTGAAATTTCTGCACCAGGCCTGTGCCCCTCTAGTTACGTTACTGTGCCAAGCACATAATACACATGTTCTTCGCTGTAAAGAGCTACTCTCTGCACTAGCAGCGTTTGCTACTTCTGCGAAGGACTCCGGTGCTCTCCCAACCCCCCAAGCACTGGAAAGGTATTTAAACATTGGCTGGAAAAGTTTATATAGAGTGTGACTCATGTGTTAGATGCTGACGATGACATTTATAGGGAAAGGTATGTGCCCCCTATATTAAACATAAATCATGGGGAGGTCCCAGTATCTTAAGTTGAGAGTGCAGAGGGCAATGATAATGGCCAAATACAGGACAACCATTGTACAAGATACCCCAAAAGGGACAGAAAAGCCGCTCAGTGCTTAGATGACTATGGGGCATGTTTACTAAGATTGGAGATAAATATCTGGAGAAATTTCTGGAGATGTTGCCCATGGAAACCAATCAGATCTTTGCTAACTTATAGGTGGCTGTTTAAATCTAATTGCTGATTGGTTGCTATGGGCAACATCTCCAGAAATTTCTCCAGATATTTATCTCCAATCTTAGTAAACTTGCCTCTATGTACTAAAGCCAGATTGTAATGATCAGATATTGACAAACATTGATTACTGTAACAGAGCACAAGATGCACCACAAACCTTTAGAGAAACCAGTCACTGATATGGCTTAATGCAATGAAAGATGAAATAGATTCACTAAAAGAGAATGATACGTTCACACTGACAACCCTACCAGAAGGTAAAAATGCATTGGGGAGTAGATGGGTCTATGCAATAAAAAGCAATGCAGATGGATCTGAGACATACAAAGCTAGATACAGTGAAGTAAAGGGAATTGATTAAATGGAGACTTTTTCTCCAACTGCGAATTTTACTTCTATACTTCTACATGCATTTTGATGCAAATGGACAGTGAATGTCAATATGATTTTTTTTTAAGATAATCACGGTGCAATAGTTCTGGTAAAGAATCTGGTTTGCAGGTGCAAACATGTTGATATCAAATAGCATCTACTTAGATCTGTACTAATTTAGGGAAAGATAACTCTGGAGTATTCCACCACAAACAAATTGGTAGCAGATGGTATAACTAAGCCAATGTCTAGTTTAAAGTTTAAAACAGTGTCCTATACATTTATGCTAAATATGTCTTTCTGTAATATTAGAGCAAGTGGGGGTGTTAAAATATGTATTAATGTTTGTCCTCTCATACAGAACCCATAGTAATCTGATACTGACAGTGTTATGTGACATGTCTTGTATTGCTAATGCAGAAGTGTTAATAATGTTTTTTCTTATTGAAGCAAGAGAAGCATGGTGTGTGTGTGTGTGCAGTTTCTCCTCTGTGTAAAGGAAACCTGCAGGCTCACGTGAGACTGAGCTATCGGTTATCCCATCTTGTAAAGGGATACTGTCATGGGAAAAATAGTTTTTTTTCAAAATGCATCATTTATTAGTGCTACTCAGACTTCTGCACTGAAATCCATTTTTCAAAAGAGCAAACATATTTCTTTATATTCAATTTTGAAATCTGACATGAGGCTAGACATTTTGTCAATTTCCCAGCTGCCCCTGGTCATGTGACTTGTGTCAGCAGGGTGTTGCTTTTCCTTTCTGTTTTGTTCTGTTGTTAGGCTGCTAGAAGGGGGAAAGGGAGGGGTGATATCACACCAATTTGCAGTATAGCAGTAAAGAGTGACTGAAGTATATCAGAGCACAAGTCACATGACTTGGGGCAGCTGGGAAATTGACAATATGTCTAGCCCCATGTCAGATTTCGAACTGAAATATAAAAAATCTGTTTGCTCTTTTGAGAAATGGATTTCAGTGCAGAATTCTGTTGGACCATGACAGTATCCCTTTAAGCAAAATGCCAACAGTGCGAGCCCCGTGAGTGTGCCTGATGGAAAGTATGGAAAGGCTCCAACATGTGTCCCTGTTTGATAACAGGCATTATTTGTGTGCCTGCTATGTGGGAGCAACTGCAACTTTCCATCAGGAGAGGTATTTGGGAAAGAGGCTGTCTCTCTCTTTGTTCACCAGGAGTGTAGTTTGGGACATTGCCAGTTAAAGACTGTTCCAGAATTGGAACTACGGCACAGGATCCACAGGGCAGGGGTATTATTGAGATGTAATTGCATTTTGCCATTTTTTCCCCTCAGTTTATAAAAAGTTATATTCAAAGCTGCACTTTTATGTTTATTAGTTCCTAATGGCACAACCCTTAGGTGTAAAACTGGATCCCACTGCCATTGAAATTCTCAGTACCTTTTCAAATAGCAATGGGGATTCAGGACCTGCGTATATTAAGATATTAATGATATACGTCCTATAATATAAGTGGTATAAAAATAGGGTTATACCAATCAGTTTATTAAAACACTCTACAAAAAAATCATGAAAATGATCTAAAATGCAGAGCTAATCTGAATATGAAAACCTTGAAATCCTCGTGGTCCAGGATTCTACGTGACCTTGACAACTTTTAGATTGCTAAATTGTATTAGGGGCCTATTTACTAAGGGTCGAAGTGAAAATTCGAATAAAATTAGGATTTGAAAAATTCAAATTTCAAAGTAATTTTGGACTATTTCGACTATTGAATAGCCCACAATTCGATTCAAATAAAAAAATTTGATAATTTGACAAATCTAATTTTCAAATTCCTTTGAATTCGACACTTCACCATTTTATCCTTTGTGGGACCTCCTTGAACCAGTCCTGAAAAATCCCTGAGAATTCGAAGGATTTTGCCTGAAATCATTCGAATCGAATTTGAACGATGCATTCGAACGATTCAAACGATTTCAGTTCGATTGAAAATGACTCCAAAAAAATATTCGATGGTCGAATTTCAAAGTTTTTTCACTTCGAAATTCGACCATTAGTAAATCTGCCCTTAGGGGCAGATTTACTAAAGGTCGAGGTGAATTTCGAATAAAATTTGAATTTAAAACATTTGAATTTTGGACCTTAAAGCTGCCAAATTGCCATTGTAGCCTATGTGGAAACTCCTGGAAGCTTTCCTGAAATTTTTTTTAAGTCCTGGAAAATAAAATGTTTTTTTTTTTTTAAAAATGCCCCACCAGTGCAGGCAAGCTCACACCGGGAGGGAGCTCTGGCGTGAGCCACCATGACAGTAGGCTTGCATGTGCTTTTGTGCGCTTGTGACGTCACGCGCCTTAAAGGGGACATATACCATAGTTTTGAAGTTTGGCTTAATCAATTCCTTTTTTAATAAAATAGAATAAAAAGCTTTGTTACATATACCTTTTGTGTCCACTTTCTCTGATATTGTTGTATTTGTTATGTAGCTCCTCCCGTTCTATTGATTTCCTCTGCTGGTATCTCTACAGAGGCCAGGGCGGCCGCCGGCCGTCTCTGTCTTTCCCTGTCTTTTCTTCTGCAAGCAGCAGCCACTGAGAAGGACTGGGTGTGCATAGGTGGGAGGCGCCGGTTACAGATGTCATCTTGGCGCCATGTCAATCACACCAGGGTCCTTCTCAGGGCTGCTGGCTCTCCGCCCCGCATAGCTTCTCCTGTGCACGTACAGAAAGCAAAGCCGTCCTCATCCAGCATCCTCCTTCAGAACTCAGCTGGAGTGTCCGCTACAAGTGAAGTGGAAACGGGGTCAAATTTTTGTAGATGTAAGGGACGGTTACCGTACATATAAGATTTTGCAGTCTGCCCTGCCCTGTCACTTTCCCCTTGTCACCCCCCCTCACATTGCCTTCCTGCCCGAAACCATCTGGGACCTTGCCCCCCACCTTCATTATCCCTGGCTGAGGGGTTCTCTGTCATTTTAGGGTCGCGGGTTAGACAGGTCGGCACAGACAGATCCGGCCTGCTGCTCACGGGGTTGGATGTGGGGGAGCACAGTAGCAGGCACCATGGGTACTTGGAACTGGAACCTCTGGGGTCGGGGTCTCTAACCCACGACTGGGCAAATAAGAGAGAATTAATCCAGCCTGGGATCATGAGGAGGGTGGGGGGGGGGCAAGGTACATACATGTCACGGCTGCTCACTGGGCAGAATCTCACTGTGTCTGTGGCACAACCACCTTGTCTGCTGCAACAATTTTAGCCGATTTTCAGAAATGTAAAAAACTCAATGTTTAAAAAAACTTTACAGTTTGGTGTAGAATGATATCTTTATCTGTATTGGATTCATCAAAGTGTGTACTTTCCAAAAATATATGGCTCTTGGGGGTCTTTGTGCTGTTAAGAGGGTCTTTTGGCAGACAATGCTCAGTCTCACAAAAAAAAACAAATTGTCAGCGGAGAAAATTCATATGCACTATTTTTATTTGGTGTCCGCACGTCAGCTGCTTTGGTATATCTGTGTATACTGGGAATTAAACTGCTCCGCAGACCCTTGGCGTAAATATTTAGGGTGTTTTACAAGTGTATGTAAGGAATTGGGTGAGATAAATGTGGCCAATTGCAATATTTTAGGCGATTTTCTGAAATGTAAAAACAGCTGCCTTTATTGCCAAATTTAGCAAAGGTTTGTGGCTTGGTGCTTTGGAGAAGAAAGACATGCATACCCAATTTGGATTCGGGGGAATGTGTACTTTCTGAAAATGTAAGGTTATTTTGGGTGAACTTATTTTTTTCTAGCTTTGCCCCCCTGAAAATGATGTAAATCTGTTGATATTGCAGTACCTCAAATGACAGATGGGGGTCTTCGTTTTTGGGCTTCCATATGACACATGCTTGGGTACAACTATACATATAAGGCATCAAACTGTTCAGAGGACCCTAGGCTTTCATATTTTGGGTGATTTATCTTGATACCTAAAAGTCTAAAAACTGCTTGGCAGTAGATGTTCACATTTAGGACAAAATGGCTGGCAGCAAAAGGGTTAAACAGGTAACTACATGTTTCTACTGCCAATTACCAAAATGCAAAGCTACACAAAACATAATGGTATTTATGAAATTTCTGAAAATCTTCAGCACACATTTCGTAATGTACCAGCAAAAGGCACCCTAAATATGAACGACAGGGGTCTACTAAACAGGTTGATGCCCACTATGTCAATTTTTAAAAACTTACTGGATATTATTATATTGTGTCTGCTCAAATCCCTACAATCCCAGTCATGTAGTCTTTCTACATGATAGTGGTATAATTCCATAGTAGCAGATGCTTCTTTTGGAACAAATCCCTGCATCCAATCATATGTTGCTTTCATAACAGCAGAGTATTTATTGAAGCTCAAAATTTTGTTCCTTCATGATTACATATTTTGAGGATAGACAATTACTATATCAGAATATACAGGTTACATAAAGTGTATCATTTAAAGGGGTGGTTCACCTTCAAATTAACTTTTAGTATATTGTAGAAGGGCCAATTCTAAGAAACTTTTCAATTGGTCTTCATTATTTATTTTTCATACTTTTTAAATGATTTGCAATTTTCTTCTGTTTCTTTGCATTTTTCAAATGGGGGTCACTGACACCATCTTAAAATCAAATGCTCTGCAAGGCTACAAATGTATTGTTATTGCCACTTTTTATTACTTTATCATTCTATTCAGTCCCTCTCCTATTCAAATTGCAGTCTCTTATTCAAATCAGAGCAGGGTTGCTAGGGTAATTTGTACCCTAGAAACCAAATTGCTGACACTGCAAATTAGAGAGCTGCTGAATAAAAAGATAAATAACTATAAAACCACAAACAATAAAAAATTAAAACCAATTGCAAATTGTCTCAGAATATCACTCTCTACATTATACTAAAAGTTAACTCAAACGTGAACAACCCCTTTAAGCCTTTTTTATTAAATGTCAGGCATTTAAAAACCATTAGTGTTATATATTGATTATCTTTATTATTTCACAATTTTAGGACAGAGCAGAAAGTGTTTCTGGACCTGTGATTCAGTGCAATACGTCACCAACATGCTCACTTCAATTTATTCTACGATGCATCAGTTAAAGGGGTTGTTCACGTTTGAGTTAACTTTTAGTATTAGTAATGAAGACCAATTGAAAAGTTTCTTAGAATTGGCCCTTCTACAATATACTAAAAGTTAATTTGAAGGTGAACCACCCCTTTAATAGTGCTGCTCCAGCAGAATTCTGCATTTAAATCCATTTCTCAAATGAAAAAAGAGATTTTTTTTATATTTTATTATGAAATATGACATGGGGCTAGAGATATTGTCAATTTCCCAGCTGGCCCTGATCATGTGACTTGTGCTCTGATAAACTTCAATCACTCTTTACTGCTGTACTGCAAGTTGGAGTTATATAACCCCCTTCCTTTCCCCCACCCAGCAGCCTAACAACAGAACAATGGGAAGGTAACCAGATAACAGCTGCCTGGTAGATCTAAGAACAGAACCCATGTCCCACTGCATTCTATTCAGTTACATTGAGAAGGAAAAACAACAGCCTGGCAGAAAGCAATTCCCTCCTAAAGTGCTGGCACAAGTCACATGACTGGGGGTATCTGAAAAATTGACAAAATGTCTAGCCCCATGTCAGATTTCAAAACTGAATAAAAAAAAATCTGTTTTCTCTTTTTTGAAATGAATTTCAGTACGGAAGACCACTGGAACAGCACTATTAACTGAAAAAAATGCTTTCTCATGACAGTATCCCTTTAATTTACAAAGTTAAGAATCATTTTGTGGATTTAAACCAGTATTCTACTAGTAGCTTTAAAGGACATGTCAACCCTTTTCACAAAAATGTAATCAATGAAGAGCATCTCTGAAATCTTTAGATAACTGCCACTCTGGTTGTTAAAAGGTTAACAGTAAGGCTGCAGTATCCCCTTAATCAGCTACAAATCCTTCTACTACACTAAACCACTCTGCCCCCTCCCTCAGTAATTTCCTTTGGCTCTTGGCTCAGTGAGCATGCTCAGTTCCTCTCAGCTCAGATTACATAACACACCCTCCAGACTAACAGCCAATGAACAGAGAGCATCACTGGTTCCCATAGAAACTGTCTGATGCTATTTTTTTCTCCTAACCACCTCTCCTAAGCTCAGCGTAATAATTACAGTGCTCAAACCCAGCAGAACTTTTTTTTATCAAAGTATGTTGTGCCTATTTAAACCTGCATTCTGAATTACATGGACTTTACAGCATACATGTCTTATTTCAGATGATAATGTATCAGAGGGAAAATGGCCGCCAGGTGAAAGCTGCTATTTGTTTTAGGAAAATGTGATGGCGCTGGCAAACAGAGGGGGTATATGCAGTACAAATGATGCAGTTTGGGTGCAGAAGATATGCCCAACTTATATACAGGGTAGGAAAATGTAGGCTTTACATGTCCTTTAAGATTGTTGAATTCCTTTTATTTTAGCATATGGTATATTTTAATAAACCTTCAAAAATAATTGTTGTTGCTATGGTTCTTCAATTATAAATCTTCTTTTATGGAATATATTTTTGATGTTCCATTTTGTCAATCTATAAATCCATATGTCCAACTATTAAAGAGCTACTATTGCACTCAAATTGTTTCCCCCCTCCTCAAGCACTAGTTCTTAATTATTATTTATTTAATTTTAACAAATCCTTTAATGCCAGATATAATAGTCCAGTGTTGTAGTATTCAAAACATATAAATTATGTTTCTCTTTCTCTTTTTTTAGACATCACATAAGACAATCAGCACAATCATAAAACATGACAAAGTGCATAGTTAAGAATTGCCACCACAGAACTGGTCAAAAGAAAAAGTATCCAAATGTAACTTTGCATGCCTTTCCGGGAAATATAGACATGATTAAAAAATGGTTAGAAAGCACTGGACAATTTAACACTATCCTTGAGGAAATGGCACAAAAAGTTCTTGATGGAAAGAAACACGATAATTATAGAATATGTTCTGAACATTTTACAGCAGACTGTTATACATATCGTGGAAGTAAAAGATGCCTCAAAGACGATGCAGTACCATCAATTTTTGGTGAATCCACAGTTTCAACAGAAGAAGAGGGTCAGGCTTCATCCATGTATTCTCTTTCCCATTCGGTTGATGAAAGTACATCATCATCACTTACTTTTCCAGAAAAAACTGTCACGGAGAACAAAGGAGTTTTGACTGATTTCTTCTTTGAAAAAAAACATAGGTCTACAAGCACAATACCAGGGTTTGGTATGATGCACAGACAAAATCAAACCATAAAAATAAAAACATGTGACATAGGTATTCAGCATGGAGATATTATATCAGTTAGTGAGACTCATGACCACAAATATGTATTGCGTCAATCCACACCAATGAAAAAAAAAAGGAAACATAGTAATTTCATGACAGGTGAAGCAATAGCTTGTGTTTCTACTGAATACATCCCTACAGAATTCTCAGATTTACAACCAATTGAGTCTGATATTTCATTTGATGAATCAACAGAGGCACCAGAAACATCCACTGACAAAGGTCAATTAGATGAGTCATATGGTCCTGAATTACAAAGCACTGTTGATACCGAACAGGAGACTACATGTGAGGAAATCCTTCTATTACCAATCCATGATGATGTTCGTGATCGCAAATTTATTGTTTTTGAATCGTGCTTGGATGAACTCCTTAAGATGCTGCAGTGCAAACACAAAGATGGTTGTGCGGAGAAAATACTAGACCTTGAAAAAAAAAATCGAAGGGTCTTGCCTCACCATCTACGGAACATGTGTAGCACAACACAGAACACAACTGTGGTCAAGTCACAGCCCTGGGCACTCTGCAAAATATTGCTGCTACACTATTATGGAATGACTTTCCAAAAAAGTCATTTCATTTCAGATAGAAAAAGTGAATAGAGCAACAAATTCGAACATACTGGAAAAAAATGCCTTCACAAAATGCATGGAAGAAATGAAAAAAAAAAAGTGCCCATAAAAATGATGTGCACTGACAGACATCCAACAATACAAGTTGAGAGAGGAGCATACCGATCTTTCACCACTTGGACACATGGTATCCTGAGCGGTGTCAGAATCTCTTTAATGTCTATGGGGGTTTTAAAAGTTTATCTTTGATAAATATACCCCCATAATCAACTATACATGCTCTTTAAAAATCCATGTGGGTGAACTGACAGATTACAATGCTTACCGATTGTAATCATCCTCTAATTGCCTGCGTGTTACTCTTCCAGAATTTCGGATAGTAAATTCAAGGAAACGTTTTTCTATGCAAAGTTGCAGCATGTCTTGTACTTGAGTTATGCAAGTGCAATCTTTATTATAATGCTCTTGTAACTTTTGTACTTCACGACAGCACACACTTTCTCTTATGCTTGGCATGGGATTACAGTTTCCACATGAGCACCACGCTGTGTTTCCAAGCCTAGGATGTTGTTGTTGTTCCATCCTTCGTTCTTTTTCTCCTGGAGGCCACACAGGGTCATCTGGAAAGCAGTTGTCATTCACCGAATCTCCTAAGGATTGTTGAAGCTGTCTAACCATGTCATCAAACCGCATAAGAAAGATTTTTTTGAATCATGTACTGTACATATAGCATGTTTAAATAATTGTATAAAACTAAATATATTCCACTTGTAAAAACAAGCTTACAGCAGACACCTATTAGTAATGGAAGAGTTTACTGTGCCTAAAAATAATATATACTGGTCTTGTCAATAAAATTGTCTTTGACAATCAAAGCTTAATTGAAAAAAAAAATATATATATATATATATATTTAAGATAAAAGGGGTATTTTAATTTTTAACTTAACCTGAGTACAAGTATGGAATCCCTTAACCAAAAACCTGTTATCCAGAAAGCTCTGAATTACGTGAATATTGCCTCTTGTAGACTCAATTCTATCTAAATACAATTTTTTAAAGGAGAAGGAAAGGCTGGAGACACTTGGGGGTACCAAACATTAGGCAACCCCCAATTGATTGTATAGACGTAACAAAAACCCAGATCCCCCCAAGTGTCTCCAGCCTTTTCTTCACCTTTAAAAACAACCACCTTTTTCTGTATAATAATAAAACAGTTCACAGCGCTACGAAATATGCTGGCGCTATAAAAATACATGTTAATAAATAATAATAATACTTGTTCCAAATAATAATGTACTTGGTCCAAAATGAGATATAATTAATAATAAAACAGGCCTATTGGGTTTATATAATGTTTACATGATTTTCTAGTAGACTTAAGCTATAAAGATCCAAATTATGTAAAGAGACATTATTTGGAAAACCCCAGGTCCTGTGCATTCTGGATAACAGGTCCCACACCAGTACTTCATTTCTAAGGCCCTGGGCACACAGGGTGGATTGTCAGCTCATTGATAAGTACAGTGTGAAAATGTGGTCGTATACTTGTACAGGAAGATTGTCACACTGCACTTATCCATTGGCTGACAATCTGTCACGTGTGTCATAGGTCTAAGGGGTGCAAGCGTGATCCCAGTTGTGATTATATAATTATTGGTAGTAAATAATTCCATTAGAATGAATTTAGAGCTGGGTCATTATATTCTGCCTGCATATAAAAGTGCTTTCTTAGATATGAATGAGGCAGATATAGAGTGGGTAGGGGGACAAATAGATGCCTCCACCCATCTCTTACATATAAAGTGCTAACTGTAACTGCATTAAGGATGCATTACTTAAAGGGCACCTATGGGCAGAAAAAAAATCCCCAAACCGAAGGTGCGGGCTGATAGAGCCCGCATTCCGGTTTGGAGCTGTAGTAGTTTAAAAAAGAAAAAATTGCCCCCTGCATGCACTGGCTTACTCACGCCGGGAGGGAGCTCAGTATGCACATGTGACGTCATGCGCATAAGCCGAATGAAAAGCTGCCACAATTTCAGGCAGCTTTTCATTCTTCACATGCGCATGGACTGTAATGCCGGGAGGGAGCTCCCGGTGTGAGTAAGCCAGCGCATGCAGGGGGCAATGTTTTCTTTTTTTTTTAAACTACTACAACCCCAAACCGGAATGCGCACCTTCGGTTTGGGGATGGAATGCGCACCTTCGGTTTTGGGATGGAATGCGCACCTTCGGTTTTGGGATTTTTTTCTGCCCATAGGTGCCCTTTAATCTAAAAAATTGATAATATTACAATACTTTTATATTCATTTTTAAATATATCTGTAAAGATCAGTTTATGGTAAATACTCACCAGGGGGTCATTATCAAGGGACACTGATGATTCAGACTGATTACTCTGAGACTCTGATCCACTACTCTCCATCTCCTAAAACAATTAGACAGATAGAAATGGTTATAGAAGAAATCTAATTATTATCATAGACAGCAGGAGGCCATCATATACTGATAATAATATATAGTGTCCTTTCAAATATAACACAGACAGTGTGACATATATATCCAACCCGACTACAAATAAATATACTGTAGGTTGCGTATAAGGGGGGGGGGTACAGGGTTATATCTGTGAGCAGAAAGGACACATAGTGCCATAGGAGAACTAAACATGTATGTTGATGATTCTCAAAATATCAACAAAATAAATTAACAAATAAACATTATAATCTTGCTGAAGATTTTTGCAGGCAGTAGATGTACTTGCGCATCACAGTTAGCTATGAGATTGTCTGCTTATTGTTATATCATGCTTGCAGATATCT
>CM044444.1:37178671-37192616 GCA_024363595.1 Xenopus borealis | reverse complement strand
AACAGGCCTTAGGAAAACCGAACTGTTCGGGTCAAAACCGAACAGGTGGCAACCCTAATATGAAGTTTATCCAAAATGTCCCCTTTAAGAAAAGTGGCTTCAACAGTGACCGCTTTACTTAATGCACATGCGCGTGACGTCACAAGTGCACAAATGCGCATGTGCACCTACCGTCATGGTACGAGCTTGGCAGGGGGCATTTTTTTTAATAAAAAAAGTACTGGTACCCCCAACCCGCACCTTTGGTTGGGGGTAGCTTTTTTAAACGATAGGTGCCCTTTAATAACAAACTATTTAATAATATAAATTATGTGCTTTGTATATTAGACTGTTTTAATAATAAATATATATATATGTATATATAATATATATATAATAATTAAATATATAAAATTTCTCCCTTTATCTCCTTTTGAACCTTGAATCCCATCTTTTCCTGGAAGACCATCCTTTGACCACTTCGATCATCGAATATGCAAAATTCGAGCATATCGAATATTCGAATATTCGATCATTCAACCATTCGATGATCTAAGTACTTCAACTTAAAAATTTTATTCGACTGCCTACAGTACTTCGCCAGATTGTAGCAATAGAAGCCTATGGGAATCCCCCTATAAGCTTTTCTTTCTATCACCTGCTCGAATATCATAAAGCCTCGATCGTTCGAATCGTACTCATGTTTGGAACGATCGAATCGTATGATTTTTTTTGTGAAATTAAATAACACACAAAAATTGGCCTAAAACTATTCAATTATCATTCGATAGTCGAATTACTATCGAATTTCTGCCGAATTTGAGTGCTAACATGAATAATGATAAATTTGCCCCTTAAAGGGGTGGTTCACCTTCAGGTTAACTTTTAGTATATTGTAGAAGGGCCAATTCTAAGAAACTTTTCAATTGGTCTTCATTACTTATTTTTCATAGTTTTTTAAAGATTTGCCATTTTCTTCTGTTCTTTTCAGCTTTCAAATGTGGGTCACTGACACCATCTAAAAACAAATGCTCTGTAAGGCTACAAATGTATTGTTATTGCTACTTTTTATTACTTATCATTCTATTCAGTCCCTCTCCTATTCATATTCAAGTCTCTTATTCAAATCAATGCAGGGTTGCTAGGGTAATTTGTACCCTAGCAACCAGATTGCTTACACTGCAAACCGGAGAGCTGCTGAATAAAAAGCTAAATAACTATAAAACCACAAACAATAAAACATCAAAACCAATTGCAAATTGTCTCAGAATATCACTCTCTACATTATACTAAAAGTTAACTCAAAGGTGAACAACCCCTTTAATATCTGGTGCAAAAATAAATATACACTGGGGCAACAAAAAACCTGGATTTCAGAAATGCTAATTTTAGTGCTTTGAGGGCTGCTCTTCAGAGCATAGATAGGGGCATTATGTCTTCAGCTAAAAACATTGAAGAGAAATTGTTGCCGTTTCAAATTATATTAAATTGTTACTGTTCTCAATTTATTCCCTATATGTGGCTTAATATAAATTTAAAGACATTAATAGGAAAGACGAGAAAGGCGTTTAAAAATTACAAGTCTGTTGGGACAAAATTTTAATGAATATAAACACAATAATAAAGGGCAAATTTACTATTACTCCCGGAAATCAGCTTTACCAAATTCACAATACAATAAGTATTCGACCATCGAATGCTTATCGAATTGTATTAGGCTATCATTCTGCTCGATATCCGATTTCTCGATGAATTCGTACGATCGGATACCGATCGTTCAATTTCACGAAATCAAGAAATTTCCTTAGAGAGTCCAAAAAAATGAATACGATTCGAACGATCGCACGAATGGTATTTGAGCAGGACTTAGCCTCAGAAGCCTATGGGCAGCTTCTCATAGGCTTCTATTACAATTCGGTAGGTTCAATCTGGCGAAGTAGGCAGTCGAATAACTTTAAAATCTTAAATCCTTCGATCATCGAATGATCGAATATCTGATCATTCGATATTCGATGATCGAAGAGGCCAAATTTCACTTATGATTTCACGAAAAATTTGTACGATCGTTATTCGATCGAACTTCGATCAATTCACGTGAATTTCGTAAATTGGCCCCTAAATGTTGCAAAACAATAATCTGGAAGGCAAAGAAAGGAAATGCGGAATGCATTTCGGCTGAGGCTAAGACTAACCCAAAATAGTTTTTAAAGTATATTAATGGTAAAAAGATGCAGGTTTAGAGTGTTTAAATATTGGTTCCAGTATGGTTGTAAGAGGTACAGAAAAGGCAAATGTGCTAAATTAGTCTTTTCTTCAGTGTATACAGTAGAGGAGTCTGAGTTTCCAAGGCTCACTTCATACAATAGCTGTACTGATGGATCAGCTCAGTCTAGTCAGTGGCTGACTTAGAATATGATTCTTAAAGCATTAATAAAAATTAATGTAAACAAGACACCAGGGCCAGATGGCAGAAACCCCTGGGTTCTAAGAGAGTTTAGTTCAGTTTTAGACCGGACCATATTTCTGATTTTCTCAGATTCACTGGTATGGTACCTATGGGTTGGAGAAAAGTTGATGTCATTGCAATATTTAAAAGGGGATTATGATCTCAGCCTGGAAATTAAATTTGACATCTGTGGTAGGCAACGAGGTGAAGAGGAGCTTAAGGGGTGATATGATAACTATGTATAAATATATAAGGGGATCATATAATAATCTCTCATGCTTTATTTACCAGGTAGGTGACAAGGTCACTAGGAAAGGAGATTCCGCCTAAATATTTGGAAGGGTGAGAGCTGTGAAGATGTGGAATTCTCTCACTACATAGCTGATGCCTGTGTCTTGGAGTCAACACATGCAGGAGCTCACCAGAGACATAACAAAACATTTTACTAATTACTAATGTCAATAAAATAATCAGTAATACTGATATCATTCTGTATTTTATTAAATTGTGCTTGATAATATACCACATAAAATAATATTTTATGTTTTATTTGCTTTTCTTCCCACCCAATTGTAAACAGTCTATACATTTCAGGGACTGTACCATTCAGTTGAAACTATTTTTAATTAATTATTGTATTTGTAATTGTTAAATATTGCCTTGGTAATGCTCCAGCTATTTTTCCAAAGTTTAGCGCAACTTTTAGAGGCACATTTATTAAAGTTTGAATTTTGAATCCATGTGAGTTTTTTTAACTCTAATTAAAATAAAGTTGATTTTATTTGAGATTTGATTGGGGGTTACAAACTCGAATGTATTCGAATTGAAGTCAACTAAACTGGAGTTTTTTCCTCCAAAAAAAAACTTGAATGTCAGTAAGGCTACTAACATGTCAAAATTGGTCCCTGAACCTCTCTCATTGAATTATACAGGTTTTAGGTGACGAATAGTCGAATTTGAATTTTTAAAGGGCATTTGATAAATCTCGAAAATCAAATCAAAATTAAAACTCAAATCAAGTAATTCACAATTGGAATTTGAGAGTTTTGGCTATTAAAAATTTTTAATTTTCAATTTCACCCTTAATAAATCTGCCCCTTAATATGTCATAGGATGTTCTATTCTTAGTAACTATTCAGCTGGTCTTAATTTATTAAAGGTGTTGTTCATTTTGTAACAAATTGACAAATCTAAAAGTTCACATTAATAGAACAACTTTGCCACAGAAATAGTAAACATTAGGGGCAGTTTTATCAAATTCACATGAAGGATTCGAAATTCAATCTAATTTTCAAACAGATTAGAATTCGAATTTTCTAATGTTTTTGAAGACCACTTTGTTATGTTTTAGTAGCTGAGAATGAGAAAGGTATAACTGCTTTATTAACAGGTTCATGCAACCATTACACAACTGCCTTACTTCCTACTTTCACTTTCCAAGCTGTACAGAAAGTCCTGTGTATCTCCATAGCACAAGTAATGTGCACAGTGACACACGCAGGCCATTTGTATAAACACCACATATTCCCCCTATAGTAGGAAAGCATTTGGACTAATATAACAACCAACAACAATGCATCTTAAAGCAATAATTTACATTATTCACATCACATAGTCCTGGGTCCATGCAGGTAGTTTTCTGATTCTCTCACTACGCTTTATAGGTTCATTATCTTCAGGCCTATTGCAGTTGGCATTAGGGGTAGGAAAATGTCCTTCATCAAATGGAATGTCTGCAAAGTCATACCTAGCAGGAGCAAGATGACTTGCATTCCATATGCGTCCATCAGACAGTTCATATATGTATGGTCCTCGCTGGAGTCTCACTTCAAGTGGTGTCCTTGTTTCAATATTCCTGGTTTCTTAATTCTGACTAAAGAACCAGACTGAAAGTGCACTTCTCTTGCACCACATTTTTTTTTATCAGAATAAGACTTGCATTTGGCTTGGTGATGTTTGACAATGTCAGCAGTAGATGAGTGTGTAGGAACCGTATCGTGGAAGTTTGATGTCTGCAACATGTAACTTAGTGCGCATCTGTCTGCCATGTAATAATTCAGCTGGAGATGCTTGGGTTGTTGCATGGCATGTTGCAAGAACTATGTTGTAAATACTTTCCAAGATTTCCCAGTAAGATTTGCAGTCTGTAGTGCTTCTTTCAGACTTATGTTGAATCACTCGATTTCTCCATTTGCTTGTGGGTAATACACTGAAGATTTCCTTTGCACAATATTCCTCTCTCTAAGAAAGAATTCAAACTCATATAAGACAAACTGTGGTCCATTGTCGGATATTAACTCCTTCTGCTGAAGACTGTAGACAGAAATGTTATTACTGTTACATGAGAAACAAATGCAATTTCAGGCCATTTACTGTAATAGTCTATCAAGGTTATAGCAAATCTACAGGAGCATCTGCAAAAGGGCCCACAATATCAATAGCAAGTTTTTCCCGTGCTGAATCAGGAAATGATACTGGTTGAAGTGGTGGTGTGCTGTATGTGTGATAGCTGCTTTGTCATGATTCTGACAAGTAACACAAGAATGAATGGCAGTTACCACATCGGCGTCCATTGCTGGCCACCAGTATAGTTCTCATAGTCTTTGTTTTGTAAGTACAATTCCTTGATGGCTCTCATGTGCAAGTTGTATGAGCTTTTCTCTCAAGGTTTCTGGTACCAATAAACTGTGAGCTCCACGGACAATATAGCCATCTACTAAGGACAATTCGTGTCTAATCTTGTAGTAAGGTTGAAGATCAGGACTGAGTTTCTTCTTGGCATTTGGCCATTTGCTTTGTAAGATGTCCCGTAGTTTTACTTGAATTGGACATGTGAGGCAAGCTTGCTTAAAATCAGCAGTCGTAACTGTAGATGATAGAAAATCATTCAATGCCACAACTTCTATATCCTCATCCAGTGTCCTCATCAGAAGCTGTAGGTAAAGGTAAACATGACAAGCAATCAGCAGTAACATTTTTCAAACCTGGTTTGTATTGCATTTTGTAGTTGAAATTCAGTAGCCTTGCTGACCATCTAGCTATACGCATTCCAGCTCTTCCTAGTCCCTTTGTTGTAAGTAGTGTAGTTAAAGGGCTATGATCAGTGCATAAGGTAAATTCTCTACCCCATAGGTAGGTTCTCCATTTTTCTGTTGCCCAAACACATGCTAGAGCTTTTATTTCAACAGTTGAATACTTAAGCTCTGTCTCTGAAAGTGTTCTGGATGCAAATTTAATAGTTTTTTCTGTATGGTCGGCATGGATCTGTGTGAGAACTGCACCAACACCATAGTCTGAAGCGTCTGCAGTGCAGGATCAAATAAAGCTAGCGCTGGACTGTTCACAATTAGCTGTTTCACTATTTCAAAGCTATGCTGAGCAGATTCTGACCATATCAGACTTAAAGTTCCATGTAGTAGTGCTTTGATTGGCTCCACAACTGAAGCATAGTTGGGAATAAACTTAGAATAAGACCTAAGTACTGTAAGTACTGTAAGACCTAAGAAAGCTCATAAGGTCTGGAAATCAGATGGAGTAGGTGCTTGTGTAACTGCATTGACATTGTCAAGGTCAGGCCGTAATCCATCTTGTGAAATTATACGACCCAGAAATGACTGCTGAGTTCATCTGAAGTGGCATTTGGAAAGGTTCAGTTTGAGTCCTGCAGAATCAATGCATTTCAGAACCTTTTCCAGGTACTTGTCATGAAAATCCATAGTTGGAGCGTAGACAATTATATCATCCAAGTAGCATTGCACACCATGGAGTATAGAAGACATCAGTCTTTGAAAACAACTCGGTGCTGAAGCCAGACCATAAGGTACATGCTTGAACCGGAACAAACCATCATGGGTGATAAATACAGTGAGGTCTCTGCTTTCCTCATGCAGTAATACTTGATGATAAGCACTCTGAAGATCCAGAGTAGAAAAGAATTTTGCTCCTCGAAGTTCAGAAAATATTTCCTCTATGTTTGGCTAGGGATGATTATCCATAACAAATGCTTTATTAGGTTCATGGAGATCAACACAAAATTGAATACCTCCAGTTTTCTTCTTTGTTACAACAATTGGTGACACCCATTCAGAGGAGTCTGATTTTTCAATCGCATCTTGCTCTACCAGTTTCTTTAGTTCCTATGAGACAGTCTCCCTTACAGAGTATGGCAATCACCTCAATTTCTGGAGTACTGGTTTTACATCTGGTCTTAACTTAACTTTGTGTACAAAGTTATTTGCACAACACAGTGGTGTGTTGCTTTGTGGTAAAATTTTAGACACTGGCTGTGTGGCAGGTACTGGTGATGTAGTAATGAGACCATCAACTAATTGTAGGTTTAATGCAGCAAAGAGATCCCTTCCAAGTATAGCAGTACCCTTATTGACAATGGAAAAGTAACATTTTGCAGTATTCAATTCAAATTGTACAGTCACTGGCAAGCAACCAAGCACAGGGATTGGATCCTTTAAGTAACTGACAGTCTCATGATAGGTGAAACAAGTGTAAGTTAGTGATGGGCGAATGTATCCTGTTTAGGTTCCCCGAAAAATTTGCAAATTTCCAGCTAAAGTCGCGAATTGGCGAAAAATTAGCAAAACGAGTTGCGGCACGTTTTTGACATGTAATTTTCGTCACGCAACGGTTTTTTTTTTGCCGCCAGCGAATTTTCGCTGCCGTTTTGCGAACTTATTCGCCGGCACAGAATCGCAGGAATTCGCCGCAAATTCGCGTCTGGCGAATAAATTCGCCCATCACTAGTGTAAGTACCTTTGGTAGTATAGAAACAGCTGAACCTGTATCAAGCATCAGGTTAATGTAGTGTCCCTTTTCAGCAATGTAAACTTGTCTGGAAGAAATGTACCAGCTTTATCCACACTTAATACTGTAACATTTGTAGCAGTGAGTTCATGAACATCTTTAACAGAACTATAGCAGTGAGTTCATGAACATCTTTAACAGAACTATGGCAGACCCCAGAAAGGTGACCTGGTTTTAAACATTTGCGGCACTGTATAGCTTTGGCAGGGCATTTAGAATAGTTTGCAAGGTGTTGTGTTGAACCACAGCAAAAGCAGTATTTTTTATTTGTATTTGCTGCACAGTTTTGTAGTGAATCCCTTTCCTTAACACTGTATTTTGCCTGTGACTGCGCATTATTAGGCCACAGTTTTGAATTTACAATCTCTACATTCCCAGCAGTTCCCTGACTGAGAGTTTTAGCCTCTGCCACAGCTGTTTCAATTTGGCTAGAAACTGTAATAGCCTTTGCAAGGGTTAAATCTTGCTCTTGGAGCAGTCTCTCTCTAATGCTGGTGAGTTTGTTTTTTCCACTATTTGGTCTCTTATTTCACCTGTTAGATTCCCAAACTCACAGTTAAAGGGAAACTGTCATGGGAAAACATGTTTTTTTTTAAACACATCAGTTAATAGTGCAGCTCCAGTAGTCTTCTGCACGGAAATCCATTTCTCAAAGGAGCAAACAGATCTTTTTATATTCAGTTTTGAAATCTGACATGGGGCTAGCCATTTTGTCAATTTCCCAGCTGCCCTGGTCATGTGACTTGTGCCAGCACTTTAGAAGGGACCTGCTTTCTGGCAAGCTGTTGTTTTTCCTTCACAATGTAACTGAATAGTATGCAGTGGGACACGGGTTTTACTATTGAGTGCTGTTCTTAGATATACCAGGCAGCTGTTATCTTGTGTTAGGGAGCTGTTATCTGGTTACCTTCCCATTGTTCTTTTGTTAGGCTGCTGGGTGGGTGAAAGGGAGGCTGTGATATCACTCCAACTTGCAGTACAGCAGTAAAGAGTGTTTGAAGTTTATCAGAGCACAAGTCACATGACTTGGGGCAGCTGGGAAATTGACAAAATGTCTAGCCCCATGTCAGATTTCAAAATGAAATATAAAAAAATCTGTTTGCTCTTTTGAGAAATGGATTGCAGTTAGGGTTGCCACCTGCCCGGTATTTTACCGGCCTGGCCGGTATTTTGATGGTTGATCCCAATGTTATTAATAGGAAAAAAAGGTAAATATATAGGAAGGCCGGTATTTTTTTCCAGAAAAGGTGGCAACCCTAATTGCAGTGCATAATTCTTCTGGAACAGCACTATTAACTGACGCATTTTGAAAAATTTTTTTTTCCCATGACAGGATCCCTTTAACAACCAGTTCTCTCAAAGCTGCTACAAAATGTACTGTGGATTTGCCATTATGTTGTCCACATTGGCGGAATTTATATCTTCCAGCAACCACATTTACTCTTGGCACAAAAAAGTTCTTTATAGCAGTAAGAGCAGTTTCAAAAGTACCATCAGGTAATGGTAATGTATAGAATATACGCTGTCTCTCTGCTCCCAGGCAGTGAATAAGTAAAGCACGCTTTCTAGCTGCAGAAATCTCCCCCTGGTCAGCAGCAATAATGTAATTTTCAAACATACAGATCCAAGCAGTAAAAGGTATGGTAGGCTCACCAGGGTTTGGTAGAAAAGGTGCAGGCTACTGCAGAGGTAGAAAAGACATCCTCATTGCCATTTGTTATGTTTTAGTAGCCGAGAATGAGGAGTGTATAACTGCTTTATTAACAGGTTCATGCAACCATTACACAACTGCCTTTCTTCCTACTTTCACTTTCCAAGCTGAACAGAAAGTCATGTGTATTTTCATAGCACAAGTAATGTGTACAGTGACACCCGCAGGCCATTTGTATAAACACCACACACTTTGACCATCGAATTTTGAAAATTCGATCAAATCAAATGATTTGAATAATTCAAATAAAATTCTATTCGAATATTCGACAGTCGAATAACTTGCCTGTTAAATTTTTATTCGACTGCCTAGTTCACCAGATTCAACCTACCAAATTGGATTGAATTATTTTTGATCAAATAAAAAAATTCAATCGAATTGTGAAAATCGTTCAATCGATCGAACTGCAGTAAAATCCTTCGAATTCGATATTCGAATCGAAGAATATCAATTCGACCACAATTATTAACTTCCATATATGATATCACACATTGTACTGGCAGCTAATTTAACTCCTATTGGCTGTGTCTGCTGTAAATCTGCTACTGCTTGCTGTGCTAGTTTGTGCTGGGGCACTTGAGCAGCATTCAGGTAAAGAAGGGAAACTGTTACAAGTTTGTGAGATGGAGGGTGAGTGTGGGCTGTGTGCTGCAGAGACTTACACTGTGCACATGGGGGGTTGAGGTACTTGGTACCTGGGGTTTTCCGGATAATGGATCTTTCCATAATTTGGATCTTTATCACTTAATTCTACTAGAAAATTATATAAACATTAAATAAACCTAATAGTCTGTTTGCCTCCAATAAGGATTAACTATATCTAAGTTAGGATGAAGTATAAGCTACTGTTTTATTATTACACAGAAAAAGGAAATAATTTTTAAATATTTTGATTATTAGTCTATGGGAGATGGCACTTGTACTTTCCAGAAATATATATATTTTTTTTTTGGGAGGGGGGGGTTTAGTGTATTCATTGTGTTTTTACCTCTTAAGCATTATTAGCAGTTGCACTTGAGGTTTTTCAAATTAGTTGAATTTTTGAGCATAAAGTTAAATATTTTTCTGGTATAAATCCCCATATCATGAAAAATAGAAAATGTTCATTGTTTTTGATATTTAGATCTCAAAATCTTGTTCCTGAAGTGAAATACTCAAACATTCAGGTTCTCCTGAAAAAAAGGTATGGTTTTCCTAGGTAAACTACCCCCCCCCCTGAAATGACTCTAAAAGGGAGAGAGCACAAACCCCATATGTAATATAAGGCACTAAGTTTTCCCAGGAGCAGTAACTAATTGCAACCAATAAAATATTTGTTTTTAAACAGGTGACCAGTAAATGCTACCTGCTGATTGGTTGCTATAGGTTACTGCACCTGGGTAAACTTAGTGCTTTTATTACATGACCCCATAAATGTTCAAAAAACAGCCTGCACTGAATGGTTAAAGGGTTAAACACACCTGCCCTTGTCACACTGCTCTGCTTGTCACTTAAAGTTGCACCTCATCCCTTTAAAACCATTAGCCTGCATAGCTAATTAGTAATTCATTTAGATGCATGGTTGCACATAAATCTGTTCAGTCTGCAGCATGCATCTAAGTGAATTGCCAATTAGCCATGCACAATGTGGATTCCATAAGTGTTCAGTTTTAGAGGGGTAAGGTGGCAACCATAATGTCAGTGCATGATGAGCAAGTTACAGAAGTTTCTAAGCTGGGTCAGTGCTGGGTTTGGTGCTATTTTGTACATAACTGACATTATACTTAATTCCAAAGTCATTAAAAGAGATAAAAATATAGAAAAGCCAGCATTTATCCCCAGAGAAGTTTGCTGAAGGAGAGTGCAAGAATTGGGAGAACAAGGTTACTCCGTCTTTTTCAGCAGTAATTGTCTGCATAGTTGTGTGATTGTTGCAAGGCAGGTTATTTATATGCTACGTCTGTTTATCTAAGTCATTACACAGATTATGTCATTGTTGAATAATCAATCAATGACCATTCATTGTTAAATTGGGTTGAAAAAAGACTTACCAAGGTCCATCAAGTTCAACCCCTCTAAAAAAAAAACCCAACATACACAAACAACCCTCTGCCTTTTCACACAAACAGTATTTGCCCCTAGCTATACTAACTGTAGAGTTTAGTATCAAAATGGCCTTTGATGTCTGTCTAAAAAAATCATCCAGGCCCCTCTTAAAAGCATCAACAGAATCAGCCATCACAACATCACCCGGCAGTGCATTCCACAACCTCACTGTCCTCACTGTGAAGAACCACCTACGCTGCTTCAAATGAAAGTCCTTTTCTTCTAGTCTGAAGGGGTGGCCTCTGGTGCGGTGATCCTCTTTATGGGTAAAAAGGTCCCCTGATATTTGTCTATAATGTCCTCTAATGTATTTGTAAAGTGTAATCATGTCCCTTTGCAAGCGCTTTTTTTTCCAGAGAAAACAACCCCAACCTGGACAGTCTACCCTTATAATTTAAAGGAATTGTTTAGTGTAAAAATAAAAACTGGGTAAATAGATAGGCTGTGCAAAATAAAAAATGTTTTCAATATAGTTAGTTAGGCAAAAATGTAATGTATAACAGCTGGCAAGACTGTAAGTCTAACCAAACAGAACAGAACATTTCTTGCTTTTCAGCTCTCTTGGTTTACACTGATTGGTTACCCTGGTTACCAGGCAGTAACCAATCAGTGAATTGAGGGAGGGCCACATTGGTCATAACTGTTGCTTTTGAATATGAGCTGCATGCTGAGGATCAATTGCAAACCCACTGAACAGTTATGTCCCGCGTGCCCCCCCTTCAAGTCGCTGACTAACTCAGATTTAGGGAGCTGAAAAGCAGGAAGTTGGATTCTGGCTATTATATTAGACATCCAGTCACTCCAGCCTTTATAGTTTGCATTTTTCCCTGACTAACTTTATTAGAAATATTTTTTTATTTTGCACAGCCTATCTATTAACCCAGTTTTTAATTTTACCCTGAACTGTTCCTTTAAGTCTTCCATCCCTCTAACCAGTTTAGTTGCACGTCTCTGCACTCTCTCGAGCTCATTCATATCCCTCTTAAGGACTGGAGTCCAAAACTGCACTGCATTTTCCAGATGATGTCTTACTAGAGATCTATAAAGAGGTATAATGATGTTTTCATCCCTTGAGTGTATGCCCTTTTTTATGCAAGACAGAACTTTATTTGCTTTTGTAGCTACAGAATGACACTGCCCAGAATTAGACAACTTGTTATCTATAAAAAACCAAAGATCCTTATCATTTAAGGAAACTCCCAACACACTGATATTTAGTGTATAACTTGCATTTATATTATTTTTTCCAAAGTGCATAACCTTGCATTTCTCAACATAAAACCTAATTTTCCAGTTTGCTACCCAGTTTCCCAACTTACTCTGCAGAGTAGCAGCATCCTGCATGAAACCTATAGTTCTGTACAATTTAGTATCATCTGCAAAAATTAAAACTGTACTTGCAATGCCCACATCCAGGTCATTAACAAGTTGAAAAGCAAGGGACCCAGTACAGAGCCCTGTGGTACACCAATAAAAAAAACTGGTCCAATAAGAAAATGTTCCATTTACCACCACTCTTTGTAGTCTATCTTTTAGCCAGTTCTCTATCCAGTTCTCTATCCCGGTACAAATACTTTGTTTTAGGCCAACATTCCTTAATTTAACCAGTAACCTTCTGTGTAGCACTGTATCGAATGCTTTAGCAAAGTCTAAGTAAATCACATCCACTGCCATCCCAGAATCCAGGTTCCTGCTTACCTTCTCATAAAAAGAAATTAAGTTAGTCTGGCAAGATCTATTATGCATAAAATCATGCTGGCACAAACTCATAGTATTGTTATTTGCCATGAAGTCCAGTATCCTATCCTTTATTAATCCTTCGAAAAGCTTTCCTACCACCGACATCAGACTAACTGGCCTATAGTTTTGAGGCTGAGAACGGGATCCCTTTTTTAATAGCGGCACCACATTAGCAATTCACCAGTCTCTCTGCAACATGCCAGACCTCAATGAATCCTGAAAAATTAAGTATAGAGGTTTCACAATCACAGAGCCAAGCTCGCAGTACCCTGGGATGAATCCCATCTGGCCCTGGACCTTTGTTGATCTTAACTTGTTCTAATCTCTTTTAATTTCATCATGTGTAAACCATGCATCATTAGATATATTTTTAGAATTGGAACTATTAATAAGGAAACCTTCATTTGCTGGTTCTTCATTTGTGTAGACAGACGAATAGTATGCGTTCCTGAATCTGAGCTTTTTGCTTGTTCTCATCAACCAGCTGACCCCCCTCTGATAATAAAGGGCCTACCCCTTCCTGCTTCATTTTTTTGCTGTTGACATATTTAAAAAAAAAATCGGATTCTTTTTACTGCTTACTGCTATATACTTTTCCATATTGATTTTAGCTAGCCTGATTGCTTTTTTGCATGACTTCTTGGCCTCCTTGTACCTTATAAATGATTTGGCTGTCTCAGCTAACTTGAAAGCCTTAAAAGCACATCTTTTCTTACCCACCTTAACACCAACACTTCTATTGAACCAAAAAGGTTTTGCTTTGCAACAACGTTCCTTGTTTACAAGCGTAATATACTGAAATGTATATTTATTAAACAGCATTTTAAAGACTTCCCATTTTTGTTCAGTGTTCAACCCTGTGAAAAGCATTTCCCACTTAATATGTTGCAGAGATGCTCTTATACTATTAAAGTTTGCACACCAGAAATTCAGTGTTTTAGTTACTCCCTTATAGAATTGTCTCTGCAACAGAATCTCAGAGACCATGTTATGATTACTATTCCCTAAATGCTCACCCACACAAATGCTAGAGATGAGTTCTGTATTATTAGTTATTACAAGATCCAAAAGAGTTAATTCTAGTAGGTTCTTGAACAAGCTGGGATACATGGGCGTCTGCAGAAAATTTTCCAGGGGGGGGCAAGGAGGCATCTGTGGGCGGGCCT
>CM044444.1:37150115-37176665 GCA_024363595.1 Xenopus borealis | reverse complement strand
TCCACTACACAAGCCCAGGAATCCTTTAATAAATTAAATAAAGTTGTCCTATTGCCCTACTGTACATGTGCCCCCTGTATAGTGGTGTTGCCATATGTTAGGAAATGTAAGGGGGAAGGAGGGTAACCCCCCCAAAAAAAATATCAATCTTTTTCAGACTATCACCCTCCTATGCTAAAATACGCCAGCATTTTTTTGGGACTTAGAAAAAATTTTAAATTTTTTTTTTCAACCTCCTATCTATTGTATTGAACTTCGCCTGACCAGGCGAAGTAACGTCTAGTGTAAGTGCTAAAGTTCAGGAAAATGTTCATCTTAGTGAATTTACGAATTTACGATCCTTTGTTAGTGCGCAACTTCGCCAGGTGTAAGGGTGCGAAGTTGCTCTAGTCTATCTACTTCGCTAGTGTAAATTCGCCAGAGCCGGTGTTAGTGAAAGTTACGAATTGACGTCATGCTGGCGAATTAGCACTAGCGTTAGATGCTTCGTGCCCCTCTATAAGACTATAAGTCTATAAGACTTGAACCACGCATTTAGCTCCCTAAGCTCCCGCTGTCTAAACTTGCACATGGCACAGGCAAAATTTCTGAAAAAATTACATTGGAAGACCTTCCCTTATTTTTAGAGCCTAGATCCATGAACTCACTCTTTAAGGTCTTCCATCTACCATTTATCTTGTAAATAGATCCGATATGTACTAATACCATTGGGTCATGCCCAGCCCCACCCAATAATTTGTCTACCTGATCAACCACATGCTGAACCCTGGCACCAGGTAGACAGCAAACTGTTCAGTTGTAGCGATCCGGATGACAGACCCTATCCACTTAATAATTGAATCCCCCTACAACCACAATCTGCTTAGGCCTGACTCTGCTCTGCTCTCCACCACTACTAGAGAAACTGGTCCCTTGGCTGTTAGAGAGATCAGCCTCATGTATAAACCCAGGATCAGTCTCCCTTTTCCTTTGCCCACCTTAGATTTTCTAATTGTCACCCAGCTAGCTGCCTCAACATCCTGCTGCTGTTCTGTTCCCCCCAAAATATCTGACCCCGCTAGGTCCTGCTCAGTGAGCAAGAGACTCATTTCAAGATTGTCAGTGTTGCAATTTGTTCCTCTAGTGTTCTAACTCAAGCCTCCAAAGTAGCAATTTGCTCACATCCACCACAGAGGTAAGTATTTTGGATCTCTTGTTCCAAATCTGCATACATATGGCAGACTATGCACTGGGTCAATCTTGCTAGCACTCATTATCCCAGTTACAGATCAGGGATAACAGGAATAAAAAAATAAAATTAGGGATTAGAACAAACGTTTGACCTAGGTTTAAGCTCTTTTAGTTTGAAACTCTGGTGTTTGAAACTCCACTTACAAAGCCCCCACTCAACTCCTGTGTTTGCAACGCGACTTACAGATCCCCCACTTAACTCCGGTGTTTGTAACTCCACTTACAATGCCCCCACTTAAACAGCAAACACTTAAGAGCAGTTAAACACTAGAGCAAGCTCCACTGGAGTCCCAGTGGTTCCATTTATACAGTCTGTTCAGGTGCAACTAATCAAACCCCACCCCCTCATACTGAAGGAAAACTAAGTGCAAGTAAAACAGGTTATGACAAACGTGCTGTAAGCACACCAAACGTTGCTCCAAATACAGAAAAAAATATATAAAAAAATGAAACCACAATAAATTACTAGGAGGAGGGCAGTATCAATGGCCAATAGGAAGCAAGTAAGGGCAAAGCCTGGGCATGATGATGTCATCATATAGGAATTTTTAGGTGTGTCAGGTTCAAAATAGGTCCCAATCCCTTCAGAAAACTGATCAGAGTGACAGGAGAAGAACTAGGTTAACAGGTATAAAAATAAGCTTTTACAATGGCATTTTTACTTTTTGTTATGGAAATGTTTTTTTCTAACACATTGAGAGCATTGTTAGTGGCTTCATAAGATTTGTACATTGAAGGTGAACAGACCCTTTAAGACCATCTGGCTTAGAGTGCAGGCAGCCCCCCCCAAAAAAAGTTGTTTTGCAGGGGCCTAATGTCATAACTATCTAAGTGCTTATGTTCATTGCTAGTGCTATAACCAGTATGAAAAATAAGATTAGTGATCGATACTAGGCAAAGCAACATACTCTAATAACATAATTTGAGCAGTGACGTTCTAGCAACCTGCATACCAGCTGCTACATGCCCAAAAGAAAGCCATACTGTCTTTGCCCAAAGTAATTAGCTCCAAACCAAATATTGAAGAGCAGATAAGGTTACCATGACCATGCTCACCGTGACAGAGACCTTCAGGTCCCATTAATGTAAGCAATGCATTTGAGATTGGATTTAAGTTTATAGTATATCTGCAATAAAGAGAAATGCTAACATAGGTGTCAGCTTGATAGTGTACCAATTTCAATAAAGCAGAATCTCACGTACAAAGTCAATAAAACAATCAAAAGTGATAACAGTGTATTTGAGATTATAGTGTTTAATAAAGAGAATGCTTTATTTACTTCTACTTTCTCCTGTACTTGCCAACAGTCTATTTCCTGGACTGTTCCATTTGAAAGTATTTTTGCAGAGAGTTATTGCACTAAGACATCACATTTTATTAAAGGGCTTGAAGACTAGTAACATCAACCGAAGAATAGAAGCATGTCAGTTTTCTTATGCTTATAATGCAAAGTATTTTGCAAGCTGCTATTACTAAAATGGCATAGTGAAATGCTATCTGAGTGTAACACTATTTTGCAGAAGGTCTATTGTCTGGTACCTAGTACCTTGCTTATTCTTACCTAACTTATACTCAGCCAATTGCAAGTTCCTGATACTTCCAGTAGAACACTACATTACATGGGACTCTTTCTTTTAGGTCAGACTTCCCTGTGCTGGTAAAAAAAGGTTTAACCTTAATCACACAAAGAGAACTGATACCTCAAATAATTTGGGCAACAGTGTTTTTCACAAAATAAAAACAAGTTATCAGCACATTATTTTCTAATGCATCAAAAAAATCACATTGACTTAAATGGATTTGCCTGAAAAAGCACATCAGTAAGATGCATATTGACTTCAGTATTTTAGGATAAAATCCTGTGAACAAAATTCTCAGGCCTTCAGTGTGCTTTACTCAAAAATAAAGCTCATAGCAGCAACTGGACAGATTCACTCAGTAGAACTAGTTCCCCAGTATTAGTGGATGCTCACAGTGGTTTTTGTAAATACATGCACTTGCATGTGTACTGAATTACTTATGAGATGGGGACCAGGTAATGTGCATTGATTAATTGGCTAAATCAGTAGCACTTCCATTGTATTCAAACCCATTTTAACTTGGAGTTTTGGAGTGCTCCCTTAACCTCCACTTTTTTGTCTTTACAATATTTTATATATCTGTAGTGCTCATTCAATGGGCACTCAGATCCACAGAACATTTGGTAAGAACAGGACTCCTTTCAACCCTGTGCCAACAGGTGCTTCCTTAAATGGAATGGCTGAATGATATGCAAGTTAGGGGAAAATGGTGGCTGTTTTCCCCCTTGATGATTACAGCTCTTATGAATTCAGAAAGCACAGGTAATTTTGCTCAATTCTGGGATGCAAGGAATTGTATGGTTAATGGTGGGGAGGGTACAAAGTGAAAAAACATCTTAGCTCCCACCTGGCTTTACACTTTGTACCCCTCCCCAAGGATGGGCCCTGTGTGTCCCTAAATATGTAGTTCTGTGTTACTAAAATCAATTCACACTGGCTCTCTGGTTGATTTTTTTTATCATATACCAAGGGTAAGGGCAAACAGGACCAGAAATGACCATACATAGCATATAAATGGAGTTGCCATCTCAATTCCAGAAGAAACTTAGAATACAGAAGGAAGTTTATACACATTGTGACAAAAAAGGTTTGTCCTAGTGAGAATTGTGTGCATGATGGCAGGTACATAGCACCGAGGCTGAGGTATTGGCTCCTTTAAAACTGACCATAGATGTGCTGATATGATCGTACAAATCTTCATTTCGCACTTTTTTTTTGGACCATGTGTGGAGTGTCTCGACATTTTTAGTGCCTTGGCAATCGGTCATTCAGTCAATCGGACAGGCTGCCGATAATGTCTCTGTATGTATTGCCGATCAACAGCTTTTGTATGATTGCTGTCAAGGCAGTACATCGTTTGATCTGTTCTTTTTCTACTTTATTTAATCTGAAAGTTAGTGGCAAGTCAGGAGATTGGGCCGTCCGATCATTCGTCCGATATATGCATGTCTATGGCCAGTGTAAGACAAGCTAAGACCATGGAGCATAGTTGGAAAATACTCTGGCTAATTAATCCACAGGTGGGACTGTTTAAGAGGAGCCTGGGTGTGATGAGTTCAGTAAGCTGTGAAAAGTAACTAACTGCCTTTGACACTGGGAATTCAGATAAAGACTGCCTTGTGACAACAGAGAGGACTTTTGCTTTGTGTTTGAAAACTACTACAACAGACAGGAGCCTGCAAATTTGTGTTGCCAACCTGAGCATTCTGTATTGTCTATGGAACTGTTTTGCCTGACCCCTACCCACTGCTCCAAGCAATCTCCTACAAATGGTGTTTTGGATGCAGGCAACAAAAAGACAATCAATTTTAAAAGGGGGTAATGCCTGTTTACTGCTGTGGGATAAGTGAAGATGTAGTTCAGCAACATGGATGAATTAATATTGCAGCTGGACAGAGTCAACGATATTCAGCAGAAGGCGAATGCTGTCCAGCAAGAGACTAATCATTTGCTTGCAGATCAGTTGGCAAGCCTGATGGAGGTGATACTCTACAGTACTTGGCTGCATGTAGCCCTAAGGTGGCCCCCAGCATTGATGTCCCTATTAAGACCAGTCATTTTTTGCAAAAGATAATGCCATGTGACGTTGAGGCATTTCTACAAACCTTAGAAAGGACTACCGAAAGGGAGGCCTGGCTCAAGTTCTAGTGGGTAGGGCTGGTAGCACCTTTTCTGACTGGAGGGTCTCAAAAGGCAAACTTTGATTTGGCCCTGGCAGATGCCAAAGACTACAACAAGTTAAAAGCAGGTGTATGCCCAGATGTATGACTTTATTCAGAAACACTATCAGCTCATTTCCAGAGCTCTTCCACCAAACCAACACAAGTTGGCTTGGGATACAAGAAAACCGAACTCTATGCTCCATCAAAGAGTCAAGGACAAGTACAGTGCTGGTGGTGTAATGAAAGAGTATATGATGCTGCCATGGTGCCCACTCCATGTTGATCCTATGGATTGTATCTCTGCTCAGCAGGTGTTATGGTTTGCTCACCCGGTGTTCACCACAGACACTGAATTGCAAATTGCAGCTGTAAAGGTGGGATGAAAGACTGTTGATGCTCTTCTGGATTCCAGGAGGTTAGTGACATTGGCGTATGTCAGTCTGGTGAGACCAGACCAACTTAATGAAAGTAATGTTGGGGTGCTCTGTATTCATGGTGACTCTAAATGTCATCCCACCGCCATGGTGTCATTTGAAACTGCTACTGTCTGTCATGATGTGGGTGTCTCTCCTTTCTTGTTGCATAGTGTGATATTGGGCTCAGACGTTCCCCTCTTTTGGAGGATATGGGGAACGGTAGGTTCTCCACAGGGGTCTGAGATATTGTGACTTATGCCTGGAATGCCAGAAGAGAAAAAAGAATAGTAATCCCACACTTAGATCTATAATATAAAACTATTTAATGTAACCATTTTATTAATTAAAATCTAAGCAGGTTGACATGATATTCAATATATCCAAATCCAAATTGCTTGTTGGTCTCCAATTCCAATATCCCAATAAATTAGTTGCCTAGATCCATTAAATAGCCAATTAAATTAGTGCTAGTGCTTCATCAATTAAAGTGAATTATTAGTGTAGTTCATTCATTAAAAAATTAGTTCATTAGAAATAACCACTTAATTATAAAGATGAATTAATTATTAATAATGTGCAGCCACTTCATCAATTAAGAATTTATTATAGTAATGAATTGATTATAAATCAAAAGTTATCTGTATGGTATTAAATACATTTCCTAAATTCATTAATCGTCATAACTAATTTAAAAAGTGATTGTGCCTCAACAATTAAAGTGCATTCATATAACCCATAAATTGGAGAAAAGACGATTCTAAAATAATATAGTTATGTTGATTAATTAGCAATTCATAAAATAAAAGATTTGAAAAACGAAAACAGAAAGGCAGGACACTGGGGACTGTGGTCTCAATTATTTAACTGCACTTATCATAAGAGCTATCTAAAAAACAAAAAATCCCTAGTGCCTTAGAATCAAAGTGATTTAAGAATGAGTTGCTATTTCAACAATTGCGCCCAGGACAAAAAAAATTGCTGGCAAGTAGCAAACGTTCTTAGATTCTGAAGGTATCAGTAAAAAGTAATAAAATCAAGATGTACGGAGCGCATATTAGGACATCGTCGCGTAAGAACGCCCTCCTTAAGCTGGCCATAGACGTAACAATTACGATCTTTCTCGGGAAAGATCTTTCCAAGAAAGATCGTTCGTTTCAACACACACGTGTAGAGCTGAATCGTCAGATATACAGGTAGAAACAATAGAATTCTACTTGTATCTGACGATTCAGCACTAACAATGGCCGATGTTCAGGGAGCTTTCAAAGGCATCCGATCAAAATTTTCCATCCAGTCCGATCAACCAGCCGACCGATATCTTAATCCTCTGACGATGTCGGTCGGCTCATTTCCCACCATACACGCACCGAATATCGTACGAAAATTAGTTTCGTACGATATTATCTGTGCGTCTATGGCCACCTTAAGGCTACTGAATGCTCTGTCCGATGTTTGTAAACTCACCCGTTCTAAGAAGCTTTAGTAAGGTATAAGTCTTCAATCCTCCTTCTTGCGACGTCAGCCCTCCCTCCTCCAAACTCAGCCCTCCCACCTCACAAGTCAGCCCTCCTAACTGAGCCCTCCCTTCTCCAAACTCAGCCCTCCATCCTCAGAACTCAGCCCTCCCTCCTCCGAAATCAGCCCTCCCTCCTCCGAACTCAGCCCTCCTTCCTCAGACGATGTCCTAATATGTGTTCCGTAAAGATGAGCAAAATTATTGCCGACACGCATTTCGCGTTAGCTTTATCAAGGCAAAAATGAGCCGGTTTGTCTCCATCACGCTTTAAAAAGGACTTCCGCGTATGGTCATTTGATCTCGCGAGAGCTGCGTGTCCTCCTTGATGTCATCAGGCAGTCCCCTCGTGTTCACATGCAAATATGTTAAGCAGGTCTTAACGTGTGTCTCCATTAACTTGTAATACGTGATGGAACCGGACCAGGGGGAGTGCTTATCTTTAATCCTACTCACTCATTACAGGGGGAAGAGTATGACGTAATCATTGTTGTCTTATGTCCATTAATTATTGTGTATATAGAAAGGGGTATTATCAGACTCATGAATGAGTTTTTTATGGATTCAAATCATGATTATTTAATTGAGTTATGTTTAACAATTGATTTTCCAAATAAAGCTAACAATGAATGAATTGACATATGTGTGTCATCTTACTTGATACTCATATACCAGGGAATTATGATATAACCTTGATTCATTTATGGTCCTTTTAGTTACAATGAATAAAAATATTTGTGAATGAGGTATTCTGATGAACATTAGTTAAAGGAAGGCATTGAACAATATATTTTCATTAATCCCTTGGGGTGAGACAGTATGCATTTTGAAAGTCCAAAGACTTTCCCGTTTTAGTAGTTCTTGCTCCAAATTTACGTTTCTCATACCCAGATTAATTTTTTCAATCACCCAAAATTTGAGATCAATTGGATTCATACTATGATATCATTTGAAATGGTATGCTACAGTAGACAAAGTGGTGTTATCTTTTTTAATTTTTCCTGCATTACATATAGAGCTGCAATGTTGTTGTACGTGAACTTTCACCATCTGTGTTGTCATTCCAATATATCTTTTGTTGCAGGGACATTCCAGGCAGTATATTACTCCTTTGGATTTGCAATTAATATAATCATTAATTGAATGTTTTTTACCAAATCTATAGATGAAGTCAGTCTTTTTCTGCATTTTTTCACACATGTTGTAGTCTCCACACAGGAAACAGGCAGAGCATCTATGGGTCTGTATGCATTTTTTATCTATACATAATAAATAAACATTAAAAATTTTAATATTTGAATTAGATGTCTTTGGAGTAAAAACTTTTTTGAAATTTATTCTATGTGCCCTTGAGGACGTGGGGCTGTACTCCGAAGAGCTCATGACCCTTGAGACTGGTCTAGGCAGCTGTTTGAGCATTTTGTATTATGGGCCACACGGGAAACATACCTTATTTGTATTCTTTTTCTTTTGGTTTTGAAAATGGCTCTTTGAAAGAATATCTTTTAGATTGGGACATCTTTTTGTAGAATATGGCCACCCTATCCTGTAAAATAGTATCCACTGTCTTGTCTTCCTTGAGAATTGGTCAATGTTTCTTCAATATATTCTCAATACTGTTGCTTTGTGTATTGGAAGTGGTAATAAATCTCACTCAATTCTCTTCTGTCCGATCAGTAAACAAGGCTTTATGATAAGCTCTCTTTATGATCTTACCTGAGTAGCCCCTTTCTTTTAATCTTAATTTTAGTTCTAAAGATTGCTTTTTGTAAAGTTCCATGGAGGAGCAATTCCATCTGAGTCTCAGAAATTGCCCGTAGGGAGGGATTTCTTAACTGCATAAGAATGATAACTCGAATAATTTAAAAGTGAGTTTGTTACAGTTTCTTTTCTATAGTTAGATGTGGTTAGTTTTCCTTTCTTGTCATGGATAATTGTTAAGTCTAAAAATGAGATGGAGGAATCTGAGATATTTACAGTGAGTTTGATATTTAGTTCATTGTCATTGAGTTTGTCTACAAATTCAACAGCCTCCTTTCTGCTGCCGTTCCATAGCAGTAAGATATCGTCAATGTAGCAAATCTATTTCACTACTTTACTTCGGTATGATTTTATGATTTGATTTTTAACTATTGTTTCTTCCCAAAATCCTAAAAATAAATTTGCATATGAGGAGGCACAGGATGTCCCTTGTGTCTGTAAATAGAAGTGAATGTAAAATAATTGTAATAAAGGATAAACTGCATGAGTTTTATCAAAAATGGTATTGTTTCCTCAGTTTCTTCCATATTTTCTTTAGAAAATACTGCAAGGCGTCCAAGCCTTGATTGTGTTTTATAGAAGTATAAATAGATTCCACATCTAATGTAACTAATAGCATTTCACTGGGTATCTCAATCTGACCTAATTGTTTCAGTACATCTAATGTGTCACAAGCATAAGACTCCAATTTCTCCACTAAGGGTTTAATGCTAATATCTAGTGATGGGCGAAACGGCCGCGTTTCGCCAAAAAATTCGCGAATTTCCAGAGAAATTCGTGAATTTTTCGCCGATTCGCGAAACGAGTCACGCATCATGTCGCGTTGTTTCCGACGCGTCGCGTCATTTTCGGCGCGCGTCGCGTCAAAAACGACGCGCGACTCGTTTTTGCGCGGCGAATTTTTTTGGGCGAATTTTTTTGGTAGTTTCGCGAATCGCGGGAATTCGCCCCTGGCGAATAAATTCGCCCATCACTACTAATATCCATGCATTGGCTAGCCTTTTCAGTAAGGTTGCTATTACCTGAAATTATTGGTCTGCCTGGGGGTTCGTGTATGTTTTTATGTATTTTAGGTAGCAGATAAAAGGTTGCTACCCTGGGATGTTCAATAGTTAAGAACTGTAGTTCTTTTTTGTTGATTGTATTGTCTCTGTGAGCTTGCCTAATCTGATTATCATATAGTTTTTGAAGTTGTCTGTAGGATCACACAATATTTCTCTGTAACTGGGAGAAGTAAGCTGTCTGTACACCTCTTCCAAGTATTTATCATTGGGCCAAATGACTACCTTAACCCTTTATCGGATTGCTTGATTTGTACGTTCCTGGAATGCCACCTGTTTGCCCTAGTGTCTCACTGTCAGGATCTGCCGATTATCAAACTCTGGTCACTGTATTTCCTTTCATCTGCATTACCTCTGCATTACCTCTTTGAGCCACTGGAAGCATCTAGCGCTTGGTCTGACTAGTTTCCATAACTGGCTTCTAACATTTCTTTCTACACCCTCCTCTTGACTTGTTGAACTGATTTATTAATGATCAAGCAATCAGGGGCCTTTATAAGCCTGCTGCCTGCAACTCTCAGTTACTGTTGTTCCTGCTTGTTCCCTGCCTGATTCCTGTTTTGTTCATTCCTTGATTCCTTGTTCCTGATGAGTCCTTGCCTTGGTTCTGTGCCCTTGTTCCTGTGTCCTTGTTCCTGAGCCCTTGTTCCTTTTCCCTTGTTCCTGAGTCCTGCCTGTTTTCGACTGATCTCCTGGAACTGACTTTGGCCTGTTTTCTGGTATATCCTTTGTCTGCAACCTGCTTCTGACCTTGGCCTGCCTACCAGATTCCCCTTGCTTGCTGCCTGGCCAGACCTCAGCCTGTATTACAGACTGATTGATTGCTTGCTGCCTGCCTCTGACCCCTGGCCTGGTAAAATGATTTTTTTTGTTTAAACTTGCATTTAACCTACTACATTGTTCTTTACTTTATTTTATAAATAAAGTAAATCCTTTATAAATAATAAATCTTCTTCATATATAACGTCATCTGCCAATTATCATGCTCCATTCCTGCATTACCCTTATAAACAGCACATACGTTACTACCTGCCAACCACAAACCTGTGGTCATTCCGTACAGAATGATCAAGTCACTTAACCAGGAGCCTGCTGGTAACTCCTCTACTGTGCAGTCTGAACTACAACAATCTGCTGAACGGCTTTCCTCTATTTAGAGCTATGAGGGTGAAGATGATTCTTTTCATGATATACTTGATTTGTGCAGAAAGTTTTCTATGGTTCCATTTTTCACAGATAATTTGTCCCCTGATAATATGAAAGCAGGTTCATTATTCTGTTTCTTTTGGGAGGTAAGGCCTTACAGTGGGCTGAGGCGTGTATTGATGAAGTACAGTAGCTAATTTTTTAGAGGTAGAAGATTGTTTCCAGGTTGGTTAGGGGGATGTATCAGATGAAGAAGATTTGGAGAATTTCTCTAATGAAGAGGACTGTGCAGATTTTTCTGATGAGGAAGAGTGGAAAGATATGGATTTGGATGAGGATGAAATTCCCACAGTTTTTACCATTAGATTCAATTGTTGATCGGGCCCCCAGCATTTGTCTGTTCTCCAGTCTCCATTGAATCCAGTGTCAGATCCAATATATAAAAATTGCCAGGTAGCTATTCTATATGTTTACCCTCACTGAAATTCCTAAATAAATCATCACAGACCAGGGTACACCCTTTATGTCTAGGAGTATTAAGGTTTTGTGTAAGCTGTTGAAAATTAAGCATTTAAGAACTTCTGTGTATAGCTCCCAGACCAATGGGTTGCTAGAGCTCTTTAAAGGAACAGTTTAGTATAAAATCTAATTTAGTTACTAGGGCAAAAATGTCATGTATAATGGCTGGAGTGACTGGATGTATAACAGAACTTTCTGCTTTTTAGTTCTAACTCTGTTAGTCAGTGACTTTAAGGGGGGCCACATGGGACATAACTGTTCAGTCAGTTTGCAATTAGTGATGGGTGAATGTCATTTTGCTTCACTGAATAATTTGCGAAACGGCGAAAAATTTACGAAACGAGACGCGTGTTGCAATTTCATCAAGCGTCAAAATAATGTTGTTTTATTGTCGTGTGTCAAAATAGTTTGTCTCAAACGCATATCTGTGTTTTGATGTGCAATGTTATTTTTTTGACTCCCAATGCAACCCATCTAACAAGGGTGTTATGTTTGTCACCTTTTTTCAGCTTTGGGGCTACCAATAAAACATTTTCCCTTACTTTCAAGCTTTGTAGAGTGATGATAAATTAATAAGGCATCTTTTGCTTTGTGTCTGAATGTGCTGAATTGCATTGGAGTTAATGAGAAGACCAATTCACACGCGTGTTTCACTTAGTATACTGCCAAACACATGTCCTGCATTGTTAGAGGACTCCTATCTTTTCAAATGAAGAAAAGGGCTCCCATTTTGCCAGTTTCTTAAAAACATCTGTGATTATTTTACATTACATTTGGTGGACTGGTAATGGTATCTACTAATGCTCTATATTGATGTTTAAACAAAAAGTGCCAACTATAGTTTATATATTACTAATAGTTTACTAACACAGGCACAATTAATTATAAATCTGACAACATAATATCTGGGTGCTTTGTAACCAACATTAAAATGAATTAGGGATGCACCGAATCCACTATTTTGGATTCGGCCGAACCCCCGAATCCTTCCCGAAAGATTTGGCCGAATACCGAACCGAATTCGAACCCTAATTTGCATATGCAAATTATGGGTGGGAAGGGGAAAACATTTTTTTCTTCCTTGTTTTGTGCCAAAAAGTCACGTGATTTAGCTCCCTGGCCCTAATTTGCATATGCAAATTTGGATTCAGTTCGGCCAGGCAGAAGGATTCGGCCGAATCCGAATCCTGCTGATAAAGGCCGAATCCTGGCCGAATCCCGAACCGAATCCTGGATTCGGTGCATCCCTAAAATGAATAAACCATATGTTTATGTGTAAATGTAAGGAATGAGAACTACTAGGTAATGGAGAGTTACATGACTGAGAATGAGAATAGTTGTGCCATATTTTCCAAACAACTCCTGTATTATTGGAGTATTAGTTAAATTAAAAATAGACTCCAATTTTTTTTTCTAGAAAACATAAGGAACACTGCACAACTAGAAATATGCTGCTGGTGGAGGAGGGTTATCCCTGAAGGAGTGAATAAAGTCCAGGGCTTCCTGGAGTTCCTTCCTCATCTTGCCAACCTGCTCAGCCAGAGCAGACACCATGTTGAAGAGGAGGTGTTGCATTGGTGGTGTCTGTGTTGCAACATCAACTGGCTGAAATGCTGCCACACCCACCTCTTCTGGTGTTGCAGGAGGTGCAGTGGGTTGAGCCTCCTCTTCTGCAGCCTTCTACAGTATGAATTGCACAGGATGAGGTGTGCCATGTAACCATGAAAATTAAACATCATCTATAAGGATGGCATTGGCAGGTATGGGGCAGGCAACACCATTAAGATTTTTTTTTTGCAGCAGAAAATCTTTATTTGATTTACTTGTTCTCTGCAGTTATATAACTGTTACTGATGTTACACTATACACCTAAACACACACAAAATAAATAGGACTCAAGTGGATTTATTGTAGTTAAGAAGGCAAATCTATGTATTCTTTTAGTACTGTGGCAGTACTAAAAGTAAAATTATTAGTCTTGCTACAGGCCTAAACAAACTCCTCCAAAATAACCAAATAAATAGGAATCAAGTGGATTTATTGTGATTAAGGAGAGAGATATATTTATTTTTTAAAATAAATCTACCTTCAACTTCACCTCTCACCTGATTGCAGTCTGTGTGCTGCTGTTTCAGATCGCTCCAAATCCTTTGTACAGCACGCTTAAAACGGATATCGAACCGCCTGCGGAGCCTGTGCCTTAGCTGCTCCATTATGTCCCATCTTAGTGACTGGATCCCAGTGTGGTCCCAGGGGAAATATTGTCATATGCCAAATGTTAGGCATCCCCAAGTGATTATAGAGATGTACCTCAAACCCAGGGCCAGTGCTCCTATCAGGAGAAATCTGCATCAGCCCTTGGTTATAGAAGCGAGCACCACACAGAGATCAACACTTCTATCTTCACGCTGCTGCCATTTCCCCAGACTGACGCATGTGCATTTGAATGAAAAAGTTTGGATTCTTGCTAATGCGCATGCACAGCTGTGGGAAGATGGAAGTAAGATCTCTCCATGGTGCTCGTGTCGATAACCCAGGGCCAGTGCAGATTTCTCCTTATAGGAGCACCAGCCCTGGGTTTGAGGTAAGTTGCTATAATCACTTGGGGTGCCTAACGTTTGGCACCCCCAAGTGTATCCAGCCTTTCCTTCTTTAAATGAGGCAGGCCTCAAACAGAAGACATTTTCCAAATAATAAGGCAATAGTAGCAGCAGCAGCAGTAGTATTGGAATCAACTATATTAGGACCAGAAGAATTAAATGAGACAGGCCTCAAACAAAAGAAATTAGACAACTAAGCAGCAATATTAGAAGAAACATTTTTAGAAGCCATGTTAGGCCTCAACCAGAAGAGATTTGCCAACTAAGCGGCAATATTAGAAACAACATTTTTAGAAGCCATGTTAGACCTCAACTACAAAAAAACTTGCTGACAATGCAGCAGTAGTATCTGCAATAGAAGCAGGAGCTTTGTTAGGCCCCCAGCACAAAAATCATTTGCAGACACTGAAGCAGTAGTATTTGCGATAACAATAGAAGCCTTGATAGGCCCTACCAGAAAGATTTTTTTGCAGACAATGCAGCACAGCAGCAGTCCTACTAGGGCTAGTAGCAGGCTGCAGCAGCAAGGGCAGCAGGTGCAGACAGATGGGGAATAGGCAATACAACTGAGGAGGAGAGTATGGGCAGCAATGGAGAGAGGAGGCTACATCTGTGAAGAGGAGGGGGAAGAGGAGGAGAGAAGGCTAGCCGCTTCGACTAGCTGATAGGGCAGCAGCTGCACTACCAGAAGTTTTGCCAGGGAGGCACTGAGCCTCTGCACTTAGGTATGGCTGGGGGAGAGAGGTGTCTTGCATGTGAGGAACTGGGGGAGAGAAATCTGGCAGGGCAAGGGCTGAATTGAGGAGGAGGCCACCTCTGACTGTGAGCCTCAGAATCCTCTTCCCTTGCTGCAGGGTCTTGGGAGCTAGCACCTCGTCCCTGAGGAATGGGAGGAGGTGAACAGGAGGCACCACTGCCCCCGGTGCCCTGCCACTTTGGTGCTACTCTCACGTCATCCTGTGATGACGTTTCACATGAGAACTTAAAGCTGTCGTTTCCATATGTGACCCTGTCTGCCCTTTCAAAACTTACCGTCTGGTCCTCTGCTTGGCTTGTGAAAAATGCCCACACTGCTGAAGAGCAGGTCACTGCCTTGCTTGCTGTGGATGGTCCCCACCTATATGCCCATAGGCTTTGGACCTAGGTGCAGTGCTGTCCTATTGCCTGCCTCCCCTAACAGTGGTTGGTGGAGCCAAATCTTCATCCTCATCATCATCAACAACACACAGTTCCACCCCTGAACTGCTGTTGTTATCCTCCTGAGCCGGCTCCCAGGGTCTGTCCCTGTCATCATCCTCCACCAGACCAGACCCTGCCTCACACATGGCATGACATCTAGCATGCTCGTGTCTGACCCCACACTAGCAGCCTGCTGCCCTGACATTAGGGGACCCTGCCCAATATCCCCTACTGATGTGGGCTGTGCCATGACCACCTCCTTCTCATCAGACATGATTGCCCCCCCATTCCTGCCTGATCATCAAAAAGATCCTGGGTGTCTGGGCCCAAGTCCACCTCAGGATCAAATAGGAGGGATGGAGTGTCCCCCAGCTATGAGCTAGCAGGTGATGCCACCTCCTGACTCTCACCAGTGCCTGCTGCAGACGAGGTGGCCTGGGTCAGCCAGTCTACCACCACCTCTGCTTGCTGTGAGCATATGGGTTGTGAAGCAGTGGCAAAAACATCTGGCACAGTAACTATATTGAAAACATTTTTTATTTTTCACAGCACATCTGTTTTCTAGGTTGTAGATATGCATGTAGATATGGATGGGAGGGATTGGGTCTGTCTACCATAATTTGCAATTAGAGAGGTGCTCAAGCCATCAACTGAATTTGCACCCTCTGAATTACTTTATGGAAATCACCCCAGGGGTCTTCTTGATGTGGCAAAGGAGACATGGGAAAAAGAGGTAACCCCGACTTTTGGGTTATATTACAGTTTATGCAAGACAGGATTGCTACAGTCATGCCCCTAGTTAGGGAAAACATGCAGCAAGTGCAGGAAGCCCAAAGTCTGGTCTACAGCTGATCAGCTAAGGTTCCAACATTCAACCCTAGGGACTGGGTATTGGTTCTTGTGCCAATGATAGAGAGCAAGTTCCTGGCTAGGTTGCAGGGCCTGAATGATGTCTTGGAACTATAAAGTTTGTCAACAGATAAAAGTAAGAAAGAGCAAATCTACCACATAAACCTAATAAAACATCTCTCTCTGTACCATGGTTCAACCCCTGTGCCATTTCACGGAGGGTATTCAAAAGCTAGTAGACAGTTGAAACGGGCAGCACTCCAGATTTACTTAAAAAGCCTTTATTTTAAGTTGCAGGGCAACACACAGTAACGTTTCGAGCCTCACATGACCAATCATACTCCATGTTTAAACCATTAGGAGCTAAACTATCTAATTTTCAGATCCACCATGCCTCTTTATACAACAATTTCTTTGCTCTATCGCCACCCCTTCTCATTCTAGGGACAGAATCTAATATCTGAAATCTGAGTTGTTGTACAATGTGGCCAGCTTCTATAAAACGTTTGACCACAGGCTAATCCTTTCTTTTACATTTTATTGCTGACTTACGTTCCCTGATTCTATGCCTGGCCATCCGTGAGGTCTGTATTTCAGTTGAATCGTGGCATAGCGCTGACCAAGGAATCGCAGGATAATCACCTTTCTTGGTGAAAAGGCAGCTTTATTTCGACACAATTAGTGAGTAAATACAGCAGTGGTGGTATTTAAACTAACACGTTTTGTGCCCTCAGAATCGGCACTTCATCAGAGTTAATCGTGAGTCACCTGATGTATTACTTAAATAAGCTATGACGTGCATAATTAGAACAAATGTGCAAGAAGCTGCTTACATGTAAATTCAGCCAACAAATGATGTAATTAAAACCACTACACAAAAGATGATTGCATATAAATCATTCTTTATAGCCACAATAAACATAGTGGATATAGTTATGAATTATTCTAAAACTTCAGTAAACTAATCCATAAAGGAATTTATAAAATCTCAAAAAAAACTACATTCCAGTTATCTTAAGTATTTATCATGATAGTGTGCATGTGTTATTAACGTGTAATTATACATAGAAATTGACGTGAAACTATCCATATATATTAATAAAATTGATCTCAGTAAATTGATCTATTCAAATCATTAATTTACAAATAACTTGTGTGATTTAAAGGGGTGGTTCACCTTCAAGTTAACTTTTAGTATGTTGTAGAAGGGCTACAACAAGAAACTTTTCAATTGGTCTTCATTATTTATTTTTCATAGTTTTTTAATGATTTGCAATTTTCTTCTGTACCCAGTGAAGCCCAGACCACACTGAGCATGTGTATGTAGTCTAGTCTTGAAAAGATATTTAACAAACAAAAGCATTTGTTTGATTGGGCTTGTGGTGCAGTAAGTTCATAGTTATGTTTATTATACAAAATACAGCATTTCTAGCCTCATTCTATTTTAGGCTTTCCTTGCCCTTTAAAGTTTTTAACACTGCTTAACACTCAATTTCCATGCAACACTTAGGGACAGATTTAAAAAATTCACATGAAGAATTCAAAGTTCGATCGAATTTTTAAAAATTCAAATTCAGATCTCCGAATATGAAAATAATGGCTAAATAATACATCAGTTCATTAATTATAAATTTTTAGTACAACTTTCATTCAGCTTAGAGCTTCATTTAATGAAATAATATTTTTTTTAATAATGTAAATATCATAACCATATAGTACAGACAAATGGAGGATTATAAAAGACGCAATTATGTATCCACTTTTTTAAAATTTTAACAAAAGGGTGGAAGTTGTGCCTGGGACACTCCGGCCATGAGGCAAGTTGAGAATCTTGCCTCAGGAGGCACGGAGCGACCAGTTACCAGAGCGGCAAAAAGCCACCTCTGGTGACTTTAAGAGCCGAATTTCCGTTTTTTAACAAATGACGCACTCCGCAGCTAAAAGTTAGAAGCAAGGTACGGCAGCAGCCCCTGGAATGCCCTTGAGCTGTGCATTATGATAAATCTTTGGAGCTGAAGCTGATTCGTATTTGTTCCTGTTCTTTAATTCCTAATTGGGAACCAAGGTTCGAAGTTGTACCCTGAAAAAGAGTGCCAAAACAATTATTAGTGACATTAGTGTAAATCAATAACAAGCCATTTAAAAAATATTTTTAATGTCTACAACATGTGTATAACATCTACAGTAAACCAAAAATTTTGTAACTTTACTCTAAAAAGAAAACCGAGCAAGTGTAAACTCAATTAAGTACAAAGAAGATACCTCAACCATAAACTGATCTATCCATATGTAATTAGTAGTACATTTATTCAAAACCATTTTAGAACTAAACCTCCAGTAAGGCCTAATATTACTATAACACATTCGTACCATATATATATATATATATATATATATATATATATATATATATACTCATGAAATTGCAATATGTATTCAAAACTATGCCAACATGAACTGATAAAATCACTTTAAAACTATCGATGATGCTAGTTGAAAAGGCATTAAAAACTACATGTCTCTGGAGAGCTGCATTTAATTAATATAAACCACTATAATAAATGTTGTAAAACAGCAATACGGAAGGCAAAGATAGAATTAAGAGGCTGAATAATCCCAAAATATTTTTTAAGTTTATTTATAGCAATAAGAGTGTTGCTCTTTTAAATAATGATACCAGTATGATTGTAACAGATTCAGAAAAGGAAAATGTGCTAAATCAGTTCTATTCTTCAGTGTATTGTTAACATGTATTTCTAAAGCGCCAACATATTTCATAGTGCTGGGTATAAAATAGAGGAGTCTGAATTCCCAAGGCTCACTTCATACAGTACTGAGAAAAACAGGGTTCTGGCTCCAACATAACCTGTAAACTGTTCATATAGCTGTACTGTAAATATTCCAGGAGTCTGTGCAACCCCAAAAGAAATTCGAGAAAATGTAGAGTAATGTAATAAACAGCTTAAAGGCAGTCCTTTTAAACTGCAAATTTCTTTTATTCTAGCAGTGTAAAGCACACACTACATGTTTCGGGTAAGAACCCTTTATCAGGTTCTTACAGCCTGTTTATTCCATTACTCTACATTCATACAGTACTGCACTGATGGCTGAGCTCAGTCAAGTTAGTGGCTGACTTATGATTAGTGATGGATGAATCTGTGGCATTTCGCTTCGCCGAAAAACACTGGAGTCTCATTTTGGACTTGCGCATCTTGTTTTGGACGCCTTCGCTGGCATCAGATTTCCCAGACCCACCTCATAGCTGCACTGTTGCCTCAGCTTAATTTAGTCAGTGGCTGACTCAGGATATGGTTCATAAAGCTTTAGTGAAAATGAATGTGAACAAGGCGTAAGGGGCCAGATGGCATACACCCCCTGGTTTCTAAAAGAGCTTAGTTCAGTTTTAGACCGGCCTCTATTTCTGATTTTCTCATTTTTTTTTGCTTTCATCTGGTATAGTATGTATTGGAGGAAATCTGATCTCATTCCAATATTTAAAAGGGATTAAGATCTCAGCCTGGTAATCATAGACCAGTAAGTAAAATCTGTGGTGTTCAAATAATTTGAAGGCTTGTTAAGGGATTATTTTAAAACTTTGTACTAGTGAATGGCATAATGAGTAGTATGGCTTTATGATGGTTAGGTCATGTCTGACAAATTTGATTGCTTTTTATGATGAGGTAAGGAAGATGCTGGATAGTGGGGGAGCAGTAGATGTGATCTTTTTGGATTTTGGCAAAGCGTTTGCTATGTGCCCCACAACCGACTGCTTTCTAAACTAAGGTCTGTTGGGCTCAATGAAGTAATTTGCGTAGGAAGGTTATTGGTGGAGTTCCTCAAGGATATTGGTTCCACTTTTATTTAACTTGTTCATTATTGACTCAGGGAAGGGTATCGTAAGTAATATATCAGTGTTTACAGATGGCACAAGACTATGAGGCCCAATTAATTCCATCCAGGATGTGACATCCTTGCAACAGGATCTTGACAAACTGGCAATCTGGGCAGCTAAGTGACAAAGGAGATGCAATGTTGATGCACCTGGGATGTAAAAATATCCTAACCACTTATATCATTAATGGAACTGAACTAGGCAAATCCATAACTGAAAAGGACCTTGGCCTTAGCAAACAATGCCAGTCAGTGCATCAATGGCAAATTAGGTCTGTACAAATTAGCTGTATTAAAAGAGGCATATATTTGTGGGAAGAGGGGTTATACTTCCACTATACAGAGTGCTGATAAGGGTCCATCTAGCATATGTTATACAGTTTCGGTATCCAGCACTTAAACAGGACATTATTGAATTACGGAGGTTGCGGAGAAGGGCAACTAAGCTGGTAGAAGTTCTGATTGAGGAATAAGCGGACAATATGCAGAATAACTGCAAACAAAGCGATTTATTGTGTTCCACACAACATGTTTCGGGCCTCAAAGGTCCTTTTTTTTTTTTTGAGGCCCGAAACATGTTGTGTGGAACACAATAAATCGCTTTGTTTGCAGTTATTCTGCATATTGTCCGCTTATTCCTCAATCAGAACGGTTACATGGATTTATTGGTGTGTGGATGGAAGCACCTGGGATAAAGCTGGACCTGCTGCACTTCGCTTGTATGTATATAAATTACTGATTATAAGCTGGTAGAAGGTATGGAAAATCTGGACAAGGAGGAAAGACTGGCTAAGTTGGGATTGTAAATGCTGGAGAAGAGGCCAGTATATATAAGGGTTTTATATAATATTCTCTCTAATGCTTTATTTATCAGTAGGTCTTTCCAACTGACACAAGTTCATACATTCAGGCTAGAAGAAACAAGGTTATAAATATATTCAGAAGGGTTTTTTTACATTGAGAACTATGAAGATGTTGAATTCTCTACCTGAAGCAGTCGAAAAGGCTGATACATTAGATAGCTTTAAAAAAATGTTAGATGGCTTTTTAGCAAAGGAGGGTATACAGGATTATGAAAGATAGCACATAGTTGATCGAGGGACTGGCCCTATTGTCATGAGTATATATTTATGTGCACTGGGGTTCATTTGGAGGGGTTGAACTTTATTATCTTTTTTCAACTCAACAATGCTTTTATTATTCCTACTTTCTTTTAAAAAATGTTGTCATAGCTTCCAATTTTATGTTTATAAGGCACAGTGATTCTTAAAAGTTTGAATAGCAATTGCCAGGTGAATTATTTGGCAATTCTAAGCATTTTCTCCAGAAATTAATCATTTGATACAGAATAATGGTAGTCTTAATATTCACAAAATGTTTCCACAGCTAGTATAAGAAATCTTCCTCTAAACCTCAAACAATATAATAGTCCAAAAATACCAGTGCAAAGGAATAATGAAGATAAAAGAAAAAGTATGGTAAATGTATCACACTAATGTGGGCAATTGGACATAGTACAGTTAACATCAAGTACAATTTACATTATTTACATTATTATCACAAGATAAAAAAAATGTATGTGGCTTGAGGAAGACAAAAAAAACCATCTAATGCCTTTCCAATTTGCCTCAGGTGGGGAAAAATTCCTTCCTGACTCCAATATGGCAATCGGACTAGTCCCTGGATCAACATATACTATGAGCTATCTTCCATAGCCCTGTATTCCCTCACTTGCTAAAAAGCCATTCAACCCCTTCTTAAAGCTATCTAATGTATCAGCCTGTACAACTGATTCAGGGAGAGAATTCCATGTCTTCACAGCTCTCACTGTAAAAAAACCCTTCTGAATATTTAGGTGGAACCTCTTTTCTTCTAATTGGAATGGGTGACCTCATGTCAGCTGGAAAAACCTACTGGTAAATAAAGCATTATATATCATATCACCCCTTAATCACCCTCTGTATCCAATCCTGTAGCCATGTTCCTATCCATGTTCAAACGACTTTATTAAGCCCAACAGACCTTAGTATTTCTGATTTTTTCAGATTCACTTTCATCTGGAATGGTGCTTATGAACTGAAGCCGACTGAGAAATCAGCCCAGTTCTCCAAAAATCCAAAACCCTCCTCCCTACACCAATCTCTCAGCCATGCATTAATCTCCCTAAGCTCCCGCTGTCTTCTTAGCATTGCTTGTGGCACAGGTAATATCTCTGAGAAAATTACCTTTGTCATTGGTACCTATGTGTACCAAGACCGCTGGCTCTTCCCCAGCCTCTCCCAATAATCTGTCCACCACATGCCAAACCCTAGCACCAGGTAAGCAGCAGACTGTTAAACATGTAGGGACCTTAAAGCAGATTATACTATCCACTTTTTTAATAATTGAATCCCCTATAACTAGAACCTGTCTATCCATCCTAGCACTCCCCCCACCAACCGTATTATAACCACTTCCTCCGAGGGTGAGAGACAGCCTGCTCCATACATGCCAGTTCAGAGCTTTCCTCCCCAGCATCCTGTGGACCAGCCCCTTTACCCCTCTGTCCCCTACTTCCCCTCATGATGGTCACAAACCTTCCTCCCTCATTAGCCTCCACTGCCCCTTCTCCTCCCCCACTCCACTAGCCCCTGCCAGTGGTTGCTCTGTGAGCCTCATTTCCTCCCCCTCATTTGCCACTGCCCTCAGTGCTGCAAGTTGCCCCTTAGAGTCTGCAGTTCAGATTCCAAGATGAAAACCCACCAACATCTTTAACATGTAAATACTGCATGGAACTCCTGCTCCAACACCACATACATGTGACAAGACACACACTGAAGGATACCAACACACCCACTTGCACTCATACTTACACTGGGTACATACAGTCTTCCAAGTGCAATTCTTTACAAACGCCTTTTTAGTTTTAAATGCCTTAAGGTTTTTAATGCTGCTTGACACTTAAGGGAAGATTTACTAAGGGTCGAAGTGATTATTCGAATTAAATTATAATTTTTAAAATTCGAATTTCAAGTCATTTTGGGCTACTTCGACTATCAATTAGTTCAAAATTCTATTAGAATTTCAAAGTACTGTCTTAAAAATCCTTCGAATTCAACATTTCGCCACCTTAAAGTTGCTAAAATGCTATTTTATCCTATGGGCGACCACCTAGAACCTCCTAGGAAATCTAAAGATTTTTCTGAAAATCGTTCGAATCGAGCGATGCATTTGAACAATTTTTATTTGATCAAAAATAGACCTATTCGGTCCATTTTCTATCAAAAATGTCATTTGAAATTTGATGGTCGAATTTCGAACTTTTTTAACTTCAAAATTCGACCCTTAGTAAATCTACCCCTTAATTCACATGCAGCACTTAGATCACATGCAACACTCGCTTAGTAGTTACCACACTCACTTTGCTATCACAGAGATAAGGTTTCAAACCACAGAACACAAAGCCTGATCAGAATTTACCTTATTAACTCCTCCCCTTAATTAACAGACAGAGGGAAATATAGAAATAATATGTACGCGTATTTGTGCGTTTTGACGCATGCGCATCCTTTTTGGCGCACATCTATAGGGCACTGCGACCAGCCAGGTTGCCTCAGGCACCTAGCCAGCTTGGCCCAGCTCTGTCTACAATTAATATAGATATTGGTATGCATCGTTTTTGTTCAGCACAACTTAACTATGTACAGTAACTATGCATCAGTCTTAACAGAACATTGCAGCTTTTCAAAACTTTGGGATTCCATGAAGCAATAAAAAGTGTAACATTTTCTGAGGCTACCTTCATGTGGACTGTAAGTTTATATTAATAATAGGGATGGCGCGAACCGCCGAAAAAAAGTTTGCGAACATGTTCGCGAACTTCCGCAAATTTGCGAACGGTTCGCGAACGGTTCGCGAACCCCATAGACTTCAATGGGAAGGCGAACTTTAACAGCTAAAAAAGATATTTCTGGCCAGAAAAATGATTTTAAAGTTGTTTAAAGGGTGCAACGACCTGGACAGTGGCATGCCAGAGGGGGATCAAGGGCAAAAATGTATCTTAAAAATCCATTGTTGACACAGCGCTGCGTTTTGTGCTGTAAAGGGAAAAAAGTCACTCAGGTGGTTGTGGACACTGTAATATTATGGATATTTAGACAGAATGTGAACAAGCTCACACAGCTAGATGGTTGAAGAACACACTGGGCAAAAAATGCCTACAGGGCAAATAATGCCTACAAGGTCAACGTATACACTACTACACCGGTGGATACGGATTAATATATTATGGCTGCTTGAAAAAAGTCACTCAGGTGCTTTTTCTGGAGAGGGTAATATTATGGATATTTAGACAGAATGTGAACAAGCTCACACAGCTAGATGGCAGTTGTTTGAAGTACAGTAGATTACTAGCCAGCAAACTTACTATCCACTGTCCCTGAAATCACTAACAGCTCTCTCCCTACACTAGCTCTTCAGCACACACAGGCAGAGTGAAAAAAAAGCTGCAGGGCTTCGGTTTTTATAGGGAAGGGGAGTGGTCCAGGGGGTGTGGGGTGGTCCAGGAGGGAGAGCTTACTGATTTGCTGCCATGTATCTGCTGGTCTGGGGTGAGAGGGCAAAAAAAATGCGGCAAAAAAAAAGCGCCAAATTGACGCGAACCCAAAATGCGAACGTCGCTCGACGTTCGCGAACTTTTGGCGAGTGCGAACAGCCATCCCTAATTAATAATTACAATTCTACAGTACAACATACATTTATTGAGAATTAAATTTAGACTTACTCTTTTCCATAATCTCAAGATTGAGCAGTATTGTCCGTAATTTATCTTCTAGTAATTCGATTCTTTTAGTCAGACTGTTATCTAATGGAACAAAAATCAAGGAATTGCTATGTCATTTAAAATTTTAATTTTGGCCTGTGGTACGGAGAGCAAAATTGTCACAATATTTATAAAATAAACAGAACCCTCCATGTTCTCTTTACACATCCCTCCTACATCTTTACTAGATACCAACTAGTTTCAAATTGTAGTATAGTATGCTATGATGGCCACAATTGTGTACCAAGCATGGATTCAGCAGATATTTATCTTGCACAGATGAAACATAAAGTGTTTCTGGCATGGTAGTTTAACCATATATTTGTGTGTTAGAGCAGACATAGATTTGTGGGAAACCCACAAATGCTCAGCTCTAGATTGTTGTGGAATTGGAATATAATCTGCATAGTGGTGTGCAATATAGATTCTGCAATTTACCACAGGAAGGTAAATGGATGCAACACCAAAGGTCCCAGAGATTAAATGATTTATTAAGATTAACCAACTCAGATACAGCAAAAATGTCTTTCAAAAGGTGCCCACAGGATATATTGTAAAAACCTTCAGAAGACTCTTCCCTGACCTTCCCTCAGAACATCTACCTGTGTAAGAACTAAGTTATACATTCTTATTGACAAAAACAGGGATGGGTTCTGATTGGCTAATAACAGTTTAATTAAATATGACAATCTTTTTGTTTAAGGTAGAATTACATGGACGATTTAAGCTGTGCTTACCTCCGTTCTGACTTGAGGAATTGCAGGCATCAGAAATAGGAAGTTGATTTCATCTGACCCGACACAACTGTCGGATGTGAATGCTGCATATTGCGACTGAATCTGACAGTCGATTCGGAGTGGAGGTAAGTGCAGCTAAAAATCGTCCATGTAGTTCTACCCTTAGTCAAACCAAGTAATTTCTTTTTATATTGTTTTACCAATAAATAGCTGTATATTCAGTTCCCATTGAAATATAAAAGACCCTCTTCACATGGCTCAGAAGCTAGAGTTCAGGTCATGCAAGTCAGGAACTGCAGATATGTGTCTTCTACCTGACAAGCAGACATTTTGTTTGATATATTTATTGATATATTTTAGCAACTCCATATAAAGAGAGAAAGAGGTGGGGTTGTTATATTGGTCCTTAGATTCAAAGTTCTCTATTGCACTGCATCACACCTAATTTCTAGCATTGTATTCATATTGTTAGTTGTTATTATGCACGTTTAATCAATATTATCATGAGATTACAAAATGATAAAAGTTTTTAATATCAGTTATTGGAAGTTTGTTTCATTTTTTATTAGGTGTTTTGAGTGTTAGCATCTAATGGCTTCCCTTCCATACCAGTAACAAATTAATGGAGATATATTATTTATTATATATTATAGTACACTATTTGTACAGGATGTCCCATGATTTTAGTTTACCTGAGTCGCCCTTGTCCCCCTTAGGACCTGGAATTCCAGGTATTCCTTGTAGACCCCTTATACCAGGATTACCAGATTTTCCTATTGGACCACTTATCCCAGGAAGTCCAGGTAGTCCTGAAGGGCCTTGAGCACCATGTAACCCAGCCTCTCCCTTTGGTCCTTGTAGACCTTTAAAAAAAAGAAATATTAAAATAATATATAAAGAGCATTTACCTAAATGCACCTTTAATGTGATGTAGACAGTGATATTCAAAGAAAGTGTGTGATTGGATTAAATTAGCTTCTTTTAAGAGTATGAATTATTAAACTTTGTTCGGCAGCAGCTTTCTGGTTGCTAGGGTCTAATTTATTTAACCCTTTAACTGCCAAGCACGTACCCGGTACGTGTTGGCGGTTAAAGGCTCAGACC
>CM044444.1:37123561-37144854 GCA_024363595.1 Xenopus borealis | reverse complement strand
GAGGCTGTGACCACAAAATAAGAATAGACAAATACAAGAGGTCCTCTGCACTCAACCCAAAATCTTCATTTATTCAAATTATTAGAATAAATGAGCACCTCCCCAGTTAATCTTACAGTTTTGTAAGTTCTGGTCTTTGAAACTATTGACCTTTCCTCTATGGTACACTGTGAAACAGATAAAATGTATAACAAGACATGGGGCAGTTTATATTTCAAGTTGGGTTAGTCATTGCTTTTAACTGTTAGTCTTTATCCATCAAATGTGCACGTGGAAATTCCATAGTCTTGACAAGGGCTGGATATATATATTGGCTTCTTCAATTTCAGATATTTTCTTACAATTTCTAAAATAGAGCATCACATGCATTTTTCTTTAAACTGAGCCCATCATATTCATTAGATCATGTTCTTAGACTGTTGTTCTTACACCACTTTAGGAAGTGGAAATTACTTGACAACTACTTGAAGTTGAGCTAACACCCCAGGTTTGACTCTCATAGGCAATTCTTTGGGACTAATAATAATAATAGTCAGTGTTGCATTGACTTGGTGAGGGGGGCAACCATGGAAGATCAATTTCTCAAGTTAGAGCTGTATAAAACTACCATTGAAGATCTACTGGTGAATCTGTTAATGAAATGAACTAAGTAATTTGCCAGCTATATATTATTGTGTTGCCGTTATTGTTGTATCAACCACATTAAGACTTCACAATAGAAAAAAAAGAGAGGGCATAATGGATGCTTGTGAGCATATAGTTATAGTAAGATTAGCTGAATGTCCTGACTGATGCAAAATAAATCTTCATCTATCCTATATAGCATTTTATGTGAGATCTAGTAGATTCCAGTTCTGTTTGGTGAGAAGTATCTCTAAAACTAAGATTATACCAGTTTACATTTGTTTTTCATCATCATACATATCCCCAACATTCACCATTAAAACAGTTAACTTTTTAGAGTATTGCAAGGCTAGGTGAAATGTCAGCTGTATTTCATGCAATATGCAGGATCTAGTAGAGATAAGACAAAGGAGAGATACAATGGAGCTTTGACATGATTACAATTGCGGATTCTCAACAATTCACACTTTCAGTCATTCACATTGGAAGATTATCACCTGCCTCAATGATAATAATGGTACCATTGTGACTGAATCACACTTTCATACATCTGTCAGTTTAAGTCAACACCTTGCAGCAGAACCATTGTTATTGGATGTCTGTGATTTACTACCCTCAAAGGTTTAAAGTGATTTTTTTTGTTTATCTTTTTAAAGAAAAATGTTGTTATTATTATTATCATTATTAACATGTATTTCTATAGTGCCAACTTATTTCGTAGCGCTGTAAAGTGAATGTGATTATACAACTAAATCAGATGAATTACATACGTAGAACATAAGGAGTTACATACATCACAATAAATATGGAGTTACATACATCACAACAAATACCAGTAAAGAAAGTGAGGAAGGCCCTGTACAGAAAAAGCTTACAATCTAAAGGGTGGGGAATGATACACAAGGTGTGGAAGTGGGCAAGATCAGAGTAAAGTGGGTGAGAGATGTAGTACTGTAAGCGGTATTGCATTGGGTAGTTAACAGTGAGGGTAGGCTTATCTAAAAAACTGGGTTTTAAGAGATTTCTTGACAGCTGAAAGATTGGGAGAAAGTCGGACAGACCGTGGGAGAGAATTCCAGAGGAGGGGTGCAGCCCTTGCAAAGTCTTGAATGCAAGCATGTGAGGAGGTAATGAGAGAAGAGTTGAGTAGCAGGTCAGTAGAGGAGCGTAGTAAGCGGTTGGGTGAGTATATGGAGATTAGTTCAGAGATGTAGGGAGTGGCAGAGTTATGAAGTTCTTTGAATGTCAGGGTCATTAATTTGAATTTAATTCTGAAGGGCAGTTGAGATCAGGAGAGGAGAGATAGATCTGAGTATCGTCAGCGTAGAGGTGGTAGTGGAAACCATACAAGCTGATTAATTTGCCAAGGGAGGAAGCATATAGAGAAAATAATAAGGGTCCCAGGACAAAGCCTTGAGGAACCCCGACAGAGAGAGGTAGGAAGGAAGATGCTACTCCATTGTAGGAGACACTGAAGGAGCTATTGGTGAGGTAAAAAGAAAACCAGGACAGGACTGTGTCAAGCGAATGGAGGGACTGGAGAGGTGATCTACAGTGTCAAATTCAGCTGAGAGATCAAGCAGTATTAGTAGTGAGAGGTTTTTGTAGGTTTTAGCTGTTAAAAGGTCATTAGTTAAATGGGTGAGAGCAGTTTTAGTGGAGTGTTGTGGTTTAAAGCCAGATTGTAAGGGGTCCAGGAGGTTATTGTCAGAGGAATGAGGTTAATTGGTTGTAGACTAGGCACTCTAGTAGTTTAGAGATGAAAGGTAGCAGAGAGATAGGTAGGAGGTTGTCAAGATTGGAGGGGTCAAGACAGGGTTTTTTCAAAATGGGGGTGACAAGAGCATGTTTTAGTTGAGACGGGAATAGTCCAGTTGAGAGCGAGAGATTAAATAGATGAGTTAAGGCTTTTATTAGACAAGGATTGGTAGCGCAGAGAAGTTTTGAAGGAATAGGATCAAGCGGGCAAGTGGTAAGGTGAGAGGAAGCCAAAAGTTTTGAGACTTCCTCATCAGTAACAGGGGTGAAGGAGCACAGGAGAGACTGGGGAGTGTGGAGGGAGGGTGGTGGAAGCCTAGGGGTGCTGAGTAGTGTAATGTCCCCTCTGATAGTGTCAGTTTTGTTTTTGAAGTGCTCAGCAATGTCTTGAGCAGAGACAGATGTGCATGGAGGAGGTGGAGAAGGGGAAAGGAGAGTGTTAAAGGTATAGAATAGTTGTGGCGTTTTTTTTGGAAAGGGAGTTAATGAGTGAAGTAAAGTATATTTATATATTGTTTGCATTTAGAGGCGGTGATATTTTATCTCACATTTCTTCTTTTTTTGCAGATGAAAAAAGCTGGAAAATGGAGCACTACACTTCTCTTTGTTTTCAAAATCTGAAGAGAACAGAAAAGTGCATTTCTGGGCAAATACAATGTGCAAAGAGGTGCTATTATGCACTTGGAAATACATTACTCTTGAGAAACTCTTCTAAACAACTTTGGAGATATTTTTGAATAAAGCACACTGGGTATCTTGCCTCACATTGCTCCCCAGTACTTCTGATTCTGGAAAATCAGTAGCAGTTTTTTAAGGGGGTTCTAGTAAAGGGCATTAAAGGGTCACAGACCTTCAAAAGTCTGGTATAAGCAGTCTAAACCCATCTTAAACCTTTAATGTTACTTTTTTCCTATAACTACAAATCAGAGAATCTTACATATATCACAAGTTTAAAAGTTTATGCACTAAAACAAACATTAATGCAACACAGCTAAAACAAACATTAATGCAACACAACTACTCTAAATTGTAAGTGAATAAACCAACCTTACATCAAAATTGTCAGAGATGGATTCTACGACTTGCTAAATGGTAAAAGCTAATAATCATTTTCGGTTACCTCGATCTCCTTTGGGACCTTGAGCACCAGTATTTCCTATTGCACCTTGGATTCCAGAAGGTCCTTTTGATCCAGCATCTCCCTTAGCACCTGGTGTACCAGGTGTGCCAGGTATACCAAGTGAGCCCTTCTCCCCTTTTGGTCCTTGCTGACCTAAATTGGAGAATATTTGATAAACAGATTATTATTGTTCCCTCCCCCTCATCCATCTCGCCTCTGTTTTGATCTTAATTCCTAACCTTAATAATTACAGGTATGGGATCCGTTATCTGAAAACCCATATTACATTTTGGATTCCTAACCCACTCCTTCCCCAATGAGGAATCCAGGGTAAATTTTGTCTTTACCCTACTCCAGGGAAACCCACAGCCTATCCCCTTCTAATCCAGCTATGATGACCTTGATCCTTCTGCCTCTGCTAACTGAGCAATCTATAACCTCATGGAAGTACTCATTCCGGGCATCTAAAAGGGTTTACATGGAAAGTTCTGCCTTTTTAGATTATGGGGCAACAGTGAACTTTATAGATATTAATTTTAGATATTAATTTTGTTCAGAAACAAGGCAAAACTACAGTACCCCTGGTCACATTGGTTAAATTATTGGAAAGCACTATAGGATGTGGATTAGTGTCTTCCAAATCCAAAAATCTTATGTCATTGGGTTCTAATCATTCAGAACAAATGTTTTCTTCATTATCAATTGTCTTCATACTCCTGTGATTCTAGCCCCCCTCCAGTTACAGGAACACAAGTGTATTTGGTTCTTAATATCTTAGTTCTTTCAGAAACATCTGTAGAATGGTTACCTTCCTGCTATAACTCATTTGCTAATGTCTTCTCTTAAAAAGCTACAACCTCTATTTAATCCTAGCGCCTCTCCTCATAAAGGTAGAACATACCCTCTCTCTCTCCCTGAGACCATGGAGGAGTAAAATAAAAAAATCTGGAAAGAGGGTTCATATTTTTTTCCTCCTTTCCTACAGGTGCTGGCTAGTTTTTTTGTATAGAATAAAGATGTGTCAGGGGGCCAGTGGCAGTCCTGTCAGGATCTAGGAGGAAGCCCTTCCAGAGAGTCCAAGGCAGAGTACAATTCAGGGAAAATCTGAGAGAATGGTCAAGTCCAGGCAAATAATCAAAAGGCAGGCAGCACAGGATCAGGATCAAGGTCAGGCAGGGATCAATAACAGGAATCAGGACAGAATAGCGCACCCAGGAACTTCCAGCAAGAAGACCTACACTTGGGCATTGAACCGGTGTTCAGATCATTTATTTTGAATTTGCGCCCCAGTGCGTGACGTCATCGTGCCGTCACTCCGGCCCCGGCGTCCTTGCGCCCGCGTGTATTCTCTGGGTGCCACCATCTTTGATCGGCTGCGGGATGGAGCAGAGCACCCGGAGCGACGGGTGATCGTGACAGTACCCCCTCCCCCACGGGGGGCAACTGGACCCCCAGGCTGAGACTTCAGGGGAAAGCGACTGTGGAAGGCTCTCACAAGGCAAGGGGCATGCACATCAGAGTCTTTCTCCCAAGAGCATTCCTCAGGGCCAAAGCCCTTCCACTGTATGAGGTACTTCAGAGATCCCCTGGAGAGTCTAGAATCCAAAATCTTCTCGACTTCATATTCGCGCTGTCCATCCATGGAGACAGCCGAAGGAGGGGTCTGGTCAGGGGAGAAGCAGTTGGACACAACAGGCTTCACTAGAGAGACATGAAACATATTGTGAATTCGCATCTCAGGGGGTAGATGCAGACGGACAGCCACAGGATTGATGACCTCAGAGATGGAGAAGGGACCTACGAACTTGGAACCCAACTTAGGAGATGGAATCTTTAGGCGGATGTTTCTAGAAGAAAGCCAGACCTTGTCACCAATCTTATATGGAGGGGAAGACCTCCTTCCGCGGTCAGGGAAGGTCTTGTGCACCAAGGAGCTCTTTCCAAATTGGACTTGGTTGCAGCCCAGATAGCAGATATATGAGCTATGTGATCATGAGCAGCGTGAACATCAGAGAGAAGAAAGGCCAGAGGATGCTGACCGTATATAGATAGGAATGGAGATCTTCCAGTGGAAGTGTGATTGGCATTGTTGTGAGCGAATTCCACCCATGGGAGGAGATCAGACCAGTCGTCTTGACAGAGGGAAACATGGTTTCTAAGGAACTGTTCAAGAGCTTGGTTCACACGCTCCGTTGCTCCATTAGTCTGAGGGTGATAGGCAGAGTAAAACTGGAGAGAGACTCCCAAAGACTTGCACAGGGAGTGCCAATGTAACGGTTGGCACCCTAAACTCAGAACCAGTGTCAAGCACCCTGGTCTTGGCTCATGCTTCTGCCTTTAACAGCCGCCTTTCACCTCGGGAGGATGCCGCCAGGTCTTAAAACGAGAGGTGCAAGACAAAAGGTTCTGAGCAGGCAAAGGGGCACAACTGTAAGCAAAAGTCTTTGGGCAGAAGGTCGAAGTACAGAGGCGTGAGACGAAATCGTAATCGAAGACAGGCTGGGTCGAGGCAGGCGGATAGTGAGTATAGTCAGTCAGGCAAAGGGTCAAAACCGGGTAATCAATCGGAAGAGGATGAGACAGAATCAGTAGTCAGATAACAGGCACGGATCAGGATACAGGAGTCAGGAGTAGTCAAAGCCAGGCAGGGGTCAAACACAAGAATCAGAACAAACAGGTAACTAGAATCAAGCAAAGGCACCAGGAACTAAACCTATAACGGGCAATGAGCATAAAACCGAACCGGCCTTTTAAACAATTCAAATTTCGCGCCAATGCGCACTGAAAGTATTCAAAGTATTCTCTATTAATTTTTTGGAGTACATTTATTGAAAGGGCTTAGAGATGAAGCCAGCCAAGGTTTAGAACATTTTAGAATGGGCACAACCCCTTTCTTTGTGAGCCATTCAAAGGTACTTAGGGTTTGCCACTCACAGTATTACAGGCAATTTTTAAAAAACTTTTCTTCTCTGGTTGCTCCAAACACTGCCCTTACCAAAAAGGGGACATATCCTTATATTTGGTCTGAAGAGGCAGTGGGGGCCTTTGAACAATTGAAAAAGACATTTATTTAAGCTCCATCATCCAGGCCAGGTGGGCATTATTCTTTACCCATTTCAAATTTATCATAACATACAGGCCTGAGGAAACAAATGCAGTTGCTATTTCCAGAAGTTTTGAGAGAAAACTGATACTATTGTTTCTAACGAAGTAATTGCTCTTTGTCTGAAGCCCAGGTTAATTTACCTACTAATGTACCTCCGGGGCTTAACTCGGTGTCTGCTAAAGGTCGCTTCCTATTCCCGAAAGGCCATGGACTCATATTTCCATGGCCTTCATTGTGGAATTACCTCCCTCTAAAGGAAATACTGTTTTTTCATCTGCAAACTAAGGGCCAGACGGAAAGGACAAATCAATCATTGGAGCAATATCTCAGTTGCTACATCTTCAGTAATCAATTACAATGGGTAGGTTTTCTTCTATGGGCAGGTTTTCTTCTATGGGCTGATTTTGCATTCAATAATGCAACTTATTCTTCCACTAGAGAATCTGCATTCTTTACTAGAGAATCTGTATTCTTTACTAGAGAATCTGCATTCTTTACTAGAGAATCTGCATTCTTTACTAGAGAATCTGCATTCTTTACTAGAGAATCTGCATTCTTTACTAGAGAATCTGCATTCTTTACTAGAGAATCTGCATTCTTTACTGTCTTAGGCTATCATCCTAGAGCTTTTTCATTTTCTGGTCATTCATCAGATGTTCTTGCTGTCAACTCTTTGGTTGACCACTTTTTTAACTTTTTTTGGCCAAACATTCAGAACTCATTATCTTCAGCAGTAGCTGCCCAAAAGAGGGCCGCTGATAGGCATTGTAAGATGTCATCTGAGTATCATATCAGGTTGGTAATAGGGTCTGGGTTTCTTTTATTCATCAAATTAATTGTTCCATTTTCTGTATCTGATTTGTTAATCCTAGCACTGTCTGGTTAGAGCTTTCTCCTGAACTGAATTTTTCACAACACATTTCATGTTTCATGAGCTGTTTAAAAGAGTTCTCTTCCTCCTCCAGTTACAGTGGAAGGTCAGCCTGAATATTGTTACAGATGTTAGTGGATTTCCACTTTTCCAGAGGTAAATTGCAATATCTTGTTCACTGTCTGATCTGTATCAACCCTGGTCTATCCCACGACTACGCTTTCTCTTTCCCCATCCTTCCTGACACACGACCTGGTTCCCTTGCCTGCCCAGAACCCTTGCCATGGTTCTCTTACTTTAAGACATGCCATAAATGAATATTGCATCGAACTGGCCTGCCAGGGTTATACAGACTCTACCAGACCCTATTTGAGTCATCAGGTTTTCCTCATAATAATAGAACTTTGCTTGATTTGTTAAATTACTTTTTGTTACTCATTAGCAGTATTATTGATTTAAGATAGTTACCCGGTAAACCATTGTTTGCTGCTTCCCCTTGATTTCCCTTTTGACCTGGAGGCCCCACTTTTCCAGGTGGTCCTGCAGGTCCCTTCAAGCCCGGTGGTCCAGTTTGTCCTTCTGCGCCTAGATTTAGACAGAGGTATGCTGTAATAGTGGTTGAGTAGCTTTTTAGAAAATATATATTAATATGAAGTTGAATATTAAAAAAATATTTTCCATTGCCTATTATGAAATCCTAGCATGTTTTAGATGGCAAAAATATTTATTCATTATCTTTTTAATACAACCTACTCCATTAAATAAAAACATTTCTAAAAGTCTTGTTGTGATTGTTTTTTTTTTACCATTATCATATTTTTTCACTGTAACTTTTCAGGGAAAAAAGGGCAAGTAAACCTACAACATTTTTTTGCCTAATAAAAAAAACACATTTCTAAAAAACTTTCTAATATACAATAACAATTTCCACTGTTTTTAAAGTTATTTGCAAAAACAGTTGCTATTGAAAGCAGCATGTACAATGCTACAAAAGTCTAAGTTCCCCAAAAACGACATGTCTTACATTATTTAAAATGTGTAATGACTGTATAGAATATATTTTCTTTTATTAGGCAAACAATGTTTTTTTGGGGTTCACATTCCCTTTGACTTGCAGTTTTCTCAAATTGTGACAAAAATTTTTCTTGATTTTAATAAATCTGTCCCTTCTTCACTTTCTCTGTATCTCTGTCCAAAAGTATAAAATACATTTACGTTTTTAAGAGTGGTGATTCATGTACGAAAATAACAGTGCTTGAGATGGAAAATAACCCTTGGACAGCATCAATTATGGCTGTGAGCCAGTTTACCAACAGGCATGTTAATAGAGAGTGAAAAGTGGGTATACAAAGGAGCAGATTAATTATAGTTAATTTTTTTGTTTCAGAAATTTAGATTTAAAAGCACCCAATTGAATGTTAATTTCCTTCCTGACATTCAAGTTTTTTCAGAGAATAACTCAATTCAATTAAAATTTTCGGGTTGGGACTATTCGATTGAGTACTAGATGTTCATGTTATCTCATAAATAACCTGCCATTCAAGTTTTGAATACAGTCAAATTTATTAGAGTAAAATAAAGTCACATAAATTCAAAATTCAACCTTCTAAGGGGGGGGGGAATATTTATCATGAATTGAATTTGTGAGTTGTGTGAGGATTTTTCTACCTCGGATAATCTTGAATTTCGAATATCTGGGTATTTGTTTAAAAACTCAAATGAAAAATGATGTGGGAAAAACTTGAATTGAGTTTTCGGATAACACTTTCAAATCCTCCAAATAACTTGCCTGGAACAACTCCTATTGACTTCTACAAGAAGTTGTCAGCTTTTAGGGAAATTTTGCATTCAAATTTTTGATTTTTTTTTTTGCTTAATAAAAACCAGACATTTGAGTTTTCAGAAATATAATTTGACTGTGTGAGTTTTGGTGCAAAAATAATTTGAATCGTGAAAAAAAATCTAATTTAATTTTTGATAAATCTCCCTCTTCTAGTATCCACAAAAAAACAGGTTTTTGAAAGAAAGTGTTATTTTATTTTTTTCAATATATATTAAACAGTTTTAAAATTAAGTTGTTTTAAGTTGCTGTAAAGTTTATACCCATTTTGACCATATTAAGGGGGCACTGTAAAAGTATGCAATAAATATATACAGTACACAGAGTTCATATAAGGACATACAAATGTGTAACTTTATTTGTGAAGCTCTGTTAAGGAGCCGCAGCACCATACAATGCATAAAGGTGCATTATAAATAAAAGTGCAATATATACAGAAAAAGTATGCAATAAATATATACAGTACACAGAGTTCATATAAGGACACAGAGCTTAAGTGCTCTGTGGTAAGAGACACAGAGGTCCCTACCCCATAGAGCGTGCAGTCTAAGTGGGTGAGTGGCTAACATACATGCACAAATTGGAGGGGATAACGTGTGCAAGATGGGAATTTCTTTAGTGTATATATATATATCTATCTATATCTATATATATATATATATATATATAAATAAAACTTCTGTTTATTAAGCTTTACAGAGTTAAACAAGAGCAAAAAACATTGAATACATTCAGTAAATGAGAGAAAAAGAAAGAGAAAAAGTTATATAAAAGAACAAAGAAAGGGGGAGGAGGGGACAGACCAGTTATTTAGAGCCATTACTTATTCTATTTCTTATGCATTGTAGTATCTAGAATACGTTAGGACTAATTCAGGGGAATGTAATATAAGTCGGTAAGGCAAAAACTATTCGCAATGCGAAAAGTTATGCCTCTGTACGAACAATTTTTGCTTTGCTCGAATTTAATATAGCTTTTGCGAAACCGGAAACTGTTTTACCAATCACTTGCGACACTGGAAGAGAGTTTGCGAATTTTACAGCTGTGCAGTCAATGTAATAAAACTTCTTACTGAAAAAGTCGTTATGTTTGATTCAAAAGATCACGACACCTTCAAGCACTTCTTAAGAGTGCGCAATTAAAATTTGCAATGCGCAATTAAAAGTCGCAATGCGCAATTAAAATTCGAGTTAAGTACCCAAAGCATCTATATGCTTATAAATTTGTCAATACATCCTCTAGAGCAGTATGCAGCCTTGCAGGGCTGCCATTAGAAATCACGGGGGCCCGTACAACAAAATTTTCGGGGCCCCATGGGCCCCGCCCACCCTAGCACCCAAGCCCCGCCCCTAATCCCTGCCCACTCCACATCAAAGTTAAAAGACCACACAGACATCAGCACTAAAAACGTAACCCCCCCAAGGCTCCCTTATACTGTAAGTTAAAAAAATTTGGCGGCAGGCCCCCCCATTAAAAAAAACGTGTTTTAAAAAATTGGTGGTCAGGGCCCCCGACAAGTTAAAAAGAAAATTTGGGCCCCATAAAATATTTTTTTTTCAAAAATTTTTGGTCAGGGCCCCCGACAAGTAAAAAAAATTGGGCCCCAAAAAATTATTTTTAAAAAAAATTGGTGGTCAGGCCCCCCCGACAAGTTAAAAAAAAAATTGGTTCCCCAAAAAAATATTTTAAAAAAAAAATTAGTGCAGGGGCCTAAAGAGTATTAAAATAAATATTGGTGGCCAGAGGATTAAAAAAAAAATCCACATTGGTGTCAGTAATGAACTCGTGGCTTCAGGACTTCAGTTATAGCTGTTTTAGTGACTTTGGGTATTTACGGCGCTTCAGGACTTCATTTGTCAGCTCCTTTCGTGACTTCGGGTATTTTCGGCGCTTCAGGACTTCATGTGTCGGCTCCTTTCGTGACTTCGGGTATTTTCGGCGCTTCAGGACTTCGCAAACGTTCGGCACTTCCGCATTCTGCGCAGGACTTCAGCGGGAGGTGAGCGCTCGCTGCTGCGCTCGCAAGGGGGGCCTGGCTCTTTGAATATTGCATCGCTGCCGGGCCCCCCTTCAGCCCCCGGGCCCGGGACACTTGTCCCCCCCTGATGGCGGCCCTGCAGCCTTGTAACATGGCAGCGCCTGGTTAACGATCTCCTTCCAGGCCTTGAGTGTGGGAGCCTCAGCTCTGTTCACCTTCAGGATCATCTGTTTTTTGGCTTAATATAGTAGTAGCTGAAGTAGTATTTTGCTTTCTATTAAGTCCACCAAATTTGTTCTAAGGTCCAGGAGTGCCGTAATCAGATCTGGGTGTAAGCTGAGGACTACCACTTTGGAAATAAAGTCAAAGATTTGTGTCCAGTATGTCACCAATTTAGGGCATACGCACACCATTTTAATCCAAGTACCAGGGTGTCCACATCCCCTTGTGCAGTTTATGTCCCTGGTGGGTGTGATGCAATATAAACGTTCTAGGGTTAGGTAGGAACGGTGTAAAAATTTTACTTGGATCAGCTTGTCCCTGGTTGCTAACCTAGGAGTAAGCAGGTGTCTCAGAACTTGTACCCACTTATCCGGGTCCAAATCCCCAATGTCCTGAGCCATTTGGTATAGCATTTGAGCAATCGTTTTTTGTCGTGGTTTTGTAGAGATTGGTATATGGTAGACAGGGGTTTTTGGACCTCCTGTTTTTGCAGGTTGCTCTCTAAGGCAGTGGCCTGTATTAAAGTCTGCGGGTTCGGGAACTGTTCATATGTCTCACATAGTTGGCCCACCATTAAGAGTTGCTCCTCCAGATATAATTAAGTCCAGCTTAGTCTGATAGATCTGTAAAGTGAGGAAAAGTCTTTTTGTGCCACAGTGGGGCATGAGGAAAATATATGACTTGGCCCATAGGGGTAAAAATCCTCTGGGCAGCCTTCTAGACTTTGACAGTGGTTACTATAGATTGAATTGTGGATGGGTGTGCCTCCCCTCCCCTGTATACCAGCGTTCTCAGAGCTTTTCTAGATCCCAAAATACTGGCTTCCAGGTTTACTGCCGCATTAGAACAATCTGCCTCAAACCACCAGAGGGCCATAGCCAAGACCACCACTGAATAATAGTAATGCATATCAGGCAATGCGGACCTTCCTGCTTTTACTGTGCGTTGTAAGGTATTAGTGCTTATCCTTGGGATTTTATTGGTCCATATAAAATACATAATTGCTGAGTTGTTTAAGGTAAAGAACTTTTTGGCAAGCCCAGTGGGCTTAAAGACAAATGAAAGACAAACAAGAATTTTGGGACGTATTTAATTTTGACCAAGTTTATTCTTCCATATAGCGACAAAGGGAGTGTGGCCCATTGTAAGAATTTTCTCTTCATATCTGCTAGTATGGGATCAATATTCAGGGTTTTATATTTATTGATGTCCAGTGACCTGTACTCCTAGGTATGTGAACAAATCCGCCCACTGAAGCAGGGAATCTGGGGTTAAGTTTTTCTTAGCCTCTCTATCTGGCCGGTATTTTTGATGGCTGATCCCAATGTTATTAATAGGGAAAAAAAAAGGTAAATATATAGTAAGGCTGGTATTTTTTTTCAAGAAAAGGTGGCAACCCTAGTTGTGGGTGCCTCTAGTATACATTGGGTATTCTCAGATACGTATGATAGTTGAGCGGCTTCCAAGTATGTTGCTATTTCAGCATCTGTTTTCTCAAGTTTAGATCCTGATATAACTGCTTAAAAGTGTCTAGGATTTGGTGGGGTTGTGTGACCATCTCTCCTTTGGTGTCTTTAATAATAGGTATAGTGGCTGTGTTTCTCTCACCTCTAATCAGCATAGCTAGGAGCTTGCCCACTTTGTCCCCCATTTCAAATACTCTAGTTCTGTCTCTGTATATATGCTTGTGCTTGTTCTATTGCAGTTAGTTTGAAAAGACATGTGGCTTGCAGCCAGTCATTTCTATTCCCTTCTCTTTCTCAGATACCTCCATTTCTAGCGATTCTAGCTTGTTGACTAGGAGTTTATTGGTGTGGCCTATTCCTGTAAGGACCGCGGGCTTGGTGGGGAATGCGGACCAAGGAGGAAACAACAGTCCAACAACACGGTACAGGCAGGGATCAAGAGTAAATCGTAGTCAAGAGTCCAGGCAAGAAAGTCAGTTCAGGCAGCAGTGGTTCAGAGTCCAAGAGCAAGGCAGGGTCAAACACGGAGGATCACGACAAGGTTCAAAGTCCAGGAGCCAGGCAGGGTCAAACACAGAAATCCACAGAAAGATCAGCAACAGCACACCCAGGAACCACGAAGGGATAACCTATAATCGGGCACCAGTCTAGCGTCCAGAGTCTCCTTAAATAGGCCCTAATTGGCGCCAAAATGGACGCAGGCGTGATGGCGTCACGACGCATGCACGAGCGCCGACTTTAACGCGCGCCGACTTTGACGCGCGCCGACTTTGACGCACGCTGGCAGGGATTAACAGGTACCCTTACAGTACCCCCCACCTCACAGGGGGCCTCCGGACCACCAGGAGAAGGCTTCAACGGAAAATCCCTGTGGAACTTGCGGGTTAGTACGGGAGCATGGACGTCGTCTGCCTTGACCCAGGAACACTCCTCAGGACCGAAACCTTTCCACTCCACCAGATATTGCAATGACCCTCTGGAGATTCGGGTGAATGAGTCTCTACAGCAGAGATCTTGAGCAGGGGTTTCTCAGGAATACAATGCACCCGGCAATAGGGACTCCACTGGGAAAGCTGACTCGCAGACCAGTCAATGATAGGATTATGCAACCGCAGCCAAGGGAGACCCAACACTATAGGAGTCGAGGGACAATCAATTAGAAGAAAGGCCAAATTCTCAGAATGTAGGGCTCCCACCTTGAAAAGTAATTCCCCAGAGGAATGCGAGATAATCGTGGAGGAAAGAGGGCGATCATCAATAGCCAAGACTCGAAGGGGAATTGCCAATGTCTGCTGCGGAATAGCGTGTTGCTTGGCAAAAGTTCTGTCCATAAAGTTCCCCGCAGCTCCGGAATCCACAAAAGCTTGTGAATTGATATTCACCGTAGAAAGCAGGATTTGGACAGGTAGAAGTAGCCAGTGGCACGATGAATGGGGAGACGATGAAACTCCTCCTAGAAAGGACTCCCCTGACCTGTCTAGGAGCTGGAGTTTCCCGACTTCAGAGGGCAAGAAGCGGCAAAGTGGGACTTTCCTCCACAATACAGACAAAGTCCTTCCGCACGTCTCCGGAGTTTTTCTTGCAGAGGAAGATGGGCTCGACCGACCTGCATGGGTTCCTCGCCAGATGTCGAAGGCGCCACTTGGACCACCGGAGGAGCTGGTAGAACAGGCCTTTGAAATTTGGGAGCCAAAGGTGGATAAAGTCTCTTAGAGCGCTCCTTCTCCAAAAGGTGTTCTCGTTGGCGGGTATCCACTTTCACAGCCAAGGCTACAAGGTCTTCCCAATAGGTGGGCAAATCTCGGGAGACCAGATCATCCTTCAATCGAGGTGACAGTCCGTTATAAAATGCCGCATGGTATGCGTCGTTGTTCCAGTTAGTTTCGGCCACCAGGGTACGAAACTCGATAGCATAATCTGGAACTGAACGCGCACCTTGGCGGATCTGAAGCAACCGGGAGGAGGCGGAAGCAGCACGACCAGGCGCATCGAAGACTGTACGCAGGTTCTGGATAAAAACCCTGGCATCATCAATTGAAGAATCGCGCTTCTCCCAGAGCGGTGAGGCCCATTCCAGCGCTTTCCCAGTAAGGCGAGAGATAATATAACCAACCTTGGCACGCTCAGAGGAGAACTGGCGGGGCAGGAGGGTGAACTGTATCTCGCACTGATTGAGAAATCCTCTGCAAGCGGTCGGATCGCCATTGTATAAAGGAGGTGCAGGAATATGGGGTTCCGAGGCTCTGGCAACCGGTTCAGGAGACGCCGCCAAAGGTGAGGACAGGGCCGGAGCATGCTGGGAGGCAGTCAAGGTGGAGAGTTTATCCAGGATAGCTGCCAAGGCCAAGCCGAAGTTAGTCTGCTGAGCCTCGAAAGAATCCATACGGTCTCCCAGGGTAGACAAGACTCGGCCGACGTCGGACGGTGTTCCCTCGGACGGGTCCATGGCCCGATTATACTGTAAGGACCGCGGGCTTGGTGGGGAATGCGGACCAAGGAGGAAACAACAGTCCAAAAACACGGTACAGGCAGGGATCAAGAGTAAATCGTAGTCAAGAGTCCAGGCAAGAAAGTCAGTTCAGGCAGCAGTGGTTCAGAGTCCAAGAGCAAGGCAGGGTCAAACACAGAGGATCACGACAAGGTTCAAAGTCCAGGAGCCAGGCAGGGTCAAACACAGAAATCCACAGAAAGATCAGCAACAGCACACCCAGGAACCACGAAGGGATAACCTATAATCGGGCACCAGTCTAGCGTCCAGAGTCTCCTTAAATAGGCCCTAATTGGCCCCAAAATGGACGCAGGCGTGATGGCGTCATGACGCACGCACAAGCGCCGACTTTGACACGCGCGCCGACTTTGACGCGCGCCGACTTTGACGCACGCTGGCAGGGATTAACAGGTACCCTTACAATTCCCAAATTATATGTTCCTCTCACAGTTGCTTTAAAAGCACCCCAAACCGAATAGAAATCTGTAGTTTCAGGATTAACTTGCCAGTACAGTGCCATGGCTGGGTGTACTTAAGCTTCCACATTTGTATTGCCTATCCAGTGGGAGGGGAGCCTCCATATCTTGTCTGGTGGGTCAGGGTGTAAAAGAAGTGTTAGTACTAGTGGGGAATGGTCCGATATCCCCTAGGTAAATAATCAATATGTAAAGTTGTGGTTAATCAAAGGTCCAATGCAGTACTTCGCTGCAAAATTCAAGTGCTTTATTGTTTCAAGCAAAGCTCTTTCTCAAGTGGATATTTGCTCAAAACATGTTGGGACACAGTAAAGCACTTGAATTTTGCAGCGAAGTACTGTGTTGGACCTTTTATTAACCACAACTTTACATATTGCATTACTACGCTTCATTGGACAGAAGCAGTGGCTAATGGTCAATTGCACTGAATCTATCATTACTTGGTGTCTAGGTAAATATTCCACCTTCTGGATCAGTGGTAGGGCCTCGGGAGAAGCAAGGGCCAAGTCTATAAGGGAACGAGATTTGTATGTTGCTGAATAACAGGAAAATTCTATCTTAAGTGGATGTTTCCATCTCCACGTTTCCATGAGAGAGTTGGTGCTGGCCCATTTATATAGGGCGAGTTTGCAATAATGTGTTCCTGTAGTTGTATAGAGCGGCGGGGATAATAGTGTGTTAAAATCTCCAAATAGTATCAGTGGAGAGGGGATTAGCTCAGATAGCGTGGTGGTGATATGGGTCAAGATGTTCATATATGCTGCTGGAGGGATATAGATAGAGGCTATGGTGAGCAGAAGGCTATTTACTTTGGCTTGTACTATGACATACCATCGAGTCCTGTTTAATCTGTACCACTTGGAAACTCATGTTTTTATGGACTACAATTGCATCACCTGAAAGGTCCTGCCCACCAAAGGCCTCTTAAGTGCCATGGTTTTCTGCCCAAAGAGGTGGGTTTCTTGCAGGAACAAGATATCTGGTTTGTGTTTCTTTACAAAATTAAATACTAAGGTGCACTTCAGTTTGGTACCTAGCCCTCTCACATTCCAACTAAGGATCTTGAGACTGTTATAGGGAACCACACCCATTTCCTAGGTCGTCCCTCTTCTCAGAACACAGGGATAGAATTGAAGAAAAGGAGCATAGAAGAGAAGGAGAACAAACAATATGTGTGCAAACATTGTATATTACAAACAACAGTGTAGTTTAAGCCTATTACACATGAATAATACCTCTCCTGCAACCCAAAAAAAAAAGAGAAAAACGCCTCTAAAATTACTAAATTTACATGAAATTCTCATGAAGAATCGAAGTTCGATGAAATTTGTATTAAATTTGAATTCGAATCTTCGAATATGCAAATTAGGCAAATTCGACCATCGAATATTCGAATTAGAATGATTCAAATATTCAAATAAAATTTTATTCAAAAATTCGATGGTCGAATACTTCCCTTTTAAATTTTTATTCGACCACCTACTTCGCCATATTAAAGCTACCGAAATGGGGATTCTTCCCTGAAATCGAATATAAAAAATTTGATTGATCGATTAAAATCGTTCGAATATTCAATTCAAATTCGATTCGAATATACGATTGAATTTTCTATATTCGATCCTTTGATTGATCGAATTGTGGTAAAATCCTTCAAATTCGATAGTCGAATTCGAAGGATTTTACTTCCCCACTATTCCCTTGGTCGAATTTCGAAAATTTTTATATTCGAAATTCGACCAATAGTAAATCTGCCCCTAAGAGTCCTTGTATCCCTAAACTATAACTGTAACTAACCTACATAGGGAGGCACACCTTAGCTAACTAAGAACCCTGCTTCTAAGTGTAGATAAAGTTTGCATACATATTACCCATCTCATGTGTTGCTGCCGTCTTGTTTTATTAGGAGTGTGTAGGGACCCATAAGTAGCATGGCCCTTATGGCTTCATTCCCTTACCAGTACCTTCCTTTTTCCTGTTGCTGGGTTAAATCCCATGTAACATATTTGTAACAATTTATTGGCTACAGGTTTTGACCACTCCCTGCAGTGCTGTAACAAAAGTGCTTGCAGGGAGGGGCATTTCCTCTTTGGCCTGCAGCAGTTGGTAAAGCCAGTGTATAGGTTATATCTCTTTATAGCACTTTCTAGCTAGTAAGAGCAGCTCAAGCTCCACCAAGGAGGATAGAAGGGAGTAGCTCTCCCCCAGGCTCTACTTTTCCTGTAGTGAAGGGACCACACTCTTATCCCTGATCCGCGTCTGCTGTAGGGATCCGGACCACATGAGGTACTGATATCCTGGATGGTGATACTATCAACTCCAACTTACTAATCCTACCTGGGTGTCTTTCCTTGCTGTATCGGCTACTCCTCTGAATGTACCAATGTACCTGGCATATGATCTACCTCAGTTGTGAGTATCATCAAACCCTGTGGTGCTTCGTATGTAAATAAAGCTGTTCTACCTGTTTGCAAACAACCCCTGGCGTCCAACAACTGTTATTTCACATTTCTGGCAGTATTGAGTTATAGTTCAACTACCTCACATGTGTAATTTCCCCTTAGCGAAAGCCCTACCTGACGAAAAAGGGTTGCATGTGGCCCATACTCTATCATTGCTAGTTGGTTTGGTCTAATACAGCCAAAAAGGTGTACAAGTGCATTTAGATTGACAATTTCAAGCCAGTGGCCCACTTCTTCCGGGTTGGTAAAGAATCTTGTACGTTGGCCATCAATGACTCAGAGTCTGCTCGGATATAGCATGCTGTAATTGAGGCCCTTATCCCTCAGCTTTCTCTTGACCTCCTGGAAAGTACGCCATTGTAGTTGTACCTCTGCTGTAAAGTTGGGATAGAATTGCAGTGTAGTGTTAAGGTTCTTAAACTGTACTTTCGTACATGCTGTGAGCAGCTGTGAGCAGCATGGCGTCCCTGTCCCAGTAGTTTTAAAATTGAAGGATAAATACCCAGGGTTGCTGGTGCAAAGCGTCCTCTTCCTCACCAATGTGGTGCTCTGCTTCTGACACGTGGCCCCTTATTTTCCCCGTTATGAAGCTTTGTGGGGAGTCTGTGAGCCCTGTGGCCCGTGTAGGACCCTGATACAGTCAGCGGTGCAAGCAGATCCTTGAGCAGGGTTTCAATGAAGTCTGGTGGGGTTAGGCCCTCTGCCCCTTCTGGTAAACCCATAATACAGTTTTCAGCTTTTGTAAGTCCACTAGTGTGGGCTGTTGCTGGTGCAAAGCGTCCTTTGCCTCACCAATGCAGTGTTCTGCTTCTGCCACGCGGTCGCTTATTTCAAATAATTAATTCCACCATAATTCCATTGTTCCATAAAACATTATTTTCAAACAAATTCATGTATTTTTTCATTTTAATAACAGTGGAGTCATTTATCAATACTGGGAAAATTTGCCCATGAGTTACTGCTACATTAATTATTCTACTTGCAGCTTTTTTTTTTTTTTTTATAAAACCAATAACTGACAATTTGCCCATTTTTGATAAATGAGCCCCAGTGTGTAGACATTCCTCTCATAATGCATAATCAAATGCATTCAGAAACAGCCAGCACAGCACAAAGGAAGTTCTTTCATGTAGATATTTTTTACCTCTTCAATGCTTATCTTATTGTGCATTCTCTTCCTTGTGTGTTAATCTCATATCTACCATTAGGTGAAGCATTGAGGCATTTTTAGAAAAGCTGATGAAATGTGTTCATTTATGCAATGTGGAAGCCTTCTAGGAATCCAGCTGAAACATCAGTCTTTAATTAAATTAATATATAAAATGTTCTGTTTTTGACACTCTTATCTGTCACAGGAAATACATTATACTGTACAAGCTATATGGGACACCTGAAGATGTCTATGTAAGTTTCTATTCATGTAAATTCATGAAACAGCAAGTACAGGCAGTTCCTGTCACCAAAAATGTACATTAGCATTTTGATAAATACCTGTTCTAGCACTGTTAGACATGAATTGGCATACAGGGTATTTTGTCAGCTAGTTACATTTTGGAGTTTTGCACAATTACATGAGAAGTCAGTATTACATGTGGTGTTTTCAATAGGGAGCTATTCAAATGTATTTTTCAGTACTAGGAACAGCATAAGAGTAAAGAGAGGCTAAATCACAAGTCACAAGGCTGAGGGCAGTTGGGAAAGTAAAACATGTTCTAGCACTGTTAGACATGAATTGGCATACAGGGTATTTTGTCAGCTAGTTACATTTTGGAGTTTTGCACAATTACATGAGAAGTCAGTTTTACATGTGGTGTTTTCAATAGGGAGCTATTCAAATGTATTTTTCAGTACTAGGACCAGCATAAGAGTAAAGAGAGGCTAAATCACAAGTCACAAGGCTGAGGGCACTTGGGAAAGTAAAACATGTCTTTCCTCATGCCAGATTATATAGTTTAATATACAAAATGTATTTCCTCTTTTAAAAATAAATTTGATTACTGGATTCTGCTTGGATGCCATCAATTGATGTGATTTGTACAGAAGGACTCTTTTCTACTCTTTTACTCTAACAGTGCCTTTTTAACCTTACCTGGATCCCCTTTCATTCCTCTTTCACCATCTTTCCCAGCACTTCCTGGTGGCCCTTGTATTACTGAACACACAGCAGGTTGTTGAGATTTGGCCTGCTGTAACAGCATCAGAGCAACAGTAATTGTAAAAATGATCTGGCTCAATGAATATTCCATCTCCTTTTTGTAGCACCTGTAAATAAACCTCAGTTACAATTACTTACAAATGTGTGTGTGTGTGTATATATATATATATATATATATATATATAAATATGTGCAGTCCCATCGGCACTCTCCACTCTAAACATCACAGCTTGGTGCTCATCGGTTATAATACAATCCAATATAAGAGAGTACTCACAACTAACAACAAGATTTATTCTTCCAAACTCATATCAATCAATATGAGTTTAGAAGAATAAATAATGTTCACCTTGAACTCGTGATGATTGCTGTGCATACTCTCTACATATTGGATTGTATATATATATATATATATATATATATATATATATATATATTGTTGAGAGTTACTTGCTGTTATATTTCATCTATGGCACCAGTCACCCTGAGGCAGGCCATGCTAGCACCCCGGGCAACAGATCAAAACATATTATTATTAACATTATTAACATTAATATTAAAACATTATACATTGCAACTATCAGTAGATTTTGTACCTAAATGTTAAAGAAGAAAAAAGACCTGAGTGGTGCACATTAAATACTGTATATAAAAATATATATATATAGTCCCTGCACTCATATCCAGAGGAAAAAATCAGAGGTGCACAATCAAACCTTAGTAATACTTG
>CM044444.1:37096203-37119016 GCA_024363595.1 Xenopus borealis | reverse complement strand
CAGCAGGGACGCCTGCTGCCCCCTCGGCGGGGACGCCCGCCACGCCAACATCCATCGTGCCCTGCTTCCTCCTGTTCTGCCGGCTCCTATGCGCGCACGCGCACTTCCGGGTTTACTTTAAAGGCGCAGGCTGACGTATGACATCAGTGCGCATTGGCGCGAAATTTGAAAGGTTTAATTTCCTGGTGCCTTGTACTGTGTTTGAAAGCCTCTGTTCCTGACTATCTGTGTTTGACCCTGCCTGGCTATTTGGACTATTCTGACTTCTGGAACCTGACCCCTGCCTGTACCTGACTGCGATTCTGTTTAACCCTTCGTTTGTCTCCCTGGTTTGACTCCTGCCTGATTTTGACTCTGATCTTGTCTCATCCTTTTCTGCTTTGATCACTTGGTTTGACCCTTTGCCTGCCTGTCGTTCCATTGCTATCTGCCCGCCTTGACCACTGTCCTGCGGCACTTGGAGGATCAACAACAGCAGCAAGATTTCCTGGTGCAAACTATGCACAGCCTATCACGCAGATTGGATGTTTCTGAACAGAAGTCGAGTCCGGAGGTCCAGTCTCCTGTTGCGGTGATAGGTAATGCTCACGAACCCAAAATTCCTTTTCCCGATAAATTTAGCGGGGACAAAACTAAATTTTACGTCTTTCAGGAGGCATGTAAATTATATCTTAGTTTCTATCCCTACTCTTTTTCCACCGGGGAGGATAACGTGAGGTTCGTAATGACCCTATTGCAGGGTGATCCCCAGGTGTGGGCGCTAACATTATCCCCCTCTGACCCTGCCCGTTTTTCCCTTGAGACCTTCTTTAATTGTATGGCGTTACTCTACGATGACCCGGATGGTGCTTCTTCTGCCGATGCCGCGATTCGTAGATTACGCCAGGGAAAAAGGGCCGTAGAAGAGTACTGCACTGAGTTCCGCTGGTGGTCTGTTGAGACTGGCTGGAATGATATGGCTCTTCATAGCCAATTTCGGTTAGGGTTTTCTGAAGCTGTAAGAGACAGCCTAGTAAATTATCCTCTATCTGCTACCTTGGATGATCTAATGACCTTAGCCATCCAAGTTGATAGAAGACTAAGGGAGAGAAGGGGTGAGAAGGGTACTTCTTCCCTCCCAGAGTATACTAGCATTAAGCCTTCTAACCCCCCTGTGCCTCTGCTTCTGGAGGAACCCATGCAATTGGGTACTATACATTTGACTCCTGAAGAAAAGGCTCGTAGGCGGTCTCTGGGTCTTTGTATTTACTGTGGGGATAAGGGTCATTTTCTTAACCATTGTCCTAAGAGGCCGAGAAGACTTCGAAGCCTAAGTGGAGATGGGGAGCTCCATTTGGGTCGAGAAGCTACCTCTCCCCAAACGTCCTCTAGGATCATGGTACCTGTAAGATTAACCTGGCCTACTGGCTCTGTTTCTGTTTCTGCTTTTGTGGATTCTGGGGCGGCGGGGAATTTTTTGGATGCTGCCTTTGCTGCAAGGTGTAATATTCCTTTAACACCCCTTAGTCCTCCTGTAAGGGTTTTGGCCGTTGACAAAAGCCCCTTGAGGTCAGGTTTGGTAACCCGGAAGTCTGTGGCATTGACCATGTGTGTTAATAACTCACACTCTGAGGAGTTATCCTTCCACATCATCGAGGGTTCAACATCTTCTCTCATTCTAGGGTTGCCATGGTTACGGGCACACAATCCCCACATTAATTGGGTAACTGGGGAGGTTATTCAGTGGGGTTCTGGGTGTAGGGATTCATGTTTGGCTTCCCCACTTGTGTTGGCGGCTTCTTCCCTAGAGATACACCCTCCTGTCAGTCTCCCTTTTGTCAGTCTCCCTCCTGTCAAGTCTGCTTCTGAGTCTTGTTCTGGGGTATGTAGTTCTCCCTCAACAATTCCATTTGTTCAAAGAAGGGCAGCCAATGGGCCCCATGGGGAGGTTCCCAAATATCGGGTTGGGGACTTTGTTTGGGTGTCTACAGCGAACATAAGGCTTAAGATTCCATCTCTTAGATGAGGGCCCAGGTTCATTGGTCCTTACCCTGTAATTGAGATTATTAATCCAGCCTTACTCCGTATTAAGCTCCCTGATATGTTTTTGTTGTCTGATTTGTTTCATGTTTCTATTTTGAAGCCTGCTATCCGGCATTCCTGTTCCCCGGTGGTCCAGTCTGATGCCAAGATTGACTATCCTAGGAGAATATCCCATCTTAGGTCTCCTGATAAGGTTGAGGGTCCAGTGGCCCCTCCTGGAGGGGGGGTAATGTAAGGACTCACCCTGGTGGTCTAGTGGGGGGACATCCATCGTGCGCTGCTTCCTCCTGTTCGTGCTTTTGATGTTTTTTCTCTGGTTTTGTTTTTTTCAAAGGGTTGTATATAGAAAAACAAATGGATTTCATACTACATTTTGTGCTACAACCTATAATCAGTTTATAAAAGCAGAATACAGACACACTTCCACCAGATAGTCTGTGGTACATCTCCTTGCCTTAAGAAAAGATGTGAAACCTGTGCTTACATATATGCAGTAGACCGGGTACTAACACCACACCGTCAACAGGAACATCAGAGAGAAACAGGACAAACACTGGGCCAACTAATGAATTCCCACAGGTTTAATATCAAGCATGGCAACACAGATGCCCCAGTGGCAGCACACTTCTGCAGCAATACAGCATCAAAGATCTTTGGGTCACAGTTTAAAGGGTTACTTCAAGACACAACAAGAGCAGAAGGAGTGGGAATTATCATGAGAAAGTTTAACTCCCTAGAATGTGACCTGAACAGAGACAGGAGTTTTATGTCAGGATATGACTTTAACTAAGGGATAGGATACCTAGAAGAAAACACAGCTAAGGACAAGCTACATCTGAAAAGACACTTTCTTTAAGGTCCTGACTACACTAGTATTGCTTCCTTGACTAAAGCTAAAGTGCTCACTCTTGGGGCTTATCAATATCTGGGCTGAAATATTCTTTTCTTTACAGGTCACTATTTTCATTTGCAGTTAATTTGTTACAGTCTGGTAAGGGAGTGTGAAGTGGATAAATTCTGGTTCCATATGCTATCCAACCCAGTGGAACCTTTATCTGTATCTTCACCTTTCCTAATTATGCACAGTTGTGTTACCCTTACCCCATTGTATCTTTGTCTAGTTCAAACTATGTGACCTGACTGAATCCAGACCCCTGGACTAGTTTCAACCCACCCTAATTACTTGTATTACCTTCTACAAGTTATCTCTGTCTATCTGTAACTTTCTAATTCATTGCCAATAAACCCATTTTTTCAGTGATCTATTAGAATATATAAAATGCCGGTTCAACTTTCATTTGTATTTTGCCTAAGGAAGGGGCCTGTGTGCTCCAAAAGCTTGCAATTGTTACTTATTCAGTTAGCCAATAAAAGGTATCACCAAACTACATTTTCTGCAGTACTACGTCTTAAAACTAGCTAGTCTAGTAACCTAACCTGTAGAAGTCTACTCTTTCCAGTACTATTTCAGCAGAAAATTCAAAGTAATAATACTGAAGTATTTTGGTCCCACCAACAATGGAACCTCAAGATTTTGCCAACCCCCACTGCACTAACACCTGCTCACACCATGCTTACCACTATTGGTTACCATCCACCACACCAAACACCTTGGAAAAGGTGCCTCCTTCAGAGTTACCACATGAGTGGTGGAAAACTATCCTGGGAGGACCTTGGCCAAGCAGGACTGCTGGGCCCATCCAACCCTGATCAAATACATCCCAACATTAACCAAGTAAAATGTGACATGCGTATTGTTCTAAATAAAACTTATTGATGTTTGCACCATTTCAATTAGGCTGCAGCCCCGAAATGAGTTGAATGTACATATTGAATCTAAAGATTTAAAAGAAAATAAAGTGGGCATAAGCTATACAAAATGGCTTCACACCTAGGTAAGAATAAAAGATAAAAGAATCCTTCATAATAACAAGACCAAATTAAAAACAAGTGGATCCGTTGCCCTTAGGAATTATTTGATGATCACAGGACATTACTGGCTTGTGATTTCATGGCAGGTGCAGAATCAACTGGTATGCAAGGGGACTTACCTGACTGCAATGTGGATTGACCTGTAATTCCCAATTCATACGTGACAAAGCCCAGAGGCAAATATGGTCAGTGGGCCAGCTCAGGCAAATGTGACTGTTAACTCATGTATGGCCAATTCTAGAAAAATTAGGGAATGTTTCACATGAGCATTGAGTGTCCACAATACCTGAAATAGTGTTGATATTAACATTTTTTGGTTCTATTCACAAACTAGTCTTTCACAATGGATTTCAATATGCACTACAACTGGATCCTAATAGCTTACTATTAGTTATTAATATGTGGGATCTTTGGTCCAATCACGTGCGAACATATAAATATAATGTATACCCTTTATTTTTCAACAGTCAGTGGAACCTAACTGTAGAAATCGAGTTTGCATTGAATATATTGTAGTGATGGGCAAATTTATTTGGGTGGCGCAAACTCATGGCGAATTCCTGCGATTCATGAAACACCCACAAAAATTCACCTGCCAAAAATTCTCCACCGTCTCGTTTTTTTCCAAAAATGGACGCCCTCGTCCAAAACAGCATCGTTTCCTGCAGAAAATTCTGCCAATCGAAATGTCCCAAATTCACCCATCACTAATATATTGTTATAAAAATAAATTATTTAGTAAAATATTTTATTCTGACATTTTTAGTGTAGGCTGTACCTAATAAGGAGTTTTTATATTTTAAGCTTTACTTTTTATAATGGAAACATGTAAAGGCATTTTAGACACCCATCTTTTTGTGGTGAAATTAATATCCAGAATGACTATACTGGGTGAAGAAATTTGAGAAATATTAAAAAATAAACCATTAGATTACAATATTTGTAAATTATAGACTCATTGCACCACTGGAAATTGTATGATATTTATTTTGTACCCACCTGGTGCTTTTCCCTGCTTGTTCCTTGATTCTGATTCCGTGTATTGACCCTGCCTGGCTAATCGGTCATTCTAACTTCTGTTTCCTGACCCTTGCCTGTTTACTGATTCTGATTATCCCTCTTGATTGACTTCCTGGTTTGACCCTTACCTGCCTGACTACATTTACTCTCTGCCTGCCTCGACCCGGCTTGTTCCGACTATGATTCTGTCCTCACATTTTGTACTGTAACCCTCGGCCTTAAGACTCTTGCTAACAGCTGATCCCCTTTGCTTTCCAGAACTTTTCGCCTTGCACCTCTTGTTAAGTCCAGGTGGCATCCGAGTAAGCTGTGGGCTCCTCCCAAAGCCAAAGGTGGTCACACTACTGGTGAAGCCGAGGTGAGACCAGGGTGCTTGGTATCTGTTCTGGTATTGGTTGCTGACCATGACATTATCACGGGCCATGGAAGGTCACGCTGATGCTGCTGCTGCTGCTGCTCCATCCACTCCAACCACTACTGAAGTGCTTCTTACAACCTTACTACAGTGCTTGGAGGATCAAGAGCAGAAGCAGAACTATCTTCTCCAAGGTTTCCATAACCTTACCCACCAACTGGAGACTCTGCAGCAGCCTAATCCTGTTGCATCTCCTCCTGTGGGTTCTCCTGCCATTTGGGGTAACACTGCTAAGTCCCATGAACCCAAAATTGCATTCCCAGAAAATGTTGTACCTTAGTTTCTTTCCTCACTCCTTTGCTATGGATTAGGAGAAAGTAAGGTTTGTCTTGACCCTGCTTCAGGGTGATCCTCAAATTTGGGCCCTCAAACTGCCCTCCTCTGATCCTGCCCATTTTTGTACTATGGTAATTCTTCATGATGAGCTGGATCGTGCATCTACTGCCGATACCGTGATTTGTAAGTTGCGCTAGGGAAAATGGGACGTGGAGGTGTATTGCACTGAATTCCGCCGGTGGGCAGTCGAAACTGGTTGGAATGCTATGGCTTTGTGCAACCAGTTTCGAATTAGCCTTTCAGATTCTGTACCTGAATGATCTCATATCCCTTGCCATCCAGGTAGATAGGAGACAAAGGGAAAGGATGGTTGAGAGGGGTGCTTCTGAGTTTACCTATTCTAAGTCTAATATGGTGACCAATATCAAGCCTCCTAATCTTTCCATGCCTTTACCTCAGGAGGAACCCATGCAATTGGGCATATCCCATCTAACTCCTGAGAAAAAGGTTCACAGGTGTTCCAAAGGTTTATGCATATACTGTGGGGAATAGGGTCATCTCTTAAATCAGTGTCCTAAAAGGCCTAAATGGAGAAAGGGGAGCTCCATTTGGATATTCTTATTTTCTCTTCTATCCTGGGCCTGGCGAATCGGCCATTCTAACTTCTGTTTCCTGACCCTTGCCTGTTTACCGATGCTGATTCTGAATATACTTCCGGATTGACTTACTAGTTTGACCCATGCCTGTCTGACTATGTTTACTTTCTGCCTACCTCGACCCGGCCTGTTTTCCACTACGATTCTGTCCTAGCCTATTGTACTGTGACCCTCTGCCTTAAGACTCTTGCTAACAATTAAGCCACAAATGTGGTCAGTCAAATGGAGCTGTCTTTGGGTCAATGGATACCCACTGACAGCATATAAAGAGGTAATAAAACATTGCAGGCATCAATAGGCCTCTCCTTGCTGTCTGTACATCATTCAACTAATACTAAACTATTTACATTGCACCAGTCTGTCATAAAAGATGATAAAGTGCATGCGTTGTTCTCAAACATTGGGTTTCTCTTGGTTTCAAGAGTAAGAAAAGTTATGTAAATACATAAAAGTATGAATTTATTATTTTCAATGCTCAGGACTTGGGGTTTTCTGGATGAGGGGTGTTTCATTATTTTGGATCACCATACCTTATCTTATTAAAACATTAAATCCATAGTTTTGTTTTGCCACCAAAATAGATTTTTGCAGTAATTTTAATTAATTACAACTGTTTTATTATTACAGATGAAAAAGAGAATTAAAAAAAAAGTTAATTAATGGGAGATGACCTGTTTAGATTCCATTTCTAAATATGACTCTCAGCCATACGTAATGACTTGATACACAATGCAGCAGTGCATAGGAGAAAAACTAATTTGTACACCATTAATGATAATGCAGTACAGTTATTGGATCTGTTATCAGGAAACCCATTATCCAGAAAGCTCCAAATCGCAGAAAGGCTGTCTCCCATAGATTCCATTATAATCAAATGATACACATTTCTAAAAATTATTTCCCTTTTCTCTGTAATAATAAAATAGTACCTTGCACTTGATCCATAATAAGATATAATTCATCCTTATTGGAAGCAAAATCAGCTTATTGATGGGGGTTATTTACCAAAATGCGAAAAATTCTCACTATTTTCTGAAAATTACTCTGACCAAATATGCATGGAACCCACCCCATTTATCAATAAAATTTATTGTGCATGGTAAAAACTCGATAAAATCATGAAAAAAAAATGAATTGTACATATTTCTCAGATTTGTCTTTACCGCCCAAAACTACAAAATCCTCAGATTATTGAATCTGATATCAATCTGATATCAATGGAACATCTGACTTCTACATGAACTCAGCAGGTCTGATTTGGAGTACTTTTTTATTCAGACTTTTAACACCATCTGAGTTTTTTTGTATGAGAAAATTATGTTTTTACCCAGAAAAAAATCTGACTTTAATAAACACCCTAATACAAAACAGGGTGTTTTATCATATGTTCAGATATGCACTGGTAAAATGAGCATTACCTTCTTTTGCCAAGGACAAGTAATTAAGCATGCAACATCACTCCTTTGGAGTTTTTTTTAAAGGTAATTAGTGATTCCCCTTTTGTGGTACTTTTTTGCACTTTTTTTACACAATTCATGTGTTCTTTTGTTGTTTTCATTTTTTGCATGTTTTTTTTTTTACCAGTGCAGGGAACATTACTGTATATCTTCTCTCCTTTGAAACACTTTTCTTTTAATGTTACTTTTCCTTTAACATACACATCCAAGTGACACTAAAATTAGAGGATGGGTAAGGAGCAGCAGGAGGGACACATATGTACATTCCAATCCATCCCATTCATAAGGGTTGCCATAGGTCTCTGCCCTTGGCAACCCTGGCCAATGAAAATTGTAATACAATATTGCATTTCAAGTTAACAAAAAATTGTAAATCTAATACATGTAATACATGACAATAGTGGTATAAAAGTGATTTTACTGATATAATGATAATGATAATCACAGCAAGTTTTAAGAACATTTCAGCTTCTTTTTCAAAGCTGATAGTAAGAACAAAGTAACTTAGAGGAAATGCCTCTACGGTGAAAGAAAATGTTGAATATGACACTGGTGGCTTTTAACCATGCAAGGCAAAATGTAGGCATGCTGCTTGGGTCAGTTGTCATAGTACAAAGGTTTTCTCTGGTAGAAGCTATGGTTACCAACAGTATGCTATTAAAATGCATCAACTTCCTGCAACTTTTTCCACACTTGCCTTTCTTTGTTGACCTTCTTCCCAATTATCTATTATTATTTATTGGACAAGCCAGTAAAATACAAGCCTGATGTCTATCATATTCCAAACAGGACTAACAAGACCGATTAAACAGGGGTCCCCAACCTTTTTTACCCATGTGCTACAATCAATGTAAAAACTGGTTGGGTACCACAGAAGGAAGAAAACATTCTGTGGGGATGTCAAATAACAGCTGCTAGACTGCACAAGGCTCTGTGTCATACACCTGTGTCTTCATGCCTTCAAAACTTGAATTTAAGATAGGAACTTGAAAATAGGCACTTAGTATGAGGTCAGTGGAGCAATATAATTGAAAATAATGATCAACATGTTGCTCACTATGTTTGGGGATCAGTGCTGTAGACAAAGGATGTGTTAACAGGTCACTAAATCATCATTCTACAGTAGTGATCTGTTTGGGACATGTAATTGTAATTAACAATTACAAGCCCCAATTATGTACAATATACTGCAATTGATATGAATAAATGTAAGTTTTACAGTTACCAAAAATATTGGCAGTGTTGTGAACATCCCCAATAACAAACATTTATCAAAACATTTTAGGTTGCTGCTATCATAAAGATTATCAGTACTAGGCAAACTCGCAAACAGTTAAGCGATTTATCTCACATCTTATATCATTCCAAGTTCCATCTGTACGCAGTTCCACACAGTTTTCCACTCCTTTGGCATTGGGCTCACCAGGCCTCCAGTTAGAATATACAATTTTATCATCGTTTGAGTATGTAAACGTGCCTTTTTTTGGTTTATCATAAATACCAAGGAGTATTGCTTTATTGTACTGCAAAGATAAACTTAATATAGCTTTGTTTTCTGCATCATTCCTTGGAGATGGCAGCTGTCCCCCAGCCCTGGAGCAAATTAACGTAGCATCCTCATATGTGGCCTCTTCACCTCTGGTGACATACAGTTTTTCACCAGCACTTGCTCCTTTTGAAAATACCAAGGCTGGGAAAAAAAGGTAAAAACAAAATACATCCATATGATTATACTATAAAAAAGGACATAGTTCTGCATTTATCAGATCATCCAAAAGATTAATTTATTTTTAAAAAAGGCTTTCCAGCAAATCACTTGGGCCCAAATTCATTAAAGCGCGAAGCGTCTAACGCTAGTGCAAATTCGCCAGCGTGACGTAATTTCTTATCTTCACAAATTCACTAACACCGACTCTATTTACGCTAGTGAAGTAGATTTGTGCAACTTCGCACCCTTACGCCAGGCGAAGTTGCGCACTGACGAAGGATCGTAAATTCGCAAATTCACTAAGATCAACTTTTTCCTGAACATTAGCACCTAAGTTAGACATTACTTTGCCTGGTCAGACCAGGTGAAGTTCAATACAATAGATAGGAGCTTGAAAAAAATTTTTAAACATTTTTCTGTCCCAAAAAAACGCTGGCATGTTTTAAATTTGGAGGGTGAAAAAAAGAACTATACAGGGGGCACATATAGGGCAATAGGACAACTTTATTTATTTTATGAAAGGTTTCCTGGGCTTGTGTAGTGGAATGTAGTGGCTGTAACCTATGCTTCTATTATACGTTAAAGTTCCCACCGTATGCAAATGAGGCTTCGCTAGCGTAATTGCACTTTGTCTAGCAAAGTAACACTAGTGCAAATACGTTAACGTTCGCTGACCTGAGCGTAACTTCGCACTTTAGTGAATTTGCGTAGTGCTGGCGAAAATTCGCCTGGCGAAGTTCGGCGAATGCAAGCGAAGCCAACGCTGGCAATCTTTCGCATCTTAGTGAATTTGCCCCTTAATATCTACATACCCACCCCTGTAAATATAACACAAACAATCCAAGTTCTCATGGCAATGCCTGCAAGCAGTTAAACACAGTAGGGGACATACAGTATACAAATGCACTAAGCTGTGTGCAATGTTGTGTGCACATTGACACAATTCAGATAGAGTAAACCCTCTCTCAAATCTCAGCCCCCCCAGAGTTACACATTGGAGTTCACATTTGCCAAATTCTCCAGTCTTTGGATCTTCTTCTGTCAATTTGTCAGGTTGAAGTTGGGTCTGGGAGAAGGTTTGGAAAGGGTTTAGTATTCTTTGATCCTATACATGCTCCTGTACTTCCACATTGGGTCCATCCTAACTATTCTGATGAAAAGTGCATAACACCATCTGCTAATGCTTGGAACCCCTTAAAGGAAAAGTATATGTTTTTCTTTTTCTATCTGTAAATTTGCTCTAAACAGCCCCCCAGATTAATGTACCTTAGTCCCTGCTGCAAGTCTGCTCTGGTTTCTGTGTTATCAGCAGCTTTTTTCCCCTTCTTCCTGGTGCAGAGTGAAGCCTCGCCCCTTAGCTTACTGAGCAGTCAATTTGCTGCTGTTACACAATAGAGAGGAAGAGGGAGCCAGTGTGTGCATTAGTAAACTAGTTTCCCCCAGCATCACAAACATTTCTTGCATAAGGCTCTGAACATTCACTGTAATGAACAACTCCCAGAACAGGCTGCTGATACTTGCCATTCTAACTGATAATAAATCAGCTCCCCCAGGCTCATCAACATTCACTTGCACAACCACCATAGTTAATCTATGTCAGTATGCAGAAATGGAAAATAGCTTTGTACATAAATTGATCAGTAAAGGGATGAGTTAATCAAACTCAGTAAAAAAATCAGCTTTATTCTTTACATAACCAGACAGAAGATCAGGCATAGCAATCAATAGCATTATAAAATGTGTTATAAATTGAGAAAGGGCTGTTACTTTACCTACAGTACATCAGTAGTGTCAGAGAAATATTCCTCTCAGTGCTGCTGTGATATGGAATGAACCAGAAGGAGCAGAGAGTGCACATGAGGAGGAAAAAAAAAAAAAAAAGGTGCTGCACACACTGGCCTTTGCTCTGTTACAGCATGCAAATGATCTCCAGGACTAGTCACAGAGATAAGGTCAGCTCAGTAAGCTAAGGGGCGGGGCTTCACTCTGCACCAGGAAGAAGGGGAAACAAGCTGCTGATAACACAGAAACCAGAGCAGACTTGCAGCAGGGACTAAGGTACATTAATCTGGGGGGCTGTTTAGAGCAAATTTACAGATAGAAAAAAAAAACGTTTACTTGTTCTTTAAGTTACAGCCAAAGCCACCCTGCACCTGGTGGTAGCTCCAAGGTCACAGCTGGTTGTATTATTAGGAGCACCTAACTTGTGCCCTGTGAATTGGATGCAAGCACTATTTTGAACACTCTGAATGTGTCTTTGAACACTTCATTTCAAGTCTCAGCAGTTCCCTTCATCACCTGACATTCTACTTTTCTCCTCATGCCATTTTTTTTTCATCTGGCACAAGATTTATAGTGCAGCCAGGAGATATGCACCAAGGAAAACATTACCGTACTCCTTACTGCTCTTGAACTCTTCCTGGAGGGAAAAGAAAATAAACACTGATGTGTTTAAACTGAGGCAAACAATGTATTGGCAGAGGGTTATTCAGCCAAACCACATTATAATGCTGGCCATAGATGCAACGATCTTGGGTGACGTACGGTGATCGTTCCGATGGCGATCGTTCGTAGAGATGCACCGACCTACAACTAACCTAAAGATTTTCATTGTTGGATTTAAGTTGATATTTCTTTTCAAATGTGTGTTGCCTTCTAGTTGCTCATGCAGTATGTTTCAGCATTTCATATAGAGTTAAGTTATGTAGTAACATTTTGGGGAAAAGGGGTTTGATCTAAATTTTACAAGAACGTTCGTTGTGAATGTTCTTATACATTCAACCTACGACTGTCCCTACGTACTTCTGTCAGTGGCCATGGATATTGTCATGTGCTTCCGTCAGAGGTTTCATGGATATCGTAAGATTGTCAATACACGCAGAGATACGATTGGCAAGCAACAGAAATTTTCGAAAGCTGGCCATAGACGCAACGATCAGATCGTACGAATCGAGGCTTTGTACGACTTTGTACTATATTTCAAATAAAAAATGGCAGGTGCTGTGTCTCACATAATTGGGATATAATATAGGGATATTAGAAAAAAATGCTGGTCACTGTGTCCAGCAAAGAATGTGGTGATTTGTCAGTTCTTCAACTTAAATTCAACGATGAAAATCTTTAGGTTAGTTGTAGGTCGGTGCATTTGTACGAACGATCGTACGACTTTCAGACCTTATGTGGAGTGCTCCGACATTTGTCATACTATGCCGATCGGTCGTTTGGTCAATCAGACAGGTTAGAAAATGTATGTCGCTAGCTGATTATATCTCTGTGTGTATTGATGATCTGACGATATCCATGAAACCTCTGACGGAAGCACATGACAATATCCATGGCCACTGACAGAAGTACGTAGGGACAGTCGTAGGTTGAACGTATAGGAACATTCACAACGAACGTTCTTGTAAAAATTAGATCAAACCCCTTTTCCCCCAAATATGTTACTACATAACTTAAATCTATATGAAATGCTGAAACATACTTGAAACTCAAAACAAATTTTAACAATAAAAATGTTTATTTCTCATACTCTCACGTAATGTGTTTTGTTTCATGAAAATATCACATATTTCAAATATAGTTCTATGATATTAGAAAAAAAATGGCAGGTGCTGTGTCTCACATAATTGGGATATAATATTGGGATATTAGAAAAAAATGCTGGTCACTGTGTCCAGCAAAGAATGTGGTGATTTGTCAGTTCTTCAACTTAAATTCAACGATGAAAATCTTTAGGTTAGTTGTAGGTCGGTGCATTTGTACGAACGATGGTCATTGGAATGATCGTCGTACGTCACCCAAGATCGTTGCGTCTATGGCCAGCATAACCTGTCCGATCGACCAGACGACTGATCGGCATAGTACGACAAATGTTGGAGCACTCCACATACAGTCCGAAAGTCGTACGAATCCTCGATCGTCTATGGCTAGCTTAAGATACGATTTTCAAAATGCCCAATTTACCAATTCTTTCGTTTAAACAGAGTGGTAGATTAGTTATTTTAAATATAGTTCTCTGTGATATTTATATTTCAAGACACTGAATCCCACAATATTTTTTTTTTACTTGAATATGCTTTTTAAGGGCAGCATGTTGCAGTACAACACTAACCTTTCTTCTGTACAGCCACATTAAGTTTCAGATTTCTCAGTTCGTCCTCCATATTATTCACCTTGGCATGTAGGGTTTCTATTATAGAATCTGTTGGCAAAGATGTTTATGATTATAAAATATTTAATGAAAGCATTTATGATACAGTTAATGCTAATGTTATGTCACATCATGTGATTAATGTTTAATACTTTAACCCACCATTTCAATACTCTTCATGGCAGTTGTTTACCTAGATAAGCCAGCAGCAACAGTGTCTATAGTTTAGGAGTCTGAGTCCATTTATTTCAGGACAACCTTCCTTATTATTTATTGAAAATGCTGTTTATTGGTTGGAACCTCCCCTGCTATGCAAGCTCCACTTGTGTTTTGAGAAGTAAAACTAGGAGAAAAAAACTTAAAGCTGAAAAGAAATGTTGCAAAGTTTACAAGCTTTCAGTTGATTTTTTTTAAGCCTCTCCTGACTCCAAAATCAGACTAGTCCCTGGATTAATTTGTACTTTGAGCAATGTTCCATAACCCTGTGTAATAAAAAGTAATACTTGCCCTGGCAGTCCAGTGGCGCGCACGTCCTGCTTTTAAAGGCGCACGCACGTATGATGTCAACGCACAATGGCGCCAAAATTCAAATATTTAAAGGCGACTTTGTAGTTTTATTATTGCTCACGATAGGATTTGTTCCTGGTGCCTGTTAGCTTTGCTGTTTACCGATTCTGATTAACCCTCTGATTGACTTCCTGGTTTGCCCTGTCTGACTACCTTTGTTCTTTTCCTGCCTCGACCCGGCCTGATCTGACTATGAATCTGTTTAATAATAATCTGTACCACAACCTTCTGCCCAAAGACTTAACAGTTGTGTGTTATCTAGAACCCCTGACCTTGCACCTCTCGTATTAAAACCTGGCGGCATCCGATTAGCCGAGGGCTGCTCCCGAGGTGAAAGGCGGCTGTTATTGGCAGAAGCACGAGCCTAGACAAGGGTGCTTGGCAACGGTTCTTGAATTAGGGTGACAACCGTTACATTATCATGGGCCATGAACAAAGAATGTCAAGCCACTGCTGCCGCTGTCCTTTCCACCACTGATGTGCTACTCACCACTGATGCGCTACTCACACACGGTATTACAGCGCTTGGAACAACATGAGCAGAGGCAAGACTACCTGATGCAAGGTTTTCACATCTGGATTATTTTCAGCCTCCAGGTCCAGTTGTCACCCCTCCTGTGGCCCTCCAGTGGGTCCTCCTGCCATGTTGGGTAACATTAATAAAACCCATGAACCAAAAATTGCCTTCCCTGAGAAGTTTAATTGGGATAGATATAATTTTTTGAATTTAAAGAGGCATGCAAACTTTACCTTAGCCTTTTCCCTCAATCTTTTCCTACTCGTGAGGAGAAAGTAAGGTTTGTTATGACCCTGTTACAGGGTGATTCCCAAATTTGGGCCCTAAGATTACCCTCCACTGATCCTGCCCCCTTTTCCCTAGAAACTTTTGTTAATACTATGGCGGTACTCTACGATGATCTGGATCATGCATCTATGGCCGACTCCGCGATTCGTAAATTACGCCAGGGAAAACGGGATGCAGAGGTGTATTGCAACAAGTTCCATCAGTGGGCTGTAGTAACTGGATGGAAAGACATGGCTATTTGTAGCCAATTCCATATTGGGCTATCTGACTCTGTCAAGGACAGTCTAGTTAACTACCCCCTATCTACCAGCTTGGATGACCTCATGTCTCTAACCATCCAGGTAGACAGAAGCAGAGGGAAAGAAGGGGTGAAAGGGATACTTCCTTTCATACTGGTATTATCAATGTCAAAACTTCTTTTCCAAATATGGTTACCAATATCAAGCCTTCTATTCCCTCTATGCCTCTACCTCAGGAAGAACCCATGCAATTGGGCATTTCTCACCTAACTCCTGAGGAAAAGGCTTGTGGGCGGTCTCAGGAGTTATGTATTTACTGTGGGGAAAAAGGTAATTTTTATTAAAATCTTCTCCCTGATAGTAGCCCCTATCACTGATTTAACTAAGAAGGGTTCAGATCCGAGTATTTGGCCTCTCAATGCTATCCAAGCCTGCAAAACCCTTAAAAAAGAATTTGTGTCTGCCTTCATTCTTCATTACCCCGACACCTCTCTTCCATTCATTGTGGAGGTTGATGCCTCAGAAGCTGGGGCTGGTGCAGTTCTCTCTCAAAGGCATCCAACAACCAACAAGGTCCATCTTTGTGCTTTGTTCACCTGCTGAGGCTAATTATGACATTGGGAATAGAGAGTTGTTGGCTGTTAAATGGGCCTTTGAGGAATGGCATCATCTCTTGGAGGGGGCTAAGCATGTGATAATGTTCTTTAATGACCATAAAAAATTATTATAAATTGATTCCGCTAGACAGTCCAGACAGGCCTTGTTTTTCACCCGATTCAATTTTTCTATTACTTTTAGGCCTGGTTCCAAAAACACAAAGGCTGATGCACTCTCTAGAAGTTTTGAGTCTAATCCATCTGAATCTAGTGAGTGTATTCCTATTATTCCTGGTGTAATTATAATGTATGGTGGCCTTCCTTCATGCAAGATGTCAAAAGATTTGTTGATTCTTGCCCTGTGTGTCAGAGGTCAAAATCCTCTAGGAATTTGTCACAGGGATTGTTAAGGCCACTACCAATTCCTGACAAACCATGGTAGCATCTTTCGATGGATTTTATTGTTGATCTGTGATTTGGGTGGTGGTGGATAGATTTAGCAAAATGAGCCACTTCATTTCCCTCCCATGCCTCCCTTCTGCCAAAACCTTGGCTGAATTATTCATTTCTAATGTTTTTAGATTACATGGTTTTCTGGTCAATAATGTTTCTGATAGAGGGGTACAGTTTGTTTCAAACTTTTGCCAGCTTTCTGCTCTATTGAACAGGTATTGAACTGTCATTTTCTTCCACATATCACCCCCAAACCAATGGTCAAACTGAAAGGTTTAACCAGTCCCTTGAAAATTTTTTAAGGTGTTATGTGTCTGACAACCAGTCCTCATGGGATGAACTCTTACCCTGGGCAGAATTTGCTTAGAAAAATGCAACTCACTCTTCAACTGGTGAATCTCCATTCTTTTTTGTTTATGGTTTATATCCCAAAGAATTTTATGTCCTCTGTACCCTCTGTCAATTCTTCTGTCAATCAGTTTGCAAAAATTTGGTCTGGGGTCCACGACTCTCTTTCTGCAGCCACAGCCGCTCAGAAAAAAACAGCCAATAGGTCTCGTAAAGAGGCACCTAAGTATCAGGTAGGAGACTCGGGATGGTTGTCTACCAAAAACATTGAGCTTAAGGTCCCCTCTCTCAAGTTGGGGCCCAGGTTTATTGGTCCTTTCCCATCATTGACATAATTAATCCTTCTTCTGTCCATCTCAAACTACCTGATAATTTCAAGATTTCTAATTAATTTCATGTTTCCCTCCTGAATTCTTGTTGCTGTTGACTGGCATTGCTTGCTACTAGTGATGGGCATTTCGCTGAATTTTTCGTGAATTTCAAGAGAAATTTATGAAATGCTGCTGCGTCTTGTTTTTGACGCGGCATCAAAAACGAGGCCCCGGGTGAATTTTGCGGGAATTTGCAGTGAATTTGTCGCAGGCGAATAAATTGGCCCATCACTACTTCCTACAGCCAAGTTTATAATCTACAACAAGGGTGCCCATGACGTTGATCCCAGTCTACCAGTCGATCCCCATCCTTTTCCTGGTAGAACATGATCTGCCTCAGGGTTTCACCCGCACTTCCTGGCTGTGACGTCAGAAGTCTGGTGATATGAGACTTCAGACGAGACTCCTCTGTGCTGCACCACAGCGTGGTGCTGTAGCCCAGCAGGTGCAATTTTGACTTTACCCACAAGGGAGACAGCAGATGCAGGAGAAGCTGCTGTACATTAGTTTCTATTTCAGCACGATTGGCTAAGCAGGAGAATCAAACTGCAGCAGCACATTTAATACCGCCACGACTTCCTGCTCACATAGAAACTAATGTGTGGCTGAGAGGAAAGGTTGTTGGGGAGGAGGGGGGAGCTGTACAATACACAGTGAGAGGGGTTTTCTAAGTGTAACTAGCGATGCTAACTGGCTGGCTGGGGGGGCACTGGGGGAGAGCAGAGCAGGATTTTTATAGCAGCGTTCCTCGTTCTTTTAGGGAAAAGAGGGGGCTGAAAAAGGAGATACATTTATCTGAAATGGACAGAGAATTAAGCTTTTAAAGTTAAAGGAACAGAAGCATCAAAAAAAAAAAAAACAGGAGTTTTGTATCAATGGGAGTCTTTGAAACTGCTAAGTTGCCAATGCTAACTTTACAGCCCTTATGATTGACAGTACTTACCAATGAGAGAGAGAGAGAGAGTCTGTTTTATGCAAATTCATCTGACCCCAACCTCAGAGAGTCAGGTAGGAGAAAAGCATCTAGGAATTGATTCACTATGATCAATATTTTAAAAACATTTTTCCACTAGTTAAATAATTAAAATACATTTCTAAAATATACAATTAGTGATGGGCTAATCTACCCAGTTTCGCTTCGCTGAAAAATTTGCGAATTTCCAGCGAGGAATCGCGCGAATTCGCCCATCACTATATACAATTTTTACACATAAGGGAGAGCTGACAGCAACAAGCAGGGACACAGAAGGGAGAGCTGAGCTGAGCAACAAGCAGGGACACAGAAGGCAGAGTTGAGCAACAAGCAGGGACACAGAAGGGAGAGCTGAGCTGAGCAACAAGCAGGGACACAGAAGGCAGAGTTGAGCAACAAGCAGGGACACAGAAGGGAGAGCAGAGCAAGGCCAGCCAGGCACCCTATTAAACCTGGCCAGGAGCGGATTAATGCTCATGCTCAGGTGTCCCCCTGCACTTCTGAAGCAAACAGATCGAGTCCACCTATTATCATTATCAGCAGCAGCTGTGACAGCTCCTCATGCGCCCCAAACCACAAGGGAACCGATCGGCAGCTTTCCTATCACCCTCCCATGTGTGAGTGCCTGTGGAGTGGGAGCTAGGAAGAGACACAGCAGCAATGGGGGTGTCTGTGCTTGCACATTCCCCTCTGTGTCCTGACAGGGTCAGGGATCTCTCACCACCTGATGGAGGATTAACTGGCCGCAAGGAGTAATCTATATACAGTGTGCAGCCCACAGTGGGCATCCGAGCTGGAGCAGGCACACCATGAAGCTTCTGCTGCTATCTGCATGGGTCAACGCTCATGCACGCATCTGCCAAATGGAGTATGTCACATCAGCAGTTGGAGAGAGAGAGGACCGGACATGGGGTAGACTACAGAGAAGGAAGGTGCATGGCGCCCCTCCAGCTTTGCACCCTAGGCACATGCCTACTCTGCCTACACCTATGTAGTTCAGGCCCTGAGGGAGAGCTAAGCAACAAGCAACCAAAGGGAGAAATGAGCAACAAGCAGGGACACAGAAGGGAGAGCTGACAGCAATAAGCACTGAGGGAAAGGGATGGCTGAGCAGCAAGTAATTAGTAATTAGGAGGTGTGGTCAAAAAAACAGGCATGGTCAAAAGGTATTTACCAAGGTAGATCTCCTGATGGGGGCCAAGTGTCAAGAGTAGATCCCAGTGTAACAAAGTGTCGGCACCCCTGTTTTACAAGAACTTCAAGGCCCTCTTCCATAATGGATCTGCCTAGCATTGTCCCATTAATGGTATAAGTGGCTTGGATATTTTTACATACCAAGTGCATGACTTTACATTTATCAATATTGAATCTCATTTACCATGGAAGGATGCCACATCCTGGATGGAATTAAGTGGGCTGGATGGTTTTGTGTCATCTTCAAACACTGATTACTTACCCGCCCCTCCCCATAATTAATTAACAAGTTAAATAAAAGTGGACCCGATACCGATTCATGAGGAACCCCACCAAGAACCTTACTCCAAGCAGAGAATGTAATATTAATGACCACCTTCTTTACCCTATCCTATAGCCAGTTTCCTAACCATGTGCAAATGACTCCATCGTTTGTGGGCACGGTATCAAATGCTTTGGCAAAATCCAAATAGATCACATCTACTGCCAACACCCCCCCCCCAACTGTCCTGCATCTTACTTACCTCATCATAAAAAAATCAAGTTTATCTGACATAAATTATCCTTCATAAAACCATGCTGATTCTTGCTCACAATGCCATTCAATAGGACAACATTTTGAATGTGATCCCTTAACAAGCCTTCAAATAATTTGTCCACCACAGATGTCAAATTTACTGGCCTATAATTACCAGGTTGAGATTGTAATCTCTTTTTAAATATTGGAATTACATCAGCTTTTATCCAAGCCATGGGTACCATTCCAAATGAATCTGAGAAAATCAGAAGTTGGGGTCTTTCTAAAACTGAACCAAGCTCTCTTAGAACCCAGGGTTGTATGCCATATGGCCCTGGTGCTTTGTTTACATTAATTTTTATTAAAGCTTTATTATTCATATCCTGAGTCACCAATGAGCCATCAGTGCAGCTATGAAATGAGTCTGGGAACTCAGAGTCCTCTATTGTATACACTGTAGAAAATAACTGATTTTGCACATTTGCCTTTTCTGTATCTGTTACAACCCATGTTGGTACCATTATTTAAAGGGGATGTTCACCTAGTTGTTTTTAGATAGATCAACAGAACTTTTTCCAATTACTTTTTGTTTTCTATGTGCAGCTGGGTGGGGGGGGGGTGCTGACCCTGTAAACTGTTCTAAAATTATACATTTAATGGATACATTTTTTATCTTTGTCCCTGCTGAGCAGAATCCCTGGGTTTCATTACAGGCAGCTGTTAGAATTGATACAATAGTTGCTAATACTCATATATGCTGCTGCAAATATATTACGAAATACGAAATTTTGCTAAATTATAACAGTTTAGAGGCACAAACAATTAACTCTAAACTTAGATTTTGGAAAAACAGTGAAAACTATTATGAAAAATATTAAATTAAATAATGGAAAGTAACTAAATAATTAAATTCAATTATTAGGAAAGTGGATAGGGTAATCTGTCATCCTGATCGCGACAACTGAACAGTTTGCTGTCTACCTGGTTTCAGGGTTCGGCATGTGGTTGATCGGGTAGACAAATTATTGGTTGGGGTTGGGTATGACCCAACAGTACATATCAGTACTAATGACAATATACATGGCAGATGGAAGACCTTAAAGAGTGAGTTTAGGGATCTAGGCTCTAAGATTAAGGGAAGGTCTTCTGATGTCATTTTTCCGGCAATTTTGCTTGTGCCACGTGCAAGTTTAGGAAGACAGTGGGAGCTTAGGAAGCTAAATGCGTGGCTCAAATCTTGGTGTAGGAAGGAAATCTTTGGGTTCCTAGAGCACTGGGCTGATTTTTCCTTGGGGTACAACCTATACAATTGTGATGGATTGCACCTCAATGGAAGGCGGTCCACTGTGCTAGGGGAAAGATTGGGCAAGAGGTTGGAGGAGTGTTTAAACTAGGCAAGTGGGGGTGAGTGAGACAAAGAATTATGGGGAAGCTAGGGTAGATGGGATGGGGTAGTGGGATTAGTAAGGGGTCATGGGGGAGGAGTGAGGGGGCATACAGTTTACCAGCTAAGGAGGTTCCTCGGTTACAATGAAAACAGACTAATACTAACTTAACATATAATTCCCCTCAAAGTAATGCACATTTAAAAAGTAAAATTAATAACCGCTGTATGCTGGCACAAAGTCTGTCAGGTAAAATGGGAGACCTAGAATTAATTGCATATTCTAAAAATTATGATATAATTGGTATTACTGAGACCTGGTGGGATGAAACGTGTCAGGCAGTGACGTCACACACAGGCGCCCCAGGGAACATGCGGCAACTGAGACGCCGGCTAGTACATCACACCAGCTGCCTGTTTTACCCGGAGAGCGAAAAAAGTGGTGACATACTTTATATGCGATTTTTCACTGTAACATTGTGAGTGTGATTTTAAGTGTCTTTTAGCAAATAAATTGTCAATGGTTTTTACACTATGTCAGCGCGTTTTTATAGCCAGGTGGAGATTGAGGCTGCATGAAGATACCAATGAGATTATGCTTGTATGCTGTTAAACGTTTGTGAGTACCCCACTATACAGTCCACTATATTGTATGGAAAGAAGAGGCACTATATGGGAATGAAGTGAAACATGCAAATAAAAAAGGACATAATTAATATTTAACTTTCAGTAAGTGGTGTACTACTATTGTTGAAAAGTACCACACTATATTGGATTTATTATCTATTTTTTCTTTTGTTGCCTGACCTCGAGCTGCTAGCGCCGGTTCAACAAACATTAATTGGAATTTCTGCTGAAGGTCCATGGGAGACAGGACAAAAAACCAACCGGCAGAGGAAGTGGACTATAATACCTTAAACATATCCTTTTTGAGATGAAACAAGTGACTGGACTGTGAATTTAAATGGTTACACCCTTTTTAGGAGGGACAGAGGGATTAAAAAGGAGGGAGGAGTGTGTTTGTATGTAAAGCCTGAATTAAAGACATGCACTAAAGAAATAACCATTGCTGGCACTAGTGAGTGTGTGGAATCCCTCTGGGTAGACTGGGCAAAAGGTTACAAAGAAAAATTTCTTTGGTATATGCTATAAACCACCTCGTATAAGTGATGAGTATGAAGCCCAGCTACTTTTATAAATAGAAGCAGCTTCACAACTAGGTCAAGTTAGTATTATGGGTGACTTCAATTATCCGGACATTGACTGGGGTAATGGGATTGCCAAGACAAGAGAAAGCTAGTACGTTTGTAAATATATATAAACTTTTATCCCAGCTCGTTCAAGAATCTACTAGGAATAACTCTCTTTTGGATCTTGTAATAACTAATAATACTGAACTCATCTCTAGCATTTGTGTGGGTGAGTATTTAGGGAATAGTGATCATAACATAGTCTCCTTTGAGATTTTGTTGCAGAGGCAACTCTATAAGGGAGTAACTAAAACATTGATTTTCAGGTGTGCAAACTTTGACAGTATAAGGGCATCTCTGCAACAGATTAATTGGGAAATGCTTTTCACAGGGTTAAACACTGAATAAAAATGGGAAGTCTTTAAAATGCTGCTTAATAAATATACATGTCAGTATATTCCGCTTGTAAGCCAGGATCGTTGTTGCAAAACAAAACCTTCTTGGTTCAATAGGAGTGTTGGTGTTGAGGTGGGTAAG
>CM044444.1:37050161-37082529 GCA_024363595.1 Xenopus borealis | reverse complement strand
ATATATATACAGGTATGGGATCTCTTTTCCAGAAACCTAATATCCAAAAATTTTTGAACTATGGTAAAAATGTGCCAGTCACAGTTGGCTGAAAAAAGCTAATTCCCTGTTTGCTATACTGTAGGTCAGGTGCAAATTTGGCAATGTGGCTAAACCATATCAAATTAACCCAAATGTGTCCAGCAACATTTCTGTAAATCCTATTTTGGCTCAATAACTGCTTCCCCTGACTATTTCCAGCAGAACATGAGTTGCCCTGGACTCTCTCACCCAGAGTGGGCCTTTGCAAAGTGGAAGAGGAATGTGAGGGTGCTGTGAACTACACCTACACCTCTGGAATGTGAGGGTGCTGTGAACTACACCTCTGATATGAGGGAATAATGTATTTGATCACTGATGTATTGGCCCCTCGGTGTGTGTTTCTTCAGAGTAGTAAAATATTGTTTATTGCATCCTTTTACATTTATTTTGCTTTCCCTTTAGTTTTTATTACAGGCATCTAAGCTTAAAAGCAAGGGTCACTGGTTGTTAAAAACTAGTGGGCAATGGTCACCAATTAGTCGGAGAAAAAAACTGTCTTAATTTATTTTACCAAATCAATTAACAATGGTCAACAAAACCACCAAATAAGAAAACAAAATCATGTAATTTTTATATTTTTGTCAGTTTGTCTTTAGCAAAGTTTGTATGAACTGCACGATAAATAAAAAAAGAAATAGAATACACCTTTTACCTGAATCTCCTTTGTTTCCTTTGGGTCCAGGTATTGCTGGAATTCCATTTTCTCCCTTGTCTCCTTGGTTTCCTTTAGGCCCTACTTTTCCAGGAGGCCCAGTGTTGCCTCGTAAACCTTGAGCTCCCGGAACCCCAGGTAATCCCTGTAAGCCTAAAAATGTAACCCATAGAATAAATTACATTTCTCTGTTTCAACTTTGACCCCAAAATAACCAATTAATTAATAACTGTAAGATAAAGAATGTTATTTATTAAAGGGGAACAGCTATCCCATGCCAAGTTTTGTTTAACAGCAAGTAATGTACTGTATGAAAGGCTTTCCCAGTGCCATTTCAGTTTAAAAAAGTCATTCACTTTTTTGGTTTAGATACCATGTAAGTGCAAGGCTGCATGATGCCATTTACACCTTACAAGGCAAGACTATACTGAAAGTCCCTAGAGGAATATAAATAGCTCTATAAATGAGAGCTACAGTATGGAGCTTGATTTTTTTGTCCAAATGATAAATGAACCCTATAGGTTTTATTTGTTTTTATTCACATAATTCTTTGCCTAACCTATTTTATACCTACATATTTTTATTTTTCTATTATAAAGGAAATAAAGAGGCAATTGGATAAGCAGTCAAAACCTGACAATAAAACATTAAATCAAAGAGTTCATATGTTTAAAAGTACAATAACAAATCAATCTTAGCAAAGGGTGGCCATCTCCCCACCTGCCTCGCCTTTAGGCACCATCTCTATCATCTATTTTATATTATAAATAAAATAAAGAGGCCATTGGACCTATTAACTTTATGGGTAAGCAGTCAAAACCTGACAATACAAGATTACATCCAAGAGTTCATATTTTTAAAAGTACAATACCAAATCAAACTTAGCAAATGGTGGCCATCTCCCTACCTGCATCGCCTTTAGGTCCATTGGCACCATCTCTACCATCTCTTCCATTTAAACCTGGAAGCCCTTGTACCACAGAGCACAAGGCTGGAGTTTCAGAGCCAGCTTTGGAGAACAGTGGCAGGAATACAGCACTGATGACAGCAATAATCTGTAGGCGGTACTTCATGTCTAATTTGATTACCCTAGAACAAAGCAGCAGTTAGTACCCTTTGAAGTTTGTGGTAAATTGTGTTTATGAAATTTGGGAAATATTTCCAGTATTACCGCTGTCAGATTTGTGTAGGTACTTGAAGAAAAGGATTCAGAATACAGTTGTTAGCAAGGACAACCCTTACCCATTAACACAGTATGTTACCTCCCCCAAAAATAATCATTTATCAGCCTTTCCGTGCTCAAGCAAAAAAACTTCTCTCTCTCTAGAAATACTGACTGTGCCAGTATCATGATGAACTTTAGTCAGAGGTCAGTGTCAGGCCATGCACAATAAAATACACAATATTGGGAAATTTAACTATGTCCAGTTTGTTTTACTTTGCTTTTTTTAGATAATCATTTTGTTTTATTTTATTGTATTTTATTGTAGTATGCAAATATTACTAGACATTGATAGCACATAGTATAGCATAGGCATTTAACTGCTACAATAAAAAATAAGAAACAGCGTTTTCCAGATTAGCTCACTTTTAAATAAAGAATACATTATATCAAATTTTATAAAAGAGGAGGAGTGAAAAAAAAATATCAATTCATGCTCTCTCCAGTTTGGATCAGAATTGCCAAAATCTTTGTTCCTGATTCCACAGGGACAATATGACCAGTTTTAAATCAATAATCAATAAAGCTGATTTATCAATTAAGAAGCATTCTTAATTTTAATACTTAGGGGGTTATTTACTAAAACTCAACTTTTTCTCACTTTAAAAAAAAAAAAAATCAACCAAACTCCCAAAACCTAACCCCCTTAATTTAACAATAAAACTTCTTGAAAACATTAGTGCAACAAAAAGTCACAAAAAAATCAAGCTTCAGTTTTTTGGGGGGTTTTTTTGCATCGAAAAATTAAATTTATCAGATTATCAAAACAAAAACCAGCTCATACAACCCAAAAAAATCCTGAAGGTAAAAAACAAGTTACAACTGTTAAAGGGACCATCTGCCATTGGCTTTTACATGATTTCAACAGGTTTAGATTGAGTATTTTGGGAGTCTAATTTTTTTGCAGCTTTCAGAGCATAATAAATGTCAAAAAAGTTTTTTTCCTCTTCCTCTTCAAAAACTTTACCAGAACAAATTGAGGTTTAATAAATAGGATTCTTAATCTCACCAATGAGAAATTCCTGGTACCGTTTCTCACAAATATACAAGATGTCATGTATTGACGACTACACCTACAAAGAAAAACTGTAGCACTGGCTCAGTAAACCATAGATAACCACATAGATAATGGAAGATGGATGGATTCTCAGCTACAATTAATTGCTGCCTCCCAAGGACATTGACTTCAATGGGAAGAGTGGAGGAATGTACTAGTGGAGAAATGCTATGTTCAACACTAGCCTTATACCTTAACAAGTGGTGGCCCGTGGGCCGGAAAGTCTGCCTGCTGTGACTACTTACTGTATCTTGTGTAAGTTTTAAAAGATATCAGTACTGAAGTTAACTGACCCCTGCATTGTTTACACCTCAATTCAGACTGTAACTAGGGTTGCCACCCAGCCGGTATTTTACCGGCCTAGCCGGTAAAACACCAGCCAAGGCCGGGGCCGGTATTACAAATTTACCGGCAATGTAGCTGCCGGTAAATTTGTAATACCCCTTAAAAATGGCCCTTGCCTTGCATTAAATCTAATAAAAACTTACCTTTCTTGCGTCTTCACCCCGATCGCTCGCGTGGCTCCGCCCCCTTTGACATCACGGAATGCCCCCTTTTGGCCCCGCCCCCTGCAGGCCGGTACGAAAATTTTAAAAAGGTGGCAACCCTAACTGTGACATCCTATATTGAGAACCTTGTAGGGTTTGTTAGCATCTGATAATTGTTGTTAGGGGGCTGCTAAGGTGTTTAATCATGTGCTGGGGGCTCTGTGTTATCTACAGTGGAGGAGGAGGGATATGGATATAAGGGTATGTTTTAATATTATTTAAAAGTTCTACACATGAGTGATGAGTGATATCCCTGCAGTGAGCTACCAAGATTAATGTGGGCATAGTCTTGTGGTAGCATGGGTGTGGTTTAAAGTGGGTGTGGGTTAAAACAGGGAGTGGTTAACACTGGCTTCCATTATCGACCAAACAAATTCTGTCCCTCATTACAGTATAAGTTAGATAGCACTGCTTGCACAGATCACATGAAGTTTTCACATACTGTATGTCCTTGGAATGTGAAGGGTGGATAAAATTTAATAATAAAGACAAAAAACTTCAATGAAAAAATTGGGATCTAGTTTTTTTTTTTTTTTTTGCAAATATTCTGGCACTCAAAAAAGTGGTTTAGCTAATTTGAGCTAGTTTTTATAAAAAGTTGATAATGTTAAATGTTCTACTGAATGAGCCTCCTTGTTTGCTGTAAATTAAATTTTCTGACCTGATAGCACTTTCCAGTAGAATGTTAGTTGCTCCTTCTGGCAAAATATGGCTACTGCAAACATTTATACAAGTCAGTGAAAAATTCAGGTGGTATAGCGGATCCCTGCAGAGAATGAAGATGACAACAAATGTGTTCCACTTAAATGTGCCTTTATTTTCAGCAGCTGTGAAAGTTTTTTTTCTCATGCAATACATTGATTCTCAGATGTACAGTAGATGCACAAGCAAAACACATCATCCGAGTTTATCTGATCAGAGTTAAGCTGGCCATAGACGTAAAGATTTTTGAAAGATCCAATGATTATCGTGAGACCACGATTGTCTCAAAACGATCGTTTAAATGTCCGATGTGTCCATCAACTAAAAAGACCATTTCAGGCGATATTGCAGCAAAACTGAAGGATCGCAGCCTGCTTGGCCCTGCAAACTATAGGTAGATTGCACGGAGACCGATAAAGATTTTCTAACCAGGCCGATCAATCTTCAGATCAATGTCGGACGAAAAATCGTAAGATGAACGATCGTTTGTATCCCACTAACCGCAAGATAATTTTACAGATTGGTCGGACTTCCATAAAATCGGTCGTTTGGCAGGGAAAGATCGTTGCGTCTATGGGGAGCTTTACATTATAGCAGCAGGGATCAGATCTTGAAGCATCCCACAAAATTGTGTTAAAATTGTGTCCCACAAAACAGTGTTAAAAAAAAAGGTGACAAAATTCGCCACACATTGGCAAACCTTCTACCTGATTTTACTTACACACACCATCACCATTTATTTACACAGCTTTTCATACTGTTTTTTCTGTGGATTTTATTTCACACAGCATAATAAATATGTATCCCCCAATATTGCTTTGTGCAGCATTGATACAACTTGCCACATCTGCATATCAGCTTGTGTATACAATAGAGGGGTAATTTATCAATGCAGTGGATGCAAGTTCACACCCCTTACTGCTCATTAGAGAAGTCCTTAGCATTTATGTGCTCTGCACCTATTGCTAGATTAAAAATCCAGCATGAGGTGCTGAGCAAGCTTGTCCTTGCTTACATGCCTTTGCCCACCCTCTTGAATTTATTTTGCACCATTTAGGAACTCATGTTCTTGCACTTTCTGGTGGTCACCCATAGGGCAGGGTGCAAAATGAGAACAACATGGCAGCTTGCAACTTTTCAGCCTTTTCCATGCGTACTGAATGACCCCTTACTTATGCTAGAACAAGTCATAAAAGTATAAAACCATAGGTACACATACCCCATTGTGTATTTATTGGTAATTATTTACAGTGTACAATAATCTCTTTATATCAATAATTAATTAATACATTAATTAATTTTTTAATTCATTAATAAATATGATTTGCAACCTGCTTGATCATTTGCTAGAGTGATCTGGACAAATATTTGTTGAGATAAAGATCTTAACGAAGAACAGTTTTCCATAAACGTATTTATAAGGCAGTACACTTCCGACATAGTATTTCTTTAGCTGCTACCTATGGATCCATTGTACAAAATATGTTCCTCAGACATCAGGGACAAAAACTGAATTACCAAGGTTGCCTTAAAGCATCTGGTCCCCCCTTAGCAGTTGAACCAACTGGCCCCTGTTCTCTACCCTACAGACCACAATGTCCAGAATGGATATGAAAGACCACTGTTTAGTTTCAAACAGAGCAGTATGGTAACCAGCACCTCAGTAATGTTTGCCAACAAAAAACTCCACTGGAGTGAACTGGCCAGCCTAATCGAACTGGCTACCAAACAAAACTCCCGGTAGCCCTTTCTTTTACTATCTCCCTAGTTACTCACATACATACAGCAAATTCAGGCCGTTGTTAGGGATCATTAATGACTACAAGCCCAGTTACGCTGCTGATCATTTTTGCCACAGTGAGTTGTACTGTCAAAGGTACTTGCATCAAAATGAGCTACTACGCTTAGTTATATGACCTTGAAGCTACCACCACAACCTGACCAGGTGGTAACTGTTAGGTTCCCTTAGTGCCCAGCATCACTTACTAGGAATTGGCTGCAGAAATCACTCGCATGCCAGACACCTTTATTTCAAAATGTGCATTTGCATCAGGCCAAACACACCCTTGCAACAGCAATGATGATAGAATTCTGCTTGCTGTGCTTGAAATTGCACATAAATTAATCATTTTGTTTGTATGCAATGTTGACAACTGATGTTGGATAAAGTCAGCTGTTTATTGGGCATTGCAAATACTGATACCATCTTATGTGGAGGTAGCTTTTATTCTTTTTTATTTATCTTCAGGGTTTCATTAGACAAGTATGAGGATACTGTAATGTGTGATGTTTCACAGAATTTTGTTTGTTTAAGCACTTTATCAAATGTATTGAGTAACTGAAATAGATGGTTACAGCTGCTCAAATATCAGAAGACATTTTATTACTATTGTTTTTAAAGATCAGCAAATATATGCCTAATAAATTTCTTTCCTTGTAATCCCTTCCACGGTCTTGTGCCAGCTAGGGGGTGGGTTAGGGGTTTTTGTAACAATGATACTTCACACTTAGTCAAAGGAGACTGAAATACTTCAATAAAAAATATCTTAATCCATTAAAAATTATTAAAAAAAAAGAAAAAGAAAAACAATCCCCAGTCAGGACTTACTTCCCTAACCATTTTAAGTGAAATTAAACTGAAAATAAGCATAAAATATATGCATACCCTTCCAGACACTCCAAAACAGAAGCACAGACATTTCTTATTCTTATTTATTGCAGAGAGAAAAGGAAAGCAAAAGACAGAAAACAAAAAAACCTAGGCCTGCCCAGCTATAACTAAAACAAAGAAGTTTTCCCTTACTAACCCAGAACAAGGGCCTTGTGGCCCAATCCCTTACAAAGTAAAATGCACAAATGAGTTTTCCACACTAAGAACATCAGCTGCTGCTTTAACCAAGGTTCCCCAGCTCCTTTTCTTAGTGAGCCAGTCCCTGTGCAATTGAACCCAATTCCCCTGAATCGGCTTCTGGAATTTATGACCACTTTTGTCCATTGACTCCAGGGACTTTGTATTGAGCAATAGTAAAGAAAACATTTTGTTTTCCCCCCATTGCAAAACTGATATTTGCTGAAGTTACCACACATATGACAGGAATCTAGGGGAAACATACAATGCATATGCTAATCAGATCAAGGAGCCACTAAGAGCAATTGGAAAAAAAGAAAAATTGTATCAGTAGAAAACTGAGGAACCTACTCACAAATATAAATATATATCATAATCTCTATTCAGTCCATGTGGTGTGAAAGGGCACCTATGGGCCGAAAAACGTCCCCAAACCAAAGGTGCGGGCTGATATAGCCCGCATTCCGGTTTGGGGTTCTAGTAGTGTAAAAAAAAAAAAAAAAATTGCCCCCTGCAGGCGAGGAAGCTCCAGGTGCGAGCCGCCATGACAGTCCATGCGCATGCGCAGTATGAAAAGCTGCCTGAAATTGTGGCAGCTTTTCATTCAGGTTATGCGCATGACGTCGCATGCACATGGACTGTCATGGCGGCTCGCACCGGGAGCTCCCTCCTCTATCTATCATATGCTTCAGACCCCTATGACCATCAAAAACTCCTCCCTTAAAAGATTCAAGAAATGGGAGAGAGCACTGAGTATCACACTTGCTGATCAAGACTGGGAAAACATAAATTATAACTAAATCACTTACCGGTCCAAGAAGCTACAGAATACTGGAAACAACAAATACTTTTTTTATTGCTATAACTTTCCCTTAAAGCTACATGTAATATTCCCTGGGACAGCAGACAGATGCTGAAGATACAAACAGCAAGTAAGCGCCATGCTACATATATTCTGGGACTGCCCAAACATTAAGCAATTCTGAACTCAGATACAGGAGGCATGCTCAAACAATCTACAACTTGATATACCCAACAATCCAGCTGCAGTCCTCCTTCACTATAAAATGAACTCTATATCCTCTTACAAAAAATCTCTTACACAATTCACCCTAAATGCGGCTTAAATTGTGATCCCCCACCAATGGAAAAGTAACATCTGTCCTACGCAAACCGAAAGGATAAAGGATATGGAAGAGGCACACAAATTTGAGGAAACACATGCGGAATCTCACAAAGCAATGTTAAATCACTGGGACACCTGGAGCCCCTGGATACAGTATCTAGACTCCATTCCATAAGGAATCAATGAAAGATGCCTCTGCCAAAAAAAACGAATGCAGGAGTCACTGCTAGACCATGGATAAAATGGATCAAATAGTTTTTTTTTTTGATTGAATAAAAATCATTTCAATGCATCTTTCAATTTGAACGATTTTGGAAAAAATCCTTTGAATTTCAAAAAATTTCATAAACACTCCTTAAAGGTTCCAGGAGGTCCCCCCATAGGCTAAAAAAGCAATTCTCCAGGTCTAAGGTGGCAAAGTGTCGAATTTAAATTTTTTAAAGAGACAGTACTTCGAATTTTCTAATTTTTTCAATTCAAATCTAATTTTGGGCTACTCGATAGTTGCAGTAGCCAAAAATTACTGTGGAATTAAAAAAATTTTCATTTGAATTTTCACTTCAACTCTTAGGGGCAGATTTACTAATGGTTGAATTTCTAAGTGAAAAGACTTCAACCATGGAATTTTTTTAAATTGAAAATTTACCTATTTCTATCAAATGGTCCATTTTCAATCGAATGAAAATCATTCAAATTGTTCGAAAGCATCGTTCGATTCGAATGACTTTGAGCAAAATCCTTGGAATTCCAAGGACTTGGAAAAAAATTCAGGACAGGTTCTAGGAGGTCCCCCATAGACTAAAATTGCAATTTGGCAGTTTTAAGGTGGCAAGTGTCGAATTCAAAGGATTTTAAAAGGACAGTACTTTGAAAATTTGAATTTTCAAATTTTTTCTATTCAAATCGAATTTTGGCCTATTCGATAGTCGAAGTAACTCAAAATTACTTAAAAATTCAAATTTTTTAAATTCAAATATTCAATTCAACCCTTAGTAAATGTGCCCCTAAATGTCTCACTACATAAAATAAATAGAAAGAGCATTACTTACTTCATAAACCATGCCCAATTATGGCACCAACATTGTAATTACAGATTCATAGAAATAATTCAGTCAGCCCCATCCAAAGTTAAAAAAAGCATACTGTATAAAACATATAAGCATTCTGTTTATTCTGTTGTCGTGTGAGGGCCAAAATGTTCTCTAAGACAAAACTGTTCAATTTGCCAATATTTATTCTCATTACAAATGGATTGTGAGCAATTTCTGATTTAGCAACAATATTACATTCCCTCATTTGACTTTTTTACAAGAGTTTCAACAAGGAAGAGAAACATAGGAGCATGGAAGTACTTGTGAAAGTGTAGGTGAGGTATAGCTGTTAATTTATCCGCTGATCTTACCGGCAGGTCTGGGGTTAATGGAGTGCTCATTGTCCATTTCTGTATTGGCCTTACTGGCACGTCTGGGTATTTCCTATGTTTTTTTAGTTTGTTTGTTTTTTTATGTTATTTTATATTAATATTTAGAATAGTGACTAAAATGTAGTTGTCTCTTTTTAAATTTTGGCAGATACTGAATGTAAACAGTTCATTATGCAGGTGGGTTGTATGTGGATAGTGATGAGCAAAAAATTTCACCATGTACAGATTCTCACAAGCTTCCATCAGCAAAATGTTCACAAAACTGCATTAAAAATTCACCACGTGGCTTGTTTTGCTTTGCGTTACTTATGTCATTTTATCCTTTCCCTCTCCTTCCACATCAATCAAGGTTTCTGAGCCAACCCACTGTCTATATAAGGACATGCACAAAAACATATGGCTTATTCATTTTAATGTGGTATACAAAGCTCCTGGCTATTGGTGGTCAGATTTATCAACTATGCATGCATTAGTAATATAGAAATAATATATAATGGTACATGGTACTTTTTGCTTAAACAGTAACATACTGTAGTGTAGAATTCTGGTGCGTGACAAAACAGTTTTGTATATTTTTCCAAATTTTGCAAATTTTCCTGCAGTTTAACAAATTTTTCAATGAAGGGAAACAGATTCCCTCATCACTATATGTGGACTATTAATCTATTTAACCATCTTACAAAAACCAAACATGGAGGAAATCCAGTTTCCCTGTTTAACAACAAAAAAAACATTTTCTGACTTTTTCCGATTAAAACAATTATCAAAAAAATACAATCAGCACAGGCCCACTGAACTAATGCTGAACAATGAGGTATACAGCCAAGAAAAAATAGACATAAGATCACTTATTCTTACACCTTGCATCAGTTTAGAGGTGGTCATAAACACGCAGATGTAAGCTTCTGTTTCTGTCCCTTCAGACTGAGTTTGTAGCTTATCTGCCTATATAAAGGGCCCTCATACAGGCCTGCCCAACTAATATCTGGACCACATTGAATCATTGATATGGTCCTTGCCCCAACAGCCTCCATTTCTGTCATCATCTTCAAGGTTGACATATTGGGGAAAGATTTGTATGTTTGGTAACCTCATCATACAGTAACGTAACTAGGTGGGGGCGGGCCTGAGTGCTGTGAAACAATTCAGCAGTAAACTACATTAGATTAGTTTTAAAAAATGTTCTAAACTGATATGTAGGGGGCCTTGGCACTCACCCACTGCAAAAACAAGCAGGCAGAATGTTTGAAGTTTCCCAGTCAGCAGCATCAAGGGCAAATAAGGTCTTGAGGTGTATTAAAAGGGGCATTAGTCACGGCAATAGGGGGTCATTCTTCCACTTTATAGAGCACTTGTAAGGCCACATCTAGAATATGCTGTACAGTTTTGGTCTCCATGTCTCAAACAGGACATTATTGTATTAGAGAGGGTACAGAGAAGGGCAACTAAGCTGGTAAAAGGTATGGAAAATCTTAGCTATGAGGAAAAACTGGCCTAATTGGGATGTTCATGCTGGAGAAGATGTGCTTAAGGGGTGACATGATTACTATGTATAAATATATAAGGGGATCATATAATAATCTCTCTAATGCTTTATTCACCAGTAGGTCTTTCCAGCTGACACAAGGTCACCCATTCCGGTTAGAAGAAAAGAGGTTCCACCTAAATATTCAGAAGGGTTTTTTTTTACAGTGAGAGATGTGAAGATGTGGAATTCTCTCCCTGAGTGGTACAGGCTGATACATTAGATAGCTTTAAGAAGGGGTTGGATGGCTTTTTAGTAAGCAAGTCAAGACAGGGTTATGGAAGATAGCTCATAGTACACATTGATCCAGGGTCTAGTCGGATTGCCATCTTGGATTCAGGAAGGAATTATTTCCCCCTCTGAGGCAAATTGGAGAGGCTTCAGATGGGTGTTTTGCCTTCCTCTGGATCAACTAGGAGTTTGGTAGATTAAAAAAAAAAACTTGATGGACGTGTGTCTTTTTTCAACCTAACTTATTATGTTACTATGAAAGTGGCTAGGGAGGGGGAACTACTAAACAGCAGACTGTATGGATACCCTTTTCACAGAAAGCAAATGCAATGCTACTAAAATGAATTCTTAGTGTAAAGTTGATACAAGGTTTATTCTAATTTTTTGAGAGAAATGTGAAATTTGCACGACTCTTTTTCCACTCTGGCTCAGCCAAAATATAAACTTAGAATTGAACTTCAGAAACAAGACTTTTTTTAACCTAGTTTACTGTACTCTTTAAATATGGAAAACAATTAAAGGGACATACAGTATTTGATCTAAAGGCTAAATGTTTGTGGAGGTGGTTGACCTCTTAACCTCTTAAAGCTTCCCACAGATACATTTACAGTAAATTCCTAAAAATATAAGAAATGGCTACAAGGCAATGAAAACAACTACATTTAATACATTTTAATCTGATTTCTTTTTTATTTTAGTTAGAGAATTGTGCATTCTGAAATGTTAGATTTGATAATTGACATTTTTAACATTAAGATGCCAAGTATTAGCAAGTGCTCAATATATTTTATTAGCATCATTTGCAGTGTGTTCATCAGTTAGAATGAAAATTCACATACAATAAGACGAATTTCCTTACAACTTTTGTCATTCCATTTTCCAGTGTTATACATTTCAACACAGTCTTCTACACCATTGTCATTATTGGGTTCATGTGCCTCCCAGTTAATGTAGCCAATTTTTATGCCATTTGGGTACAGAAAAATGCCTTCTGATTGTAAATCATTTATACCTAAGAAAAATAGCTTTTTGTATTGTGCATGTAATTCTGCAAGAGCTTCATTCTCAGCAGCATTTTTTGGGGAAGGCAGTTGACCACCAGCCTTGTTGCAGATACTTTTTCCTTCAAAATAATTTCCTTCCTGTCTATTTGTTACATAAAATTTGCCCCCAATACTTGTTCCACTTGCAAAGAGAAAAGCTATAAGAAAGAAAAAACACAAAAGTTAATTTACTGTATAAAAGTAAGATGGAGAGAGACACAAACAATCCATGAGTATTTCAAAGGATATCTAAAGCCTGTCACTGGGTGGGGTAAACTTCGCTCAGACAATGTTAATTTTATGTGAGTTTTGTCCCAGTGGACGAAAAGTGGTGAATTTTCGCTAGCGCTACTTTGGCAAATCAAAGCAAAGATGTGCTAGCGTTCAATTCTGCTTAGCTCAACTTCGCTAGAGGTCTTGCACTCTGGAATGCAGCTATTTACATTACATCTAATACATTATGTTTACTCTGATAACTAGACATGCCAAGGGAACCTTAATAAAGTAAATAGAGATTTTTTAATGCCCTACACATAAGTTCACTGTCAAATAAAGTGCCATATGGTAGAAAATATATGGGGGAAACCAGGTACCCGAAAAAATTGCAAGCCTTTTGCAGCCTAACACCCTAAAAAAATGAAAAGGTGCCAGCGTTTTTTGGACTTAGATTTTCCACTCAAAAATTAATATGTAAGTAAATGAAGATTGAGGATGTTCTATGCACTCCAATGCACATCGCCAGGTCAGAGCAAGCAAAGACAATTCTGGCAATAGAGGTAACGTTCAGTAAAATTCGCATCTTAGTGAATTTGCAGAGTTACGTTCATTCGCCAGAGCGAAAATTTGCCTGTGAGTGTGTGCTAGCATCTATATACAGTATGACCAGAAATATTTCTTATATATCAAATATATTTTGATCTCAAAAATATATTTTATTTAATGAAGCTGATATATTTGAATTGTTTCTATAAAATTACAAATTTAGACAAATTTCAAAATGCTAGAATAGCAAGTTTATTTATCTGAACAATTTGTAATATACTTACCTTTCCTCTGAGTTTCAAGTCTAGACTGCAATGAACTCAGCCGTCCATCTAGTGAGGATATTTGGATTTTAATAGTTTCCACTGCTAATAAAAATAAACAAAAATGTATGAAATGTATGTGGATATTAATAGACTTTAAACAGAAACACATTCATTAAGCTATTGCATACAATTCCTTGTGAAGAGGGTGAGCCTCTATAAACATTTTACTACTGAATGCAAAATACTAATGAGGGAATGTAATAAAAGTTGGTAACGGAAAACACTATTTGCAATGCGAAAAGTTATGCCTCTGTGAGAACAATTTTTGCTTTGTACAAATTTAATATAAACTGTTTACTGACGACTTCCGACAGTGAAAGAGAGTTTGCAAATTTTACAGCTTGCGCCAATGCGCAGTCAATGTAATAAAACTTCTTACTGTTAACTTCAAAAGATTACGACACCTTCAAGTGCTTCTTAAGAGTGCGCAATTAAAATTCGCAATGCGCAATTACTATTCACAATGCAATAACAGTTTAAGGAACAAAATTACATTGCAAGATATGGATTTTTAATCTTATTGTTGTGCATTATTTTGCTCTTTGCGAATTTAATTACATTCCACCATATATACCTAAACCTGTTCATCCATTTGTTTTTTTATTATTTTATTTCTATCTAAGACATTGGTCCTGATGGGGTTGCAACCTCTATTGCTATGAGCTTCATTAATTATATTTATCTAAATAATCAAGTCATGTGCTATTACAGAATATCTGACTTACACTGACCTTATTGAACTGATGGAGTAATAAAAAACCTACAATTTCTCATTCTGACTTTAAAAATGGAATGTTTAGTACCTGAAGCAGAAATTTCTCCTTGTTCACCCTTTGGACCTGGTGGACCCTGTTCTCCTTTTGGCCCCATTGGCCCAGGAGTTCCTTGTGGCCCCTCTGGACCTCTTAGTCCTAGAAATGAAGGAATATTTTGAGCAAATCAATCTAAATGCTGCGTTTGCAGCTGTAAAAGAAGTGTCATTCTAAAATGTTTTGCCTATGGCTGTGTATTCAAACATGAGCTTTTATAAGCGCATTGTTCTGTAAAAGTTTGGTGGACCTGAATTAATATTAATTATTGTAGTTCCATGCCACTAGTGGGCACACCACTATTTGTTGAATGCACTGGAAACAAAACTTGTGTGTGCATGACTTAGGGAGAACATTATCCAACGTTAGGTATTGGCGTAACTAAATTCTGTTAGCCCAATAAATGTGGAAAGATCATCTGTTTTGTAGATATCTGATGACATTGGTGATTCTCCTTTACATTCATGGAGCCCAGTAACAGAGTTTGTTTCCTTATTGTGATAACCCTTAACTGGAAAAGAAGACATACATATTCTTTGTTTAACCATATATACATTAACATAAGCAATTACATTAATCATACTACATACCTTGCTCTCCTTTAGGTCCTGGCAATCCATTTCTGCCTGGGGGCCCCTCTTTTCCTGTGGATTCACATGTAATGAGAGCGCATGCAGGATCCTTGCTCATCTGGGCACTGATTGCTATTATTGATACACCACAAAAAAGAGCGAAAGTATGGAGAAAGGACATCTTGCAAACTTCTCACCTTAAGAAGGAGACAAAAAAATGTATATGGTATAACTATATATATATTTTATATATTTGTTTTATTGTACAAAAGTTGCATAAAAGTCTTTGATGTCTACAGATGAAACCACTTTGGATTGTGCATTTGACACAGAAAAACTTAACTAATTTATCCCATTTATCCCACTTAGCACAGAATATTGTGTCACAGCATCCCATCCAATTAAAGAGTTCACCATTGAAAACAATGGTGCTTTGGTATGCTAATGAAAAGGTTAAATGCATTAAATGAGTTAAGATGACTTTAGATAACACAGTTTCTTCAATTAGCCCTGAGTCATGATGCATTTATCTCACAAATCCCTGTGGCTGCATCTGTATGATACAATTCTAAGCATGAAATAATTAAGTTATCCAATGAAACCAAGTAAATGAAACACAAAGAGTATTTCTTATTGTATAACTTACCTTTGTCTGCTAAAAAAAGTGGATTTAGAGTTGGCTATTTTGTCCCAGTCTAAATTAACCTTCTATTGAACAGCTGACTCTTGGAAATATATATACACCAAGTGCAGGCAAACAAACATGATAAGGTCAGGGTGTAGTCTTATTTGGTTAATTCTTCCTAAGTCTTCTGACAATAAATAATTAGGCTTCTTAGTTAAATCGGCAGTAACATTATATATATATTTCTTTGAATTATATAGTTTTATTTTGGCAAGTTAATTCAATTCGACTCAGTCTTAAAAAGGTGCAACTATTTTTTTTAATGTGCATAGAAAATAAAATTATTATTTCCTTCATTACATATACAGTACTGTATATGCCATTGCAGCAATTATTAGTGATTTATTAGAATTCCGGGTTAGCACCCTTTACTTTCATGGGCTTTCATGAAATCAAAGACATTTTAATGTTTCCTCTGACCATACTTGCATCACTAATCTGTTGTATTTATATTTATTAGAAGCAACCAAAGAGAATGAGCAGAGCAGAACCAACACTTGAATACAAACCTTTCAGATAAAGATTGTGCTACCCTTAGGGCTCTTGCAAACGATTGTCTAAAGCTGCACTCCCCTGTGTTCCAGTTTCGTGCGTTCAGTCGCAGGGGAGTGCAGGAGCAGATGCTTTCAATTTTTTCTAATGGGGCTGTACTCACACAGGTGCATGTAGGTGCAGAACGCAGGTTGAGATGCAACATGCTGCATCTTTCCTGCGTTTTGCGCCTGTGTGAGTACAGCCTCATTGAAAAAAATTGAAAGCGTCTGCTCCTGCGCTCCCCTGCGGCTGAACACATAAAACCAGAACGCAGGGAACTGCAGCTTCAGACACACATCTGAAAGAGCCTTTAGTCTTGTTTCAGTATATGAAATGCAGCTTGTCTTTACTACTTAGGTTGATTATGCCTAAAAGAGGCACCGGTTGTAATTTGGGCATTTTGCATGTGGGTGCAATTGAATTATTTAAAGGGCACCAATCATAACTAAAATCATTTACTAAGTAAATACACTATGTGAAAGTTCAAGAAATCTGATTTTTAAAACAGTTAGAATTGTTTGTATAATGTAAATGATCAGCTCACTATACCTTCTGTAAAATCCCCTATCTCCACTGCAGTTCTAGCTGTGGCAGGCATCTTGGATTTCCCTGACTCCTCCTACCTACAGATGCAGTCACTTGGATTTGTAAATTAAATGCGTCGTGACTCAGTGCTAATTTAATGCATTTAACCTTTTCATTAGCATACCAAAGCCCCATTGTTTTCAATGGTGAATTCTTTAATTGGATGGGATGCTGTGACACAATATTCTGTACTAAGTGGGATAAATGGGATAAATGAGTTAAGTCACGACGCATTTAACACACAATCCAAAGTGACTGCATCTGTATATCTTCACAGCCAACTGTAGCTCTGAAATCTCGCACATGCTCAGCTGAAATTTATTGCTTGCCTAATAAACCTTCAAAGCTATTTTGAAATCTGCCAAACTTCTGTGTTAGTGCTGCCACCTTCTGGAAGTTGCTGTGTGCCCTTCATTTGCATAATGACATCACCAGCAGGAGATAAAATATGGAAATCTTATGATACTTCTAAAGTTTACTAAAGCTAGGCATTATGGGTAGAATACTCAGGAATACTCAGGACTTTGCATGCAATAGTCACTGTTATAGTCACTTGATGGACTCCCTCAGTGAAAGAAGTAAGGGATTTGTTTTCCAAAACTATATACAGTATGTAGTTTGATTAACCGTGTTTATGTAGTACTGGTCAAATTGTTTTCAATTTGAATTTTGAATTGAAAAAAATTGGAAATTCGACCATGTGAATAGGTAGGGAAGTAAAATCCTTTGAATTCGAATATCGAATTGGAAGGATTTTACCACAATTTGATTGGTTGAATGATCAAATAGGAAATATTTGATCAATCGATAAATTGTTGGAATCAATCGATTCTTTTAGATCAATCGATTTTTTAGATCGATCCAATATTTTTTATTCGATCAAAATTGATGAAACCCAATGCGGTAGCTTTGATCTGGTGTACTAGGTGGTTGGATAAAAATTTAAAGGGGAAGTACTTCGACAGTCGAATGGTCGAATATTGGAATGAAATTTTATTCGAATCATTCGATTCGATCAAATTTACAAAATTCACTGGTCGAAGTGGTCTTCAAAAACATTAGAAAATTTGAATTAGAATGTTTTTGAAAATTCGATTGAACTTTGAATCCTTTATGTGAATTTAGTAAATCTGCCCCTATGTGTTTGATTTTGGCTTTGATAGGTGCCCTTTAAGGCAGTTTTGCTTTCTATTGCCCCCATGTGCCACTGTTGGTGGAAAATTGATAGCAAATGATATTTATAATGCATTAAATTCAGGCCTGTACTATATGTTCAGGCCTGTACCATATCCAGAAAGTGTGTACACCTTGCAGTGAGACAGCATTTGTCTTCAAATTCATTCATGGTGTGTGATACAGTTAATGAAATGTAGCCATTATCAGTTTACCTGGTTAATGGAATGTGTATATATAATATAATGCATCCAAGGTAAAAGCAAAACAAATCTCTTTGATCAATATTATACTATATTTATTATTCTCAACAATGGTTGCTCCTCTCCATGTTTATAGTATGATGGATCTGGTGACTTCTCTATATATAATCAAAATAAAAAAAAGTTTTTATACATAATGAATTGATTTTCGCCGTTAATACCAACATAATTGCATGCACAATTAAGTCTGATGCATCAAAATACACTTAAGTGTACAGGTATGGGATACCTTATCCGGAAACCCGTTATCCAGAAAAATCCAAATGGCCGTCTCCTACAGACTCCATTATAATGAAATAATCCACATTTTTTAAAATGATTTCCCTTTTCTCTGTAATAATAAAACAGTACTTTGTACTTGATCCCAACTAAGATATAATTCATTCTTATTGGAAGCAACACCGGGCTATTGGGTTTATTTAATGTTTACATAATATTCTAGTAGACTTAAGGTATGAAGATCCAAATTGCAGAAAGATCTGTTATCCAGAAAACCCCAGGTCTGAGCATTCTGGATAATAGGGCCTATACCTGTACTTTCATTTCAGTGCAAATAGCATGCAAGTTGCATCTACAATGTTCAGCTAGACAGTTACATCACGTTTGATGCTCGGTGGAAGTCTGGTTCCGTTATTCATGCAACCTGATGTGGGAACCCTGGATAGAAAAGTACTCATTCAGAACAGCATTTGAATCCACTTCACTGGGTGCAGGTCTAGTGCACTTATTGATGTAGCCCAGTGTGGGAACCCTGGAGTTTTCTCCTAACCTATTTGAATTATTGCCCAGTGAGTGTCTTAGCAGACACATATTTTTTTTCAGTCTTGCTGCATACTTTAGTGGGCCCAACAGGGCAGATTTAGAGACAGCTATAAAGGAGGAATCCTATCATACTTACCGAGATTCTCCTTTTCTGGCCATCCCCCTGGTCAGCATTAACAAATTGGGCATTCCCTCCCTCCACAGATGTGTCTTCCAGCAGATTTAAAACCCCACCTCATGATTCCTCCCCCATCTATGTATAAAGCTCAAAAACGGGTGGGATGCTGACCAGGGGGATGGCCAGGAAAGGAGAATCTAGGTAAGTATGATAGGATTCCTCCTTTCCCTGGCCATCCCCCATCAGCATTAACAAATCGGGTGAATACCCAAGCAATAACAAGGGAGGGACAAATGATGCAGAATATTTTTAATCAGAATTAACTGCCGTCTGGATAACCTTGCGACCCAAATTTGCTCTTTTGGCCGCCCTAACATCCAAACGATAATGTTTAACAAAAGTAACTGGATTGGCCCAAGTAGCGGCCCTGCAAATAGCATCTGCAGATACTCTAGCTTCCTCTGCCCAAGATGTCGCCACACCTCTAGTCGAATGAGGCCTGACCCCCTCAGGTGCCTTCTGCTCTTGCAATGAATAAGCTCTCTTGATAACTGTTACTATCCATCTGCGAAGAGCGGAAACAGAAGCCGTTTGACCTTTCCTAGCACCGACAGGGACAACAAAGAGCCTTTCGGATTTACGAAAAACCCTTGTAGAATTCAAATACAATTCAAGACATCTTCGTACATCCAAAGCTTCCAGGATTCCATCCGACTGCTCCGTTTCAAAGGTAGGAAGAAAGATAGGTTCATTAAGATGAAGTCTGGAGACTACCTTAGGCATGAAGGTCAAGCAAGGTCTGAGGGTCACCCCATGGCCACTGAAAACTGTATTGGGTGGATCAGCCATTAGCGCATGTAATTCAGAAACTCTATGACCAGAAGCCACTGCAACTAATAACACACAAAAGGCATTCCAAACATTGTCGTATCTCAAGGTAGTACTATTTTTCCAGGATTTGGACAGAGTATTGATAACTGCCTCAGAACAACCTTTTTCCCTCATCCTGACGAGCTGAGTCTCCATGCTGCCAAGTTCAACTGCTGTGGTATCGGATGAACCATAAGGCCCTGATGCAACAGGTCTTGTCTGAGGGGAAGTTTTATTGGCCCCGTCTACAGTCACCGTCCTCAGTAAGGGATACCAAGGTCTCCTTGGCCAGTCCGGCAGAACCGCAATCACCTCGATCCTGGATATCAGAATTTTCTTCAAAACTTTGAAGATCATTGCAAAAGGAGGAAACACTTAGGCCCATAGATTGTCCCAACTGTGAGCAAACGCATCTTTCGCCCAGGCCTCCCTGCACGGAACACGGGCAAGAAAAACTGGAAGCTTGTGATTTTCCGGGGATGCCATCAGATCCAGATCTGGTCATCCCCATTTCTCCATCATCCTCAGAAAAACCTGATAATTTAGGCTCCATTCGCCTGGATCCAGAGATCTGCGACTCAATATATCCGCCTTCAAATTCAGATTCCCCGGAATGTATATCGCTGTTATCCCTGTCAGGTATGTCTGGGCAAACTCCATGATGGGACCTCCTTCATCATCGTTCTGCTCCTGGTGCTCCCTTGACACCTGATGTAGGCCACTGCTGCAACATTGTCTGATCTTATGCAGACATCCTCGGCCAAAATAAGTGGTTTGAAGGCCTTCAAAGCTTTCAGAATGGCCCTCAGCTCTAGGACGTTGGACTGTAGGTGAGAAAGATCCTCGCTCCAGTGAACAGACCAAAGGTGGAGATGTGCACCCCAACCTAAACCTGAAGCATCTGTGTAAATATGCAGCCACTTCTGCTCTTGAAGAGGAAAACCCTTCCAAAGATTTGCGGTATTTATCCACCATTTCAATTGATGCTTTGCCTGTATTGTCAAAAATATGATTTGTTCCCAATCTTTCCTTTGACGATTTCACTGTCTCAAGAACACATTCTGAATGTCTCTCATGTTCCACTTGGCCCACTGAACAACTCCGATCGTGGAGGTCAGAGTGCTCAAGATCCGCATAAATTGTCTTGCAGGGATGCTTCATACTGGAAAAATTGCACCAATCATATCTCTTATCTTGAAAATCCTCTAGTGACAGGGGAACCTGTAAGGCCAAAAGGCCTCAGAGGTAGTAAGGACCGTGGGAGGAGGTAGCAAAAGTCCAAGTTCGCAGTACAGATAGGGATAAGGCAGAAGAATGGTCAAACAGGCAACAAGATCAGTCCAGGCAGAAGAGGTTCAAAATCAGGAAATCCAGGCAAGAGGTCGGTACACAAATAATCAGATTATCAGCAGAATCACACCCAGGAATAGCAAGCTAAGACCTATAATTGGGCAAAGATCGAGTGTCCAAAAGTTCCTTAAATAGGCTGTAATTGGCGCCAAAAAGGTGATGTCATCAGTAGGCGTCAGTTTCCTGCATCAGTGCGTCATTTCCGGCGCGAGCGCGTCATTTCCGGCGCGAGTGCGTCGCTTCTGACGCGGGCGCGTCGCTTCTGACGCGGGCGGCTATTCCGGCGCGCACTTCCGGCACGACCATCCTCGTGGGAGCCGCCATCTTGGGAGGACCAGAGCCGAGGACCCAGGTAAGAGGAATTCCTGACAGTACCCTCTCCCTCAAGGGGGGCCCCGGGACCACCACAGCCCGGGCGTGAGGGGAACAGCCGGTGGAAGCGCCGAACAAGAAGAGGGGCATGGACATCCGACCCCTTCACCCAGGAGCACTCCTCAGGGCCGAACCCCTTCCATTCAACAAGGTACTGGAGAGAGCCTCTTGAAAAACGGGAGTCCAGGATACGTCTCACCTCGAATTCAGGATGACCTTCAACCAAGACAGGAGCCGAGGAGGAAGAAGAAGTAGAAGAGGCATCCGCAGGCTTGAGCAAGGAGACATGGAAGGCGTTCGGAATCCGCAACTCCGAGGGGAGCTGCAAACGGACAGCCACCGGATTAATGACCTCCGAGACGGTGAATGGACCAATAAACTTGGGACCAAGCTTCGGAGAGGGGATCTTAAGACGAATGTTCCGGGTAGACAACCATACCCTGTCACCAGGAGCGTACAGAGGAGAAGGAATCCGACTCCGATCTGCGAATTTCTTCTGGACCAAGGAACTTTTCTCCAGATTGACAACCGTGGCGTGCCAGATGGCCGACATGTGGGCAGCCTGGTCATTGGCGGCAGGGACATTGGTGAGCAACAAGTCCTGAGGGAAAGCCAAAGGATTCAGACCATACATACAAAAGAAAGGAGACTTGTCAGAGGAAACGTGTAATGCGTTGTTGTGTGCAAATTCAGCCCACGGAAGCAGATCTGCCCAATCGTCCTGGCACAATGATACATGGCATCGAAGGAACTGTTCAAGGGCCTGGTTAACCCTCTCTGCCGCACCATTAGACTGTGGATGGTATGAAGAAGAAAATTGAAGAGAAACACCAAGGGCTTTACACAGGGACCTCCAGAACTTGGAAACGAATTGTGAACCACGGTCAGAGACAACTTCGGCAGGAAAACCATGGAGGCGGAAAATGTGTTTAATAAACAATGAAGAAAGTTCAGGAGCAGAGGGGAGTTTCCGAAGAGGAGTAAAATGTGCGACTTTACTAAATCTATCGACAACCACCCAAATAACAGTGTAACCAGAGGAATTAGGGAGATCCACGATGAAGTCCATAGATAGATGAGTCCATGGGCGAGAAGGAATGGGTAGTGGCAAAAGCAACCCCTTGGGAGGGGAATGTCCGGACTTGGACACGGCACAAACGGAGCAAGAAGAAACAAAGTCCTTGACATCCTTTCTCATGGAAGGCCACCATACAAGGCGAGACAGAAGGTCAGTGGTTTTTCTAATTCCAGGATGTCCGGCTTGTTTGGAGCTGTGGGACTGAACCAGAATGGAATGACGGAGTTCAGGAGGAACAAAGGCAACACCAGCAGGGGTTCCTACAGGAGCGGTAGGCTGAACTGACAACAATTGAGAGGCCAAAGAAGGGAGTAGAGCAGCGATGATCTTTGCAGGAGGTACAATGGATACTGGCTCAACAGACGAGAGACAATCAGGAAGGAAGCTTTTGGAAAGAGCGTCTGCCTTCTTGTTCCTGGCTCCAGGCCGAAAGGTTAGAATAAAATTAAAACGGGAGAAGAATAGAGCCCACCTGGCTTGTCGAGGGTTGAGGCGTTTGAGGGATTGGATGTATTCGAGGTTTTTATGGTCTGTGTAAATGGTCACAGGGATGGAAGAGCCCTCCAATAAATGTCTCCACTCTTCTAAGGCAAGTTTTACGGCCAGTAACTCACGATTTCCGACATCATAGTTATGTTCAGAAGAGGTAAACTTTTTAGAAAAGAAAGCGCAAGGGTGTAGTTTTCCATCAATAGACGATCTTTGTGACAGAATTGCTCCGGCACCGACATCTGAGGCATCAACTTCAATGAAGAATGGCTGGGATGGTTCAGGATGTCTGAGAACGGGAGCAGAAGAAAAGGAAGTTTTAAGATCCTTGAATGCTTCCAAAGCTGATGGTGGCCAATGTTGAGGCTTACCCCCTGTTCGGATAAGAGAGAGAATGGGGGCAATTTTGGAAGAAAATCCCTTGATAAATTGTCTATAATAGTTAGCAAAGCCAATAAATCTCTGGATAGCTTTGGTACTGGTGGGGAGAGGCCAGTCCTGGATAGCGGAGATCTTGGCAGGATCCATTCTGAAACCCTGTTGAGAAATTATGTACCCCAGGAAAGAGATGGACGACACTTCAAAAGAACACTTCTCCAGCTTGGCAAATAAGTTATTTCTCCGCAGACGGGAAAGGACTTCCCGGACCTGAAGACGGTGTTCAGTAAGGTCCTTGGAGAAAATGAGGATATCGTCCAGGTATACCACCACATATCGGCCCAGTAAATCTCTGAAAATGTAATTTACAAATTCTTGGAAGACCGCGGGGGCATTACAGAGGCCAAATGGCATTACTAGATATTCATAATGCCCGTCACGGGTGTTGAATGCGGTCTTCCATTCATCTCCCTCTCTGATCCGGATTAAATTATAAGCGCCCCGCAGATCCAACTTGGTGAAAAGACAAGCCCCTTTGAGTTGGTCGAACAGTTCTGAGATGAGAGGAAGGGGGTAACGATTTTTAATTGTGATTTTGTTTAAACCCCTATAATCAATGCAGGGCCGCAAACCTCCGTCTTTTTTCTCTACAAAGAAGAAGCCGGCTCCAGCCGGAGAAGAGGAGGGACGAATAAAGCCCCTTTGCAGGTTCTCCTGGATGTACTCCTTCATGGCACAGGTTTCAGAAGGAGAAAGCGGGTAGGTGCGACCCCTAGGAGGCATGGTTCCAGAAAGAAGTTCGATAGGGCAATCGTAGGGACGATGGGGAGGCAGGACTTCGGCAGACTTTTTATTGAAGACATCAGAGAAGGATTGATAAACAAGGGGCAAAGAAGAGTTGGAAGACACAGATGAAACTTTAATGATGGGTTTGGTGGGTAAACAATTGCGTTGACAGAAGGAACTCCATCGGGAGACCTGAGACGAAGTCCAGTCAATTACTGGGTTGTGAGTAGTCAACCAGGGCAAACCAAGCACAATGGGAGTAGAAGGACAATCAATTAGGAGGAATGACAGTCTTTCAAGGTGCATGGTTCCCACAGTAACGGAAAGTTCATCAGTGGAGTGGGAAATTGTAGCAGAGGATAATGGACGATCATCAATCGCCAATGCACGAAGAGGAACCGCCAGGGATCGCAGGGGAATGGAGTGATTTTCAGCGAAGACTTTGTCCATGAAATTCCCAGCTGCGCCAGAGTCAAGGAAGGCTTCAGAAGAAATCATCTGGGTTCCAAAACTAATCTGCACAGGAAGGAGGAAACGTTGAGCAGAAGAATGGGGGGAGGAATCAATTCCACCCAGGTAAGTCTCCCCAGTCTTACCTAGGTGTTGGCGTTTCCCGGCTTCATTGGACACTCATAGGCAAAGTGGGATTTTCCACCACAATAAAGGCAAAATCCAGCAGCCCTTCTCCGAAGCTTTTCCTGTTCGGTCAGACGAGCCCGTCCGATCTGCATAGGTTCTTCCGAAGGCAGGGAAGAAGAAGTAGGAGCCGCAGGTTTTGGAGAAGACAAGGTGGAAGCCGGATTGGGAAGGAAGGGTCTTTGAAAACGAGGAGCCAGAGTAGGTTGGAACTTGTGGAATCTCTTGGTTGGAGAGCGCTCTCTGTCGAGTTCAGCTTGAAACTCCCTCTGCCGAGTATCTACCTTTATGGCTAAGGCGACTAGATCTTCCCAACGGGATGGAATTTCCCTGGACACCAGATCAGTCTTTATGCGTATCGCCAGGCCGTTGTAAAAGGCAGCGTGATACCCGTCGTTATTCCATGAAGTCTCTGCAACCAGGGTGCGGAATTCAATGGCATACTCCGAGACCGAGCGAGTTCCCTGTTGAAGATGGAACAGTCGTGCGGAGGAAGCAGTGGCACGACTCGGAGCATCAAAGACCACTCGAAGTTCACGAACGAAGGATCTGGCATTGTCAATAATGGGGTCCTCCTTTTCCCATAGAGGCGAAGCCCACTCCAATGCCTTCCCTTGCAGGTGGGAGAATATGAAGCCCACCTTGGCACGCTCGGAAGCAAATTGGCTGGGTGCAAGTGCAAAGTGGACCTCGCACTGGTTGAGAAATCCACGGCAGGCTGCAGGGTCACCACTGTAGAGTGGGGGAGCCGGAATGCGGGGCTCGGAGACATGAAGTGGTGCCACAGGTACAGGTGCAGGAACAGGATCAGCAGGGGTTAGAGTCGACAACTTGGCAAGTACTGACTCCAGGGCTTGACAAAAATGGGACTGCTGTACCTCATAGGACTGCATCCGGGAAGCCAGACCACGAAGTGCTCCACCGACATCAGGCGGCGCTGGATGCTCCTCCGAAGGGTCCATGGCCCAATTATAATGTAAGGCCAAAAGGCCTCAGAGGTAGTAAGGACCGTGGGAGGAGGTAGCAAAAGTCCAAGTTCGCAGTACAGATAGGGATAAGGCAGAAGAATGGTCAAACAGGCAACAAGATCAGTCCAGGCAGAAGAGGTTCAAAATCAGGAAATCCAGGCAAGAGGTCGGTACACAAATAATCAGATTATCAGCAGAATCACACCCAGGAATAGCAAGCTAAGACCTATAATTGGGCAAAGATCAAGTGTCCAAAAGTTCCTTAAATAGGCTGTAATTGGCGCCAAAAAGGTGATGTCATCAGTAGGCGTCAGTTTCCTGCATCAGCGCGTCATTTCCGGCGCGAGCGCGTCATTTCCGGCGCGAGCGCGTCGCTTCTGACGCGGGCGCATCGCTTCTGACGCGGGCGGCTATTCCGGCGCGCACTTCCGGCGCGACCATCCTCGTGGGAGCCGCCATCTTGGGAGGACCGGAGCCGAGGACCCAGGTAAGAGGAATTCCTGACAGAACCATACCCAATCTGGTGTCTAAAAGTGCCCCCAGATAGACCAGTCTTTGAGTCGGTTCCAACTGGCTTTTCTCCAAATTCAACAGCCATCCGAATCTTCGCAATTCTGACATCACCAATTTCCGATGTTCCAAAAGAACGTATGGATCCCTGGCAACAACCAACAGATCATTGAGATAATGATAGATCTATGCCCTGCCTTTGAGAAAGTGCTGGGTGATGTAGACAGGCGGAATGGCAGGCAAGTGAACTGCACATATAGTTCCAGAAAGCAAAACCTGAGGAAACTATGATGTTCTCTGGCAATCGGTACGTGTAGATACGCATCCTTCAAGTCTATCGAAATGAGCTAATCTCCAGGGCTCACGGCTCTCCTGATTGTCTGAATAGACTCCATTTTGAAGGAATACACTATTACAAACTTGTTCAATCTTCTGAGATCTAGAATTGGCCTCATATCGCCTGACTTCTTTTGGACTAGAAATAGAGGAGAATAAAATCCCTTTCGCTGCTGAGTTCTGGGCACTGGCAAAACAGCTTTCTTTGCCTGTAACTCTCGGATATAATCCAGTAAAACGTCTGTTCCATCCTTTTCTCGAGAAATCTGAGTCTGCACAAAAATATTGTGAATGGGTTTTGACCAAAACTCTATTCTGTATCACCACATGGTGATGGCTTTACCCAAGAATATTCTGTCTCCCTTGCCCAGACCCCTGCAAAATTCAATAATCTTGCTCCCACAGGGACCTGAGCCGGCCTCATATCATTGTTGCTTAGACTGGATCTGGACTCCTTGGACTTGAATTGTCTGAAAACATTGGGCTGTCCAGTCTTCCAAGAATTGGAACGAAAAAACTCTCTGCCTGGCCTATAGGCCCTAGCATCCTCTCTGTGCCTAGGGACAAATCAATCCTGCTGTCTAGGAGGGTTTTTGAAACGTCTAGGTGTCTGTGGAATGAACTCTTCCCCCCTGATGATGTAGAAATAATTTCTTCCAACTCCTTTCCAAAAAGCATATGTCCTTCAAAAGGAAGTTTGCAGAGGACATTTTTAGAGGCCGTATCCGCAAACCAGGCTTTCAACCACAAGGCCCGTCGGGCAGCAACAGAAAAGGTCATATTCCTTGCCGCCAATCTGGTAAGGTTCACCGCGGCCTCCAGACAAAAGTTACACGCCATCTTGACATCTTGAAGCATTTGTAAGGATTGTTTACCAAGTTCTCTTCATTAACCCCTTCAGACACTGACAGTCCAAAGAGACATAGCTTTAATCACGGAGACCAAAGAGATGGCTGGTCTAAGCATAACACCAGCAACCAAGTATGATTTCTTCAATTTAGTCTCCATCCTCTTCTCCATAGGGTGTTTCAAAGCAGACAGATCATCAATGGGCAAAGCTGTTTTCTTTGCCAGGCATGCCACCAGGGCATCCACAGTAGTAGAGGAATCCCATACCGTTGAAGTCTCTGAAGAGAACGGATACAATTTTTCAAACTGAGGTTTGACAGGATATCTCCTAGCACCCTTCTGCCATTCAGAGGAAAGCAAGTCCTCCACTTCCTTATGCATAGGAAAAGTCTGTTTTTTTTTCTTAGAAACAAAGATAGAGGTAGTAGCTTGCACCTCATACTGCAAAACAAGTGAACAGCTTTGATAAGTGCTGGAACAAGCTTAACATCAAAAGAGGAATCAGCTTCTTCCTCAGACTCCTCCTCCGAGTCTTGTTCCTCATGGGATACAAATCTTTGCTTCACCCCAGAAGGGCCTGGCAGTGCAGTTGCTTCCTTATTGCCCTGTGACACAGCCCGTGAAATCCAAGAGAGAATGTCAGTAGGGGAAGGCTCAGAGGTCACAGATCCTGCAACCCGAAGGAGAAGCTTGTACATCCAGTTCAGGCAGCCTGGATTTCTTTCTAGCAGGAGTAGGCTGATCTAGATCATTATCCAACAGTTCAAGGATTGTTAGAGGAATGGGAGGGAACTGATAAAATGAAGCAACACATACTAATGGAGCTAGTAAGACCCCCTGCTTTGATTTTCTTACAAGCCCATAAGACTAAACAGCCTGATTGTACTGTTCAATAGTTATTACAAGCTTTGATAACTCGCTATGAGAAATATGAGGATCTTCAACAATGTCTTGCTAAGTTTCAAGCTATGCGACAACTTAAAGGCGAGAGAGCATCTGTCTTCATTAGCAGAGTATCTAACAAACTTAACTACCTCATATTCAAAAAGATAATTCCTGCAACTCAGGAAGTATCTCAACTTCACAGGCAAGTAAAGTGGGGATCAGACCCCCATCACACTGTCAATCTTGCTGTGCAAGCTTACATGAGATACAACCCAGATGCTGTTACAGGGGATCTCTTAAGAACGGCAGAGGACGAAGAAGCCAGAATACATTTCTATTATGCATCTTCTACCCAAGCTTCAGAAGCAGTGGTAAATTGGCCACAACCAAACAATCTCACAAAGCTTAGGTCATTCTTAGGGTTCTGTGGCTATTACAGAAGATTTGTGGATGGATATTCCAAGTTAGCAAAACCCTTAAATGCCTTACTGACCCTCTCCTCGACTGACGAGAAGGCTGCCAAAAATTCAAAATTACCCTTTGGGGATAAGTGGACTGATGCCTGCACTGAAGCCTTTGCTACTTTAAAGAAATGTCTCACAGAAGCTCCTGTGTTGGCTTATGCAGATCCTACGAAGCCCTATATCCTCCATGTGGATGCCAGCTATGACGGCTTGGGAGGAGTACTTCATCAAGAGTACCCCGGAGGATTGCGTCCAGTGGCTTATATCAGCCGAAGTTTAACTTCAAGTGAGAAAAACTATCCAGTGCTATCAAGTTAGAGTTTCTGGCACTTAAGTGGGCCATTGTTGAAAAACTTCATGGATACCTGTATGGAGTACCATTTGAAGTTAGAACTGATAACAACCCTCTAACATATGTTCACACCACAGCCAAACTAGATGCTATAGGCCACAGAGGGTTAGCAGCATTATATAACTATCAGTTCACACTTAAGTATAAACCAGGTCCGAAGAATGTAGTAGCCGATGCCCTATCTAGAAGACCTGGCCTACCTGATGCTTCTGATAATGAAGAGTGGAAGGAAATTCCAACCTCAGGAGTAACCACCTTTTGCCTAGCTTCTGCTGTAAATAGAAGGAAACTCAACTTCTCAGACTTAAGGTTAGTGGATTCGCTGGGTGCAAGGCCAAATTGTATCCCAGATGCTTTCAGCTGCCCTGCAATGCTAGGTATTGATCAGTTGCACCCTTTGAAGAAAAAGGATTTGATCAGAGCTCAGCATGCTGATCCTATCATTGGACCCCTGAGGAAAGCTGTTCCTTTTGAGAGAATGGGAGAAGTTTCAGATGGACAATGGACTCCTGTATAGGGTGCTACTATACCATGACCACCCTGACCAACGCCAATTAGTCCTTCCCAAGAGGTACAAGCAGTTTGTGCTCAGAAACCTGCATGACAAACATGAACATTTAGGTATCGTGAAAACCTATGGATTCAAGATAGGTTCTACTGGCCTAAAATGAGAGAAACTGTTACTGATTATTGCAAAGAAAAACAGTGCCCATAAAAGCTGCATCTCTGGAGCACCTGAAAAGTTCAGGACCCTTAGACCTTGTCAGCATGGACTTTCTCTGCATTGATCCTGATACTAAAGGTGTTGGAAACATTCTGGTAGACACTGATCATTATACTCGTTATGTGCAAGCATTTCCTACCAAGGATCAGAAAGCTGCCACTGTTGCTAAAGTCCTTTGGGAAAAGTTCTTTATCCACTATGGATTTCCTGTCCGTTTGCACTCAGAACAAGGATGTAATTTTGAGAGTAAATTGATCAAAGAGCTTCTGCAGCTACTCAATATCAGCAAAAGCAGAACTACACCATATCATCCTCAAGGAGATGCACAACCAGAAAGATTCAACCGCAACTTGCTAAACATGCTTGGTACACTCCCTGTTAAAGAGAAAAGATTTTGGAGTCGTCATGTTAGTACCATGGTACATGCTTACAACTGCACTCGACATGAGACTACTGGATGTCCTCCTTACTTCCTCATGTTTGGCAGAGAAGCGTAACTACCAATAGATCTTTACTTTGGAGTATCTGTGGATGGTATGGACAGTATGAGTCACTCTCAGTATGTTGCTAAACTGAAGGAAGACTTGTCTAGAGCCTATCGCCTTGCTGAGGATAATGCATCTAAAACTAATCAAGGCAATAAGAGAAGATATGATGCCAAAGTATGCCACAATGAACTTGTTCCTGGAGATAGAATGTTACTCAGAAACCTAGGAAATCAGGCTCAGCATAAACTAGCTGATCGTTGGCGTACAGACTTTTATGTTGTTGATAAACTGCCTGGTATCCCTGTCTACTGCATCAAAGGTCCAAGGGAGTATCTTAAAGCCTGGCACAGAAATCATCTCTTACCCATACCTCAGGTATCCGACTCAGAGACTGAAAATCAAACAGACTCTATTGTTCATGATGGTCCCTCAGATGCTGAGAATTCACAAAATGACTTTGATATTTCAATAGATTCACCTGCAGCAATTAGTGCAGATGATGATGAACAGCCAACAGTTGCACCTACTAACTCACATGATGACCAACCTCCATCTGCAAGCCAGTCTGGACTGAATCAAACTCAAAATTCAGTTAACCCAACCTCAGGACTGCCTGCTAGGGATGTGCGGAGGGGAGGAAGGATAAGGAGGCCTCCAAGTGCCCTCACCTATGATTCTCTAGGAGCACCTAGCTATACTTCTCAACCTTTTGTTGGATATGCTCTACCTTATTAAAATGGTTTGAATGTGCCTTGTGCCACTGATGTTCAATCAGAAATGCACCACATGATGATTAGATTATCTTCTATGATGTCTGTTGCATACTATTAATTTAATTTCTCTTACAGCAACCATTGTGACTCGGTAGATCTCAGGAGAGATTAGAAGTGGATGTTATAATGGTTATAATGCATTTCATATTGCTTGTTTACAGGGGGAGAATGTAGGGAAGTGTTATTTTCCTTTTCTCTGACAGCATAACCCTGTGACTTTAAATCTGGAGGCACCAAAAACATGGCTGCTGTTGCACTGCAGTGAGACAGTTTTCAGCCACAACCTGGCCAATCAACAATAAGGATTTGCTTCTGACCTTGTGACCTCTCTGAAGGAGGTTTGGAGTCAAAATGAAAGTGAGGCAGATCCTTACCAGGAAGTAGAGAAGAAGAAAGCATGGTCTCTGCACAGAGTGACTGAGCCAGCCTGATATTTCTCCTCTCTTCTGTGAGTGTTCCTGCTAATCTATTTGTGTAGGAAGCTAGGGATTTCACCTATAGAATATTAACCCATATAGGGAATCCCATAGTCAGAGCACAGGGAGTTAGTTAACCCTTTACAGTCAGCCATCATATTGACAGGAACTAGTGCAGCTGCCTGAGCTATTGCTAGGGAAGTAAATCCCTGTAGGATAGATAGGACTTCAGCCCTGTAGTGAGTTGCCAGCATGTACACCGGATCCAGACTGTGGATTTCCCATCAGCCTCCTTGACACTTGCAGTGGATCTCCTCAGGATTTCAGGAAGCCTTCTCCCAAGCATTTCAAGCTCAGTGTGGATTAAAGCTGCCAGACTTCTCCCCTGCATCTGCTCTGCCTCACCGGATCTCTTTCTTATTCATTACCACTGGGAGTTGGTGAGACCTTTACTATACACACCCCGGGGTGCATCAATCAGGTGTTGCAACACATAACTCTGATCATACTACTTAAGTATATCCCTGCAGACTCCTAGTGGGGTTTTAAATCTGCTGGGAGACACATCTGTGGAGGGAGGGAATACCTGATTTGTTA
>CM044444.1:37020392-37034111 GCA_024363595.1 Xenopus borealis | reverse complement strand
ACAAAATGTCTAAAAACTTCTTGGCAGTAGATGTTCCGTTTTGGACAAAATGGCTGGCAGTGAAAGGGTTAAACATGACTTAAACCCAATAGCATTATTTTGCCTCTAGTAATGACTAATTATTTCTTATTTGGCATCAGCCAACAGCCAGAACACTATTTCTTGCCCTTATCCTATCCTGTTTAGTTTATTCTGCTAACATTTATGAGTCATTCACTCCTCTGCTCCTCACTACATGTCTTCACTTGTCTCACTGTGCGTTCCTGGTAGCTTTCTACTCTTCTCTCAGAGCCACCTTTCTTCACACCATCCACATCCACCTCTGGTCTTGAACCTTTCTCTCTCACTGCTCCTTGTGTCCGGTGATCATCCCTGAATTCCTCCTTAATTGAGAATTCAACCTGTGGGGAAAAAACCTGTACCCCCCACCCTAGGTAGACCCCCCTCCTCCCCCCAGGCTAACTACCTCCCCCCCACTGCCCTATACTCCATACATACCCCTCGCGACAGATTCGTCCATCAGAGTTGCACGCAGCCATCTTCCACGATCTCTGTAAGGTGACCGGGAGATCAGCAATATCTATGTAATTTCACGCATGAGCAGTTGCGCAAACCAGCAAACTGCTCCAATGTGCACATGCAGAAATGCCAATCTCCCAGTCAGCTTACAGAGATAGTGGAAGATGGCTGCATGCAACTCTGCTGGAAGAATCTGCGGCAAGGGGTAAGTATGGAGTATGGGGCATCTCCCTGTGGGGGGGGGAGGTAGTTAGCCTGGGGGGATGAGAGAGAGGGAGTCTACCTGGGGTGGGGGGTACGTTTTTCTTTCCCCACAGGTTGAATTCTCCTTTAAAGTGGACCCGTCACCCCAAAAAAATATTGAGAATCATATTTTATCACATTAGTCAAGCAAAATCAACATTAATTACACTATATAAATTATTTTAATCTTGTTTTCTTCAGTCTGGGAATTCATAATTATAGCAAGCTGGCAGGAGCCATTTTTTGGACACTGTTATTAAGGCAAGCCTTGCATCATCTCAGAATCTTGTTTGTGCACCAGAATGGAGGACCCGATGTCTATCCCCATGTCCTGGCTACACAATTCAATGGTTAAGAGAACTGGGGGAATGTGTGGTTTGCAATGGCATCTAGGAAGTGCTGAATGGAAAGTGACAGTAATTATCTGCCCCACCTCTATGCCTAAGGCATAGAGGAGTGGCAGACAATATTTGATTGACAGCTGAGATGAACAATTGAACAATGCCTTTCCCTTGTACACTTTCCCTTCCAATTTGTTCGTGTATCTTAGTCACCCAGCCACTTAGACTGTAACCTATACTGGACAGGGACTTCCTTCCACTGAGTCTCTTACCACATAGCACAAATGCTCTGTGTCCTTATATGAGCTTTATGTACTGTGTATATTTGTTGTAACACAGTAAGTTAGGTTGAAAAAAGACACACAAGTTCAGCCTTTTAACTCTATTTTGACCTGCCTAACTTCTAGTTGATCCAGAGGAATGCAAAACTGAATCTGAAGCCTCTCCAATTTGGCCCAGCGGGGGAATAATTCCTTCCTGACTCCAAAATGGCAATAGGACCAGTCCCTGAATAATTGTATTTATTGCTTGACTCATCCTCCCTGCATGTACTTTTTACATATGTACTTTTATTTACATTGTACTTGTATGCATTGTATGGTGCTGTGGCTCCTTACAGAATGTTACTAATAAAGTTATAAATGCATACAAGTATAAGGTACTGTTTTATTATTACAGAGAAAAAGGAAATACTTTTTTAAAAATGTGAATGATATGATTAAAATTGAGTCCTGTCCTTCCCATAATTCAAAACTTTCAGGATAATGGGTTTCAGTAACATAACTAACGGGTGCAGGGGTTGAGTGCAGGCCCCCTACTCCCTCAAAATGAGAACATTGCAACTCATGTGTGTGTGAATCGTGGGCGGCCCCAAGAGGGTGAGGGCCCTTGTGCAGTCGCACCCACTGGTAGTTCCACCACTCACTGATGGAAGTTAGGTTTGTTTTTGTTAGTTCCTAATGCAACAATTTATTCTACTATCTTCTAAACATTCATTAAGTCCAAGGAAATGCAGCTCATTGTGTCTAATGTCCTGATGAAACGTGAATGGAATAATGTGTGTCTCTGAATGCTCATGAGAACAACCAGGCAGAATATAATGGAATCATTAGGTAACGCATTTAGGTGTACTCAAATGTACATCAAATGCATAAAAACTTGTGAGTAAGAGACTTATTAATAAGCCGTTGAAGAAAACGATGAAGTAAATTAAGAATTTAAAATATTTGACTCTGAATTGTATCACCAAAAATCACCACATGGTGGTGATAAAACCATGTATAATGTTTTGCTTGACTCTAGATAAAATTCCTCTTAAATGTATATTTGGCACTTTATGCCCTACGCTACATAGACAGGTTAATATGATAAAAAGTCTTATATAATCTAAATAAAGTGTTTAACTGAGTGGCCAGGAGAGGGGGACACCCAGAGTCGGACTGGCCCAGCGGGACACCAGGAAAAACCCCCTCTCCCGATTCATCTACAAAAAATATTCTGCGTGGCGCAGTTAGCTTATGTGCGCTGTGCGACGCTGTTAGCTCATGTGCTTGCGCCATTCAGCGCTTCAGGGTAGGGGGACAGTGATCTTATGGGGGCCCTGGACAGGAGTCCCGGTGGGCTACGGGTCCCCCAGTCAGACCCTAGGGACACCTATGTTATATTATATTTTCAATACAGTGATACAGAACCCAGTCATAGCTGACCGCTTTAGAGTTTTCTGTGGACCTTACATTCTTTGAGTGTATTTGGTATCACTTTAATAATGACATTTCAGATTATTACTGTATGCAAATATTTTAAAGGTTTAGCTTTGGTGGCTCTGTGGATATAAAATCATAAGTGGATCATAACAGGATATGAAACGGGGGAAAAGAAATGATTCGGTGGTAAAATCAGATCACAAACTTTGCATTCCTGCAGAGTATTGTAAAGGTCAGTGCAACCCTGAAAATTACAAAAAAAAAAAAAAGGACGTTTTGAGAAAGTAGATTTTACAAAGAGAGCTAAAGCTAGAGTTCTGGAAACCTAGATGTAAAAATAGGCTTTTCCCAGTAGCAATGAAAGTGTAAGACTAATGAGGGAGGCAGCTGAACTTTATCTTTCTTTCCTTGAAGACGAAATTGTGTTTTGATACATACTCTATCAAAAGAGATGCTTATAGCAAACAATGAAAACAATCTTTTGCCTCTTCTTCCTGTCTAATGCAGTACATAAACTTGTCAAATCATAGTGGTACTGACTGTGGAGTCTTTCACATGTAATTAAAAGCATTTAGAGCAATAAATCTTTTTACTAATTAGAATAAACAGTTATTCAGTGGACCCCTTGACCTTTGTATGAAGTGAAAGAAGGGAGGTAAATGGGAGGTTGAAGAAGGCGAGGGTTTGGAAAGTGAAAGAAAGATTACCAGATTCTGCAGGAAACTAAACATTGGTGCATCAAAAGTCTTATAACACTGGACAGCGTTAGTTGGCAGTGCTGCCTTGGGCACTGTATAGTTGACCACCCCTTTCCAACACAATTAAGAGCTAATCCAATCATGAACCCTTGAGTGACAATGGTAAAAACAGTCCTGCACTATATGTATGAAAACTGCCTGCAAAGGTTCACTCTAGTTAGTCTGCACTGATCATCAACCTATATCAAAAAGACAGAGTAATAGGAATAGCACTCACTTTTATTCATTTTCTTTTATTAAAGAGCATGAAAAGGCAAAAAAATGTAATATTATTTTTACTTTCTTTAACGAAAAACAAACCTATTTTCAATATACTTTCATTAAAAAATGTGTCCCATTTTTATTAGAAACCTGACTGTATGCATTGAAATTCTCCCTTCATTTACTACTGTGACTAGGAATTGTCAGACATTCATACTTATGAACAGCAGGGGGAGCCCCTTCCTTACTTCCCAGCCATGCAGAACTCAAGCCGCTTTGTTTGTTTCCTTGTAGAGCAGTTGGCAACTGTGTTGAGATTTGTAGTGGATTTTATTTTTACCTTTACATCGACTTTACTGTTTCCAACTCCAGCTGCAGGGACAAAGATCATGGAGCCAGATTTAAAAAGACAAACTGGGATTCTATTTGGAGGATTATTTTGCTGCAGCAACTGGTTCTGCAGAGTTGGACAAAGTATTTATGAAACAATACATAACTATAAAATCCACATTAGATTACATGGCAACACAGGAACAGGAACCAGTGCAGTCTGTATATTCTGATTATTAAGCACTCTTACTGTATCGGCTTCTGGTGGATATTATTTGACTGCTGTTTTGATAATTTATGACCCTAAGCAGCCCTGATCACACTGAGCATGTGCACAGTCTTAGTCTTGCAAAGATGTTTAACAAAGTTATAAGGAGGTGACCCCCTATGGCCAACTTTGAAAGCATGAATAATTTTTTCGAATAGGCTTGTGGTGCAGTAAGTTCATGTTTATGGAGGTACCCTTATCTGATTGAAGATCTTTGCACATGTTCAATTAATTTTCAAGTGCATTTTGCAAACTGTAAAAGGATAGTCCTAAATTGTATTTATGTCAGATAGAAATAGAGGAAGAGCAAGGAGATTTGCTTATAGCGCATATCAGAGTTAGCAAAAATTGTTGCAAATAAATATTCCTAAATGTGTCTCTCAAACACAAGTGCATATTACTTATATTCCATGTGTTTATACATACATCCTCTTGGGATATATCAACTATATCAGACTTATTTACAATAACAGAGAAGATGTGACCTATCTATTAACTGTGCATCTATCTATGGTTGTTGCACTCTTCACTTTGGTATATATATTAAATATATTTTTTGTTTGGTGAATGCTCCTCCATGTTCCACCAAAGTACCGGCACTCCCAAATATAAAAACTTTTGATTTATTGAATCATATCATAATCCAACATTTCGATCGCCATTACGACCTTTCTCAAGGATGATACAAAACCATTTGTGCAAATCTTAAATAACCCTTATTTGTTCTATGGGCATACATCTAAAGAACAAATAAGAGCACATCCAAGAGGGGGAGATGTAGGAAAAATGCTCCTTAAAAGAGAAGCCTTTTGGATTCATGAACTCAATTGCGTGATACCTAAAGGTATGAATGGACAGGTCAATATGGGTTGTTTTTTGACTTAGGCAGGATGGATTCATATGAATGAATTGGTGCCTTCTTTAAATGGTCCTGTAGATAGCTAATTTCAGTTGATTCTGTAGTTTTTTAGTGCATGGAAATGGTTTTATGAAATTGAAACATAAATGGAAACATAAGTTGGTTACAAATGTTGCCTTTTGTCTTTGCAGGATACTTTTGTAACACTTGGATTTTTAATGAGCACTAAAGTTTGAGCTTAAGAGACACAGCGGCGACATCTGGTGGACACAATGACTTTTACAAGTACACATAATTTATTGCACTTTTAATATATCATTTGTAACATTTTTATGGAAATTTTGTACTTGATTTTATGCACTAAATTCTATACACAATTATTATATTTATTTGTACAATGGATGTTGAATAGTATTGTATCAGTAAAGGTTTTATAAGTAATATAATAAGGTATGTATAGGTGCTCCACCATTTAAAGGGTTAATCACTGATTAATTTGAATATGCAACACCCACTGAGGAACCTGAGATTGAAGGGTTATTTAAGAGTTGCACAAATGGTTTTGTATCATCCTTGAGAGAGGTCGTAATGGCGACCGAAACGTTGGATTATGATATGATTCAATAAATCAAAAGTTTTTACATTTGGGAGTGCCGGTACTTTGGATATAACATTATATGTATTTTAACCGTGCACCCCGGCTAAGCCAGAGCATTGCCTTGGAGTGCTGATACTATTTGGAAATGTATATATATATATATATATATATATATATATAATATCTGTCCATGGTGTTGGCACTCACAGGGTTTTCAGAACAAAGACAATATGCATAAAAAAATATACAACTAAATATTTGTGGTTTTGCACTCTGCACTCTTTACAGTACGTTGGTTATATATATATATATATATATATATATATATATATATATATATATATATATATATATATATATATATATATATATATATATATATATATATATATATATATATATATATATATATATATATATATGTATATATATATATACGCCAACCTATATATGGATCATTTTGAAAAAACATATATTTACCCCTATTATGGGGAAAAACGTATACTATACTGTAGATATATCGATGATATTTTCATGATATGGTGAGGGGACACAGTTGGAGTACAGACATTCGAAAGCTGAGTTGAATGCATTGCCTCTCCCAGTGAAATTCACATTGACTTATGATATTGATAGGGTTGATTTCTTGGATGTTAGGATTTTCCATACTGAGCAGGGGGTTGGCACTACACTCTACCATAAGAGTACTGATCGTAACACAATCTTGCATGCTCACAGTTACCACCCACCCTCTATTTTGAAATCGGTACCCTATACACAATTTTTGAGAGTGTTTAGGATTAATTCTAATTTGGCCACAGCAATACAGCAGGCATATGAAATGCGTGACTGCTTTCTGGAGAGGGGATACAAATTGGCATTTCTTAACACTGAGCTTAATCGGGCACAAAAGGTGGCAGTTGTCAGTGGACAAGCTGACAATAATAATAAAAAATCTCTAGAAAAGGAGAAAATGTTTTTTTTTTGTTTCTAATTATACACCTGCGAGCCAAAAGATTAATTCAGCGGTTAAGAAACATTGGCCGATACTCCAAATGGATACAAATTTGCCCTTCTCGGACATGGAACCCCCAATTTGTGCACATCGTAGGGGTCGATCGCTTAGGGACCTCCTTGTGAAAACTGATGTGAGGGATGTCCATACGGGCTCATGGTTGAGGACTAACAAGAATGGGTGTTACCGATGTACAGGATGTAAAACTTGTAGTTGCCTGTTGACGGGTGAGACCTTTTCACATCCCCATAGTGGTAAACGTTATTACATTCGTCATAGACTAACTTGTACTTCTGACTTTGTCGTCTATTGTATAGTATGCCCTTGTGGATTATATTATGTTGGAAAATGTGTTACAACATTCCGAATGCGAATGAATAAACACCGCTCTGTGATACAAGCTGCTCTGGCCACTGGTAAAGTGGACACCCCTTTAGCCAGACATCTGGGACACAAACATCTGCTACCCACCTTACGGGCAAATTTTAATTGACAATGTTCCCTTTTTGAAACAGGGTGGTGATAGATCTTAACTTTTACTGCAACGTGAAGCAAGATGGATGCGGATGTTGGACACAGTGGCCCCTAGAGGGCTCAATGAAATGTACTCTCTGGCTAGCTTTATATAACTGGTGATGTGGGAAAATGCTTATTGCCTTGTTTACCATGATATGATAATATGAGTGTAAGATATCTAACCCTAGTTAGTGATATTATGTAGCGAGCCATTGCCCGAGAGCTTTATGTATCTATTCTGGTATATAGTCTCCAAATTATAATGTTTTTAACATTTTAATGTTTCAATCTTTGATATATTTCAGTGGTTACACTGACAACACACTTAACATTTTTTCAACATGCACTCTTGATACATTGTCTGGTATTTTCACCCCGGGAGGGCCACAATATTAATACACTATAGATTGCATACATTCCCTTTAAGGGCTGGGAATGGTTTTTCACATGATACTGGGGGTCACTTCTTGTCTAAATGCTCTCAATTTTTTTAGGTGTTTTGTATTAAATCTTTGATTGTATCACACAATTGATTGGACACGACTGTTATTTAATGCTGGATCTCACTCTTTGTGGTTATCCTGACGACGGCTCTGTATGGGCCGAAACGCGTTGATGCACTATGTATGAATAAATACACTTTGCTACACAGTTGATGGACTATGCCGTGAGTGCTTTCTTTGGACTTATATTGATAATCAAGAACACAAACAAAGGTGTATTGAAGCAGATAATCCTTTCGCTAGTATCGGCAATACATCCTAGCCTGGCAATTCTGTAAGTAATATTGCAATTTTGAAAATATCGCTACACTGCGAGCCTGTACTGATACAATTGACATTTCTTGCTTTAGATTCTCTGTTTGATGCACACAAATGTGTGTTGATACTTTGTTTGCGTTCTTGATACTATGTATTTTATGTCACATCGCTAGTTCACTTAATCAGAGCGTTCTTGTTTTGTTTGTTGAATTCGGCTGTACATAGACAACAAGTGTCTTATATGTTATTAATCTATCTGTTTGACACGCACCTTGCACGTTTTCTATCGCTGATCACTTATATGTGTTTTATATGTTTTCTATGCACTTGGGGATATCAATTGATGTCTGATAAGATGATCGATTAAGATTTATAAACTTTAGGCAATGATATACACATTATTGGGGTGTGTTTCTTAATCTGCCATGTAGGATCTTTTCATATTGTTCAGTATTGCTAAATTGCAGTACAACCTGCTAAGGTTACTTGGAACCCCTAAATCTGCAGGCAGAAATATTGTTTCTTTTGCCCACAGAATCCCTCACTCTGCCACTATATATAAATTTATTTGTAATATCAATAAAACTTCATAATTTATTGTTTACATTATAAAAAAGGAACTGGTCGATGTTTCGGTTTCTTTCTAAGACCTTTTTCAAGACCTTGACCTTGAAAAAGGTCTTAGAAAGAGACCGAAACGTCGACCAGTTCCTGTTTTATAATGAAAACAATAAATTATGAAGTTTTATTGATATTACAAATCCCAGTGTGCACCTTAATTTTTCGATTTTTTGGATAAATTAATCATACTAGGTAGCACCTGGGTACTTTTCCTGTGAACGGTGTGCGCTGGAAGGTTGGATTTTTATATATATATATATATATATATATATATATATATATATATATATATATATACACAGAATGAGGGATCCACCCTCCATACAATGATGTATTCTCCACAGTCCTTCCTCAATCACCCTATTGCCTATTAGCCTATATACTGTATATGCTTAGCTATGTATATATTCATCAGACCTCAATTCAACAAGAGCATTTTCTTGCACACCCTTTATTGTATTGCAATGTTTCTCAAACCTTTTATAAAGGGGCTATTCACCTTCCAAGTTCAGGTGTTTTCAGATTGTTCACCAGAAATAAAGAATTGCTTTCCATCTTTTACTTTTTAACTTTTTTTCCAAAACTGAAGTTTAAGGCAATGAGCCCACAGGCTGAAGGCTCTGGCTGTTGTCAGCCTGTATATTTTTGCAGGCTGAGAGAAGCAGATCTGCTGTATGCCCCTGCTCTATTGATTTGAATCTCATCAGCTTGTGTGCAAACACACACAGATGAGCTGAAGCTGAGGTCAACCCAAATAAATTACCCCAGCTGCAATACATTTCTCAGCAACATCTGTGGAATATTAGCAACTATTGTATCAATTATAACAGCTGCCTTTAATGAAACTCAACATTAATGTATGCATTTAGAAAAATTACAGAGCCAGAGATTCCACCCCAAAGCTACTTTAGAAGACCATAAAAAGGTGAAAAAAATTAACTTTATAAGAATTTGATTACAATATTAGAAAAACGGTCACAAATACAAAAAACAAAGTAATTGGAAAAAGTCTTTATTTCGGGTGAACTAACTTAACCCTTTAACTGCCAAGCACATAAGGTGCAAGTGCTGACGGTTAAAGGCTCTGTCCGCCAAGAACGGCACCAGAGCTAACTCTCTGCTTCAGCTGCGTTTGCCGCCTCTGCAGAGAGTGGGAAGGATGACATCCCCCTAGGCAACGATGCTAGGGGGCTGTCAAATCGGATCTGCGACTAGATTGTTGCAGATCCGACTTCAAAGTAGCAGACACATCACAAGGTAGAGTCCTGCGCGGGTCCATTTTTTGGGACCCGAACCCGACCCGTACCCGCAACCCGCAATCCGAACCCGAACCCGCGACCCGCATTTTTACCTGCTTGGACCCGCGACCCGAACCGTACCCGCAACCCGTGATCCGCAACCCGGACCCGCGACCCGCTGACCATCAAGAATCAGGAAGTGCTGTCATCATAAACAGGAAGTGACATCATCGGAAGTAGCCAGGATCAGAAAAAAAGGAGTAAAACAGGAAGTGCTGTCATTGTAAACCGATGTGACATCATCGGTAGTGGAAATGCTCAGAAAAAGGAGTAAAAATCCCTATAGCGAGGATCCACGACCTGACCCTCAACCCGCCAACCTGCAGGACCACCAGCCCGCTTCTATACCCGCACCCAGAAATTCTTCGAGCAACCCGCAGGGTACCGCGGGATTTTGCGGGTAACCCGCGGGTACCCGACCCGCTGCAGGACTCTATCACAAGGAGCGTCTGCTACTTTGCTTACTGGCTTCCTTCCCCTGCAGAGCCGCCCACGCACTTCCTGCTGCGCTGAGGCTCTGCAAACACAGTCTTCAGCGATCTCCAGGCACTCCAGCGATCTCCTGCAACAAAAAAGGTAAGTGAACTTTTTTTAATATACTTACCTGCACTTACAGACATTTATAGTACTTTTACACACTTACACACATATTTTAGTAAAAATTGGTATTTTTAAATTTTAGCACACTTGGTCCCTTTTGTACACTTATTTACACTTATTTGCACACTCAGACAACTTCTATTAGTGCACAAACATGTATACACAAAAACAGCTGTAGTTTTTTTTTTTTTTACTTATTCATTGTACTGTTATATTTGCCTAAAAACTTGTTATTTCAACAGTGTGACTATTGGATAGTTGATTTGGGCCACTAAATTTGCTGTTGGTATTTAGTTATTTCATTGATTTACGCTATTTTTGTGGTTTTATTTGCCATCGGCGAATCAATTAGTGAAACGCCAGCGAAAATTTGCCTGCCGAAAATTCACTGGTGTCAAATAAAATGAGACGTTGGAAAATAATGTGACGCGCTAGAAATGACGCAACGCACACAATTTTATGCGATTTTCAGAAGTGTTGTAAAAAAATTCTATGTTTAGAAAAACTTTGTAGTTAGGTAGTTTGGTGTAGAACGACATATTTATCTGTATTGGATTCATCAGAGTGTGTACTTTCCAAAAATATATGGCTCTGGGGGTCTTTGTGCTGTTACGAGAGTCTTTTGGCAGACAATGCTCAGTCTCACAAAAAAGCGAATTGGCAGCAGAGAAAATTCATATGAACTATTTTTATTTGGGGTCCGCACATGCCAGCTGCTTTGGTATATCTATGCATACTGGACATCAAACTGTTCTGTAGACCCTTGGGGTCAATATTTTACAATTGTATGTAAGAAATTGGGTGAGATAAATATAGCCAATTGCAATATTTTTAGGCGATTTTCAGAAATGTAATAACAAATATCTCCAAATTTAGGAAAGGTCTGCGGCTTGGTACTTTTGAGTAGAAAGACATGCATACCCATTTTGAATTCGGGGGAATGTGTACTTTCTGAAAATGTATGATTTTTGGGGGTGAACTTACTTTTTCTAACTTTGCCCCCTTAAAATGATGTAAATCTGTTGATTTTGCAGTACCTGAAATGACAGACTATATGGGAGTCTTAATTTTTGGGCTTCTATATGCCACGTGCTTGGGTACACATATACATATTGGGCATCACCTTTTCAGAGGACCCTAGGCTTTCATATTTGGGGTGATTTATCTTGATACCTAAAAGTATGTGTGGAAATATGATTCTGTAGGGTGGAAATTTTGAGGTGATTTTTGGAAATGTCACCAAATTGCCAAATTTAGGAAAGGTTTGTGGCTTGGTACTTTTGAGTAGAAAGAAGTGCATAACCATTTTGAATTTGGGGGAATGTGTACTTTCCGAAAATGTATAGTTTTTGGGGTGAACTTACTTTTTTCAAGTTTTGCCCCCCCTCAAACTGATGTAAATCTGTTGATTTTGCAGTACCTGAATTGACAGACCATATGGGGGTCTTCGTTTTGGGGCTTCTTTATACCACGTGCTTGGGTACACCTATACATATTGGGCATCAAACTGTTCAGAGGACCCTAGGCTTTCCTATTTGGCATGATTTATCTTGATACCTAAAAGTATGTGTGGAATACGGTGCTGCAGGTTGGAAATTTTGAGGTGATTTTTGGAAATGTCACCAAATTGCCAAATTTAGGAAAGGTTTGTGGAGTAAAAAGACATGCATACCCATTTTGAATTCGGGGGAATGTGTACTTTCTGAAAATGTATGGTTTTTGGGGGTGAACTTTTTTCTTAATTTGCCCCCCTAAAAATTAGGAAAGTGTGTTGATTTAGCAGTACCTGGAAATACATAAGTGATAGCTCACATGGGGTTTCTAAATTTTGGGGCCTCTATATGCCACATACTTAGGTACACCAATACATATTGAGCATCAAAATGTTCAGTGGACACCTGGCAATCATATTTCGGGTGTTATACCTTGGTACCTAATGATGTGTGAAAGATATGATGCTGTAGATTGGAAGCTCTGAGGTAATTTTTCAAAAAATTCACCAATTTCTATAAAAAATAATAACTGTAGCATAAAATTGCAACTTGGTAGTTTGGCGCACAGATATATATTTACCAATTTTTGATTCTCCAGGATCTGTTCTTTCTAATAATGGGTAGTTTTCTAGAGTAAACCTACCGTTCATGGAATGTTTGACCTTGAAATCAGAAGTATGCCGCTTTGTGGAGCGTAAATTTGGTAGTGTACTTCTTAAAGATTTTGAAATATAAAAGTGAGAAATCTCCATAAAACGATATATATTTGGTATTGGCATGTTCAGGACACACTGAACTTTCTTAATCTGCTGTCTTCTTGTTCATAAAATAATTAGTCACCGGGGAATAAATTCGGGAAACTACAGCGAAAATTCGCTGGCATAAAAATAAACGAGTCGCCCGCCGAAAATGACGCGATGCCCGTCAAAAACGCGCCACAACTTGTTTCACAAATTTTTCACCAATCGACGAAACGGGATACATTCGCCCATCACTTCTTCAAAGTGGGCAATGAGCAATTAAAATTCACAATGCAATAACAGTTTGAAGAAGAATATTACTTTGCGAAATGAACATTTGTGCAAATAGTTTTGCTCTTTGAGACTTTTATTACATTCCCCCATTAGGGTTTTCCACTGCAAAACCAAAAAATTACCAATGCATACTAGAACAGCAATTAAAATCTTAAACATATCTACTTGTCTCAGAGAGATCAGTGCTTATTCTACAGCTTTGTTCCTAGTTTCCTGCTCCTAAGCTAATGTCAATTCTGGTTTGGGAGTTTGGTTGAATTTTTTTTTTTTACCAGTGAAGAAAAAAACAAGTTTTAGTAAACAAAAGGTGTTGCAAAAGCAAAAAAATAAAATAACATTTTACTTTCTTTAATGAAAAAGAAATTTCTCTCTTTTATACCTTAATCAAAAAATGTCTACTGTTTTTATTAGAAACTTAACTGTATGCACTTAACTGTATTCCCCTTTCGTTTTAATTGCTCTGACAGCTGTGGATAGGACACTTCAGATGGTCCCTAACTGCTCTGCAGGGAAACAATCCTACTTTCAAATCACAGGGGAGCCACCCCCCCCCCCCCCCCC
>CM044444.1:36942256-37020255 GCA_024363595.1 Xenopus borealis | reverse complement strand
CCCCCCCCCCCCCCCACACCTTACTTCCCAGAAGTCAAGCAGCTCTGTTTGTTTCCCATTAGAGCAGCTGGCAACTGTGTAGAGATTTTTATCCACAGCAGTCCTGCTGTATTGGCTTCTATGGCAGATATGATTTGACTTGTGCTGTTTCGATCATTTATGATATATCCCTAAAAATGTACTTTTATAGATTGATATGAGTGAATATAGGAGGATGTAGGAGGATTTTCACCCATTAATTTAGAAACTGTTTCCTGGATGGAGGCTAGAAACCTGCAGGCGTATACTCAATTATAATAACACTCAGCCCACAGGCCCTCAATCCACCTTTTTATCTGCTGCCCAATTCAACCAACAATTTCTCAAACGCCTTAAAGGAACAGTTCAGTGTGAAAATAAAAACTATGTAAATAGATAGGCTGCACAAAATAAAAAATGTTTCTAATATAGTTAGTTAGCCAAAAATGAAATGTATAAAGGCTGAAGTGATTGGATGTGTAACATAATAGCCAGAACACTACTTCCTGCTTTTCAACTCAATAAATCTGAGCTAGTCAGAGACTTGAAGGTCAAGTCAAATCAAGGAGTATTTATTGCCATTTGTACTAGAAGTACATTGGCCACATGGGACATATCTGTTCAGTGGGTTTGCAATTCAGCTCTGATTCAAAAACAACAGTTATGAACCATGTGGCCCCCCTCAAGTCACTGATTGGTCAGTGCCTGGTAACCAGGATAACCAGTCAGTGTAAATCAAGAGAGCTGAAAAGAAGGAAGCAGTGTTCTGGCTATTATGTCAGACATCCAGTCACTCCATACATTATATTTTTGCCTAACTATATTAGAAACATTTTTTATTTTGCACAGCCTATCCATTTACCCAGCTTTTATTTTTACACTGAACAATTTAAAATAGATGTGATGTCAATGTAGATCAGGAGAGTCATCATAGCCTAGCCACATTTACAGTTGTTAACAAGAAGAAGGTGAAATAACTTAACTCAGACATACCATTTAACTCACTTATCACAGAATATTGTGTCACAGCATCCCATCCAATTTAAGAGTTCACCATTGAAAACAATGGTGCTTTGGTATGCTAATGAAAAGGTTAAATACATTAAATGAGTTAAGATAACTTTAGATAACACAGTTTCTTCAATTAACCCTGAGTCACGACACATTTAACAAACAAATCCAAGTGGCTGCATCTGTATATGAATTGATACTGTGCCTTGCAAATGACAGACCTGCTGACCCCTCACCAATAACAGCATCCACAAATCCTACTTTCAAAATACCAGCTGCAATACTCTAAAAACAGACTCAAGGAAACTGTCTAAAGGACATAGACAAACTATAAAGTCTTGCTATTATAGATTGTTCCTTGCATGAAATACAACTGTAGCTGTACAGTTTATTGTGTTTAAGTGCTCAAGGTTTTTCCTTAGTATAAATATTCTATTCAATCATTGCTTTTATATCAGACCGAGTAAACCGTATAATGAAGGGAAGATTACACTTGAAACAAAATAAAAGAGACAAATATGACTTCAAATGTGAAATAAAAAATATCTTGTACATATTGTATATGTTAACATTTATGTTTTGACAAGTAATTTCTGGTAACCTTGAGCTTCTCTGTAGATTGCAGCATTTCCAACACATAAAGAATGATTTATTCTAAAAACCCTCTTCTTTATGTGAACCTGATTATCAACTTGTAAATGCAGAAGTGTGAGAAAGGACCAGTCAGTTATAAAGTCATTTTAATGATACATTGACAATATTGATGTTATTCAAACATCAGATAAAATTGAGTTTGGAAGTGAATATATCACTGCCGATTGAATGACAGTGTTTTGACAAATTGCGTAGCATTCACAGCACAAGGATTTCTTCAGTAGAAACAGCAATAATACATTGGTACCACAGTATTTTTCAGTATTTTGAAAGGTTAAGCAGAGGTTAATAAGACTCTTTTATGAAGGCATCAACGGGCAAGTGCAATTTTAATGAAATCACCATGGGTTTTGTACCTGTGTTGTGTCACAATTGTGTGAGATGTTATATATTAGAGAGTCAAAAGAACCCCACCCAAAACCAATTAAGTAATGGTAAAAAAGTATAGCACTTAACACCTTAATACCCTTAAACAACCTTAATTAATTGGTTGAATAATAACTAAATCATAGAAATACAAGTGATGTGCACAAACTAATTAAAATTTCCACCAATGATCAATAAACAAAAATTGATCAAAAAGAATTCCTTAAATTAATTAAATATCCACCATTAATTCATTTGATAAAAAGAATTAGTCAAATGAAATTCATAGAATTATATAAAAATGAACAAAGTGTATAAAGATTAAATGGTGAATGAACTCCCTGAATTAATCCAATATTTGAAATTGTGTGATATATAAATATAAAGTGCAGGTGCTGTTACGTTGATAAATTACTATAGAGTTGATTAAATATCCATGTAGCGTTGCAATAAATTAAGAAAAATCAAATGGCCATGATTAGAAGCGAGTTAAAACCTATTATAAAATCCTTAAAAGTCGAAGAAATGTGAAAAAATACAGGGTGGAGTTGTCCCATGAGCTTTCTACCTAATGAATGACTAAATCTGGGACACCACAAAGATAGGCAGGACAGGAAAACCGAGACTGTGGCCTTGATATTTAAGCTGGCCCTATTCCAGTTAGGAGAGCTAACTAGCCCTCATTAGCCACAAATCCACAGCCCCTTGGAATGGAAGGAAGTTTTCAAAGTCGGTTATTCCGCACCCCCCAATACTAGAGACTAAAACATGTTAAGATAAACAAAAGGATCTTGTTTTTTTTTTATAGATAACAAGTTGTCTAATTCTGGGCAGTGTCAATCTGTAGCTACTAAAGCAAATAAAGTTCTGTCTTGCATAAAAAGGGCATAAACTCAAGGGATGAAAACATAATTATACCTCTTTATAGATCCCTAGTAAGGCCTCATCAGGAGTATACAGTGCAGTTTTGGACTCCAGTCCTTAGGAGGGATGTAAATGAGCTGGAGAGAGTGCAGAGACGTGCAACTAAGCTGTTTAGAGGGATGGAAAACTTAAATTATAAGGGTAGACTGTCCAGGTTGGGGTTGTTTTCTCTGGAAAAAAGGTACTTGCAAGGGGACATGATTACACTTTACAAGTACATTAGAGGACATTTAAGACAAATAGCAAGGGACCATTCTACCCATAAAGAGGATCACCGCACCAGAGGCCACCCCTTCAGACTAGAAGAAAAGGACTTTCATTTGAAGTAACATAGGTGGCTCTTCACAGTGAAGACAGCGAAGTTGTGGAATGCACTGCCGGGTGATGTTGTGGGACTTGGATGATTTCTTGGACAGACATAATATCAAAGGCTACTGTGATACTAAACTCTATAGTTAGTATATGGTCATATACAATTTATGTGAAGGTATGGAGGGGTGTGTGTGAATGCTGGGTTTTCATTTGGAGGGGTTGAACTTGATGGACTTTTTTCAACCCATTTTAATTATGTAGCTATGTAACTATGATGTCAGGGGAAGACGCAGTTTGCATCCTTCTTTTCTGACTAGGTATAAAAACAAGGCAGAGTTCTCACTATTAAATAATTTTATTAGCTTCAGTATATACACATTAACTCCTTACTATACTACTGACTTTGGGAATGGAACTATTTGGGCAGTTGCTTGTTAGCCTCTTGCTGTTTATTTGCTGTTTTACAGCAGTTAATCTCACTGTAGTCTGTCAGGCAGCATGGAAGTCAGCCTGGGCCCTGAAGTCATCCTCTGTATTATATAGAAACTAGACATTAAGCCCGTTAAATTAACGGGCGCTAGAACATATGCTAGAACATATGTAGTCAAACATTTATAAAAACAGACTTGTTCCAGTCCAAAAAAAACAACCATGGTGGACACCTAGAGTGCTTCTCAGTAGTTTTAAACATACTACTGCTTCCTAAAGAGTTTGGGCAATGTTTGTTAATGGTATAGATCACACCAGTGTTTTTTTTCCACAAAAAAATGTTTGTCCTACAGAATTTCAGAGGCGACTCTGCCTCAATGTTACTTTTAGAAGAGCCGTCTGACTTTGTCAGCTCAGCATCCCTGTTGCCATAGCAACGTCGGGGACATGCGCTGAGTGAGCGGGTCTCGCTTCTAACAACGCGAGATTAAAGATAGGAACAGTTGGCACCGCCCCCGCCTCTTGATCATTCTCGATTCACGTGCGCATGCCCATTTTCTGCCAATCATATTTTTTCCTTGGCGTCCTGTAGGCGGAGTTGAGTGAGTCAGAGAGCGGGAGGTACTTTCACAGCTATGGGAGGCCAGACAGTAGCTGCTACCCTGTCACCCGCCGGCCAGCAACGCTCTATCCCTCTGCCATTGGGCAGCACAACAAAGAGGGGCAGGGCAGCGCACTGGGATTGGCTGCGGCTTTCCCGTGAGGGCGGGGCTTTTAGGCAATAAATAAAGAGGCAAGACGCTCTGTGAGGAGCTGGTGGAAGTCTCTCTCTACCCTGACCCCCCATTTACCTTTACTGGCTGCGCCGCGGACTCCCCGGGTCACACATCCCACAGCTAGAGCTGCTCCTCTGTCACATGGTGCTTGGGCATGTGTACAGCTGGCGGTGTAGCGGTGAGCAGAGGAGCGGCACACCGTTATGTAGCGCCGGTCTTTCCATAGATTGAAGGCAGCAGATTATAAACCACTAACGGAAGTCTCTGCGCTCCAAGTGGGACATTCACTAAGATCCGAAAAATCGCTAGCGCAGGCTTCGCGAGCGTTCGCCGCACTTCGCCAGGTGAATTTTTGCCTGCGCTACGCAAATTCACTAAAGTGCGAATTTACGCTCTGGTCGGCGAACGGTAACGTATTTATGCTAGTGTTACTTCGATAGGAATAGCGCAATTTCGCTAGCGAAGCCTAATTTGCATACGGAGCGAATCCTATATAATAAAGTTCAAGTGTCTCTGCGTCCAGTCTCTGTATCTGTGGGATTGCACTACTGTGCATGTGCCCCACGGACAGCCAGCGCGAAGCGTCTAACGCTAGCGCAAATTCGCCAACGTGGCGTCAAATCATAATCGCAAATTCACAAACACTGATTCTGGCGAATTTACGCTAGCGAAGTAGATAGACTTGCGCGACTTCGCACCCTTACGCCAGGCGAAGTTGCGCACTGGCGAAGGATCGTAATTACGCAAATTCACTAAGATCAACTTTTTGCTGTTCGTTAGCACTTACGCTAGAGCAATACAATAGATAGGAGGTTGAAAAAAAAAATTGAAAATTTTTCTAAGTCCCAAAAAACACTGTGGCGTGTTTTACCATTGTGGGTGATAGTCTGAAAAACATCGTTTTTTTGGGGGGGGTGTTACCCTCCTTCCCCCATGCATTTCCTGACATATGGCAACACTACTATATAGGGGGCACATGTAGGGCAATAGGACAAATTTATTTTTTTTGATTAAAGGTGTCCTGGGCATGTGTAGTGGCTGTAACATACACTTCTTTTTCAGACTGTCACCCACAATGGTAAAACACGCCACAGCGTTTTTTGGGACTTAGAAAAATTTAACATTTTTTTTTTCAACCTCCTCTCTATTGTATTCTATCTACTTCGCTAGCGTAAATTCGCCAGAGTCGGTGTTCGTGAATTTGCGATTACGATTTGACGTCACGCTGGCGAATTTGCGCTAGCGTTACACGCTTCGTGCTGGCTGTCCATGGGGCACATGCACAGTAACGCAATCCCATGGACACAGGGACTGGACGCAGAGCAGGGTCGGAACTAGGGGTAGGCAGAGTAGGCACTTGCCTAGGGCGCAAAGTGTGGGGGGCACCAGGCACGTACCTTTAACTTCTGCCTACCCCTAGTCCTCCTCGATTCTGCTCCTCCGCTTCCGCCCACTTGTGCTTCCTCCTGTTTGTTTGTGTGCGCATGCACGTCCAGATGAGGGGAGGGGGGAAGAGTGTGAAGGGGTTGAGGCCAGTCAGCGCCCATACGCGCGCATTTTCTGCACGCAGTGGATGGGGCGCCATGGCTGGCCGCATTGCCTGGGGCGCCCGGCTGCCCTGGCCCGGCCCTGACGCAGAGACATTTGAACTTTATTATATAGGATATATATATATATATATATATATATATACATATATACACACATATATATATATATATATATATATATAATCAATAGCTGTAATGGCACTCACCATTCATTAAATTTGTTGCCGGGTGCTAGCCAAAATTATCAATGTAAGTCCAGAGAAAGCACTCACGGCATAGTCCATCAATTGTGTAGCAAAATGTATTTATTCATGCATAATGCATCAACGCGTTTCGGCCCGCATGGAGCCGTCGTCAGGATAACCATAAAAGTGAGATCCAACATTAAATAGCAGTAGTGTCCAATCAAATGTGTGATACAATCAGAGAGTTGATATAAAACACCTAAAAGCATTAAGAACATTTAAATAAGGAGTGACCAGCAGTGTGGTTTCTCACATGACACTGCTGGTCACTCCTTATTTAAATGTTCTTAATGCTTTTAGGTGTTTTATATCAACTCTCTGATTGTATCACACATTTGATTGGACACTACTGCTATTTAATGTTGGATCTCACTTTTATGGTTATCCTGACGACGGCTCCATGCGGGCCGAAACGCGCTGATGCACTATGCATGAATAAATACATTTTGCTACACAATTGATGGACTATGCTGTGAGTGCTTTTTCTGGACTTACATATATATATATATATATACAGCATGCAGAGGTGTGACAGCACTCCAAGGAAGATTACAACGAAGTCCAACAAGTCAAAATAAATGGCTCCTGTTTCGGCTCCCCACAGGAGCCTTCGTCAGGGAAAACGAAGGCTCCTGTGGGGAGCCGAAACGTTGGACCACAATAAACTTCCATTTATTTTGACTTGTTGGACTTCGTTGTAATCTTCCTTGGAGTGCTGTCACACCTTTGCATGCTGTATATCGTTTTCTACAGACCAGCACCCAGGCTTCGCTGATACTTATGGTTGTGCGTTTCTTTTTGCACCATATATATATATATATATATATACACATATATAAACATCATGTAACTGTCAGGGGGACTATCGCCAGGACCAAGGAGGAAGCACAGGGGTCAAGTCCAAATTTGCGGTAACAGAAGAGATCAGGAGTAATCGTCGTCAAATCCAGCCAAAAATTCAGTAGGCAGCCAGAAGAGTAGCAAAAAAACAAGTTCAGGCAGGGTCGGGAAGTAAAGGAATCAATCAGCACAAAATATAAAAGCATCCAGGAACCAATCAGGAAATCCTACAAACGGGCACTGAACCAGTGTCTTAAGCGTCTTATTATTTTGAATTTGGTGCCAGTGATGTCACTGCAGTGGCGTCCCTACACCGGCATCTCTGCACCCACGTGGAGATACTGGGTGCCACTATCTTGGATCCGACACAGAAGAGTAAATCTGCGCCAGGGAGAGCCATGCCACTGGGTAGTGATGGGCGAAACGGCCGCGTTTCGCCGAAAAATTAGCGAATTTCCAGAGAAATTCGCGATTTTTTCGCCGATTCGCGAAACAAGTCGCGCGTTGTTTTTGACGCGCGTCGCGTCGTTTTTGACGCGCGTCGCGTTGTTTCCGATGCGTCGCGTCATTTTCGGTGCACGTCGCGTCGTTTTCGACGCGTCGCGTCAAAAACGACGCGCGACTCGTTTTTGAGCGGCAAATTTTTTTGGGCTAATTTTTTGGGCAGTTTCGCGAATTTATTCGCCAGCGGCGAATCGCGGGAATTCGCCGCGAATTCGCCCCTGGCGAATAAATTCGCCCATCACTACCACTGGGCGCTCGTGACAGTAACTGGACTACCAAGCCTTGGTTTCAAGGGAAATTGGTTGTGGAATTCCCTTACCAATCGAGGAGCATATACATCGGAGTGTTTCTAAACCTCCTATCTATTGTATTCTATCTACTTCACTAGCGTAAATTCCCTGGCGAATTTGCGCTAGCGTTAGCCGCTTCGCGCTGGCTGTCCGTGGGGCACATACGCAGTAGCGCAATTCCACGGACACAGGGACTGGACGCAGAGACACTTGAACTTTATTATATAGGATGCAGCATGTGACACTAAGCTGCTGCTACTGAAACTCATAAAAGCAGTGGGGCTCAGTTAGGCGTATAGCACAGCCAGAACACAGTAACTTTATTGCTTTACTGCATATGGTATGGTATTTCTACAGTTATAGTTACTTGATTCTATAGCCTGACATTGAATCCTGACCTCTATTTTACTGACTTTTCAGATTCTGACCTCGAATTTTACTTGGCTGTATTGAGTCACAGATGTCATGTATATACATGATAAACCTACGCAGAGCCTGCATGCTAGCCTTGAATTTATTTGGACAACATTCCAGCTGCCCTGATATCATTCCCTATAGAGGCTGCACACTGACTACTTTAATGATGAGAGATGCAGCTCCTACTGGTAGCAGATTTGGGTTCATCCTCTTTGTAGGTAGAGGCAGCCTAATACTTAGTGGTGGATATGATGACATAGTGCCATAATGTTCACTGAAGAAGAAAAGAGAATAGTAGTGATATATTATTGATTTCTGGCTTTGAATATAGCCTTGGGTGAAGTTGGCCAGGTTCTTTGTATTTGATAAAATGTGAATAAATGCTGTTGCACTTTAACCAATCTCTCTCTATCCTGGTATATCATTAAGGTACAGTATGTACCAATGGGGTTCAGTGGGATGTCTAAAAAATGAAGGGTCATTTGAGGATTCCCCTGTCATAGATCCTAAACTGGTAGTGTACATTATGAACTGCTGCAGAGAAAGTTCATTACAATATATATGGTTTATCAAATAATACATTTTGGCAACTGGCCAGTCTGGTTATTTATTATTTTAGTTCATTATATCTTTTAATTAAGAAGATGCTCTATTGGTACATGGGATTGGCTAGTATCCATTATCTATCTATATAATTATATTATTTCTATATTTATTTATATTTATTTATTTATATTTTCACTTCAATTAATCACATTCATATTCTAGCACTTGCTTAATTATCACCAACATAGGTCGAAAAACTTTAACAGCCTTTTAAAACCAATTGCCTGACACTGCCAGATCTCTATGTGTTTTATATCACAATGATGCTTCTTTCCCTCACAAGACCTGCTGACATAAATTACCAGGGACTTTTTGTTCACAGCAAGAAGGCCAGGTACTTCTGTTCCATGCTTGGGATTTATCCCTGTGTGAATCAGAATACACACTGCCTGCAGTGTCTTGTAGCAAAGTACCAGGAGAGCAGCAGAGATGGTAGAGAAACCCTTTGATTCACTAGGCTACTATTTGCTTCCACAATATGATTAACACATAGTAGTACTGTATATGTAATCACACTAAGGGCTGATTACATTTATTGAACCATGAAGAATCATACTAATATTGTCATTAGTATGACAATACTAATGACAATATTGTCATTAGTATTGTCATACTAATGACAATATTCTGATTTATCCTGATTTTTAATATTGTCATTAGTATGACAATACTAATGACAATATTGTCATTAGTATTGTCATACTAATGACAATATTAAAAATCAGGATAAATCAGAATATGTACCTGGGTGGTAAAGTAGCTGAAAAATGACAGCACCTCTGATTTATTTTCAAACAATATATATATATATATATATATATATATATATATAGGGACCCATAGATTCTATACAGCATCTATGGAATTAATCCCCTACCTTTAGTATGTCTTCTGTTATTGGTTGTAAGTACCTGTAACAGTTGTTCACTAACACCAGTAATTATTGGACAAAGAGCAATGACCACTCCCTGCCACCAGGCTTTATAGTGTGTGTAGGGAGGGGACTCTGCCTCTTTGGCTGCTGGTTCTTCATCTAGCTGGTTGTCCCATTGAGCCTGGGATCAACAAGGCCCCTAACAGGATCTATACTGTTAGAGACCTAAGTCGGGGACCAGGCCACCCTATGAACGAGGACTAGCAAGAACAGGATAGTATTGTCATAGTCTCTCTAGAGAGAGAAAGATAGGTAGTTTATTTAGTATGAACAGTTCTATGTTCCAACGAGGAGTGTTAGCAGGAAGAGATCGTCCTTACAAAGCTCCCCTGTGATGCTTTTAGTGCAGGGATATCATTGTGCTGAGGACTAGGACTTAGCAGCAGCTATCGGGCCTCACCTGGTATTCCAATCAAGTCAAATAACAGCAACAGGCACTTTGTATTGGATTTGATGTACCTTGACTATCCTGACTCTGAGTAATATTTCCTACTGGGATGCCATTTCTGGAAATCTGCTAATATATTTCTACTCCTGTGTCAATCATCTGCTATGCTCCAAGTTCCTGTGTGAGTAATTGAAACCTGGTGTCATTTGCCTTGTGCATAATAAACCTTTGTTACTTTTGTTTTCACCTTTGTTTTCACCAAGAACCTCCTGGCGTCCAACATCTATTTTATTACAGTAGCGTGTGTATTAGTGTATTTAATACCTCTTAAAGGGATAGTTCCACTTAGTGAAGGCCCTGCCCTGCTGTGTAATGTTTATATATATATATATATATATATATACACATACATATATATATATATACAGTATATATACAGTATATATATATATATATATATATATATATATATATACAGTGAGCTGTCAGTTGCTTAAGTGTCAGAAGGAATGCAATAATTTCTCTCTCATTTCCTACAGAACTATACTAACTACTGAACTGATGGAAATTTATGATCATCAGTGTAGGGACCAATAAGTAGCATGGCCCTTATGGCTTCTTCCCTTGCCCTTACTTTAGCTATCTGTTATTGGACTACGGTCCAGATAGCTATATTGTATCTTATTATTGGTTATAGGTAGTGACCACCCCCCCTGCAGTGCTGAATAAAAGTACTTGCAGGGAGTGGCACTTCCTCTTTGGCCTGCAGCAGAGGAGGGGGGCAGTGCTCCATTGAGCCTGGGTGCCAACTGGCCCCAGAGGCGCTCTACCATAAAGGGACAGCACACCTTTAGTGGAAGTCGGGGAACAGGGCCCCGTGAATGAGGAATAGTCAGAGTGAGGATATTCCTGTCATAGCACTCTCTAGGAGAGGTGAGAAAGAGAGGAAAGAGAGAAAGGGCAGCTCAAAGCCCCATCAAGGAGGATAGTAGGGAGTAGCTCTCCCCCAGGCTCTACCTTGCCTGAAGTGAAGGGACCTCAGAGATAGGGACTACAGGAATAGTGTTTAACCCCTGAGTCACCTTAACCTGCTGGTGGGATCCGGACCACATGGGCATTGCTAACCTGGCTGGTGCAACTACAACTCTCATCCTTGTATCCTACCTGAGGGCATAATCTACGCTGTACCTGTGTTATGCCATTGCTGATACTATACTAATGTATGTGAGTATATGATACCCTGTGGTGCTACTTGTAAATAAACCTGTTCTACTTGTTTGCACAAAGAACCCCTGGCGTCCAACACCTGTTATTACACACTATTGCAGTATTGAGTTGTAGTTCAACTACCTCACACGTGATTTTCCACTTAGCGAAAGCCCTACCTGAGAGTGAAAGAGTCGTGTGTAACCAATGCTCTACCCATTCTAGTTTGGTTTGGTTAATTATAGCCAAGAAAGGGTTACATCAGTAAACAATTTTAAACCATTAATCTGGGGGGTAGGATGCAATTTGGTTGTGACTACAAAATATATATAAAGGCAAAAAATCCTCTGCATTCACCCTTTATCAATATATTAATGACATATAAAAACATAATTTGCAAAAAGCTGCTTAAAAACACAGGGATTTCTTTCCATATATTGCTATATATTCATGATGTCGAACTATAGTATGTCAAGGCTGTCCCTGATCTGGTCAGTCCTACACTCCCTTTAACCTGATTCATTAGGAATTCTACTGCTTCATTATACATTTTTCTTATCTGCAACTTGCTTTTCCTAGTGAACTCTAACAAAAGGCTGACTGTTTTATTGGCAACCATTGAGTACACCTGTAGTAGCTTTTTGCACAAAATATCTTAATGTCCTTTGTATATTGATAATGGGTAAGTGCAAAGGTTATTTTGTCTGTTTGAATTTTGGAGGCACATCCTCATTGCATCCCCGCCTAATGGTTTAAAATGGTTTAGTAATGTGCACAACGCTCCCTTTCTTTGCTAAAAAAGAGCAGTTGCCCACTCCATGCTGCAACTCTCACCATGGGTGTCTACCCAGGGTAGGGGGGTAGAGGTTTTTTTCTATTTTGGGTTGAATTCTACTTTAACTACAGCCAGATGATCCCAATAGTGACCAAAAAAATGGCAAAAAAAGCTAATTTTGGTTTAAGAGTAAGAGTTATAACCAACATTCAGTATTGGCAATTAGAGTTTTCTGATCCACATCACAGGTTGGTGGTTGTAATGCAATTCCAGCTTTAGCTAAGTCATCACTGCATTCAGTTTGAGGGGCAGATTTATCAATGGTTGAAGTAAAAATTTTAATTAAAAAAATTTGAACAATTTTTAGGCCAAAATTCAACTATTCGAATATTGAAATGTATCATTTACTGTCTCTTTAAAAACTTCGATTGACCATTCGCCATCTTAAACCTGCCGAATTGCTGTTTTAGCCTATGGGGGGACCTCCTAGAACCCAATAGGAGTCTTTTTGGTGGACTATGAAAAATGTAAGTTTTTTTTGGGCAAACCCTTCTATTCGAATTCGATTGAACGCGTACATCCTTCCCTTCGAATGATTCAAATACAGACAATTCACCCACAGAAAAAAACGTTGATTTTTAAAACATATTTCTATTTGTCTTTTTTTATTCCAATGTCAAGGTAACTGGAGTAAAATAAAACATTATTTCAAAATTCGAACCTTGATTCATCTGCCCCTAAGTGTACACATAGGGGGCAGATTTATCGAGGGTCGAATTAAAAATTTTAAGTCAAATGGTCCAAATAGGATTCGAATTTGCAAATAATTCGAAAATTATAATTTCAAAATTTATCATGTACAGTCTCTTCAAAAATTTGACTTTGAACATTCGCCATCTAAAACCTGCCGCATTGGCTGTTTTAGCCTATGGGGGATGTCCTAGACCCTATTTGGAGTCATTTGGTGGACTTTGAAAAATGTGAATTTTTTGGAGGCAAATCGTTCCATTCGAATTCAATCAAATGCGTTAAAATTCAAATCGATTGATTTGAATACGGACTATTCCCCCTCAATTCAAAATTTTTATTTTTTTTATAGATTTCGATTGATCTTTTTAATTCAAATTTCGAAATAATGGGAGTTTAAAAAATTCCCATTACTACGAAATTCGAACTTAAATCTGCCCCATAGCGGTTGTTGATAATCTTGTCATCAGTATATATAATTCTTATCATTGATATGATACTGTGGTGGCATTGCTACTTGCAGCTGTCTGGAAGCAAGAGGCCTGGGCAGTGTTGGTGGTAATGTCTCCGCATGACTTGGGGTGAGGGTTGTCACTATAACTGTGGTCGGGACCAAACTGTGTCAAAATATACATTGGGACCACAGTCAGTTATAAATGTTTAGGTTCACAATGGATCGTGAAATGCTTGGAGGCCCCTGTGTGTCATGAAATGTATGGACCTTAATGTGTCAGTTATAAGACACTGGTGCCCCTAGTGCTTCTTCTCCCCTAGTGCAGCTTTTCCCATCGTAAAGAGAGGTCTGTTTTTTATAACTGGTTGTGGTATTCAGGGCTACAAAGTGGAAGTGTTTAATGTTTGGGGGTTTCTAGGGCTAATGCTGACTGTTTGCTTCTGCCTATGACTGTCTGTCCTACTTATAGCTATTGCACAATTATATATGCATAATAATTACTAGGGGGTGCCTTGCTCTCCTCCTTCCCCCATGACTATGGCTCTCCTTCTCCTTTAAGAAGAATGTTTAAAGATGAAGGCATATTTTTTGTCTTTCTTATTTTAACCTTAGGTCCTGTAAAAGTGTTAATGTCTAAGCTTGCAGGTTTAGCCTTGTCTAAGATGCCAAATTCTCTTAATCATATCCCATACACTTTTCCTAGTGTTAGACTGCCCTTGCCAGAAGCTAGAAGGACAAATTCAATATTAAAAAACATCAACAGGATTGTTTTGCCACTGGAATGGATTTATGCAACTTAGTAATCAAGCACAATGTATTGTGTTATCGTTATAGAGAAAAAAAGTAGTAAATCCTATACCTGTACTGGGTACTGTGATAGCATAATATTCTTTGTTGCAGTCTCTAAATCCCTGAATGCAGAAGAAAAATACAAAATCATGAACAATTTGCATCTAATAATGGATTTAATTAGAAAGAAATATGGGAGAGCATCCTAAAACGTAAAAACAATTTAAAGCATTGAAAATGATTAAACCCTGGACTGTAATCAAATGTTTGCAAAATAAGAATAATGCATACTAGAAACAATGTGAAAATGAAAATGCTAATTATTCTTATGCTGACTATAGAAGAGTATTACTGCAGAGGTACTGGATCAGGTTTAATAGAGGTCTTGCACCTTATCAGAAATGTCTGTATCTATGCTGTCATCAGAAGATTGTTCCCAATAGAGTAAGAAGCACTGCTTGCAAATGAGTCTTTGAAAAGGTTGCTTCTGTGCTGCTAATGTAATAGAGGCTTCCCCCAAACTGACCAGAAATTTAAAGGAACATCAGCCTAAAGCAGGGATCAATGTTTTACCTTTGCATTAAGTCATAAGTTGCATGATCACACCCCTATACACACTAATGGCAGGACAGTCATCACTACCAGACAGTAAACAACAGAACTACAATGCCCCTCCCCATAAAAAACATACTAAAACTGAACTTGAATGAACACTGAAGGGATGAACGTAAGCAGTTACATTTAAATGTTAATTTCTAAACACAGAATGGTGCTGCCAGCTTGCCCCAGATGCAGCAGGTAATCTTTCAAAGGCCTAATAATTATTCCTGTTGTTAATGTGGAGTCCAGGTGCACAGTCCTCTAACAATACATGTTTAAAAATGATTGAAAACTGGCATAAAAAGGAAAGATAATTGTCAGGGCTCAAAGGATTACAGCAGTGGCACAGTCAAGCATACCTAGTCTCACTGTTGAAATTGCTATGGTTACTATCAGCAAGGCCAAGGCCTTTGAAAACATATAAGAAAACTTAGCTAAAAAGAAATAACAGAGTTTCTAAACTGCCATTGTCAATTCATTGAATTAAGGTTTTTAGAGAGGAGAAGTTTTCAGCATGTAGCTATCCCAAATATAACAAAGCTCATTTACTTACCAGGTGTACTGTACAAAGTGCAGTGTTTTGTAGCAATTCATCTTGTTTTTTCCCAACAATGCACCAATTTTCCCAGAATGTCAGGATCATTGCAGCCAAGTGATGATTTAGTTCCCCTGCAATTGCACATGATGAGGGTTATTTATCAAAATTCTAATAGTTCTCACTATTTTCTGAAAATTACTTCAACCACAGATGTGCACTTTTTCCCCCTATTTAAAAAAAAAAAAAATTCCGAAAATGTCTAAAATCGTGAAAACGTTCAAATCATACTTTCGGATTTCCGAAAATTTCTACTTTTTTGGATTGTACACCGGAAAACCATGAAATGTTCAGATGTTGAATGAAACCCAGTGCAGATCAGGATATCAGAGGGAAATCTGCCATTGACTTCTACATGAACTCGGCAGGTCTGACCAGACAGTTATTGTAACGCAGGGTTTCCCAAACTCAGAAGAGACTCCAAGGACCCAGTCATGGCTCACCTTTCTGCCTATAACAGCCGCCTTTGGGATTAGCCCTCCTCTACTTGGATGCAGCCAGGTCTTAACGTGAGAGGCTTAAGGAGAGTGCTCTGAGCGAGCAAGGGAACCAAGTATAGAGTAATAGAATGGGAAACAAGGAACGTCATTGAAAGCCAGACGGGGTCAGTAACAATCACACCATGCGGTACAGATTCAGGAGACAAAAGAATAGCCAGGGTCAAAGGTCAGGACAAAACACTCCAATATCACAGTACAGAGCAGGATCCGAAGGAATAGTCAAAACTTACACAGGCACCAAACAAGACGGAGTCAGGGAAAGCAAGGTCAACAACTGATCAGGAACACTAGAGAAAACATACCCAGGAACTAAGTAAATAGACCTTACATTGGGCAAAGAATTTTCAGATGAGAGCCCTTAAAATATTTGAATTTCGCACCGGTGCGCAATGACATCATGCACAATGCCGAGTCAAACCCGGAAGCAACCTGCGATTGTGCCATTACAATACTAGAGCCCCAGGGTAAGTCCTCACAGTATCAGGGCTGATTCCCACTAGTTGGTGTAGAAGCCAATGGACAGAAAACCTCTGCTTCTTGCTGGTTATTCCAGCACATTTTGCCACAGGGGAAACAATGAAACTGTACTAGGCAAAAAAGTTTGGTCATCCCTATTAAGGACTAACACTGAAAATAAAAGGGAATATAAATGAAAGCACCTGGAGCTTACATACTAGTATATTCCATCTACAAACATGTTAACTCCTGATGGTGTTAGCAGTGCTAACAAATATAAATCATTTGGTGGTACTTCCATAACCCACTTAGGTACAGTACAGTGCCTTTCTGACAAATAAACAAATTAGTAGACTACACTTACACCCCCTTGTGCTGAGTGCTAGATGCAGGTTGTGCTACTGTCACTCCATACCTTGTACATCTGACTAAACAGTCAGTGCTGTATTTGTGAAGGGAACTGCAGGTCTCTGTGCTGCCTTCACTCCTAAACTGAGGCGAATACTTAGGCAAACAAAAAATGTCTGCTTTTGGTTTAATGAACTTTTGATAGAATAAAAATAATTTGACATTGTGTTAAGTATGATTAATAAATCTCAATTAAATAAATTTTAATTGCAGTTTATAATGTAAGGCTGCAAAATGTGGAAAAAAAATTTTAATTGCAGTTTTTAATCTAAATCTGCAAAATGTGAAAAAAATCTTATGCGTGAATACATATGCAAGCCACGGTTTATGCATTGAAGTCTCGAAGCCCTCTCAATGCTACAAGCAAACAGGAATCTAAAAAGCAAAACAGACACTTCTACTTGTCAACACTGTGGAAAATATACCTAAATTGGGACAGGGACCTAAATGGACTTTCATTCTTGTAACAGTAGCATTGTAACACAGAGGTAAACAATGCTGACTTGCAGAATTGGGTCATAGTTTTGCTTAGTTTTGTCTCCAAGAGGTGTATCTCAATATCTTTGCTCAAATGAACATTCCATGCTGAACCCAATAATTGTCAATCAGTTTGAACTCTGCACCATATGAGAAGTAAATTGATTTGTAGTGGGTCTCAAGTGATATCCATTTTTCCTTTATGAATACTGTTAATCAAAATATCTGCAGTGAAGACATTATTTCCATTTGTGAATGAATAAAATGTAATTACTGTAAACCACCTAATTTGATGACCAGTTTGAGACTAGTTTGGACAAAATAGTATAAAACTAGGATAATTTTCTTCTCTATATTTCCATGTGCATGTTTATGTATTTTGAATAACAATGCATTTTCTCAATGAAGTTTTACTATGGATTTATATAGCATCACATATATAATTCCCACCATTGGCTCAGCCTACCATTTCATATAATATTCACTCTCAATGTTTGGGCATTTTTGGTATGCACTGTACCACAGACTATTTAAGGGGTAGTTCACCTTCCAAACATGTTGTTCAGTACAGTTGTTTTCCGATTGTTCACTGTAAACAAAGACTTTTTTTTAGTTGCTTTACATTTTTAATTTTTTTATTGTTTTTCAAAAATGTAAGTTTAAAGTTGAATGTTCCTCTCTCTGGAGTTTAATTCTTGCAGCTCAGTGATCCAGGAGAATACTGAACTGTTACAATTTAGTTGCTACAATTAGTTGATACATTTCTTAGCCTCATCTTTGCAATATTAGCAATATTAGCAACTAGTGTATCAATTATAACAGCTGTCTTTAATGAAACTTGTAGATTCAGCTCAGCAGGGACAAAGATAACAAATGTATCAACTAAATACCTGTATATCAATTTAGAACAGTCAGCAACCCCCCCCCCCACCCAAGCTGCTTTCGAAGGTGAAAAATTAAACTTTACACTTCAATTTTAGAAAAATGGTCACAATTTGAAAATAATTGGATAAGTCTTTATTTCTGGGGAACTGTCTGAAACCAACTTAACTGAAAAAAGTGTTTGAAGGTGAACAGCATCAAATAAGAGAAAAAGATACGAGGACCCATTAGGAAATACTGCAAATACTAGTTATATCTATAAAATAAGAAACCAAGGTGGTTATTTACTAAAGTCCATTTTTTCTTTGTTTCTTCCTGGGAAAAAAAACTCAAATATTTTCAGATTCATTGTACTCCAAGGCTGCTAAAATTACGAATCTTAAAATACTCCATTTGACACCGGCTGAGATGATATAGAAATTGATGGCTGATGTCCCTTTTACATCTGCACAGGGTTTTGTATAATACTCATCATAATTTGTGGTTTTTCAAATTTATCACGTCTTTTCCCTGCGCCAGATTTTTTCTGGTTCATTTATTGATTAATAAGGTAAAATTGTAAATGGGTGTTTGCTTGAAGTTGTTTTAATAAAATAATGAAAAACATTTGGATTTTGGTAAATAACCCCCTTAATGTCCAACAAGGAAATGTAGGTTTGAGATAACTTAATATAATATTATAATAATATAATATAATAATTAAGACAATACACAAAGTATGGAAGTCAGATCATCTTGAATTTTTGTCAGCGGGGGCCTCAGGCACCCACGGGGGGGGGGTGATGTCAGGATCAAGGAGGAAGTCCCTTTCCAGCGAGTCCAGGCAAGGTACAGTTCAGGGGAATCCAATAGAGAAGTCAGGTCCAGGCAAAGGTTCAATTAGGCAGGCAGCAAGGTTCAAGGTCAGGAACAGGCAAGAGATCAATATCAGGAGTATCACAGGATAGCAGGGAGACCCAGGAACACAAAGTAATATTGAGCTACAGTATACTTGGGCATTGAACCTGGGTCTCCGGCGTCCTTTTATTTTTGAATTTGGCGCCACAGAGCGTGACATCACCGCACCGGCTACGGCGCCGGCGTCCTTGCGCCCACGTGGAGTCCTGGGTGCAGCCATCTTGGATCCTGCGCCACGCCAGGATGAAGAAACCCGACGAGCGCTCGCTAAAGGTAAGGAGCGGAGAGCGCTCGTGAGAATTTTATGTGTTAAAAAAGCCTTTTGCCATATCAGCCAATATTATCTCCCAATGCAACATTAGATTTTTGTGTCAACAGAAGCATGCAGATCTGAAGTTCCTGATATTCTGAAATGCATTGTATCCTGCCAGGCAGAAAATCTATTGAGTAATGGAGAAGACTGGCTTCAAGGTGCAGGATATGCTTCCAAAGCCTATTTTATAACTGTGATTCACAGACCATGCCAATACTGGATAAATGGGAAGCAAACAGGCTGGTGGCTGTAAAACTAACCACTGTAATAAAATGATCACCCATAGTAGAATGAAAACACTGCTACAATATGCAAATTTAAAATGATTACTTTGGTCTACATTTAATTTTTTTTTTGTTTTTTGTTTTTTTAAAGATTTTTTATTGTTTAGTAAAGAGATAACAAACAATAAGCATTGATGTACAGTTCTATGTAGAAACAAATGGAAATAGTAATAAAGATTGTCTTTCTCTTTGTGTTTCTACTTTTAGTATGCTGGCAAAGACAGGTTTTACAAGGGTATGTTATTCCATGTTGTTTCCAATGGTAAGTTCCTGGAGTTATTCCAGTTGGGATTTCAGGAATTAAATAAGTAACATTTGCCTTTAGGGCTGTTATTATCTGGTCTGTCTCTACTTATTGATAACTGAATCTCTGCCAGGATTTTTGCTAAAATTTTTACATCTATGTTCATTATTGATATGGGTCTGTAGTTAGAAGTACTGAGTAAGTCTGAATCTGGTTTGGGGATCGGAGATATCTGAGCTAGTAATGATTCCTTATTCCAATGACACCCATTCAGGATTTGATTTAATGAGTTAGTTAGGTATGGTATCAATGTTTTGGAGATTTTTTTGTAGTACAAGGCTGTAAACCCATCTGGCTCAGGGGCCTTCAAAGTTTTCAGTTGTTTAATTGACCTCTTCCTGTGTTATCAAGTTTTCCATCTGATCCGCTTGGGATTCTGTGAGTTTAGGAATGCTGGCTGTTTCTAAGAATTTGTCTACTTTCTCTTTAGATAAGGACTAGTTGGAGCTATATAATGATTGGTAGAAATTATTGAATTCCTTTAAGATCTTTACAGGGTTGCCTGAGACCTCCCCCTGTAGTGTTCTAATTTTGTATGGTCAATGGTAGGACTTTTCATATGCATAATGCAACTCCACTTGTTTTGTTAGAACTTGTAGCTGTATAGAAAGAGGGGTAAGTTGAGGCTAGATACTTGGGACATTCAGAAAAATGCGTTTCCTTTAACAAGCGTATGTCTGCATGTATTGATTGATAGTATCGGAATGCTTTTGTCCTCTTGTTAGGGGAATTGAAGCCCTGGACATTGTGTGTAACAAGTTTCAAATTATCAGGATTAATTTGATAATGGCATTTACAGTAAGGTGGTTTCGCCTGCTGGTATGTCGTCGGTTTGGACCTTTCTGGTTTGAGGTTTCTCATACCTTCTTTGTTGACATTTAGGGTCTGGGTGTTGTTTAGGTTCTGGATCCATTGTATGTGGAGGACTTTCCATGTCGGAGTTTGATTGTTGTGTCTCAACAATCTATCCCATTTCGCTTAGCCAAAAATATGCGAATTTCCGGCGAAATTCGCAAATTGGCGAAAAATTCGCGAAACGAGTCACGGCACGTTTTTTTCCTGGTAACATTTAATTGGGAGAGTTTTAACCAAGAGGTCTCTCAAATTCGTACCTCTCCTATGGCATATCATGGGTTTATCTGGTAAAATCCTATAATATTCCAACCATCATATACCACTTTATTAAATTTGCTAGAGTGTGGATTGAATTTAGCATTGAAAACCAAAATTGGTTGTGACTTGCTGCCTTTGGTGTTACACTGTATTTTGTTTCTAGTCTGTGCAAGTACTTTCTTGGGATAACCCTGTTGCCTAAATAAATATATATACATATATATATATACACACAAAAACGTGAGATTCATGCATTTTTGTGTGTTTAACACCAATGTAATCTTAGAGTATATCATTTTTACTTACAGATGCAGCCACTGGGATTTGTGAGTTAAATGCGTCATGGCGCAGGGTTAATTGAAGAAACTGTGTTATCTAAAGTTATCTTAACTCATTTAATGCATTTAACCTTTTCATTAGCATACCAAAGCAACATTGTTTTCAATGGTGAACTCTTTAATTGGATGGGATGCTGTGACACAATATTCTGTGCTAAGTGGGATAAATGGGATAGATGAGTTATGTTATTCTGTGTCAAATGCACAATCCAAAATGGCTTCATCTGTACAAACATTTTTATAATTCTCTGTCATGTGTGAGATACATTATCATCTAGAAACTTGTTATCTATCATGTTGCATGCTACAGGTATGAGATCCGCTTGGAAAGTGCAAAAGACAAAACTGATTTTACCCACTGCATTAGGCTCTGATGAATCCTCATAGTCAAACTAAAAAAAAAAAAGTATGGGGTGGGTTTGTTATGGAAAATGCTTGCTACTGACCATGTAGGTTTGAACTACTGTGTGTTGTATTATTTGGAGATTTTTCCCATGGTTTACTCAGAGTGATGAAATTTGTCTTACGGAAACTGAACTGTTTGACATATAAACATATGCTAAATAAATGTACTATAATATCACTGTTGCTTTTATTATTGACTTCCTGATGTTTTGGAATGACAGAAATTCTGATTTCATCCAGCACTGATAAATCTCATGGTATGTTGTTAGCACTCTTCATAATAGCACAGAACAGGTAGCAGACAGTTCCATCTATACCATGCTGCATCCCCTTCTACATACAATATTAATACATTATCTCCTTATTAGTACATATTAAAATAAAGTCAGTCACGTTGTTCTTTTTTTTTTTTAGCCCTATTTTTCAGTCCACATTTTAATGCCGGAGCTCTCCTCCATCCATCCCTCCCTCCCTTTTTCCTGCATGCAGGCACAAGCTCCCCCTGCAGTGAGATAAGGAATGGGACAATCTTCAGCACCAGCTGCTGTTAGTGGAGTGAGCCATTGCACAGGAGTGTGTCACTTCAGCCAGTAAGGATATTTCTGCATATCTCCACCTCCAGCGTAGATCAGCTAAAAGGTAGGGAATTAGCTATTTATGGCTCAGCCTAATTATATTTAATAATCCAAGAGAATGAACTGTCATTTATGTGACTAAGATCTATTTTTATTGTTCTTGCAATATTGTAAAGCTTTGACACATACTATAGAACCACTGCTATTCATCCATGCTGGTGATCTACTGCCAACAGTCTTGAAACAATGGCATGACCTTTTGGTAGCAGTGTGCGTCCTACTTATTATACCTGCCATCAAATTACTTTCACTCTGCAGCCTTTTAATATTTCTTTGAAAGTGAGAATTAAAAGTACAAGAACCTTATAGTCAAATAACTCCCTGCCTTATAATGGACATAATGACATTTTAATATATTTTCTTATTAGAATTATTTTGATTTTATATCAACATTTAAGGCTTTAAATGCCAGACCCCTTTCTTAGTGTGTTTGTAGGAGTTGCTTAAAAAGAACATGCATTGTGCATGTGGTGGGGCTTAAACGCTTTGTATTCACCTGCAGGTTCTGACAGACAATGAAAAGCTTTCTTTAGCCTTGTATTTTTCAGCATTAGTTCAGTTGTTATAGAATTAACCCTCTCAGTGAAAAAGGCAAAGTATAGCTCACATAGATGCAGTTGCTAGGCAGCAATCTTTGGCACAATAATAATGGGAATGAAGCCATCATTTTCACATTATTTATGGCATAATGGCTCTCAGAATGTATGACTGAAATTTCTCCAGTGTATGATCATAGTTTTGCCTATATAAAAGAAACCATTCGAAATAAAACCAAATGGATCATTTGGGTCTAATGTTGCAGTGCACGTATAAAGCTGATAGCCATAGTAATTAACCATCTGCAAATTTTATATATATACTAGGTATACTACAGTTATGCAAGAATTGGCAGGTTCATGGTAGAAATTATGCTTAATATATGCAAGTTATTTTTTGTTATATATCTCTTTATTGCATAATAAAAATAGATATGAAGTAGGTTCAACTTATTGTATTTAATGATAAAAAAAAACTATTCCAGTAACCTGAATTCAAAAAGGTTAAAGAGGTTGTTCACCTTTGAGTTAACTTTTAGTATAATGTAGAGAGTGATATTCTGAGACAATTTGCAATTGTTTTTTTTTTCATTTTTTATTGTTTGTGGTTTTATAGTTATTTAGCTTTTTATTCAGCACCTCTCTAGTTTGCCGTGTCAGCAATTTGGTTTCTAGGGTACAAATTACCCTAGCAACCCTGCATTGATTTGAATAACAGACTGGAATATGAATAGGAGAGGGACTGAACAGAATGATAAGTAATAAAAAGTGGCAATAACAATACATTTGTAGCCTTACAGAGCATTTGTTTTTAGATAGTGTCAGTGACCCCCATTTGAAAGCTGCAAAGAAACAGAAGAAAATTGCAAATCATTAAAAAACTATGAAAAATAAATAATGAAGACCAATTGAAAAGTTTCTTAGAATTGGCCCTTCTATAATCTACTAAAAGTTAACTTGAAGGTGAACTACCCCTTTAAGAAATAATGTAAATGAGTAAAGTATTGAAAAATAAATTAACTGAACATCTGATGCATCCACTTGGGGGGTAGCTAAGTTTCTTTATATGCTATTTATTGTGCATGTGTATATTTCCCAGCAGCCCTACATTAGACAATACTTGTGATCTATGGAAAATGACACGACGCGCGTTGAAAACGACGAGACGCGGCGAAAATAATGCGACGCGCGTCAAAAACATGCCACGATGAGACTTTTGCAAATATTTCACCAATTCGCGAATTGCGCTAATTTTTTGGTGAAGCGAAACGGGATAGATTCGCCCATCACTAACTTTAAGTCTTCTAAAAAATAATTTAATCTATTAGGATAGAATTTTTTTACCTCTAATAAATATGAAATATATATTAGCTGGGATCAATTAAAAGGTATTGCTTTATTATTACAGAGAAAAAAAGTTAATTATTTGATTAAAATGGATTCTATGTGAGGTGGCCTCCCCCTAACTTTCTGGTTAAAGGTTTTCCAGATAACAAATTTCATATGAATCACTACTGTTGCTCACTGATGGATTCACTCTCAGCAGAATTAATCATGACCAGAGGGAAACACCTGCACTGCTTAACATTAAAAGACAAGTGTATATCCTATTATAAATCCTTCTCTTTTCATTTGCTTCATAGCATTACTTAGGAGCAGATTTATCAATTAGATTTTTCAATTAAATTTTGAGTTTATTCGACAAGGGGAATAGTAAAAATTCGATTCAAGATTGAAAAAAAATGTAATTCAAAATTTAATGTCCCTTTATGAATATTCAGCCATCTAAAACCTGCCTAATTGTGGTTTTAGCCTATAGGGGACAATACAATCAATGCAATACAATCAATTTTGAGTCAATTGGTGAACTTTAAAAAAACAAAAAAAAAACAGTATTTAGTTTTTTTGGTGAAAAAACTCAACTCAAATTCGAGTTTGCAGATTGCTCCTATTCACCTGAATTTAAAAAATAAAAATTATTTTTTAATTTCAAGTTTATGGGAGTTTTTAGAAACAATTTTCAATTTAGATGTATGGCTGTAAAAGGTTTATCCAAGTGAAAAATGCAGCATTTGTAGACTGGAGTTTTTATATAGTAATTATCTGTCTCTGGAAGCAACCACAATTACAACAGAAGAGGCTGTAAATATAAAATGTTCGCTTACAGCTCTCGCTTTGAAGATGCTGTTAGTTCTGCATAATTATCTGTGACAACCTCCAGATGAACTGTAACTACTGGTTAATGCATCTTCACAAAATACAGAATATAAAACAAGCCAGGTATGACGATACATTCTAACAAGTGCAAAGAACCATAAAGATTTATTTACCAAACAGTGCTATAATAATATTTACTATAAAGAACAGATTCTTTGTGTCGCTGTCAAAATGGGGATAGAAAATTGCCTGCATTCCATAGCTGTTGCATTTAAATGTGTAATATCTTTAATGCATTTGGATACAAGTGTTGTGCGTATAAAAATTGTTGCTCATGTCAAAATTGTTGTGCTTCAAAATAATTTTGACGACCATTGACTTTAATGCGTTTTGCAAATTTTTTGGTATTTCACAAATTCTTTGGCAAAGCGAAACACAACAGATTCACCCATCACTAGTCACCAGGGGGCAAATTCACTAAAGCGTCTAACGCTAGTGCTTATTCGCCAGCATGACATCATTTCGCAACTTCGCCAATTTACTAAATAGACTAGCGCAACTTTGCATTCTTACACCAGGCGAAGTTGGGCACTGATGAAGGGACGTAACTACGCTAATTCATTAAGATGACTATTTTACTGAACGTCACCTCTTGCGCTAGACTTTACTTCGCCAGGTCAGACCTGGTGAAGTTCAATACAATAGATAGGAGTTTGAAAAAAAAACTTGACTTGTCCCAAAGAAAAGCTGCCGTCTTTTACTTTTTTTAGGGTAATAGTCTGAAAAATAGTGTAATGTTTTTTGGGGGGGTTACCCTCCTTCGCCCCCTACATTTTCTATCATATGGCAACTCAGCTATGCATGTTTAGGGCAATAGAACAACTTTATTTTATTTATTAAAGGTTTCCTGGGCTTGTGTAGTGCAATGTAGTGGCTGTAATATATACTTCTATCTATAGGCTAACGTTCGCCTCCCTGAGCACAACTTTGCATTTTAGTGCTGGCGAAACTACGCCTGGCGAAGTGTGGCGAACGTCGGCGAAGCCAATGCTAGCGCGTTGTCTTCGCTTAGTGAATTTGCCCCTAGGTGTCTGAGCTAGGACAGTGAACATGGTCCTAGCTCACCCCTACGAAGAGGATAGTGAGACTACTATATTATGAACCCGCGTGCACAGTGTGTGTAAGAGGGCCCCTGAATCAGCATGGATGTACCAACCGCTGCTGGTGGGTATTTTAAGAAACTCCACTTACTGAAGCTTAGCACCTAGCATACCAAAAATTGGTTTTACAAAATGATTTAATGACTTGTTATGGAACTATAACCTTTGGGTGTGGTTCTTACAGGGGCCCAAGTTCAAGTTGCACAACTGCATGTAATAAATGTTGCGATTTTTCCTGAATGGGTATTCCTTCATTTGACTGTTACAATACTACAGACATCGTCATCCTTGTTTGAACCTACTGGGGGACACTGACGTTATGTCTGCCAGGCAGAAATGCTCTTTAAAGGGATACTGTCATGGGAAAACAAGTTTTTTTCAAAATAAAAGTTAATAGTGCTGCTCCAGAAACAGATTTTTTTATATTTAATTTTGAAATTTGACATGGGGCTAGACATATTGTCAATTTCCCAGCTGCTCCAAATCATGTGACTTGTGCTCTGATAAACTTCAGTAACTCTTTACTGCTGTTGGAGTGATATCACCCCCTCCCTTTCTCCCTCCCCCAGGAGCCTAACAATAGAACAATAGAACAATGGGAAGGTAACCAGATAACAGCTCCCTAACACAAGATAACGTCTTCCTGGTAGATATAGGAACAGCCCTCAATAGTAAAAACCCATGTCCCACTGTGACTCTTTCAGTTACCTTGAGAAGGAAAAACTACAGCCTGCCAGAAAGCAGTTCCCTCCTAAAGTGTTGGCACAAGTCACATGACCAGAGGCAGCTGGGAAATTGACAAACTAGCCCCATGTCAGATTTCAAAGTTGAATATAAAAAAATCTGTTTGTTCTTTTGGACTTCAGTGCAGAAGTCTGGAGCAGCACTATTAACTGATGTGTTTTGGTTTATAAAAGTTTTGAAGCATCTTTACTACTTTTCAGATTATTCTTTTTGAATGTCATAATGTTCGTATATTTCTATGACTAGTTTGTGTGAAGCACTAAGATGTGCCTTATTTAAGTGGTTTTTAGTGTAAGGGGTGTTAGAGTGGTTAATGTAAGTTATTGTGAGTTAAAATTACTGTTTGCACAATGCTGTTTGAAAATGTGTCATATGTATGTGTGGGTTCAGTTATGTTTGATTGTGTTTGCAATATTGGGTGCTAAATTTAATTTGATAAATCGATAATAGAAGTGGTAACAGACAGTGAGATGGTGAGTCTATAAGTATATACAGTAAATGGGACCACACCATGGTTTTATGGTTAGGAGGGAGTGACACATAATGGAAGACTGAAAGTAAAGAGATCCAAAAAATACAATTAGGCTCAGAGCAGGTGAGAGGGAGTTGAAAAGGCACTACATGTCTGAGCTAGGGTAGTGAGCATGGGCCACCTAATTATCCTACAAGGAGCTTAAGTACCAGTCCTCTGGAAAAAGGAAAGTGGAATAAGTTTTCAAAGGATTAATAAAAGATAAGATACTGGACTTCATAGCAAATAACAATACTATGAGTTTGTGTTAGCATGGTTTTATGCGTAATAGATCTTGCCAGACTAACTTAATTTCTTTTTATGAGAAGGTAAGCAGGTACCTCGATTCTGGGATGGCAGTGGATGTGATTTATTTAGATTTTGCTGAAACATTCGATACAGTGCCACACAGAAGGTTACTTGTTAAATTAAGGAATGTTGGCCTGGAACATAGTATTTGTACCTGGATAGAGAACTGGCTAAAGTCACTTTAGTCTATCTGATAGACTACAAAGAGTGGTGGTAAATGGAACATTTTCTAATTGGACCAGTGTTGTTAGTGGGATACCGCAGGGCTCTGTACTGGGTCCCTTGCGTTTCAACTTGTTTATTAATGACCTGGATGTGGGCATTGAAAGTACGGTTTCAATTTTTGCAGATGATACTAAATTGTGCAGAACTATAGGTTCCATACAGGATGCTGCCAGTTTGGGAAACTGGGCAGCAAACTGGAAAATGAGGTTCAATGTTGGGTGTTGGGAGTTTCCTTAAGTGAGAAGGATCTTGGGGTTTTTATAGATAACAAGTTGTCTAATTCTGGGCAGCATCATTCTGTAGCTACTAACGCAAATAGGGTTCTGTCTTGTATAAAAAAAGGGTATAAACTCAAGAGATGAAAACATAATTATACCTCTTTATAGATTCTTAGTTAGACATCAGCTGGAGTATGCAGTGCAGTTTTGGACTCCAGTCCTTAGGAGGGATGTAAATGAACTGGAGAGAGTGCTGAGAGTGCAGAGACTAAACTGGTTAGAGCAATGGAAGACTTAAATTATGAGGGTAGACTGTCCAGGTTGGGGTTGTTTTCTCTGGAAAAAAAGTGCTTGCGAGGCGACATGATTACACTTTACAAATACATTGGACATTACATTACATACAGAGGACATTATAGACAAATATCAGGGGACCTTTTTACCCATAAAGAGGATCACAACACCAGATGCGACCCCTTCAGACTATAAGAAAAGGACTTTCATTTGAAGAAGGTGGTTCTTCGCAGTCAGGACGGTGAGGTTGTGGAATGCACTGCCGGGTGATGTTGTGATGGCTGATTCTGCTGATGCTTTTAAAAGGGGCCTGGATGGTTTTTTTGGACAGACATAATAGCAAAGGCTCTTTTGATACTAAACTCTACAGTTAGTATAGCTATGGGCATATATGGTTTGTGTGAAAGAGTGGAGGGGTGTGCGTGTATGCTGGGTCTTAATTTGGAGGGGTTGAACTTGATGGACTTTGTCTTTTTTCAACCCAATTTAACTATGTAAATATTTGCCAAATAAGAATGCCCCTTTTTGTGTAAATGCCGGATGTGCGTCTGACTCTGGAAAGAAATATCAGTGTAACAAAATCCGGATATTTACCTGTTCAAAGTTCATAATTTTTGTGAGTCAAGAGTGTTCTGAAGCCGATTACCCCCTTACAAGCTATTAACCCTGTACTGAGACTACAGTCATCTCCTGAGTGTATTGGCACATCAGCAGAAGTGAAACTGCCTACTGGAAGTACAGTATCTCATATTCTCTGTGATAAATGTCCAATAAAGCATTGGTTCATAGTTGAGAACTACTGGAGCTTAGTGCCCAGTTTTCACTGGCACAGCAGAGCTACAGTTCATTTAGCATCACCCTTTTCTCCTCTACTTCAAGCAAGGATACAAGGGTATCAATGCAACAGTTCTCAGCAGCTTTGGTCAGGAAGGAAATAATTTGTATCAGGTTATTTTCATAATAATGTTTTACTCTTTGGTTGAACCATCACTTTCTAATTGAATCCTTGGCATTAGGGAATTTTTGTATATTTTGAATAGATGTGTATGTAATATTAGTATCCATATTTGCACATATTTATTCATATGTCTCTTAAAGGCAACTATGGAGTTGTGCTCATCATTGACACAATGTAATTGCTAGCCACAGTTCAATAGTTAATAGCTTGCCTCTTCACTTTATAATAAAAAAAAAGACTATTATTAAGGCAGTGTGCCAAATGCTGAAAAGGAGCACAATGTTCCAGTGGCTTATAAAATAGAAGTGCCCGAAGTAAGGGTGTGGGTAGCTTAGCAAAAGCTAAAATGCCCCTAAAAAATTTAAATAATCATTCACCTTAATATTCCCAACAATTAAAAGAAACAACAAAAGGCATTGTGGCCCTTTACCTGCACTGAACACACTTATGTTCAACCATTGCAGCAGGGTGTTTTTTTATATGAGGACAACTAATGTGACAGACATACGAGAATTAAATGACCCATTAATATGAGAAATATAGCTAATAAAGGAATCTAACAAAGGAAACCTATCACAGATTGGCAGCGATATCAATAAAATTTTTTACCAATGTAGTGAACCATAATTTGGAGGCAACCAGCCTGCTCAGAGAATGCATTAACTAGGCACTGTTTATATAACTAGACATAATAAATGGATCTATACCTCATGATGCCCATGGGTGAAATCTAATCACTGCTCAAAAGTGCCCTGTAAAAGCACAATTAGCAGTATAAATCATGCATCACTACCTTTCATCTTTAAATAACTCTCTGATTTGCATAGTGGCAAGCTACCATTTAAGCGTATAAAGTTATCTGCTGGATCTTTTAATTGATGACATTTTGTTATACTTCAACAAAAACAGTTTTCTTATAATATGCTTTTTAATTCATTATGTAAGACTTCATATTTACTTACTTATATACAGTATATTTGTTTTTCTTTTACATACACTGAACTACACATTGATTTCATAGGGCCAGAATATTAAAAGGCCTGTTTATTAACATTGTTACAGGGCAAACCTTCTGAAATAAAAAATAACAAAGTGGTATAAAGATGATACCTTTATTGACTAACTAAGATAATCATAGCAAGCTTTCAGAACGTTTGTTCCTTTTTCAAGCTGATTACAATATTCTCTCTTGCCCTGTAACATTTTTACTGGCTAACACGGTACAACTTTACCTGCATTTACTAACATTCAAATCTGTTGTTTTCACACATCTCTAAAAATTCATGTTTTTTTTTCTATTTCTATAAAATTCTAAAGATCCAAGATTAATTGAGAGGCACATTTATCAAATGCATGTGAGTTTTTTAAAACTCCTCCAGACTCCCATACATTTGAAAATTGATCAAAATGTATTGAAAATTCTTTTTAAAAAAATTGACATGAAAACTTGAATCGAATTGGGATCTAATTTGATTTTAATTTAAAAAAATTCAATTTGAGATTTTTCTCCAAAAAACTCAAATGTCAGGAAAGCTGCAAATAACTCCAAATTGATCCTCTTCCATTAATTCAAACAGCAATTCATCAGGTTTTAGGTGGAGAATAATTGAATTTGAATTAGAAAATCAAATTAAAATTAAAAAAAAAATTAGAATGGAATTTAAATAACTTCCTAGTCGAATTTGACCATAAACAATTAAAAAAAAATTAATTTCTAATTCAAAATTTCAATTCGACCCTTGATAAATCAGCCCCTAAGTGTAAAAAAAAAATGTAATACAAAAATTTGCAAAGTAGAAGTTGCTGAGGTCCTATAGAAGTCAATGGGAGCTATGCTCATCCTATTGGACATCTTTTTTTCAGTAGGAATTGTCCGAAAAACTAAAATTTTAGAGGTTGTAGAGGTTTGAGTATTTTTATTTGTGGTTTCAAAAAAATTCTAAAACCACTAAAATTAGAATGTTGATTGATAAAGGTCTTAACAAATCAGACCCAAAGTGTATAGTGAATTTTGATCTTTTGAAGTTGCCACTACCACCATGAGAATAGTAGTACAGTTTTGGAACCTGTTAGCCAGAATGCTCAGGATTTGTGGATTTCCAGATAAGAGATCTCCATTTCTTTAGTTTTTTGTTTTTTTTTTGCACCCTGCCATCAGTAACAAAGCCCTAGAATATTTACATATTGCAAGAGGAAATAGAGCTTGGTAAGAGCTGCAAATCCCCCATTTGAACTTCAGTTCAACTTGATGTAAATGTAGCAGATCAGAAGGCACTGAAAAACATAGAAATCAACTTAAATCAATAAATATGACAGACACTGATGGGTATTGCTGTTGGGCTTATTAAAATTGAAACACTGAAACTCTGTGTAAAGAATGCAGGGTGCTTGTACACTTCAGAACGTCTACACCAAGCTCAGTAGAGATGGAGGCATTGCAGAAACTCTTTTTTTATACAACATATTGCATAGTCAATTATAGGTAAATGAAACCATGGACTATACAGCAATCAACATGCAGCAGCTACATTTACATCAGACTTATTGCTAATAACCCATTTCATTGTGGCTAATGTTTTTACAATATTCAGATACCAGTATATGATTGCACCAGGTAAAAACCTCTCACCTGCATCTAGAAATTATCTTCTGTTTTAACAAAACAAATCTGTTTTAATACATATACCTTATAAACAGTAATTATTTATTTGCCTGTTTGTACTAATGAGCTCTGCTAGAACATGCAATAAAGTAGTGGACCATAATATACAGTATCTGTGGATATATCTGAGATAAACAGCAAGAAATCCCTAATTCAGCTTTTTTATTATAGAGAATATGTGTACGCTATGCGATGAAGATGCTAATAAAATAGCAATATGAGTGCTTTTTATTAAGCAAGAAGAGTGCTTTCTACACAGGCTGGCAATTATTACACCCCAGCAAAAAAAATTATTAAGCTTTTTGTATAATGGAACATCCCCTACTCTTGCGTGGGGACGTTGGGCAGGAATGTTCTGCTGAAGTCATACTTCTGACTAATTTAAATGTAGTTCTCTAGGATTCAGTTTCCATGGTAATTCCCTTAACAAATGAAAGCGTTGGTTTGAGGCAGTTAATGTGACAGCAGGCTGACATATACTGTATAATAAATGTAGTGGGGAGAAATAAATATATATGTTCCTTCTATGTGTATATATTTGCAAACTATTCATAAAATATACTCGTGATGTACCCTTTTTCATGTATAACACGACGATTTTACTAAAATAATCAAATCCATCTTTAGACAAAAGTAAACAATTGTCAGGACCACCGAGCATGTCTTACCTTCCCGAGGGTTGAGAACTAAAGATGGTGGCGCCCATCGTCTAACACATGGGTTCTGTGACACTGGCGCAGTAACCCCGGCATAATGATGACGCCGGTGCAATAATGCCTGTGTAATGACGTCACTTATGCACCAAGATTCGTAATAAAAGGGCACCCAAGACGCTAAATCCCTGCCCAAGTATAGGTTCTGTTTGTTAGCGTTCCTGGGTGCTGTCTATTGCTACTGGATTAATCTTTGAACTTTTACCATTGCCTGAATTTTGATCTTGTCTCCTTCTGCCTGCCTGGATATCAACTGTGCCTTGTACCTTGAACCTGGACTTTAACCCTGAAGCTTCCTCCTTGGTCCTGACAACTCCCCTGGGAGCCGATAGGCCACCCTGACAACAACATTTTTGTTATTATTTTAAGAAGGTATATAGTAGAAATATTAATGTTAGGAAACAATGCATATCAATGTCACACAGTCAATGCATTCAGTTAAAATTAATTCAAGGTTAAAGGAATAGTAATACCAAAAACTTAAAGCATTTTAAAGTAATTACAATATAATGTATTTTTAAACTGCACTGGTACAACTGTTGTGTTTGCTTTAGAAACCCTACTATAGTTTGTATAAACAAGCTGCTATGTAGCCATGGGGGCAGCCATTAAAAGCTGAAAAAGGAGAAAAGTCAGAGGATACTGAGCAGATAACAGATAAGCTCTGTTGTATACAATGGGATTCTTCTGAACTTATCTGTTATCTACTGTGTATGTTTCAATACCAAACACACCAGCTTTAAAGGAGAAACCCATACCCCTCCACCCCAGGTGGACCCCGCTCCCTTCTGCCCCACCCTATTCCCCCCCCTGGGAAATGCCCCAAACTTTTTACTTACCCCTCATCTACAGGGGGTGGGGGGGGGTACAGGTTTTTTTTACTCAATGGTTGAATTTTTCACTCTTGACAAATTTGAAGCCATGCATCATTACTAACACTGCTGAACCTCCATGCTGGTGCCATAAGTTTAGCAATCTTCTTTTCTAAGCTTTAGCTATCTTTTTGTGCTCTAAGTCTAAATAGGCCAGGTAGAACTTGCATAGAACTCCTAAACCATAGAGGTTATTTACAATACCGAACTTGTGTACAAAGAGACATTGGGCTAGGGATTTTAAATAGACCACTGCCTGCATAACACAACACATTTCAAGAGAGGCAGGTGGGGGAGGCATAAAAGTGCTGGACAGTGTGTTCTGTATCTAGTCAAAGGAAAACTATACCCCCCGAACAATGTAGGTCTCTATAAACAGATATTACATAAAACAACTCATATGTAAAACCCTGCTTCATGTAAATAAACCATTTTCATAATAATACACTTTTTTAGTAGCATGTGCCATTGGGTAATCATAAATAGAAAATTTAAAAAAATAAGGACAGCCTCCTGGGATCCTATGATCCAACGGTGCACACAAACATACCAAACAAACTATAAGGTTAGGTCACACAAGCCAATTAACAGACAGAGTTCTGTCTTTTGCTTCAACACTTCTTCCCTTTACAGTTAGAGTTTAAATATTTCTGGTCAGGTGATCTCTGAGGCAGCACACAGACCATCATGAAATGGTGGTTCAAGGCAAGAGATGTAAAAGGATAATATTTACTTAAATATATATACCAGGTAGGTAAGATTCTTTAATATGTCACTTGATTTGATATAAACTATCTGTTGCTCAAAAATTCATTTTCTGGGTATAGTTTTCCTTTAATAACAAGTGTGGACAAAAAGCATAGTGGTTCCTCTAACTTATTTTAACAATATAAAGAAAATATATATTCTTGTCTGCCCAATTTTTGTTTATGATTATTTTATTTTCATAAAAACTGAATTTTAAGCAGACATAAAATATTTCTGCATGCCTTGCATAACATTTTCACATCATCAACCTAACAGCACCAATTATAATGAACAGTTTATTTCTTATTATGTGACAGTGCACTATAACTTGCTTATGTTTTAACCTTTCACTTTAAAAAGTTTAATATTTCCATCCCCACCTCATTAGTATTCACATCCAGGAATAACACTCTATAAAGAATGATGACTTTGGCAATTAATCCAGCAAAAAGCAAATTAGAAAGCAGACTGTGTGAAAAAAATATATATAATAATCCAGTGTAAGAAAATGATTGCCTGGTGGAGTATTATGGTGCCAACAGTTCTATACTCTTTGATGGCCAAAATTGTTGAGACACAGTATATTACATCTGGAATAAACATGGGTTGCATTTATCAAAGCATCACCAGCTACAAAGTGGACCAGAAAACAATTAATTATTTATCTAGTAACACAGACTTCTCTACGATATTTTATTGACGAAGCAACTATCCAACCAAGAGAAGAAAACATAAACATCTTCATTCATTCAGCTTCATAAGATGAAGCTACGTTTAAAAGAGAAAAGAGAATGGATATCCCTACCCACTGGAGCCTACAGTCTAAGTGGGTAGAAAAATTACAGACACAAATAAGAGCATATAAAGTGCCACAGGTTACAGTGCTTGACAGTGCAATATCATTGTACTCAGCTCAGGTGTTATATGAAGGCTCTAAGAGGTAGTCTTTGAGTTTGTTACAGTGCTACGCAACAAGTTGGCGCTATAGAAATACATGTTAATAATTTGTTCTTGAAAGGTCTGAGGGAGAAATTTCTCTAGAGGAATTCAGGGATGGCATTGCAAATGTAAGGAGCAGCAAGGCAGGGATACTTGAGGTGGGAAATAGCAGTTATAGTGGGACTTGATTGAAAGTAGCTCTGAGAGGAGTGGAGGAGTCAGCCAGGAAAGTATGGAGACACAAGAGAAGAAGTAGAGTAGTGCATAGGAGTGAAGGGATTTGAAGATTATGAGGAGTTTGTAAATTATTCTAAGTTTTATGGGAAGCCATGATTTCACCAGGGGAGGGGTTTATACTCTTTTGAAGGAGAGGTGAAGAATTATGGCAACAGTATTTGGCACAGACTGTTACAGGTAAGGGAAAGGGATGAATTTTGGCAACATTGCGTAAGAAGTGTTGGGTGATTTAAAGTCAAATGAATGGATGAAATCTTCCAAACACAGATTGTATCTGAAGAATAACAGAGCCTTGCAGCACAAAGATTAAAGGTTGCAAAGGTTAAAAAGTACAATATTATAACAATTGCTGGCATTTGTGTGTAAGCCTATATTTATTTGTTTTATTTTATGGTGGATTAAAATCCAGTAGTAGGGGTTATTACCATTATCCCATTGTAACGGTCGGCACCCTAAACTCAGAACCAGTGTCAAGCACCCTGGTATCGGCTCGTGCTTCTTCCTATAACAGCCGCCTTTCACCTCGGGAGGAGCCCTTGGCTAATCAATGCCGCCAGGTCTTAAAACGAGAGGTGCAAGACAAAAAGTTCTGAGCAGGCAAAGGGGCACGACTGAAAGCAAAAGACTTTGGGCAGAAGGTCAAAGTACAGAGGCGTGAGACGAAATCGTAATTGAAGACAGGCTGGGTCGAGGCAGGCGGATAGTAAGCGTAGTCAGTCAGGCAAAGGGTCAAAACCGGGTAATCAATCGGAAGAGGATGAGACAGAATCGGTAGTCAGATAACAGGCACAGTTCAGGATACAGAGGTCAGGAGTAGTCAAAGCCAGGCGGGGGTCAAACACAGGAATCAGAACAAACAGCAACCAGAATTAAGCAAAGGCACCATTAACTAAACCTATAACGTGCAATAAACATAAGGCCGAACCGGCTTTTTAAACTGCGCCTTTAAGATCAACCCGGAAGTGCGTGCGCATAGGAGCCGGTGGCAGAAGAGGATGAACAGCGAGGAGGTCTTCGCTTCGGGGGCCTCAGGTGTCCCTGCTGCCTCCCCACTAGACCACCAGGTAACGATTTTATTACACCCATGCTTGGCAAGGGAAGTATAATTATATTATAAATATTATCCTTGATATAGAGTGCCATGTTAAGCAGCACTTTACAAACATTTTTCATTCCCATTAATTTGTCCCAGACTATTCCAATCATCCTTTACCCCTATCTCATCCATTCTTGTTAGGGTTAGGTGGTGAATGTAAACAGAAAGTTGGGGGATAATCCTGACCTCAGACTTTCTGAACCTAATGCTTTAGGATCATGCAACTGATACGCCTAGCCCCTAGTTATTGAAGTGGGGGATATTAATGAAGAGGGTTTCCTCAGCAATCTTCCAAAACATATGCTTATTTTGGGAAAATTAGCTAAAGACTAATCAATATAACCCATTGCTTTAGCAATCATAGTTACATAGTCAAATCAGGTTAAAAAAAGACAAAGTCCATCAAGTTCAACTCCTCCAAATGAAAACCTAGCGTCCATACTGTACATACACCATATCATACCTTCACATAAATTATATGTACTAACTATAGAGTTTAGTCCATCAAGTTCAACTCCTCCAAATGAAAACCTAGCGTCCATACTGTACATACACCATATCATACCTTCACATAAATGATATGTACTAACTATAGAGTTTAGTATCACAATAGCCTTTGATATTATGTCAAATAATCATAGCATTTAAGCAATACATTATTCCACTGTGCAGTACTTAAACAAAATTCATGTGCAAAAGTAAGCAATACTCTATATTTGGTCACAAAATGGATGGCTAGGTGCAAAGTGCAAAAAAAGTATGCAATCCATACACATGTGGCCAAGCTGTGCTGTATTCATGAGGAGAGGAAGGAAAGAGGCACGAAGGCTTTTAAAAATGATTCACGATCCAGTCTAATTTTTTTCCTGTACATTCTATAGATAGTGTTTATAAATGTGTGTGTGTGTGTGTGTAATCAATCCAACAGATTGGTACACAGCACCATTTTTAGCTACCCATGGGCAAACAGATGGCTTATAATAATAAATGACATGTTTAGAACTTTGAGTTCCAATTTATCACATAAACACATTTTTTAATATTATCTATAAAATTATTGTTAACCTCTATTGAATTGGTGGTGATTGGCACCAAATGAAAACTACAGGCCTGCTTTTTATGTTTTGTGATATTCTGATGATTTTTTATATTGCTTTTCTTCTGTGTCCCTGTATTATTTTAGTGCTAAAATTTAAACTTCACAGAAAAGCTACAAGGATGCCAGTTTTAAATAAATATAATATATGCAACCAAGGAATGTTTTTACACACGTAAATATATTTACTAATGAGAAATTCCATGTTAAAGTCAAGGAACACAGTGGTCAATTAGTTATTGACCAGGTTGTGCTAGATTAGGTTAGTAGTTTCATTTATATGAATCTAAATATTAGCGCAAACAAAGCAGACACAATTTTAACCTCTTCCATACCTATTTGAAAAAAAAATAGCTGCAGGCTGCAGAAAAATTGCATTTTGCAGCAAATAATTTAATTTAAAAGTTGGGTAACTGCTGTTGTAAAGATGTAATGAAAGCAGACAGAGTGTAGCTCTACTAAACAATTCCCTTGTGCAAGCATCTTTATGCTGCTTTTACATTGTCCTTGTGCTTTATCTTATTTTCACAAACCACTTTAACCCAAGCAGTAACTAATCCCTGTCATAGACAATCATAATCATAAATAGCATAGAGGGAAGAAGTACCAAATGAAACAAATCCTTATGTCAGTTATTTGCAACATACTATATTTCCAGGGCCTCACATGTGGAGCTTAAAAATCTCAGGCAGCCTGGGGCAGCTGACAATAGCCAATACTCATTTTTAAAGGAAGATGCCAGAATTGTCAACCAACTAAATATTTGCGTTGGTCTTCAACCAGAATATATATTGCACATGTATTCACAGCTTTGGATTGTATTCTACCACATCATTAAAAAATTAGAGCTGTAGGTTATACTGTACTCAAAAATGAACAGACCACTCAAAGCTCACCCTTCCTAATGCTGTTCCATTACTCCTTATTGGGTGCTCAGTCCGCAGAGTCCCACTGCTATAATCCACCTCAACATCAAAGAAGGACGGCACTCAGTAAGGGAAGCAGGTTTATTGCATTAACAACAGGGATCGGGAAATAATTCCTTAGTTATGGGCATACATTCAGAGCCAAATCATCAGATTATATACAAACTATAAATAGCGACCTCTATTGGGCACAATATTGAAATGCATTAATTCATCATTGTAAGGTACCAACCTTGTTTGTATATTAAAATCATGCTATTGTTAAAAATCATGCCTGTGTCAATGTTTATTTCTTTGTGTGTTTGGTTATTAACCCTAGAGAGTAGAATAATACATAGTCCATTTGGATGCATGAGGTGGGAAGAGGCTAATATAAATATCGTGTCTGGCATTTAATACATTGGGTATTCTGGTCTCCAATTTGAGAATCCAGAACGCCTCTCTCAAATTTAACTCAATCTCCTATAGCAGATGAGGTAGCTGATCTTCCACCAAAAGCCTATAGAAAACCTCACTGCCACACCCTGAATTGTTAACCTTTTTTGAAGAACATGTAAAGCCTACATTTTCCTTCCATGTATATAAGTTAGGCATATCTTCCCCACCCAAACCACATCATATGTACTGCGTATATCCCATATATTCTGCAGTCTTACTGTTAAAGGGGAACTTTTGCGAAAATTTTAGTTCATTTAAAATGAATTATAATTATTATTTTAATATAGGATTCAGCATACTGAAATAAGAAACTTTGTAAATATAAACAATGAAATATTCTGCATAATTTCTGAAATAGTCAAGTTTGTCTTCATTATCCCTCTTTCAGCATCTGTTTCTCTTCATTCTCTCTTGAGTGTCAGATATTCATTGACAGTTGGATCCAATATATCTTATAGGGGGCTTGCTTTCCTAGCAGATGAATTAGAGTTCACTCAAATAACTGATTACAGTACAAAATCAAACAAAATAACTGCCTTTTGCACAAATCCAGCCTGCAGAGAGACATGATGTCTGGTGATTTTAATAGAGTGAGCTCTAATACATTTTCTAGGCAAAAGGAATCCCCCTATAAGATATTGTAGGGACCCATAAGTAGCATGGCCCTTATGGCTTCATTCCCTTACCCTTACCTTCCTTTTCCTGTTACTGGGCTAAATCCCATGTAACAATTTATTGGATACAGGTTGTGACCTAGGGTTGCCACCTTTCCCTGTGGCTCAAGCCGGACAGGGGGGTGGTCCCATGACGTCACTGGGCGGTCCCGTGACGTCAGTGGGCGGTCCCGTGACGTCAGTGGGCGGTCCCGTGACGTCACAGGGCGGAGCTATGACGCCGCGATCACCGATTGGCCGATCGCGGCGTCAATCAAGCTAATCCCGCCCGGTTTTCCTTATATGGAAAACCGGGCAGGAAGCATTGAACCTGGCAGCCCTTCAAAATACCGGGCTGTCCGGTTCAAAACCGGACAGGTGGCAACCCTATTGTGACCACCCCCTGCAGTGCTGTAACAAAAGTACTTTCAGGGAGGGGCACTTCCTCTTTGGCCTGCAGCAGTTGATCTGAGCAGAGGATCCACTGAGCCTGGGAGTCAACAAGGCCCCAGAAGCGTTTGGCCCTAAAGGAAACAGCCACCTTTAGTGAAGTCAGGGATACAGGGACCCCGTGAATGAGGACTAGTTAGTGACAGGTTAAATCTGTTATAGCACTTTCTAGTACAAGTGAGTCAGAGAGGAAAGATATTATGGGCAGCTCAAGCTCCAACAAGGAGGATAGAAGGGAGTAGCTCTCCCCCAGGCTCTACTTTGCCTGTAGTGAAGGGACCTCAGTATTGATAGGGACTGCAGGAAGAGTTCTTTAACCCCTGACCTGACCCAAATCTGCTGTTGGGATCCGGACCACATGAGGTACTGATATCCTGGATGGTGATCCTATCAACTCCCACTTACTAATCCTACCTGAGAGTCTTTCCATTGCTGTGTCTGCTACTCCTCTGCATATATTGTAGCTGCATATGATCCACTGTGTTGTGAGTATCATTTACCCTGTGGTGCTGTGTTTTAAATAAACCTTGTTCTACTTGTTTGCAAAGAACCCCTGGCGTCCAACACCTGTTATTTTACACATCTTGCAGTATTGAGTTGTAGTTCAACTAACTCACACGTGTATTTCCCCTTAGCGAAAGCCCTACCTGATGAAAGAGGGTCGCATGTAGCCCGTGCTCTACCATATACTAGTTGGTTTGGTTCTAATACAGCCAAAAAGGGGTTACAATATATTAGATCTAACTGTCAATGAGTATCTGACACCCAACTCCTGAATGAAGACAGAATGAAGAGAAACAGATGCTGAGAGAGGAATAGTGAAGATAACTTGATTATTTCAGAAACAGTACAACATTTTTAATTGATTGTATTTAGAAAACGTCATATTTCAGTATGCTGAAACAGGGAAATAGTAGGTCTAAATACAGTTCATGTTTGCGTGACAACCCTTGTAGACTTTAAGAAAAATGTTCAGGGCTATAAAGAAACACAAAAGAATAAAGGTACAGTAGCAACTCTTGATTCTACCTCATTTATACTGCAGCTATTTGTTTATCTTATAAACCAAAGGGCTAAGAACCACATGTATTTTAAAAGATTAGATGGCGTGTGAAAATAAGGAATGTTTCTACTCAAAGCCAAGAGGTTTACTATTGTACAGATTATGCAGTGGTTTGTATTCACATGAGTGTTAATGTTGCATAATAATGCTTCAGTTTTTTTAGGTTCCTGCACATGATCTGCAGTGTAGAAGACAAGGGTAATGACACACAGGGCTGAACCTCTGTCTGCTGAAAAAACAGGCAAAGAATCAGCCCCCTGTGCTACAATCTACTGTTTTTCATGCCTGCACTTGGAATCATTGCGCTCTCCTAGGGGAAGCACATGTGGCGGATTTCATTACCAAAATGAGAGCATTCGTACCCAGCATCCTGCTCAGTTTTAATATAATGCTTGCTCTGCCAAATTTACTTAATACAAAGTTGCTTGTAATTTAAACAAGATATGTAAAGTGTTAAACATTGTGTGAGATCCATATTGATATTAGAATTAATGATCAGTGAATCTGGCCCATTTACGGAAAATTACTGCAACTTCTCTAAAAAACATTAAAGTCTATGGCTGACAAAAATTTTCTGATGTGCAACAAATTTTTTTACCCATTAGAGTCTATTGGCAATATTGTATCGGCTAAACTTGGCAAAACATTTTGCTCATCGCTAAGTAGAATCCATAGATTACTCTTAATGGTTTTATAATTTCCAAGGTATATGAAGTCATTTTACTCAGTGGATCACACACACTGTTCCCTCATTTAGATTTAACATTACAAGATGAAAGTGCCTTCATCTACCAAAAGGAAATTAATCTACATTTTTCAGACTCTGTGATAATAAATAGCTTAAACACCCGTGAATAACATTAATGTGTGTGTATCTCATATTTTTCTTAAACTGTATGGTTGATTCCCTACCAAGAATCCAGGGTTCATGTGGCACCAAAAATTATCCTAAAAATTAGTGCTCATATTTATATCTTTTTATATAAGGCAACATAGCATGAAGAATTTGTTCTAAAGGCAAAGGGTGCTTTTACTCCTTATTAGTTCATTAATATTTTGTTTACTGTTCTTATCCACCCATGCTTTTAGCAGCAGGCCTGACCAAACAAACCAATTGGTAGAGTTTTCATTTTAAGGATACAGTGTTCATTTTATGATTGATCCAATTGGCCTTAGGCTTATTTCAATATAAATAGATATATAAAAATGATATATGTAAAATATTGTTAAAATGAGACATTTTTGTATTTAACATCTTGCATTCTCTGGTCCTTGTTCTTGTTATATTATAAACACACCTCTATTAAATTAGCAAACAAAATGTATGACTTCTAATTTGTACTGGCTGTGACATAATCTCCTGTGCTCACTATTGTAATTTTAAAAGGGATTGAGATTTAACACAAGCTGGTGCCTTATTTTGTTCAGAGGAATTTAGTGAGTGCTTTATTGGCTGATAAGCAGTGAGTGAAGAACTGCAAATCCAATAATCTTCTGAAATAGAAGCAACACAATTTGAAACTCCAAATCAGGGAATACGTTGGCTTCTAAAATATACCTATTGTATAGCTCATTGCAACAGGTTTCTTTATATTTAACAGTACATGTATATAGAATGTTTGTACTTTATAAAAAATTTAATTTTGTGATGTCAGAATTAGTGCATTAAAAATGATAAACAAGTCACAAAAAGTCTGTCCTTCCCCACAATGGCCACATGTCATGATAATGTTCGAAATGTGTGTTAACTAATTCTTTGGATGACTTAGATCAATCTGCTTGTGACTTATTCTGTATTGTGTCTGTATTGTTAAGATTTGTCTGTTATCAGGCCAGCATTTTCTTGACTTTCTTTCCAGCTTTCTTTAAAAAATAATCCTCTATGTACAGTAATAACCTACATTTATTAAGACCTCCTTAGAATTTCATTTTTTATATCATCTGTTAGTCAGGTTAATGGATAAATAAATTAGACTTTTTAGATATGCATAAAGAGGAGGATAATCCCATATAGGCTACCTCATTGAAAGTACTATAAGTGGAAACTAAGAAAGTTATGTAACAAATGGAAAACTATACCCCCTGGACAATGTATATCTCTATAAAAAGATATTGCATAACAAACTTTTATCCAGAGTGCTTTACGTAATACGGATCTTCATTCCTTAAAGTCTATTAGAAAATCGAGTCAGCATTAAATAAACCCAATAGGCTGATTTTGCCTCCAATAAGGATTAATTCTGTCTTAGTTGGGATCACAGACAAGGGACTGTTTAATTAACACAAAAAAATTGTTTTTAAAAATGTGGATTTTTTGGATAAAATTGAGCCTATGGGAGATGGTATCCCATAATTCAGAGCTTTCTGGATAATGGGTTTCCGGATAACCTATCCCATACCTGTACATTGTTTCTGTAATCTGCAAAACAGAAGGCAAGCGCAAAGGACAGACAGAAACGGCTTTCAGTTGGAATTCCAATAGAAAATAACTTTTTGAATTATTTGAATGTATTTTTAAAAAGTGGCTTAGCACTTAGCACAATTTGTTTCATTTTTAAGAAAAAAGATTGGGTGGATGTTGCTTGAAAAAGAAGTATGCTAAATGGTATTCTGTGTATTGGTTTATTAACTTCTGTGTATTGATGTATTGTTTATCATCGGGCGCCATAGTGACATTTTGTACCGGCTGCCATTAATGGAAGACTCAACCCCAGAAGAATGTAGGTCTCTATAAAAATATACCACATAAAACAGCTCAGATATAAAACCCTGCTTATTGTAAATACACCACTTTCATAATAATATACCTTTCTAGTAGTAAAGTATGCACCGCTGTGTAATCCTATATAGAAAACTGCCATGCTAAGAATAAGGGTTTGTATGGTTCACTGTGCAAATAAATAAACCAAGGGCTCACAAACATGTTATGTCACATGAGCCAATTAATGGATACATTTCTTTCTTCTACTCTCACACGCCTTCCTGTTACACTTAGATCTGGTCATCTGATCTCTGATGGTGAACAGAGAATTTCACAAAATGTGGGCTCAAGGGAAGTATATTCCAGTAAGATTATGTAATGCCACCTAATATGATGTAATCTATCTGTTCTTAAGTATTCAATTTGGGGCTACATTTTTCCTTTACACCTAAGGCTGGCTTTGTTTGAGTGTTGCTCTCTTATGAATTTTGTGATATTCTTTTGGCTGCCACATACTTTTGAAAAGTTTCTTTGAATACCTTCATCTAAAACATACTAATATACTAATATACTAATATACTATGGTATTCTGCTCATCAATTTTTATGCTACTCACATGCACTAGTGAGGGATCACAGGCAGGTAGAGACTGCAACATAACCCTGTACAAACAGTAAGGACAAGGCTGCTCTGCACCGCAGTAAGTGCTTTCAGAATGAGCTGTAAGGGACTTCCAGGTTCTCTTCAAATTATCCATATAGTCTTTTTTTTCTCTTCCTTTTACAATGTTTTCCAATATCCCTTGTTGGTTAATTTCCAACTTGAGGCATGTCTTTAAAACTTAGTCCTGAGATCATGAGATTCTTATCTTTTTAGAGTCTGAAACTTGTTGGTTGATACTGCTAATATGCCTTAAACCCGGCAAAAGAATTTCATTGCTGTTCTAATACTGAATTTATGTTTCCCTTTACATAGTGGCAGTACCTAGCTAGGTTTACATACAGAATAATCATTAGCCTCTCGCGGTTCCATCTCACAGCTTCTTTTCCAACTACCTTTTGACCTGTGCTACTCTGTCCCTCATTAAAGCATCAGTGAAGTGTTCCTTCCCAGTGCCCCCCAAAGGGGTAACACTTGCACTACTGATACATTGGATTTATGTAATGGGCATTAGATAAACCTCTACATCTATTTATGCTTCCACCAGAAAACCTAAAGACGCTAATAGGATATTGTGTGTAATCAGGATGATACATTGTACTGGGATTGCTGTAAATCTAGCAAAAAAATGCCTATGGCAAAGAATAGAGAGCCAGCATTTACTGTATTCTGTATTATGAGGAATCACAAGACAAAGCTGCTACAAGTAGATTTATTCTTTATTTATGACCTTTAAAAATTAAAAAATCAGATGCGCCAATTTAGAAATCCATATCCTTTTATTCATATTGTAATTTGTAATATTTGTGAGTAACATACTGATATGAAAATGGAATAAATCTAGGGCTCAGCTGTTGAATACAATCCTTGGCAGCTTTGAGCAACACTGGAAAGGAAATGCATCCACAATCATTCACTATTACTAATAAAGCAATTTTTTACTGCAGGAACAGACAGATTGTGGTTCTGGAAATGTAAACAAGAAGAATGCTAAACTGTTTGCTGACTTTATATGTTTGTAGAATGCCTGCCTGAAGGTGAAAAGCAGAAGTACATACAGCAGTGATATAAAGGCCATGTGCCCAGTATGCAATAGGTAAAATAATACAATTATCAATATTTACAAATCTGTACCTAAGCCCTTTATGTCTTGATTGTATTTATACAGTATAAATAATGGTGTATTCTCGTTTCTTGTCTTTGTTTTCAGTCCTCTCCACCCCACACATACTGAATGCAGCTAAAGCACAAACTGTAATGAAACTGGACAGAAATCAATCACTATGCAGTTTATACACCATTTTTGGAGCATTATATACATGGCTTTTCCCAAATGCATGTTTGCCTTTATATGCAACTTATGGGGGGAATGTAATAAAAGTCGGTAACAGAGAAATAATTTGCAATGCGAAAAGTTTTGTCTTTGTGTGAACAAATTTTCAGTTGTGCAAATTTAATATAGCTTTTTTGAATCCCGAAACTATTAAGCGACTATTTCAGACAGTGACAGAAGGTTATAGTTTTAAACTTCTTACTGAAAATGTTATGTTTGCTCCAAAAGATTATAACACGTGCTTTCAGTGGGCAATGTTCTGAAATTTCGCAATGCAATAACAGTTGAAGTAAGAATATTACATTGAGAAATGCAAATTTTTATTCTTAATTTTATTCAAAGACAAGAAGGAAAGCCAGAAATGGTTACCCTGATGTGCTTTCATTTTACCTAAAGTTAGCTGCCTAAAATACAGCGAACATTGCTTGCATACATGTTGTACTATTTCAGTTACACAGAACCCATATTTTAACAGTCTTGTCTGTCTAACCTTCATTACAGCATTACCCGGACCTGATGACTATGTCTCTTTTATTATTTTAACTTGTGGCCAGAATAAAACTCACTAATAAGAATTCAGTGTCAGTGTATAACAGTGATAAAAGTAAAAAATAATCTGTGAAAGCTATCACATCAGAACACTTTGTATGTGCTACAACACCTTGGCTCTGATGCATTTTTAGGCGTGCATAATTTTACAGATTAAATCCACACTTTTACTGCTACCCAGTGGCTATTAAAATAATGATGTATGTGGAATTGATTTTTTTTTTATAATCAGCATTTTATTATTGTTGTTTTCTTTTTGGTTCTATGAATGTAGCCAGTAACGTTCAGTAATATGCATTACAAGACAGAAAAGCATTTTATAACTGAAATGAATTGAAATTTAGCTCATGACTGCAGACAGCATATTAAAAAAGCAAAAGCTTTCAAGAGAAGCTAGAAAACTACATAAATGGGTTATTCCTGAAAGATGCTTGCTTTTTTTTTCAACAAGTCACTTTATGTTATGTATGTTGTATACTATATATAATGTTTAATTCTTTATTTTAAAAGGTAGGGGAACTTCAAGTACCATGGACAAGCAGATTATGTCATTTGTAACATTTCTTAGCTGATTTTTAAGGGCAACTAAAGCTTATGTGTTGGGGTCCTGTAGCAGCCCAAGGTGGCCACAGTGGAGATCTGTAGCTGAAAAGATGGATCCCCACAGAGCTAGCCAGGCTCCCCAACCACATTGCCCCTCATCCCCTCCCGTGTGTTTGGGCCTAGGAGCACTGTCATGACATGCACGGAGGAAGCATAAGTGTCTGGACATGGGGTAGGCAAAAGAATAGATACATCCTAGCACCTTCCCAACCATTGAGCCCTAGAAACAGGGCTCTCCTGCCTAGCCCCTAGTTCCTGTCCGGCTCCCCATATTCTTTTCTACTGATTCACAACACATGCTCTGTGCCGCTGTCAGCTACAGCTTAGGGACCAGTATATAATGTACTGTTCATATAGAAAATAAATGTCAGACTATAAGGTTGATTAATAATTAATTCAGATTAATTGCAATAGGCTTTCAGAGTAATGCGATTAGCATTAATAACTACCCCCATTGCATTAGTTAATATGGTAAACCTAATTTTCTGCTCGATTAACCTCTAAACATACAGTAGCTTCCAAACAGCTTCCCAGAGCTTTCTGAGCATGTGCAGTGTCACTGTCTTTCCTAACAAAATCCAAGATGTTGAGCATTTGTGATGACTTTGAAAGCCTGGATCTTTAGAGATGCTGAACCTTCACACTGGTGCTGTATGGCATCTTTGTCATAATCATTTTTAGGGTTTAGTTCTCCTTTAAATAACTTGGTCAGTGGTAGATTCAGCTCAGTGCACCTGTTGGGCCAAAATATTATCCCCAAACAAAGGTGTAGGCTAATAGAGCCCTCACTCCAGCTGAGTTTAGCAGTAGTTTTTTTTTTGTTTTTTTTAAATTACCCCTGTCAGCACTAGGACACCCCCACTGGGAGGAGGTTCCTGGTGCAAGCGGTCATGTTGTTCAGAGTGCATTTGCATATTGAGCTTCTCATGAACATAATGAAGAAGCTTTCACTCATTATGCACATGTTTCAGATACTTAAGGTGCAGGTGTCCTAGTGCAGACAATTAACTACTGTTATCCCCAACTGGAGAGCAGACTTTTTTAACCTGCACCTTAGGTTGGAATGTAATTCTTTCGCCCAACAGGTGCCCTTTAGATTGGTGATATGCACATATTTTTAATACAATTAAATCTATTTCCAGTCAGCCTATATGATCATCAGTGCATGTGTGCCCATCCAAAAACAAACTTTCAGTCTCATCTGGTACAAAGTAAGTCTTGCATTTCTGCCTTGTGCATCTATTAACTGAGTTGTGGCTTAATTCTGAAGGCTGGAAATTTCTAAATCACTGGTTTGAATGAACTGCGTTACATTTTAGTGCCCTTAAAGGGGTTGTTCACCTTTTAACTTCTAGTATAATGTAGAGAGTGATATTCCGAGACAATTTGCAATTGGTTTTCATTTTTTATTGTTTGTGGTTTTATAGTTATTTAGCTTTTTATTCAGCAGCTCTCTAGTTTGCAGTGTCAGAAATTTGGTTTCTAGGGTACACATTACCCTAGCAACCCTGCATTGATTTGAATAAGAGACTGGAATATGAATAGGAGAGGGACTGAATAGAATGATAAGCAAAAAGTGGCAATAACAATTCATCTGTAGCCTTACAGAGCATTTGTTTTTAAATGGTGTCAGTGACCCCCATTTGAAAGCTGCAAAGAAACAGAAGACAATTGCAAATCATTAAAAAACTATGAAAAATAAATATTGAAGACCAATTGAAAAGTTTCTTAGAATTGGCCCTTCTACAATATACTAAAAGTTAACTTGAAGGTGAACCACCCCTTTAGGAAAACTGCACTGTAAAAATAATAGCAAAATAACGTTTTTACTACGTAGCAACCAATATGTAAGAAGGCATCTTTCCATGGGCGCCCTGCTGAAAATTGCTGATTACAGTTTCAGTTAAAATTATTTTTGGAGGTGATCCAAATATCACATTTCCAATAATTTTTGAAGAATGAAGAACATCTAAAAGTAGGCATAAAGAGAGTTCTTAATCTGCAGATGGATGTTGCTTTGGTTGCTTGCCAACCTATACAGTACAGTGCATTATGGACAGGAAGAATAAAATATTATTTATTGTTTAGTGAATGCAGTTTAACAGAAAGACTCATACTTTTGAAACTGCACTTTATACAGATATGTCAAATTAAAAAGAAAAAAAATAGTGAATGTGGATTTTCATAAGACGTGAGACAGAGGACCCACACATCATACTGCCCAGGTGTAAGATTGTCTCCCCTATAAAAATAGAAGTTTCACACCAGGGGCTCCATTGCAACTACAAAAATTAAATGAACGAGGCCCACTGTGAAATACGGTTCAAGAAATTTCAATAAGTTCCCTTTTGGTAGTTGCAATGGAAACCTACAAGTGCAATGTTACTGTTACGAGCGCCTGATGATGCGGTTCTCCCTTGTGTGGAATTTCTCTTCTGCTTCGGATCCAAGATGGTGGCACTCAGGATCTCTACGTGGGTGCAGAAACGCTGGCATCGGGACACTGGCATGGTGATCACTGGCACCAAATTCTAAATAAAAAGACGCTTAAGATGCCGGTTCAATGCCTGTTTGTAAGATTTCCTGATTAGTTCCTGGGTGCTTCTATATTTTGTGCTGATTGATTCCTGTACTTCCTGACCCTGCCTGAACTTGGATTTTTGCTACTCTTCTGCCTGCCTACTGAACTTTGCCTGGATTTGGCGACAATTACTCCTGATCCCTTCTGTTACTATGAACTTGGACTTCCGCCTTGGTTACAACTACTTCCCGCAGGGAGCCGATAGGCCCCTTGACATTACAAACGGGCCATGTACCCCACTAAGGAAGCTGTGCCTGATGTCGGTCTGAGCTCTCAGAGGCCTGGCGTCCCGCATGGAAGAGTATGAGGCTCAGCAGGTCTGTATTGGGCAAGTACTGGATACTCTTCTATCCAGTATGCCTTCTGTATCTCCAGTCATCAGTAATCCTCCCGCAGCTTTTACTCCTCCCGTGGCTTCATCAGCCGGTAAACCCCGTATTCCTCCACCCCCTCGCTATATTGGGGATCCTAAAGCTTGCAGAGGCTTTGTTACTCAATGTCTGATCCAGTTTGAGTTTTCCTGTGAACGTGCCAAAGGGGGGTATGTGATATCACGTTTGGAGGGAAAACTGCTTGAGTGGGCAACACCACTTTGGGAGAAGAATTCATCTCTGACCTTTGATGCCAAGGCCTTCTTCCAAACTTTCTGTAATGTTTTGATGCTCCTGGTCGTGTCTCCAATGCTTCTTCCCAACTTCTACAAATTCGACATGGGAACTGCAGTGCCAGTGCCTACACCATTGATTTCAGAACCTTGATGGCTGAAATGAGCTGGAACAACAAGACTTATGCAGCAGTGTTCTATCAAGGTTTGTCATCCATACTCAAGGATGACTTAGTCTCCAGGGATCATCCTGAATTACTGGAGGACTTAATTTATCTCACCAGCACGTCTCTCAGAGCAGGATTACAATTATAAACCCATACCCCTTGCCTCTCATGACTGAACTGTTTGACCATCTGAAAGGGGCTAAACTTTTCACCAAGTTAGATCTACGCGGTGCATACAATCTCATCCACATGACATCCTAAATTACATCTTCCGAGATCTCTTGGGGAAATCTGTGGTCGTGTACCTAGATGACATTTTAATCTTTTCCAAAGACTTGGAAAGTCATCGCTCCCAGGTGGTGTAGGTTCTCTCTCATATAAGGAAGAACTCTCTCTGCCAAGCTGGAGAAATGTGTCTTTTCTAGGCTATATCATCCCCCCAAAAGGTTTTGAGATGGACTCTGCTAAAGTTTCTGCAATCCAGAAGTGGCCCCTTCCATTGAGCACTAAGTCCATACAGAGCTTCATCGGGTTTGCAAACTACTACCGACAGTTCATCAAGTGGTTCTCCTCCTGTTTTGCCCCCATTCTTGCTCTTATCTGAAAAGGGGGTTAACCTAACTCATGGCCTCCTCCCACCAGAGAAGCATTGCAATCTTTAAAGTATGCTTTTGCCTCTGCTTCAGTTCTCTGACATCCTGATCCTCAGTTACCCTTAGTCATTGAGGTGGACACTTCCGAAGTTGGGGCTTTTGCTATTCTTTCCCAAATACACTCTGCAAAATGACATCCTTGTGCATACATCTGCAAGAATTTCTCCCCTGCGGATCAGAATTATGTTGTTGGGAACTGTGTACTCCTGGCAGTGAAACTCTCTCTTGAAGAGTGGTGCCACCTCTTAGAGGGCCTTCTCGAATCCAATCACCATCTATACTGGCCATAAAAATCTATAATTTATACAATCTCTCAAGAGGTTGAACTCTCGGCAAGCAAGGTGGGCTCTCTTCTTTTCCCACTTTAACTTCATCTTGACCTATCACCCTGACTCCAAGAATCGGAAAGCAGATGCACTATCCCAAAGTTTCTCTCCAGCTGATCATTTCCCTGAAAGGCAGGATCCTATTATTCCTCCCGCCAGAATCATTGCATCTCTTTTCCCTCAATTTGCCAAACAAATCCTGGCTGGTCAGTCTTCTGCTCCTACTGATACCCCCATTGGGATGGCATTTGTACCCCTGAGCTTCGCCATCCCATTCTGCAACTCATTGTTCTAAACAAGCTGGACATCCTGGTCCTGAAAAGACTCTTGAACCTATACGACGCCTAGTCTGGTGGCCAACTATCCGCAAAGACGTCAAAGATTTTGACGCTGCTTGTACTATTTGTGCCACTTCCAAGGCTAGCCATACTCATTCCAGTGGTCTTCTACAACCTCTACCCACACACTCTCATCCTTGGACTCATTTAGCAATGGACTTTATTGTTGAACTACCACCCTCCAAAGGGAATACTGTCATCTGGGTAGTTATAGACCGCTTCAGTAAGGTGGCACACTTTATCCCGCAGCGAAAACTTCCCTCTGCAGTGGAACTGTTCCAGTTGTTCATCCAATTTCTCTTTCATTTGCATGGCTTACCAGCAGAGAGAGTCTCTGACAGAGGATCTCAATTGACAGCTAAGTTCTAGCGATCCTTATGTAAAGTTTTGGGTACCACTCTTCAGTTCTCTTCAGCCTACCATCCCCAAACCAACAGGGCAGCGGAGCGGGTGAACCAAGCATTAGAACAATTCCTGAGGAATCATATCTCTCTCTGTCAGGAAGATTGGTCTGATCTCCTCCCATGGGCAGAATTTGCTCATAACAATGCATGCCACACTTTCACTGGGAGATCTCCTTTTATGAGAGGGCAACATCCTCAAGCCTTCCCTCAAGACTTCTTCTTGGATGTTCCCGCCGCAGATGATCATGCAGCCCATATGACTGCTATTTGGACGACGACCAAATCAAGTTTGAAAAAGTGCTCTTGTGCATAAGACTTTTACTGAACGAATACACAGATCTTCTCTCCCATATAGTGATGGGCGAATCTCCCGCGATTCGCTTCACCGAAAAATTCGCGAATTTCTAGAGAAATGCGCGAATCGGCGAAAAATTCGCGAAACGAGTCGCAGGACGATTTTGTCGCGCGTCGCGTCGTTTTCGTCGCGCGTCACATCAAAAACGACGCGCGACTGACGCGCGACTCGTTTTCGGTGAATTTTCGCCAAGCGAAATTTCGCTGGTGATTCGCGAATTTATTCGCCAGCGGCGAATCGCGGGAATTCGCCGCGAATTCGACCTAGGCGAATAAATTCGCCCATCACTACTCCCATACAAAGCTGGTGACAAGGTGTGGTTGTCTAGGAACATTCCCTTAAGAATATCTTCCCCTAAACTGGGTCCAAGGTTTATCGGTCCGTTTCCTATTTCAGAGAGTATTAATCCTGTGGCAGTACGACTATCACTTCCCCCTGAGATGCAAATTACCAATGTGTTTCATGTTTCTCTGGTGAAACCGTCTATCTCCAATCGTTTCTCTTCAGATCAGTCTCCTCCTTCATCTATCTCCATGGATGGATAACAAGAGTACAAGGTAGAGATCTTGGATTCCTGGCTCTCTATGGGTTCCCTCTAGTTCCTCATTAAGTGGAAGGGCTTTGACCCTGAAAAATGCTCTTGGGAGAAACACTCCGATGTATATGCTCCTCGATTGGTAAGGGAATTCCACAATCAATTTCCCCTGAAACCAAGGCTTAGTAGTCCAGTTACTGTCACGAGCGCCCAATGGCATGGCTCTCCTTGGCGCAGATTTACTCTTCTGTGTCGGATCCATGATGGTGGCACCCAGTATCTCCACGTGGGCGCACAGACGCCACTGCAGTGACATCACTGGCGCTAAATTCTAAATAATAAGAAGCTTAAGACACTGGTTCAGTGCCCGTTTGTAGGATTTCCTGATTGGTTCCTGGATGCATTTATATTTTGTGCTGATTGATTCCTTTACTTCCTGACCCTGCCTGAACTAGGTTTTTTGCTACTCTTCTGGCTGCCTACTGAATTTTTGGCTGGATTTGACGACGATTACTCCTGATCCCTTCTGTTACCGCAAATTTGGACTTGACCCCTGTGCTTCCTCCTTGGTCCTGACGATAGTCCCCCTGACAGTTACATGATGTTTATATATATATACAGATGCAGTCACTTGGATTTGTGTTTTAAATGCGTCGTGACTTAACTCATCTATCCCATTTATCCCACTTAGCACAGAATATTGTGTCACAGCATCCTATCCAATTAAAGAGTTCACCATTGAAAACAATGGTGCTTTGGTATTTTAATGAAAAGGTTAAATGCATTAAATGAGTTAAGATAACTTTGGATAACACAGTTTCTTCAATTAGCCCTGAGTCATGACGCATTTAACTTACAAATCCAAGTGACTGCATCTGTATATATATATGTGTGTATATATATATGTATATATATATATATATATATATATATATATATATATACGTGAAAACAGGCACTCACGATACAGGTTTCCAATGTAGCCTGGGTGCAGATCCGTAGAAATGTGGATAATCCAAAGGTAATGGCCGCACTCACAGGTCTTATGTCAAAATAAGTTTCTTTATTAGAAAAAAATTACTTTTTTTTCTAATAAAGAAACTTATTTCGACATAAGACCTGTGAGTGCGGCCATTACCTTTGGATTATATATATATATATTTATATTGTGACAGCCTGGTGGCTTGAACACTTAAATTTGGGGGAAATTAGCAAATGGTAGGGCAGGCAGCATAGGAAAAGGAGCATAAAGACAGGGACACACAGGCTCTTCAAAGAAACATTGGTTTATTTCCCAGTAAGTAATTCAAACAGAGGTGACCATTTCAGCATTATAAAACAAAACATAAAAATAAAGCCTTGCCCACTGGGCACTACCTTCACTTTGAAGTGTTCCCTCACTATACTGGGCCCCTTGTGGACTACCAGACAAAACACAGGTTGGGTCACCCCTGTACTCACAGTCTTTTCAGGAATTTCTTAGCCTCCTGGCTATTCCTCAGTGTCCCACACAGACAACAATATCTGGCTGTAACTCACAGCCACGGACTCCCTCTGCTCTTGCAGTAGCAGACAGCACCCCCAGCTCCTCTGGGAGTTCCTAACACAGCCAGGTCTCCTACCTGCTGTGCCCTGCTGAGAGACTCACTCTCCCATCCCAATTAGCTTTAAATAGCCTTTCCACAGGACAGCTTTCCTGTGGAAGATGAGCTCCAATCTCCGGACTGGCTCTGTGGAATGGAGTACCTGGCCACTAAACTTACACAGAGAATCTGTTCTCTGTTTACAGACAGCTCCCTTCCTGGAGTCTATCTTAGAAAATGGGAAGAAATTAAAGGCTAGAGTGACCTTTTTCCACCTTTTCCCAGTCACTCTACCACAATATATATATATATATATATATATATATATGCAAAAGAAGACCAGCAACATCAGTCTCCATTGAGACCTTTCTCAAGGTGAAACGTGTCAAACAATTCACAGAATTTATATATCTTGTATATATTGCATGTTATGATGTAATATTGTACATTAGACTGTTATTGAATCACAAATCTTTTTTCTTTCTTTATTTTATTTTTCCAACAGCTACATACATTGTATCTTCATTAACTTCTCTAAGGAGAGAAATCTATCAAAAAAATTATATCTCCCAGGATAGTTACTATTAAAGATAGTCCTAGACTGTACTGTAGGCTTTATGTTTTGGTCTTAGAAAGCCAAAGGTTATATACTTCCTGTATTATTCTTTTCTCTTGGCAATAGGGATGGCGCGAACTGTTCGCCGGCGAACTTGTTCGCCGGCGAACTTGTTCGCACGAACATCCGCTGTTCGCGCTCGCTAAAAGTTCGCGAACGTCGCGCGACGTTCGCATTTTGGGTTCGCGTCAATTTGCCGCATTTTTTTTGCCACTTTTTTTTTGCCCTCTCACCCCAGACCAGCAGATACATGGCAGCCAATCAGGAAGATCTCCCTGGACCACCCCCACACACCCCCTGGACCAAAAAAAAAAAAAATGTGCATACCTCCCAACTGTCCCTTTTTTGGAGGGACAGTCCCTCTTTTGAGAGCTCAACCCTCTGTCCCTCATTTGTACTGGAAAGTCCCTCTTTTCTCTGCACTGAACAGCCAGAAAAAGAAGCAAAGATTTGAACTTAATTGGCTTTTGGCAGAGAGTCCAGAACAGCTAACAGGTGCAGATAAGATACTTTGTAACACTTTTGACATAAGAAAATAATGGATTTTTCTTTTCCCTTGATCCCCCTCTGGCATGCCACTGTCCAGGTCGTTGCACCCTTTAAACAACTTTAAAATAATTTTTCTGGCCAGAAATGTCTTTTTTAGCTTTAAAAGTTCGCCTTCCCATTGAAGTCTATGGGGTTCGCGAACCGTTCGCGATTTTGCGCAAGTTCGCGAACGTGTTCGCGAACTTTTTTGCCGCGGTTCACGCCATCCCTGCTTGGCAAGTATAATATCACAATTCCACCAGATGTGTAGCATATCTCCTATATCTTTGTTGCATTTTCAGCATATATTTGAAGCTTTGGGATTGCATTGATAATCTTAATTGCGCATTGCAAACTTTTAAGAAGTGCTTGAAGGTGGCGTATACAGATGCAGCCACTTGGATTTGTGTGTTAAATGCGTCATGACTCAGGGTTAATTGAAGAAACTGTGTTATCTAAAGTTATCTTAACTCATTTAATGCATTTAACCTTTTCATTAGCATACCAAAAGCACCATTGTTCACAATGATGAACACTTTAATTAGATGGGATGCTGTGACGCAATTTTTTGTGTTAAATGAGACAAGTGTGAAGTCTGAGTTAAGTTATTCTGTGTCAAACTCACAATCCAAAGTGGCTTCATCTGTACGTTTGGAGTTTTATTACATACACTGCTCACAAACTAAAACATTTGCAACCACCATCCTACAGTCACATGAGGGGCAAAGGATTTGCAAAATGTTTGCAAAGGCAAAATTGTTAACTGTTCAAATATTTATTCCCATTATGAATGTATTGCAAAAATTTTTCCCTAAGCATCCTATTTAACATTCCCCCCAACTGACATGAACGTATCTATTAAACTATTCATTTAAATGTTAGGCTTTTTTCTTGTTCCTTGTTCTCTTCCTCCATTGTTAAAACTATTTTTGACCAAGGCAGCACCTTTCTCACGCTTGTATATATAATGACAGCGCAAGAATAGAAACTACTGTACTTACTGAAATCTCAGCCTTGGGATAATTTCCTGCATATGGCATATTCAAATAGTTTCACAGCCTCTCAGTGCTGAAACCTCTTTTCATTCACATATTTGAAAACTGTCACAGGCAACAAAGAATAGCAACTTGCAGAGTCTGGAGACTTTTGAACGATACGTTTCATAAAATAACCACAAAGAAAGTAAGACTTTGCACTTTCTGGTGCCTGTTTTCAATACACATTCTCAGCCTGCACAGTTTTAAATAAAAGCCAAGTGCACACTTCAAACTTTTCACAAGAAGCAATAGGAGCACTGTAAATTAAGGACTTACTATATAAATAATATAAATAAACTGTGAATACCTTTTTAATCACAGCATCCCACAGATCTGAAGAAAGGCAAAATCAGACCCTGACATTGCTACAAGACTGCCACAAAGCATGCAGGTGTTGAATGGTTACATAAATATTACAATAACAGAGCTTGGGGTTCAAAGCATGTTATTTTTTATGGTTGGCTGTCGAATCTTGTAGAATGTAAGACAGTAGTAATTTGTCAGGCCATCTAAAGGATGTGGCTTCCCAAAGAAATCTGCAGCCTGTTATTTTCTCTGGTTTTGTAGATGAGACAGTCTTTTTCAAAGCAAGAATGCAGTCATATAATCGACATGTTTTTGCCACATCTTCAATCAACCTACAGTTGTCAGTAAATCACTGCTTTTTAAAACAAAACTGATATTATATTTATATCTTTATAAATGCCTCATACATTCATGCAGTCACAATATTTGTTATATGTTATTTGTGGGCAAAGCTACCATTTAATATACGCCCCATACCAATGAATAGTACTTAAGTGAACACTTGTGTACGAATTGAGCACTTGAGCATGCCTAAGTTTTTGCCCCTGCACTACATACAGCCAGAGTTCCACATTTTCTCTTTTATTGTGTGTTACATTCATAGTAGTGACAGGTGAATTGTACCCCATAGGGCTGGACTCCACAAGTGTTTTTCGTTAGATCTGCACCTGGCAACAAAACACAGACGACAAAGTAAAGTCTCAGGTACAAACTAAATGGTTAGACTGTCGGTTGAAGGCAATGCTTTGGTGTTCACATCTGACCGTCATTTTGGATGTAGTCTAGTTTTTACCTGTGACTCAGAAGCTTCTGAGGAAGTGGCGGGAAGGAAGAAGTGGCGGGAAGTCATCAAATGGGCAGCCAATAATATGTCTGTGGCATTCATATGCTAGTTTTAAATGTTGGCTATTAATCTACAACTCTTATAATGAATGGATATTGGTCTCCTCGGTGCTCTGTTTTTTGATGAAGTCTTGTGAAGGTCTTGTGGGGTCGTGGTAGACACACTGGAGCCTAATATGAATCAGTAAGTGCTCCCACAAATATCAAGTGTTGGACAGCCAAACAACAAAGATGTAAGTGATAAAATAAGTGATAAATAATCATTATTTAAAATTAAACTACAAGCATGTACAGTAAATGCACATTGAGTTAGTTAGCACTATCATGTTTATATCCATAAAACAAGTTGTCTATGATGTGGAAGACCGAATGCAAATGTGAAAAAAAATTAATGTCTGACGTAGATGAGTAAAGTATGGTGAAGATTTCAGAAGAGAAAATTCTGATTTAAGTAAATCTGCCCCATTGTTTGCACTTTTATTAAATTGCTGCCAATTTAGCAGCCATTTACATAAATTTTGGGATGCCTTCGTGCCTCCCGCTTCCAGCTCCTCACAAATACAGTGCTGCCAAACACATTATTCATAGGAATTGCTGCAGGTGGTCCAAAAAGGAGTGCAGGGGCCATTGGAAATCCAAATGGAGTAATAGTCAGGGAGGAAAGTGCAAAAGAAAATGATGGACTGTTTTTGTGCTTTGTGCCTAAAAAATTGGGTACAGGTGTCACTCACAAGTCAAAATATTGAAAATTATGCCAGGTAGACTGAAAATATTCAGCACAGTTGCCAAATTTTTATAGCAAAGTACATACAATGTTGCATCTATTCTGATGAGCTGCAGATGCATGAATGCTGGGAAAAAATGTTGCATTGTGTGAAAAAAAACATGACAAATGTTCCAGAACTGCTCTTTGCATACTGTGTCAAAGTAAGTGAATAAGCCCTATTGTCTCTGCAAAAATCCAAAAACTGTGCCTCAGGGCACAGTCACTATGATTTGATGAGACCTTCATCTTTTAAATATGTATGGGCACTGCGAAGAAATTATGTGTTTTAAAATTTTCCAGTTGTTCTGCATTGAGAGGGGTCATTTACAAAGCTGCACTCAGTGTGCAAAGTGCAGTGCTGGTGGAGAAGACTACATTGGGGCAGGTGGTAAGGACAGCATTAACTGCACCACCTGGCAATGTATTTGGTTTCTTCTGACAATGTGGCTCCAGTTTACCTCGGGGCACCATAACTGAGCACTATGGGGCTTGCAGTTGTGGCCCTTATTTCTCTCTTGCAAATGAACCGGAAGGTAGTATAAACCCATGACTTGTTAACAACTGCAGCAAGAGTTGAAGTGGTGCGTTGCATATTTCATTTGGTTGCTACTACATCCAGTGCATTTTATGTTTTAAATTGCTAAACATGAGCACCAGAATGCCCATAGAGGCTATTATATTTAATCATAACATTACAGCCAGCTTGATAAATAATTTAATAAATAATACGATAATTTGTCAGTGTAACAAGAAGAAGCCATTGCAGCTAGAAGAGCACTGTAGTGCATAATGTATCATTAAATGGATAGCAGGAAAGTCCAGACATGAAGAGCCATGTCAGAATTAGTGTCTGCTAAAAATAACACCACACTCATATTCTGTCAATATTATCTACCATATGTAGCTCTATGCCATGGTTTCACCTAGACAAATGTTGTTTTAAAAATATTTTTAACTAGAAAACTTAATATAAGCTCAAAAGGTTCACTGGGAGCATGTCAGCATGTTAGTATTATTATTAGCTGCAGCACCACTCACTTGAACTGACAGGTAAGTGCTGTGAAGAGTATGTCTTTTTTTAATTGTAGGAGGAAAGGAATCATTATTTATCCCCAAAAGAATCAGGATGCATATTGTATACTAAAATATTTATTATGAATATCAAAACAATCCATCAGGTTTGAAGAGTTTATGAAGAACGTTTTACTTTAAAATACTACCTACAATGGGAGCATAATAATGACAATTGTGGTTTTTCTGCTGGGTTGTTTTTTTTTTTTTTTTGATGAATTAAAATGCATGAAATTTTAGTACAGATTCACAAAAAAATGTCCCTGCTGACCAAAATGCACCTTCTGCAGTGAATCTGCATAAGGTCAAAGAAGGTCACTCATCTCTATGGGTCAGTACTGCAGATTATGTTAGAGTCCCATTGGGACACTAAATACTCAATGGTTCAAGACATAATGGTACAAGACATTCTAGCAATACTTTTACAAAAGTGAAGAACTGCTTGGTAAGCAGATAACTCATTCCTTATACCAGTGATCCCCAACCAGTAGCTCATGAGCAACATGTTGCTCTCCATCCCCTTGGATGTTGCTCCCAGTGGCCTTAAAGCTGGTGTTTATTTTTTAATTCCAGGCTTGGAGGCAAGTTTTGGTTGCATAAAAACCAGGTGCACTGCCACACAGACATTGTAGATTGACAATCCACATAGGGGCTACCAAATGGACAATCACAGCCCTTCTTTGGTACCCCAAGAACATTTTTCATGCTGGTGTTGCTCCCCAATTCCTTTTACTTCTGAATGTTGCTCACAGGTTCAAAAGGTTGGGGATCCCTGCATTATACACATATTTTTTTTAAATTTCTTCCCATCCCTTTATTCACAGTTTTATCCATGTTCCATCATTTATATTTAAAATGTTATATAGGGCAGCATGGTAACTCAGTGGCAGCATCTCTACCTTGCAGTTTTTACTGTACTGAATTCAATTTCAATCAGACAACTATCTGCAAGGAGTTTGTGTGTTCTCTTCATGTCTGTATGTTTGTTTTTTCCATGTTCCTCGGAATCAAAGATGTACAGTTAGATCCATAAATATTTGGACAGAGACAACTTTTTTTTTTCAAATTTGGCTCTGTACATTACCGCAATTAATTTTAAATGAAAGAACTCAGATGCTGCTGAGCTGCAAACTTCCAGCTTTAATTCAATGTCTTGAACAAGAAGATTAAAGATGTGAGGAACTAAGGGGCAGAATTACTACTGGAAAGTGTCAGTGTCTATATGTACAGGAATGAGAGCTGCTATCTGTAAATCTGTTATGCAGAAAGCGCTGAAATGCCATTTTCCATAGACTCCATTATATCAAATAATCAAAAAATGTAATTTAATTTAAAAATTATTTATGGGCAAAACTAACAATGGCAAAAGGTTGGACAGCTCCATCCATAGACAACCCTGCAATGCATATGGAGGCTCAAATAATTGGTTCATATGAAGAGCTCAAAAATCTATTGCACATATGCTATAGTAACACAACCAAAGTAACCCCATCCATGCGAGCAGTGGTCTGGAACACAGCCCATAGCCTCTTCCCTAAACCGGAGAATCATTGCTCAGGTTATACCCCAATCTGGTACAACCCAAAACTACCAAAACTACAGACTAGACCGGACATAAAATATGTCCATAACATAATGGAAAATGGTAAACTCCTGGACTTCCAAACACTTAAAACCAAATTCAACCTATCTAACAAAATGATATTCAGATATATTCAACTCAGACATGCTGTCCACACCCAATTTAAAGGGATTACTAGGCTAACTACCCAAACACAAATTGAAGAACAAGCGTATGGCAATACCCGGACCAAAACGCTGTCATCCTTCTATGCCCATCTGATTCTAGCAGGAGATAGACCGCTAAGTAAACTTTTGAATTAATGGCAAAATGATATACCTGAATTGACTGAGGACCTCTGGAAGGAGGTCCTAGAATCAATACCAGATAACATTATAGCATCCAGAGATAAAATGATACAATATAAATTTCTCCACAGAGCGTATTTAACGCCCAACATTCTTGCCAAAATGTCTCCACTTCTCACAGACCAGTGCCCTCGGTTGCATCAGACACCTGCAAATTTCATCCACATGGTATGGACATGCAACAAAAAACAAAGCTTCTGGAGAGAGGTAGCTCAATATATTTCAGACATGATGGACACCCCAATCATAGTCAATCCGTCCGTTATATTACTAAACCAAGTAACGGACCTTGCCCCAACAACAGCTGAAAGAGCACTATGAAGATTCTCATTCATCCAGGTCATGGTATATATATATAAAAAGTAACTCAAAGCAACTGGACTTGCTGGACTGCTCATCCAAGCAGCTTCTTCAGTTCAACTGACTGGTGTAGGGGAGTTCTCGGCAAATAGACTCTTCCAACAATCCAATCACAATGGCACACTGCAACTCTTCAGAGAGGTGACATTTGAAATTCACAGTGGTCTTGATTCTGTGTAGTTACAGTGATAGAATAACCAATGTGTCATGCAACTCCTAGACACAGGTGTTACTTGTGAGAGTTGCATGAATGGATGTGTCAAGAGTTCTGAAACTGCCGGGGAACAGATGCGAGAACAGCATTGTATGTAGCAGACAGGTGGTGTCGAAGGGTGAAACCCCCCTCCCTCCCCACTGCTATATTAAAATCTAAATAGAGCCTATCATATTAAATGAAGCAATGCACAATTGTATGTTGTTTTAAAGTTGTTTATTGAGTTATTAGTTTGGGATACAAAGAAAAGAGAAACAGTTACATATTATACAAGTATGGCATGCAAAAGTAATTTGACTGAAGCAGCTATTATTGAATGGTTGACATATTATATATACCACAATGATGAATATGTGAAAGCCTGTACAACAATAATGCCTGCACACCATTTGTTTCAATAAAAAAAATTTGGTTTAAAAAAAAAAAAAAAAAAAATATATATATATATATATATATATATATACTGTATATTTTATATTTTTTTTCTTTGTAATAATAAAACAGTAAAACAGTGCCCGTTGCCCAGCTGTAGGGTCGGACTTGGGGGTCCGGGGCCCACAGGGACTCCATTGTACAGGGCCCCAGCTAAACCCACTCCCGATGACGCCATGCATATTTGTAATAGGAGCTGCAAGCACATGCAGTAGACGCCATGCGCAATGGGAGCCGCGCACATGTGCATGCGAGAACGGCTTTGTGTGGTGCGACTTTTTTTGTATAGGGTGAGAGGGCGGGGCCCAACAGGGTAGGCCAGTCCTGCCCTGGCCAGCTGTTGATTAACTATTCCATAGATGACTGTTGAGTTGTCTCACTTTGTAATGTACCCACACCTTGGGTGGCTGCAACTGTGAAATCCCTTATCTACAAAATAAGTGATTTTTGTTTGGATATAAGGTACATTTTCCAATATTTTTTCCAATCTCTGGCATGTTTTGTGCTCTGGGTTTTTATAAAGGAATTTCAAGTATCTTTTAGACTTCAAAGTTTGTTCAAACCCCTGTTTAGGATTTCATCTAAAGTAATTTGGCTGTAAAATAGTGAACAAGATTTCAGTTATCCACATGCTCACAGTGATATTATATGTCTTCTGTGCAGTTTTAGTTCATTAATCAAGCAACTCCAGTGAGCTATATCTGCTCCTGTGATCAAGTGCTAATGTTCTATTAAGAGGATTTATTGTAAAAGCCTAGCAAGAAACTGAGTGAATTACTAAAAAGGTTTTCATATTTTTAAGCTGATGACTTTGCAAATTGTACATTCAGTGAGTATACTTCCTGCCATAGGAATGTATCTAATTTGGATTTTACACAAAACTGTTGAAATTTAAATATGCATAGCTGTATATATATATATATATATATATATATATATATATATATATATATATATATATATATATATATATACACATATATATATATATATACACATATATATATATATATATACACATATAATACCACACAAAGTCGGCACAATACCACACAAAGTCGTATAAGAAGTTCATGTGCCTGGGTGTAGTATCCAAAATATCATCCATAGAAATTCAAGAAGGTCCCCACTCTCAGGTCTTATAAGTATAAAGAATATAAGTATATAAGAATTTATTGCAGAGCTTAAAGCCTAGCGTTTCGGCCTCCTCCGAGGCCTTTCTCAAAGTGCATAAATTACAGACAGGGATGCATTATATACAAAAAAAAAATATATATATATATATATATATATATATATATTGCAATGTAATATTCTTCAATAGACAGTTATTGCAAATCTTAATTGTGTATTGAATACTTTTAAGAATTGCTTGAAGGTGGCGTACATGCTTGGAGCAAACATAACTTTTTCGTTAAGAAGTTTTATCACATATATTGCTCACAAACTATAACATTTGCAATCACTATCCTACTCGCAAAAGGGGCAAAGGATTTGCAAAATGTTAGCAAAGGCAAAATTGTTCACAATACAAATATTTATTCCCATTATTAATATATTGCAAACATTTTTTCCCTTAGCGACCTATATAACATTCCCCCATTAGTATCTTTTCTCTTCCTTTTCTCATAGCTTTTGGGTTCTTTTGTTGGAGTTTATTGTTGCGAAGTGAAAAAATATATATAAAAATTATAAATTAGGCAATTATTAGTGGGGCAAATTCACTAAGATCCGAAAATTCGCTAGCGTTCGCCGCACTTCACCAGGCAAATTTTATCAACGCTAAGCAAATTCACTGAAGTACGAATTTACACTCAGGTCTGCAAACGGTAGCGTAGTTGTGCTAGTGTTACTTCGCTAGGTAGAGCGCTGTTACGCTAGCGAAGCCTAATTTGCATACGGTGGGAACTTTAAGTTATAATACTATAGAAGTATATGTTACAGCCTCTATATTCCACTACACAAGCCCAGGAAACCTTTAATAAATAAAATAAAGTTGTCCTATTGCCTTACATGTACCCCATATATAGTTGTGTTGCCATATGTTAGGAAATGTAGGGGGGAAGGAGGGTACCCCCCCAAAAAAATATAGATTTTTTTTTCAGACTATCACCCTCCTATGCTAAAATACGCCAGTGTTTTTTTGGGAATAATATCAAAAAAATTTTCCCCAACCTCTTATCTATTGTATTGAACTTCGCCTGGTATGGCCAGGTGAAGTAACGTCTAACGTAAGTACTAACGTTCAGGAAAATGTTCATCTTAGTGAATTTGCAAATTTACGATCCTTCGTCAGTGCACAATTTTGCCTGGCGTAAGGTCTAACGCTAGCTGAATTTGCCACAGTACCTCTTCCTCCATTTTTTCTTTGCTTTACCTTAAAACTATTTTTGACCAAGGCAGCACCTTTCTCAAGTTTGTATATATCATAACAGTGCAAGTATATACATAAATAAATATAAATATAATTTTACTACCACAATCCATGAAAGCACTCACAGCTGCCGCCATCAAGCGTGAATCAGTAAAGCATTTATTAGTGCATGGCAAATCACCGCGTTTCGGCTCACATGGAGCTGTCCTCAGGATGCATTATAAGAATAAAGAATAAAAATCACTTCCCCCAAATGTCCCTTTTAAAATGTCATTCCTTTTTTCAACATATGAATAAGGGCATTGTGCTTCAAGAGCATTAGGCCTTTGTCCATAGCATACTGTGTAAGTGCCAATAAAGAAGGCTGTCTTTTTTTCATTGGAATGCTGCTGTATTGTTTATTTCAATAATGTCTTGCCAGCCAGTACAACATTGCTATCTGTCTATCTTTCATAAGCCAGCCTTCCAGACAAAGCAATTAGTAACTTGCCTACTGTAATAATAGCATTGAGCCTGCCAAGTTGCCAGTTTAGACATAATGAGATCTTGTCTCACAGTCACCTGCTCACCTAGAGCATTGCTACTGAACCAAATAATGTCCCCTTAACAGTAGTTAAGTGTAACAGATTCACACTGAATAACATTGATGCCACTATGTACAAATAGGTTACAGGAGTTTATAATATATGTGTTTTTGCATCATGCCTAGAAGATGTTAACAAAAGTGTATTATTTCTATTACATGTCCTGCATACTAATATTTCTATTGAAATGTTTAAAATATTATTGTCTTACAATTTTGTCATCTGATGTAATATATAAAAAAAAAATCTAAAAAGGTGGATGCCCAATCAGAAATGATCCAGTTGTTTCAGAAATTATCTTCCATTTCAAAGCTGAAGGTGCAAGTATAGTACTGCAACTGATCCATGCTGGGCCCTCACAGAGCTGTACTGTATCTTGTTTAGTCTTTAAAGGATGCTTAGTTGCCAGTGTTTCTAAAGCCTAGAGGTATTTTTATAAACAACAATAAATATACTTCACTGTGGACACAGAAAATGAAGAGAGTGGAATATCTACGAATAATCAAAGTGTTTGCATCATCAGAGTCATCAGCTCATGGATCCAGTGGCAACCTTTCACTTATGAATAGTGATGGGCGAATCTCACCCGTTTCGCTTCGCCGAAAAATTAGCGAATTTCCAGCCTTTTCCGTAATTTTCGGCACGCGTCACGTCGTTTCCGACGCGTCGCGTCAAAAACGACGCGCGACTCGTTTTTTGGGGCGAATTTTCTCTGGCAAATTTTTGCTGGTGTTTCGCGCGTTTATTAGCCAGCGGCGAATCACGGGAATTCGCCGCAAATTAGCCCCTGGCGAATAAATTCGCCCATCACTACTTATGAAGGATAATGTGAGTATCTTTCCATCTGTGACCTCTGCAAGTAGGTGGGCTCACCTCAGTGGTGCATATATACTTCTCCTCAGTAGAGCGATGTACTGTTTTTGCAGATGGCCTGTCTGTCTCCCTAATTCTAAAGGGGTGATATATCAAATTTTTTGCCATCATTTGATTTTTTTGCACTTGTAACTCCTGAATTCAAATCATACTTCCAACTACTGGAATGCACATTGACTAGTGTTTTTTTCAATGTTAAAATTGTTCAAGGTTTTCCAGTTATTTTTCACTATTTTATTCAATTGTATTTTTTTATTCAGATATTTTTTTAATAAATAAGCTTACATTAACATTTTTCAAAAATTAGAGTGTATTTGAAATCTAAACATACCTCTAAAATTTCCACAAATTGTATACATACAGTAGGCTTTTATCTTCACTTCGGTGTTTTGGTTGCCTTAGGGCTTAAAGCTTAGTACTGGGGTCCCCTAGTACTAGGTAGAAACCAAAGAGCCCAGACCATATTCTCCATCCTCATATAAACTAGGAAAAGTAGCTACTTATTCCTAAGTTAGTTGAGAAGCCTGCTTCCCTCAGAACATACAGTCCAGGAACTTTCTCAGCTGCATGAGAAGTTAGCTAATCCTTTTGGTCCCATATATATATGTATATATATATATAGGCTTTGCGTCAACCATGTTTTTTCCATAAAAAAGCCTCAGTTAATGATGAACAATTATAGTAGCTATGTCAATCAGATCAAAAAGGCTCATTTAAGTGTGTACGGACAAGAAGGAAGACAATGCTGGGAATTTATGAAAGGTAAGTTTCAGGAGCACAGAGGACAATGTTTTAATTTCATTGGTATAGAGCATCTGTTATTATTATTATTATTATTTTCCCTTCAACATTATAACAAAGTGATTGGAAAGGTAGAGGAATTGGGAAAATAGTCAACACACCTTTTACATTAAATAGTACAAATTCTTTACTATTCTAAAATACAATTTTTGAGAACTGTGAATATGTAAATAATGCCCACTGACTTAAATGCTGCCGCTGAATCCAGATCATTATTGGGAAATTTTGTTACTGTAATGAAATTATAAGTTGCCAAAATGTCTTCTTTTGTAACTTAAAACTTTTTTTTTTCAGGTATATCAAAGTGAAAAAGCATTCTGAAATATGTCACAGTGACATTTGACATTGTAGATTGCAAACCAGTTTTACATTGGTATTAACAGAGCATAAAGCTTTGAGGCATGATAAACTATTAAAGCCTGAATATAATGGCATGTCTTATATTTGTTGAATAATTTGACATAAAGTTACAGTTTATTGCTTGAACAATTACCAAACTTGAAACATGGATAGGAGAAAAAAGAGGAAGGGTGAGGGGGGGGTTGCCCTTGGGGAGAGAAATCGAAGAAAGACATCCTATTTTTATATGTTTTAGCCTTTATAGCTACTGTATGTAGAGGTGTTGTCTCTGGGTCTTTGGGTAGAAGTAATGTAGTATTTCCAGTTTGACCAAATCTTCTCCCGATTGTCACGGCAACCTCTAATATTTGCTGTCATATACTCCATTGCCCTCTTATCTTTCACTCTTTATCTATTAACTTAGAGGGATGTATGCTTTTCCACTGGGAGGTACAGATGAAGCCACTTTGGATTGTACATTTGAAACAGAAAAACTTAACTCATATATCCCAATTATCCCACTTAGCACAGAATATTGTGTCACAGCATCCCATCCAATTAAAGAGTTCACCATTGAAAACAATGGTGCTTTGGTATGTCAAATGAAAAGGTTAAATGCATTAAATGAGTTAAGATGACTTTAGATAACACAGTTTCTTCAATTAACCCTGAGTCATGACGCATTTAACTCACAAATCCCAGTGGCTGCATCTGTAATTGCTAGCTGAGTCTTTGCTCTGAGGCAGTGTCATGTGGGATGGCTTTGTCCACTAATTTTGTATGTATACCTAGGTAGTGATGGGCGAATTTATTAGCCAGGGGCGAATTCGCGGCGAATTCCCGCGATTCGCCACTGGCGAATAAATTCACGAAATGCCAGCTAAATTTCGGCTGGCGAAAATTCGCCAAAAAATGAGTTGTGCGTCATTTTTGACACGACGCAACGAAGACGACGTGCTCCAAAAATGACACGACGCGACGAAAACGACGCGATGAGCGTTGAAAATGACGCGACATGTCGAAGTTGACGCGCCGTGCGTCAAAAGCGCGCCGCGACTCGTTTCACAAATTTTTCGCCAATTCGCAAAGCGAAACTGGGGAGATTCGCCCATCACTATATCTAGGTAGATGTCCCTGAATAAAATTTGGGAAAGCATATCCCCTACATCCTTCCATAGTGTTGTTCATATAGGGCATTCCCCCATTATATGCTGCAAAGATCCCAAAGATCTCAGAAGGCCACAATTTTTGTGGGGAGGTGCCCGAAAAGATACAGCTTAGTTTTACTGGTGTGTCATACCAGAAGAACATTGTTTTATTTGATGCTCTTTTTCTGTCTGACACACACAAATGTGCAGCATGTGTCAGACAGAACATTGTTTTATTAGATGCTCTTTTTCTGTCTGACACATGCTGCACATTTTTTGTGTTTTCCAGGATTTCTAACCATTCTTTCATTAAAAAGGGTTTTAGAGGTGATCTTTTCCCATTTTAACATGTAGGGGTGTTTTGGGAAAGAGTCCTCAGATAAGGTCATCATTTTATACAGTGTAGAGAAGATCAATGCTTTTTGAGGAAGTCCTAGTACACAGAGTTTTTCGAAAGGTGTAAGGGAAGGGAGTTTAGGTCTCTGGGGGGGAAAGTTTGGAAAGTGAGAAATTTGCAGAAATTCAAAAAACCATCTGGGAGAAATGTGAAACTTATTTTGGACATCTATGAATGTCCACTGCTTGAGTGTCAGTGGGTTTAAGAGATCATATATTCTAAACAGTCCCAAGGGACCCCACTGACTCTGAAACCTTTCTATCAGAAATGGGGGGAAAAAGGATTAGCCAAAAAGGGTGTAACTAATGAATGTGGGTTTGCTAATCTAGCAAACTAAATTATGAGGGTAGACTGTCCAGATTGGGGTTGTTTTCTATGGAAAAAAGGCACTTGCGAGTGGACATGATTACGCTATCTCGCAATCCTGTGTCTACGTTTATTCCACACAAACTTGAACAGGGTTGTCTGGAGATCCTTAAGGACCTGTTTAAAGGGGTTGTTCACCTTTGAGTTAACTTTTAGTATAATCTAGAGAGTGATATTCTGAGATAATTTGCAATTGTTTTTATTTTGTTATTGTTTGTGGTTTTATAGTTATTTAGCTTTTTGTTCAGCAGCTCTCTAGTTTGCAGTGACAGCAATTTGGTTTCTAGGGTACAAATTACCCTAGCAACCCTGCATTGATTTGAATAATAGACTGGAATATGAATAGGAAATGGACTGAATAGAATGATAAGTAATAAAAAGTGGCAATAACAATACATTTGTAGCCTTACAGAGAATTTGTTTTTAGATGGTGTCAGTGACCCCCATTTGAAAGCTGCATAGAAACAGAAGAAAATTTCAAATCATTAAAAAACTATGAAAAATAAAAAATGAAGACCAATTGAAATTTTTTTTCAGAATTCGCCCTTCTACAACATCTTAGTTCGTTTGCTCCAGCAGGGAGCATAGGGCCTCAACGACACTCCTCCAACGAACTCGGTTCGCATCAGTCTTCTTCAGCTGAGCCCATGTCCATCTGGCTGCCTTCATTTCAGCCTCCATGCACCTCCTCCATGTCTGTCTTGGCCAGCCAACTTTTCTTTTCCCTTGTGGGTTCCACTCAAGGGCTTGCCTTGTGATGTTGTCAGAACTCTTTCTGAGGGTGGGGCCTATCCAGCCCCACTTTCTTCTTCTGATTTCTCGGTCAATGGGGATCTGTTTTGATCTTTTCCATAGGCTGATGTTGGAAGTTTTCTCTGGCCATCTGATGTGCAGGATGTGTCGTAGGCAGCGGTTGATGAAGGTTTGGAGCTTACTTGTGGTTGTCATGGTCAGTCTCCAAGTTTCCGAACCATAAAGCAAGACTGCTTTCACATTGGTGTTAAAAATACGAATTTTGGTTTGTTCTTGGGAAGTTTTCACCAGATGCCTACAACATACAAAAGTTAATTTGAAGGTGAACCACCCCTTTAAGGATTGCCACAGGAAGAGTCTCGAACAAATGAAAAATCTTCAGGAGGACTGTCATCTTGAGCACAATGATACATGATAAGCCAAGATATTGTGTAGGGGCTCCATTTAAGCAAGGATGACTTAATTTTCTGTATTAATGGGGGAAATTACTTTGGTAAAGTTGATTATATGTTTTGGTTAACTTGATACTGAGGTATTTAAGAGAATGGGTTCTCCACTTTTATGCCATTTAGATGACAGTGCTTCTGATATCTGTTGAGGAATGTTAATAGGTAGGGCTTCCATCTTGTCCATCTGTGCCTGGGAGCTTTTGAGGCTGGAAGGGACTTTGTATCCTTAATTTCTGGTTCAATGATTGGTTTATTGAGTGCCTCTAAATCTGTCTTTGTTAATGACACTTGTATATTATCAGCCAGAAAAGCTTGCCTTGTGAGTGTCGTCTCTCCTTGTAACAAAGGGTGTGGAGATGGTTTAATAAGTTTACAAAGGGTCGACTAGGGTCGAAGTGAAAATTCAAATAAAATTTTAATTTCAAAAATTCGAATTTCAAAGTAATTTTTGGCTACTTCAACTACTAAATAGCCCAAAATTTGATTCGAATTTCGAAGTACTGGCCCTTTAAAAATCCTTCGAATTTGACTATTCCCCAGCTTAAAGCTAATGAATTGCCATTTTAGCCTATAGGGGACCTCACAGAACTTGTCCTGAAAATGTTTCTAAGTTCTGAGAAATTGAAGGATTTTGGTGAAAATCGTTCTAAATTGTTTGATCAAATTGAATGATTCGATGATTCGATCGAAAATGACCCCCCCAAAAATTAGATAAATAAGCCCCTTGGTGTAATAATCTTGAAACGCTGCTACAATCACCTTGGATGAGAAGGTTTTTTCTCCATTGGCTTTCTGTTTGAAACTATGGCTGAATGGGCAGTTTGTTCTCTGAGCTTTCTGGCTTCTAAAACTTCTGTCTGGTCCATTTTAAGGCTTTTTCAATAACCCCTGACATAAGTGAATTTAGTTCCCTATGGACCCAAAGGATCTCCCGGTGTAGCCTGGTGGTTGGGTTGGAATGTGCTTTGCATTCCAGGAGCTTAAGTTTTTGTTGTAACCTTGATTTAGTAAGTGTGTTTGCCTTTTTGTTTGTTGCTGAAATTGCTATGAAATTTCCTCTTAATACCGCATTATGGGCTTCCAATAAAACTGAGGTCTTCTCCACTGTTTGGGTATTTTCTATAAAACAATTTTTAATAATCTTAGAAAGGTCACTGCATGTATGTAGTCATTTAAGAGGCTTTCATTTAGGAGGTTTCCTTATCGGAGAGGACAGATGTATATATAATGTGACCGCATTATGGATAATGGATACTATATCCGTAGAGGCTAGATAAGCAAGGAGATCACTTGAGGCCAAAAAGAAATCGAGTCTGGAATACAATTCATGGAAAGCCAAGTAAAAGGTATATGTTCTTGCATTGGGATAATTTATGTGCCATAGATCCCTGAGGTCTAATCTATGGATCAGTTGACAGAACCTCTGGCATTGAGATTTGTACTGATTAAGCAAGGGGGGGGGGCGTGTGAGTGATCTCTTTTTTCTGATAGTAATAAGTCATAGTCTCCACCAATAATTAAAGGGCTTTGGTAATTGCCTCTGGCTTTGGGCAGAATGCCCCTGAGAAAGTGCAGTTGATCTTTATCAGGGGAATAAACTTGAATGGGAAGCCCCATCAGTAGGAAATATTATGATCTCTCAACCTCTGGGTTACTGGATGTAGTTCTCTCCTCTTATTCAGTGTGATTGGAGAAATGTCATTGAAGATTTGCATCTTATAGCCCTGGTGAAACAATTATGTTTCTTGGTGTGTTTGTGTTAGGTGGTAGGGCCCAAAGCTCTATGGGCCCTGTAAAAGCACCAAGCTTCCACTGGGAGATCAGGATTAATGGCGCAGAAGAGAGAGCTTAAAAATGTTTAAATGTCCTGTGGGGGAACAGCCTCTGTGTGTGACTTAAGAGAAAGGAGTTTGTCACGCAGTGTTGAGTTTTTCTCCTCTAGCTAGTTATATCTGTTGTAGAACTCATCCATATTATTTTCAAGCTGATCTGTTCTTTCTCCAAAGTTACTTATGTCTGCATCTTTAAGAGCCAGGCGTATTGTGTCTGTGATTGAGCCTGTCAGCTTTTCATGCAGCTCAGCCAGTTGCTGGGTAAGGATCTGCACTGTGACTGTCTTGGCCCTGTGTGTGTTTTGGGTGCTGTGGTTGTAGGCATAGCATGTGGCTGGGACTCACCAGGGGCTGTGAAATAGGAGATGCGGCTGTGTCTAGTATGCCCAGAGGGCTGGGGGGAGAGGAATCAGGAGGAGTTTCTGCATCCGTCTCATCGGTGCCATTTTGGATGTGCTGGCGGTGTGCCAGAGTTTTCAGCAGGTATGGAGACATTGTGCCTGCGTATTCCTTTGTCCTGTGTTTCCACATGTCAGCAGGATTGCCTCCACTTCAGACTGTGCCAGGGGGTTGAGAAGACACTTTAAAGAGGCTAAAGTTGGGGTTTTTTCCCAGATGGATGCGGAGCTCTCTTTCTCTGCGTCTACCTCATGTAATGGTACGCATGTTCCCCCAGAAAAATGTCTTCTAATATTAATCAATGTGGCTATAGCTTTAATTCCAGTTAATAAGGGTGTGTTACCAATGTTATACTTCATATAGTTTTATTACTTGAATTAGCTTCCCAGATGTTTTTGGGAGAATCTTGTGTTTAGAATAATAACAGTGTATTTATAAAAGTGAATAAAGCTCAAAATCCTTGTAATAGCTTTTATTTCCATATACACAAATGCATTGGAAACACTGCACATTCTAATCTGAATCAAAACATGAAAAATTAAATATTAGGCTGTTCCAAAAAATAGTAGTGTGGGCATTCTTCTGTAACTGAAAAATGTTTCAAGATTGTGTTTTTCCTTGATGCACTGAACTAATATTTAGTTGTATAACCACTGTTTCTCAGAATTGTTGCACATCTGTGTTGCATGGAGTCAACCAACTTCTGGCCTTTTTCCCAACAATTATTCTACATTTCTTGGTTTTGCCTCAGAAACAGTAATTTTGATGTCACTCCCCAAGTTTTCTATTGGATTAAGGTCCGGGGATTGGGCTGGCCACTAGTGATGGGTCGACTCTCCCGAGATTCGCTTCGCCGAAAAATTCGCGAATTTCCAGAGAAATTTTCGAATTGGCGAAAAATTCGCGAAACGAGTCGCGGGACGCTTTTGATGCGCGTCGCGTCAACTTTGGTGCGTGGCGTCGTTTTCGGCGCACGTCGCGTAATTTTTGTTCCGTTGCGCGACTCGTTTTTCAAGCGAATTTTCGCTATGCGAAATTTCGCTGGCGATTTGCGAATTGCGGGAATTCGCAACTCGTTTTTCAAGCGAATTTTCGCTGGCGATTTGCGAATTTATTCGGCAGCGGCGAATCGCGGGAATTCGCCGCAAATTCGCCCCTGGCGAATAAATTCGCCCATCACTACTGGCCACTCCATAACATCAATCTTGTTCCTCTTCAGCATATGGCCTCTGCAAGTATTTTGATGTATTGGAATTGATTCTTGATCCCTGGTATGAGATAAATAGGTCCAACTCCATAGTATGAGAAACATTCACTTACAGTGATGCTTTACTGTCTTCACAGTGTACTGTGGCTTGGATTCAGTGCTTGGGGGTCATCTGACCAACAGTCTGCAGCACCTAGACCCAAAAAGAACAATACTGCTTTGAGCAGTCCACAACATTTTGCTCTGTTTCTAATTAGGCCAGTCAGTGTGTTCAAATTGTAACCTCTTCAGCAATGGCTGGGACTTTGTGGGGGCATCTTACTGATAACGTGGCTTCACATAGGCGTCTTCTAAATGTAACAGTACTCAAAGGTAGCTTTAGACCTTGTTTGATATTTATGGAGCTGATCATTGGCTGAACCTTTGCCATTTTTGGACATGCTTCTATTCATTCAAATGGTAGTTTTTCATTTTCTTCCACGTCTTTCAGGTTTTGGTTGCCATTTTAAAGCATTTGAGATCATTTTAGCTGAGCAGTCTATCATTCTCTGCACTTCTTTATATGTTTGACATCTCCAATTACTTTTTTCAATCAAAGTAGGCTGTTTTTTAACAACCCATTTTACTCAATATTTTCACAAAAGTTGTTGCCTTCCTTCCTTAAATAAGGAATGAATGCCCTCTCTAGTTGAACTCCAGACAGCTATCATTGGAACAATCTATTATTATTTTGAACACTGCTATTGTTTTTAACTAGCCTCAATTAATGATTCAATTACACAGAATCAGCACCTTGCATTTCATGACGATTGGGTCTGTTGGTTTTTCTCTAGGACGCCTACTAGTAAATGAGTTGCCATGTAGAAATATAAAAACGGTTACTGATCAGTTTAGTGATGTTGCACTGCTATTATTTTGAACACAACTGTATAATTTATGGAAGGTTTTTATTAAGTCTATTAATAAGAGAGATCAACTCACATAGGTCACACAGGCTTTGTTATTTCAATGTTTGATTATTTGGGTTACCACACTTCCAGTCATTAGTAACATCTGGAGCCAAACAATAAGTCAAACAGTTGGTTAAATGTGTGGCCTTTATAAATAGAATAATTATCAAATAGTTATTGCACTTTACAAGGGCTATGATGCAAAGACCAGTGAGTAACATAGGCAAAACATAGAAGTCCCAGCCACACTTTAGCAGAAGCGAAATGGTAATGACAAATGCAATGGTGTTGTGAGACTTTTTCCACTTTATCTGTAATGCCCAAGTGCAGTAATTCAGATAGTGTTGGTTTGACATATTCCAAATAAGATTCTATTCCACCTTAATTCCATTGTATTTGCTTATTTAATAGTTACAACAACCAGAGTCTCCTTGATTTAGTCTTACATCAAGTGTTCTATGTGCACTTTGGTCTGAGCTACCTATACTGAAAGTACTAGAGTCTGGGCCCAGAGGCAATTTTCTGCCTCACTGTTTATTAAATATGTAGAATATAAATATTATTACAGTAGCTATTAAGCCTGAAGAAGAATCTGGGGTTTATGGCACTTCAGATATTACTTGTAATATAAGAATGCTCTAGGGTCAAATGGAAACAGCTGCAAGGTTTTTTTTGCAGAGATTACAGTTTCTGAAGATATAATAATGGTCTCTCTCATATAACGCAGACAAGAATTTTAAGACAAAAGACATTGTTGTGTAGTTAGATATTTTAAGAATATATTTCCACAAGTGCAAAATTGTACTATTTGGGGGTTGTTTATACCCTAGTCCTTTATAAAGCTTGATTTATCAGTAGTAACATGCATGGCTCTTAAATTGCTTGCTGTGCTCATTTTTATAGCCATTGTGTTTAAATGATCCAGTCTTAATGGATGGTGAGTTTACTGGCAGGAAACATTTTTTGTTTATTAATAAACTCTAACAATGTTCCTGAGGGAACAAACACAGAGCTAACAAATTTCATTTTATGCATTGTTTCCTTCAGGTGACATGATTCTGAATGAGTTGTCATGTAAAGGTAAGGCAAAGGTCTACCTCAGAGTCAGTATTCTGAATTTTAAGCAGGTATTATCTTGTTTCATAGTTAGAAGTACTGTTTACGAGCTGTTACTGTGGCAAACCCATCACTTTAACATTGATTACCCAATTATCTGATATCGGATTGCTGATATATACAATGCTTTAGTGGTGTATTATCACAAGCAAGAGTATGTAAAAGTATGTTTATGGCACTATACAATTCCTAATATAAAGGTAATGGTAATCAATTCTTACCCCACCCCACTGTGACCAACGCTGTATACAAGCAAAATTCATAATGTTTCTAAAATATTTTAATTCTGATGAAGCACTGATATATATATTGGGACAAACACTCTCTTAAGGTGGCCATACACGGGCAGAAAAAAGCTGCCGACAGACTGTGTCGGCAGCTTATCGGCACGTGTGCGGGCCCTCCAACGGGCTTTCCCAATCAATATCTGGACGAAAGTCGTCCAGATGTTTATCGGGCAGGATTAAAAATCCCTTCGGATCGCGGCCGCATCTGTTCGTTGATGCTGTCTCGCGATCCGACCGCCCGTATCTGTGCCATTCTGATCCGATCGTTGGGCCCTAGGGCCCACGATCGGATCAGCCCGATATCGCCCAAGGTGGGCATATCGGGGAGAGATCTCTACATGTATGGTCACCTTTACACCTGCTTATTACAAGCATTCCTGATGGTCTTTGTTATCTTATGGGTAGAAAACTGAGATCTGTAGCATTTATGCACAATCCTTGCATCCTCTGAATTCAGGTAAATCTGATATATTTAGCCCAATTAAAGCTTTATTGTAAAGCTCAGGACGACTGACTGTGACATTTTTTGTCCAAAGTTGCTACAGCTTTTTCTTAATATTTCTAAATCTGGCCATGCAAATTAGGGGTTGGATGTAAACATCATGCATTTTTCGGCATTCTTAGTTATATATGACCACAACCAGACAAATTATGTTTTCAGGAAGAAACCAATGATTTTTGTATTGTGTTTAGGGGAGCAGCTGATGTGATAATCTATTCTCTTGCCTCAAGGCATGACTAAAGCAATATGATGAATCTTTATGTAACAGAGTTCAGCTGTGCTGTGTCATCATTTAAACCAATAATTGGTGAAGAACCCCTCGAGGTCAGCTCATACCTTACTGCATTGTCAACAGACTTTCGTTTAATGTGCCTTGAACGTTCTTGAAAATAGTGTTACATATTTTAAAAGCATAACAGGTTTTTTTTTTTGTATATCAAAGTACTTAAAAAAATTCTAAACCTTAAAACAAATGTTTTATATAATACATGCATTTTTATACGTGAATCTGATAAAGCTTCCAAAAGCAATGCAGTACAAAAACATTGTGCAGTTACAATGAATTTAGCACTGCTAATCTAAGTTAAGGGTTGTAATGCTGATAAGAATATATATATATATGTAGACAAATACAAAAGGTCCTCTGCACTCAACCGATTATCAATATATTTAAGACATTGAG
>CM044444.1:36926123-36940804 GCA_024363595.1 Xenopus borealis | reverse complement strand
AGATATATATATATATATATATATAGTTATATAGATATAACTGCATGCTTTGATCAAATCATGTTATTATATTACTTGTATTCAATAAGCTAGGCAGATAACAATGATTCATTGTTCCAGAATGAATAGATGGGAGCTAAGGGTAAGTTAAGATCCTCTGGGTTCAGTTTCATTTACCGATACAACTTCAACAAGGCTGAAGTCTGTGCTGTTATCTCTACCTCATCACTGTGATTAGACGAGAGAGAAGATTGTATTGTATCTTCTGATCGTTTAACTTGCACTGACAGAACAAGATGCTAAAGCTCAGGGGAAATTTCCCTCTATTGTGAAATTTCACATGGTATGAAGCATTTGATAAGCTTATTGCTGCCATTACAGTGTACAGCAACTATAATAAGACTTGTGAGACATAGGGGAATCCTGCCTGTTTCAGCATTTTTACTTACAGTAGAAGGCATGCATGGACACTATCATACAAATGGGATGTGTCTGTTTGGAAGTATAGCAGAAAGCTCAACACTCACAAGTGGCAAAGAACTCTGGGCATGAATGCTAATTCACTAAAAAATGTAAAGTTGTGCCTCGGCAGCCGAACGCTGAAAATTTTATTAGTAATGTTGGTGCAAATGCTTGAAGTGGACACTTTTTTAATACACGTGTCCAAGGAACCACAATAAAGATAGAAGAGGTCCTCTAATTCCCTACACATGAGCCCGCCCTAAAAAAATTGCCATGCCCCTCAAATGTCTAGAAAAAAAATGCCTTTAATAGTTCAGACTATTGAAGGCAATTCTGCTTTAAAAAAAAAAGAAGTCACCAGCATTTTTTACAACTTTAATGCATTTCCGGAAATAGGATATAGGATAAAATGTCACTGACATAAGATTGAGGAAGATGTAGCCTAATTTTTTCAGTTTGCCTGGTCTCATTTGCTAGCAAATTGTCCACTATGCCTGTTAGTGAATTGGCAATGTCTCTGCGGATGATATTTCTGGAAAATTGTCTCTATCGACTGCCACTTCTGCCCCTTTCCTTGTAAAAAACATTGAAACATTACATGTACCCAATTTGATTAATTTGCCACCAAAATAGATTAAAACTGCTTAGTATCAAGAACAAAGTGCTGTTTTATTAATACAGAGAAAAAGGAAATAGTTTTAAAATAAACTAGAATTATTTGCTTAAAGGATATGTAAACCTCATATTTTCTTACCATGTATATGAGTTGAGCACATCTCCCCTACCCAAACAGCATAATTTGTGCTGGTATATATTCCATCCTTTCTCCAGCACCATCATATTATTCACCTGGTGGCCATTTTCCCTCTGATACATCATGCAGAGACCTTCATTCAGTGTAAATGTTATGCAATCAAGAATAAAGCTTACACAGGCAGAACTCTCCCAAGTCCTGATTGGGTTGAACTGAGCTCAGGAGAGGAGGTTAGTTAGGGCTTAGCACCCCTGTGCCTTGCGATAGCACTTTGGGGAAAAGTAAATGAAACATATTAAATCCTGAATGGTATGTAAAAGAAGGCAAATTGCAAAGTGCAAAAATTAATGCCACAATTTGCCATGTTTTGCACTTTAGAAATAAAACCTGAGACCTGCTCACAGCCACCTTTGCCTAGCTGAAAGGTGAGGTAGCCTCAAATCCTCACATCTGAGCACAGGTACCAGGGTTCAGTGCTCAATTATTAGAAATGCCCTCATAATTCTACAGTTTTAAATAGTCTTTTATATCACTGCAGCTTGTTTTTTAAATATGTAATATATACAGTAATAAATACAGTAAAAGGGTTGAAGGGGCACCGTTTTAATTATTTCCTAAATGCAGATTGACAAGAGATAATTTGATTCCAGTAATGGCCATTATCTCTTTCAAGCCAATACATTTTAAGCACATAGTACAAGGCATTACTATACACAGAGCCAACAATATTTGGTGCCACTGTTACAAATAATTGCTGTTAATTAAATGACAGCAAGGAGCCAAACTAATCTTTTAATTCCCTTTAATTATAGTTATTTTCTTTAAATCACTTGTAAAAAAAAGATAGCTCCTGTAAAGGGATCACTTGGTTTGTGACACTGAATTCTTCTCAGTTAATTCTTTTGCAATTCATCTCAGGTGCATTTACCAAAACATGAAGATTTTAGTTATAAATTCTGAAGTCCTGATACTTTGATCAGTAATGCAAGTATGGGATCTTTTATCCAGAAACCTATTATCCAGGAAGCTCCAAATTATGGAAAGGCTGTTTCCCATAGACTACATTTTATAAAAAATAATCCATATTTTACAAAAAGAGTTCCTTCTCCTCTGCAATAATAAAACAGTAGCTTGTACTTGATCCATACTGTGATATCATTACTCCTTTTTGGAAGCAAATGGCCATTTCATGATATCCTAGAGATCATCATCTTACACGTTCCAATATGTCGTGTTCTCTTAAATTGCAATACCCAGTTAAAAAGTATAATACTATCTTTACCCCATTATGCTTCTGGTGTCTCACCAGCTCAGACATGATGAAGTGATTCCTACACAAATCAACTAAGATCATCTACATTTTTATAAATATGGAAAGGCTGAATAGTTGTTGCACTAGGAACATAATAATGTGTGAGAAAGCTAAAATTAAAATGTTTGTAAACAATACCATTTTCATTAAGGATCTGATGATATGTTTACTTTAAAAATAACCCAAAACACTAACTCAAATGTGTTCAATTGGTAAAATGTGTAGATAAACTTATTCTTTGATAAATTGGGGTCCAATACCATTGTCCAGATAGAACTGGCACAGCACTGGGAACATTCTCCACATTATGGGTAGAACACCTTAATTAAGCATATTTCAGGTGTAGGTGTTCATTAGCCACTTTGATTGAACCAAATATTGTTTCAGGTTTACAGCAATAGGACATGCAAAGGAATTATTTGCTGTTTTTAGTAATTATGACTTTTTTTTAAGTCTTTTGATGTATGGTTGGTTATAAGGGTTGCATATTTTTTATAATGGTAAATTTAGAGAGGATGGGATATTCAAAACTAAATTATCGTAAGAATGCTAAGCATAGTTTTCTTTTTCTGCAGCAGCTGCTGCTACAGTATGTGAGTGGCTTTTAGCTGTATAAGATTAAGCATATGCATTTTTGGGAAAATACAAATAAATGTATATGTTACATTTAGTTTCATTCACTTTTGTTTTGTCAGTCTTGGGGCAGGGATTACTTAAAGGGCAAGGAAAGGCAAAGAAATAAAATCCAATTTTTACTTTCTTTAATGAAAAAGAAATCTATCTCCAATATACTTTAATTTAAAAAAATGTTTACCGTTTTTATAAGAAACCTGACTGTATGCAGTGAAATTCTCCCTTCATTTAGTGCTGTGGATAGGAATTGTCAGACGGTCCCTAACTCCTGGCAGGGAAACAATCATACTTATGAACAGAAGGGGGAGCCCCTGCCTTACTTACCAGCCATGCAGAACTCAAGCAGATTTGATTTTTGATCATTTATGACGATCCCTAAGAAGCCCAGACCACACTGAGCATGTGTATGTAGTCTAGTCTTGCAAAGATTTATAACACAGTTACAAGATGACAGCCCCCTGTGGCCAAATTTGAAAGCATAAATCATTTGTTTGATTAGGCTTGTGGTGCAGTAAGTTCATGTTTATGTTTAAGCATTTCTAGCCTTATTCTATTTTACACTTTACTTGCCCTTTAAACTATCCTGTATTTAAGTTTGCATCTGTCTAGAACTGTAATTTTACAAGATGTCCACTATAGGAATCCATTTTACAATCTTGATTCAAGCGGCGTTTGGTGTAGTTTATAAAGATCTGCCTAAAGCCCTAAACGATAATAAATACAGACTTGTGCTCCTTGAAATGCATGTTATTGAATTTTATATTTCACCTATTCAGAACTGCAGTTGATAAATAATTTGCTTTTATAGCCAGTTCAGTTAGTTGTCAGTCTAAATATTATTGTTTTCCACTTACTAATGATAACACCTTAGCCGAAAAGCAGCAGAGAAAGATAAACCCTAGAAAGGTTGATGATATCAAGCAAGTCCACACTACATGTTTTAGAATTCCTTCTACTGTGTACAAATACATCAAAACTGAAGCAGAATGGGGTGTGTGAGGAAAAAATGGGTCAGATTTAGGGGAAAATTCACTTAAGGATGAATTCTGTGAAGGCTTCATCACACTTTGCATCACTTTGCCAGCTTCACTAAAATGAGCAGCTGCGCTCTGGCAGCTGAATTCTGAACTCTCGCTAGCGTAAATTCCTTAGCGCAAGCATTTCATAGCTTCCCAACTTTCGCTAACGTTGGTTTCTGCCTAGTGACACTTTGTTACTAGTGATGGGCGCATAAATTTAGCTGGCACAAATTTGCAGCAAATTTTCAAATTATGCCTCCGGCAAATAAATTTGCGAATTTTCTGTGACAATTAGCCAGTGTCAAAATTTTCGATTTTCACAAGTTTTTATGAAAATGACCAATTTTCCAGAACTTTGCTAGAAACTTTCTGATTTCACAGTTTTTGGGCAAATTTTTTGCCATTTCGCGAATTTTGCAAATTTTGTGAATTTAGCGTTTTCACAAATTTTTCAGGAAATTCATGGATTTTTGGAGAAGTGAAACAGGAGAAATTTGCTCGTCACTATTTGTTAGTAGACTTGAATAGGGTGGGTACATAAAGGTCATGTATAGGTCATGTATAGGTCTTATATGTCTTAGAGATGTTGGTGCAAATGCTTGAAGTGGCCACTTATTAAAAATAAAGAAAAATAGAGGACAAAGAGATCCTCTTATGCCCTAGACATAAGCCCACCCTAAAGCAATTGTGGAATGCCCCTGAAATGGTTAAAAAAGGTTAAAACTAAAATATGTAATAGTTATAACTTTTAATGAGAATCCCGCTTTAAAAAAAGGGCTATTTTTTTAAATCATTTTAATAACTTTTTGGCATACAGGTTATGATGCCACTGACATAAGATTGAGGAGGATGTAGCTTCATCTTATCAGTTTGTCTAAGCTGGCGAAGGAAACTCTGGTGAAATGTTATGGAAAATTCGCACTTCAGTGAATTTGAGGAGTTACAATTGTTTGCCTGAGTGAAAATTCGCCTGGCGAAAGGGCGAGAAACTTTGCTAGCGATGTACTCTTTTGTACTGTAGTAGTAGTAGTATTGAAATGCTTGCAGTTCTTAGATGTGTGTTAGGCTTTATCATGTCTGTCAATTTTATTTTCCAATCCTAAGCAACTATGTAGCTTTGCTTGTATAGTGCTTGTGACATTGTGTACACATTGTGTTTCCACTAAATACTGTATTACAAACTATAAAATGGCTATTGCCATGCCAGTCTAGCATGCAATTGAGTTGAGTCCCTGCATGTTGTTTCCTTGTAAGCTGTAGCGCTTGAGATGAAAAAGTGAGGGCATTCTGTACTTACTCTATACTTCTACACAAAAAACTCATTTTGGAGTTTTCTACTGAACAATGCACTGCCATCTTGTATCTTGTCCAGGGATCCCTTGCAGCTGCCATATTCACTGTTTACTCAGTTTAGACTGATTTTGTCCACTTTGCAAGAGCACCGGCAGCCAGTGCAATCCCTGGGGCACAGGACTGGACTGAGAATCAAAATAGGCCCTGGCATTTCAGGTACACAGAGGCCCAATCAGCCCACATAGAGGCCCAAACAGTCCCCACCAGCCCACTAAATACTGACTTTCTATCGCACCTTATAGCAGCCCATCTGGCATTTGCCCTAACCCACAGATTGCCAGTCCAGGCCTGCTGGGGCAAGAGTGGTGTGTCCAGTGCTCCTCTCATCTGAAAAACACACTAGCTGGGGTACTTCTCTACTGAGATATGTGCCTGTGTATCTGATATTAGAAATTAATAATCACTGGGATTTAGCCATTCCTTGTCCCTTAAGTACAGCAAAGGTGAAACATTCAAGAAAACAATTTTTCCTAACAATCTTCACTGGGGTATGACATCTTCTAAATATAAATCTATTGTATACTTTCATGCAGTTTTGCTTTTTTGGTACTGCTAGAAGAAAGTACTATTATTACTTGACTGTTTATTTATATCATTGCTTTTTCCTATGAATCCCAATATAGATGAACACAGCCATTTTATTTCTAATGTTAAACATTCCTTACATTTTAGTTGCTTAAATACCATCAGAGCCAAACATAAACAAAGACGTCTAATATGGCCAAATGCTCTGGCATGTAATGCACTGTCGTGCAAGTCTGCACGCACTAGAACTTAGCAAGCGTAACAATGTTTACAAAAATAGCCATAAAAGTAAAAGAAATTAGAAGGAAATGTTTTTTTCTACATTTTTCAGAATTTGCATTATTCATATATATAATTCTTAAGGATGAATGAGCAATTGCTGTCATACTTATAAGGACAATAGCCTAAGCTGTATCTACCACTGAGTGAATTTAAGGTGAGCAAGTGAGCAATTGACTTGGCACCCTGGCATCATATGGGTCCATTGGCAGAAATGTAGATAAAAGTACAAGAGATATATGAAGGGAGATTTGCAAATGTAAATTGTGCACATTTAGACCCAAATCACCATGTTTTTTACACTCAACAGGCAGTTGCACCAGCAAAAACTGTGCCCTATGCCTTTAATATATGCAATTGCACTATTAAAACATGTGATTCTTTTGGCAGAAGTCTGCTATTCCTATTGACACAATGCACTTGAATAAATGTTGCTTTCAATAACCTAACTGTTTCTAATAAATGTATATTGGAAAGTTGCTTAGAATATTTTTTTTGGTAACATTTTCCTCTGTGTGAATTTAACACAGCTTTTGCGAACCTGGAAACTGTTTAGTAACCACTTCTGACAGTAATATGGGGGGGGGGGGTTAAAAAAAAAAAAACGTTGACCATAAATCCAACGTGATGATTGGTTGCTATGAATTACTGCTCCACAGCAAACTTAGTGCCTTTTATTACATAGCTTTTGTACATATTTTATGTTTATTTCCCCTCTAAGCTGTTTTGCTGCATTGAACAGTGATGAAGTGCAGTTAAATGTTTTTTTTCAAGGTGAGTAAGTTGAACCCTGTACCTTCTATGGCCAAAAAGCAAAATGCAGGGGCAGAAGGTGGCATTGGGTCTGCAAACTATCAGCTGCTGCTTTCACTTTGTTGTTCTTTACAGTATATATGTATGTGCACAGAGTACAAACACATGGCAAACAGGATATTGTCACTAACACTTCGAATACAATTTATTCCATATATTGTATGTGTGTACGTGTGTGTTAAAGGATTTATGGGTATTTTAATTTCCTTGATAAACATAAAAATACTTAGGTGGTGAAAATAGATTGAGTTTAACTCTGACACTTGTGTTAGTAAGGGAATTTGCAGTCATTACAGATGTAGAGCTACATGCCACTGCATGGCATTATTGATATTGACTTTTGAAGTGTATTGGTATTTTTATTGTTCCATTCTTGCGTGTTTGTATCAAGCACCGCAAAGGAATTCATGTCAAATTGTTAAATTGCGTAGTTAACATTTGGTATGAAAATCTGAAAATGTAATTTTAATTCCTGCACACATAAAGATAAATAAATAAAGAAACTGGTCTTTGTTTACTGCTTCTCTATTCTTGGTTTAACTGTAACCAAGGTTCTATCGCACAAGAAATGGGCACCAGTGATTCTTTAATGCTTAAACAGAACAGTATTTATTTACAGGAACGTGTACCCACGTAAGAGCATAGAGCACATATAGTACAAAAGATGCATATATTCACAGTACCAATATACGTAGGCTGGTTTCCTGCAGGCTAACGACACATCAGCAGAGGTTAAACAGCGATTGAAGAGGTATTGCTCAGCTTTCAGCCTGTGCCCTAAGTGGAACCTGGGGAAATTCTACCATCCCTAAGTCTATGCAGATTCACTAAAGCGTGAAGCGTGAAGCATGAAGCATCTAACGGTAGTGCTAATTCGCCAGCGTGACGTCATTTCGCAAATTCACTAACACGGTCTCTGGCGAATTTTCATAGCGAAGTAGATAGACTTGCGCAACTTCGCAACCTTACGCCAGACGAAGTTGCGCACTGACAAAGGATCGTAACTTCGCAAATTCACTAAGATGAACATTTTCCTCTACGTTAGCACTTACGCTAGACGTTACTTCGCCTGGTTAGACCAGGCAAAGTTCAATACAATAGATAGGAGGTTGAAAAAAATAAATCCCAAAAAAACGCTGACGTATTTTAGCATAGGAGGGTGATAAAAAAGGTTGATAATATTTTTGGGGGGGTTTCCCTTCTTCCCCCCTACATTTCCTAACATATGGCAACACAACTATACAGGGGGCACATGTAGGGCAATAGGACAACTTTATATAATTTATTAAAGGTTTCCTGGGCTTGTGTAGTGGAAAGTAGTGGAATGTAGTGGCTGTAACATATACTTCTATTATAAGTTAAAGTTCCCGCCGTATGCAAATTAGGCTTCACAGCACTCTGCCTAGTGAAGTAAAACTAGCGCAACTACGCTACCATTCACCAACCTGAGCGTAAATTCGCACTTTAGTGGATTTGCGTAGCGCTGGCGAAATTTCGGATCTTGGTGAATCTGCCCCTTAGTCCCTACTCTGGGTTATCAATACCCGGGATCTTAATCACTCTGACTCTCCTCGTCAGAGCCTTGAGCTGCTCAACTATATAACCTAATCTATCATTCCTAGAGTGATCTTTTAGTGAGTACTGATATCACTTTACTACTAAAGCTCCTAGGTTCCACTACCAATTCCCTTCCAGCCTGCTTGGTTGGGCTAAAGTAATGGACCCAGACCGCATGGGTCCCAAGACCTTTATACTATGGCACAGTGCCATCTAGCATACACTGTGAGAACTACAGGGGTTTACATAAGCAGAGACACAAGGTCCCCATTAGGACCCATTTAGACGTCCATATTATTAGGGATGTGCCTGCCAATAATATGTGAAGGTGTTTAAATTTTCACATTCCTATACTAATATTGTCCCTCTTACCAGGGTTTATTGTCGTTTTGAGCAAGCAGACAAATAATCCACATCAATCAGTGCATGTTAAGTTATTATATTGTATAATTGTATATTGTAGAATAAATCAATGTATTATTACTCTAAAACAATTACACTAAAACAATATTTACACTATTTTCGGTTAAGGATAATCAATACAGTTATGTATTGTTAGCACCAGAGTAACAGAATAGAAGTCAGCTCCATTCTTCCCATCCTTGCATTCATATGTGTTCCAGGCACCTCTGGACTGCTGTCCTCTCTAAGCCACCCTGTCACCTATCCCAGGCTGCTTTGCTCCTGTTCCAGGCTGCTTCTGTCTCCCTTTCTCTTCCCAGGCCCCCCTTACTCATGTCTATTGTTCTTTTATCCTGGTTTATGACACCTGCCCCACAGCAAAACCTGCCAACTGACTAGATGCTGAAATAAACCCCCCAACTTTCCTCATATCCTGTTGAGCAAGTTTCTAGCATACCCAAATGAGTTTTATGGCTACTGTTGAAGCCAACCACAATTCCCAGGAAACCCTTGTATATGGAAAACTGACAAAGGGTGTTAGGGGAATGTAAGCTTCCTGGACAACTGCTTTCTTATTAAATATACATTAGCATATACTGTACTCTGTGTAAAACATATACAGGAAAATAATACCAAAGCTAAGAAAATTTCTTACAATATCACACTCTTAGTTTACTTGTTGTTTATTACTCCAGAGAGGCACAAATAATGTGCAACATATGACTCCATAAAAAATGTTACACTAGCAAACAGTCTCATGGTCTCCCATCATAAATATATGTCCTGTTGGGGAACTATAGGGATCACATTCACAAACCAAAATATATAAAAGTATAAATGCACTGCTAACAATTTTAATGCCCCAAAGATATATAGTATATATACAGTACAAAGTTCAAGTTCAGAGTTCTAGAATATAAAAAAGAGAGATACATATCATGTGCATGATGATACATATCATTGTGCAGTTCTTGTTTCCACCCTGTTCTGTTCTGGGCATGGATTGCCTGTTCTCCCTGATTTTTGTGTTTGGGAAGGCTACTTAACCCACTTCTAGCCAGCATGCTTTGATTTTATCTCTGCTTATGTCCTGTAAACAAGATATGTCATAAAAGAAAGCGCAATTACTGTGTTTTCACAAGTACACTCCTATTTATCCTTTTGCTCTCTTACTAGTTTCTCATCTGCAGGTGCCACTGGTGTATTCCTCTTTTAATTTGTCTCTCTCTTTTTATACTGTTTTCCACCATCACTTATACATTCTATTTTTTCCCCGTTTTTGTTACCCCTCTTGTTTCTTCTCATTTACCCAAGCCATCTTCTCTTCTATCACTTCACATGTCCCTTTGTATGTTTTACTAGTAACCTTGCATTTTTGGTTCCCCCCCTCCATATTTCTGTGCTCTAATTGTAGTATTGCCTGCCTTGGAGCACAATTCCATATTCTAGGCAAATTTCACAGTGGTTCAGCATTCAAGGGATCTTTTTTTTGCCGAAACTGATGCCGAATAGTCTTGGAAAAGTGCAAGTTTGTGACCATCAAATTGGAAGTCTTTAGTTTTCCTGTAAGCCTCTAGGATTTTTGTTTTGTCTGCAAAGTTCAATATTCGGAAAATAACTTGTCTGGGTCTGTTTGTAGCCTCTTTTGTCGGTGGGCCGATTCTGTGGAATCTTTCTATTTGGAATGGAGATGGTGAAAGAGGTAATTGAAGTTTTTGGGGTAGCCAGTTTGTGAGTAAGTCTTCTAGATCTTTGCCTTTGACAGTTTCTGGGACCCCTATAAGCCGCAGATTATTTCGCCTGCTGCGATTTTCCAGGTCCTCAGCTTTTTCTGCCAGAATGGCAATTTCTTTTTGTTGTGTATCAACAATCTTTTGGGTCTTGTCTAATTCATCTTCCAAGGCTGACATGCGTTCCTCCGCTTCTGTAATCCGTTGGGCGTGATTGGATAGTTGTTGTAGAGCTTCGTTTATGGATTCTTTTATTGGTGTTAGTTTTTGGTCGAGTTTTTGGTCACGTAAGGGACCAAGGATCTGGACCAACTCCTCTTTGGTGACTGGGGTATTGTCCACTTGAGGCAGTTGTAGTTCTTGTTCTGAATCCATTTGTTGTTGTTCTGCCGATTTTTTGTTGTCTTTCCCTTTAGTTTTATTTTGTCTTTGTGATTTGGCTGTATTTTGGCCCAAATATTTTTCCATGTTCTTCCTTCAGAGAGGAATTGACCTGGTCGAATAGTTCCTAGAACCTTACTTTAAATTTTCCAAGATGAAATATGACCAACTTGGCTTACTGCTGCTGCTGTGTCTTTGAATCACTTATTTGCGAGACATGACTCTGGGTGTGGTTTGTCTTTGTGCTTACATCATGTAGTAGGCCGCCCACATATATGGACCCTTAGCATTTATATCATGGTAATATTTCGCTCCTTTATGTTGGATTTCTCCTTTTATTGCTTGTTTCTCAGTTTTAGCGTGTTTTAAGGGCCTTGGTCTTATATTTAGAGAGTTCTGTTTGCTAGGCTGTTGGTTCTGTGTGAACCGTTTGTGCAGCGCCTTGTCTTAAGTTTAGTCTCAAGATGGCGTTTTGTGCTTGTGTTTCTTTATAGCTGCGTGTACCAGCCTCCCTCTCTGGCCCTTTTGTGCGGCGCGCCTCCTGCTCCCACTCTCCTCGGTATTATCTTGCCCAGATTGCTCAGCGTTTCTCCGAGTTAGGGCCTTGCTGTGCGTGTAGTAAGTTTGGGTAATGGCGCCCCTCCTGCGCACTGTTTGTCTGATGTGCGTATGGGGCAGTTGCTTCACCCTCCCGTATCGGGACTTACTTTTAAAGCTGGCGCGGCCTGCGTTTTTCTCTCCTTGTAACCTGCCGGTAATGTAGGGAGTGGAGCGTGGCGCCTGTCTGGGTCCGCGTGGTCCGCCTTCAGTTGCGGGGGACTTCTGGGGTTGCAGCTCGAGGGGGAGCCGATTCAGATGCCGGAATTCTTTTCCCCTCTGCTTTATCCTTGTTCTCCGATTTGCTCCTTTGTCAATTTCAGCCAGTAATTACTGTTTCCCAGCCTTTTCAGCGATCGGTAGAACGGACCTCTTGTTAAAAAGCGGCCATCTCTTGGGCCCGCCCCCCGGAAGTCCCTCAAGGGATCTTTTTATCCCTGAGTCCCTATCCTGGTGACTTTGTCACCTTAGGGTACTAACCATCCTGAACTCTGGCTCTTCTATTAACTAAACCCTGGTCTGATCTTTCACTCCTGGGGGTAAATTTATCAAAGAGCGAAGTTCCGCCACTAGAGAGAAATTCTGCCACTCTCCATTCATTTCTTTGGGATTTTAAAAGGCCTATTTATCAATGGGTGAAGATCACCCTTTGATAAATACGCCTTTAAAAATACCATAGAAATGAATGGTGAGAGGCGGAATTTCCCTCTAGTGGCGGAACTTCACTCTTAACTTCACTCTTTGATAAATATACCCCCTAGATTGACTATAAAAAAAACTGCCTTTGTACTTATTTATCCTATGCTGGAACCATTTCCAGTCAATGGGGGAACTAAGGATACTGGGCACATAAGTATCCTAGGGGAACCTGACATTTTACACTCTAATGGGCTTCCTAACTGTAATTAGGAGCCCAACCTAGCTAGTAAATAACCCTCCTAGAGATATGTTTGTAAAACCTTTTGCCCACTTGTACTTAAAACATACAAATGCTAAATTCTGCCTTGGATACCTTTCTGGAAGCATGTTAGTCTTCAGTTTCAGAGCAAGTATTTCATATACAATTTGGTCATTCACAGACCACTGATCCCCTGAGCCCCATGCATCTGTGGGATCTATGTCCTCTATAGTTATACAACTGATTAATACACCATGGATCAAAATACACATTTGAAAATAGAAGTTATGCAATGTTAATAGGCTATGAAGGGGAATACACTAATATGAGTACTCTTTTTTTTCTAGCTGCTCTAAAGCTGGTTGGCTCTGCTTTTACTACGGAGTCAGAATCTTCTTTTGTTGTGTGTGAGTGTCCATGGAAACAGCTATGGGTGAGTATTTTTGCAGTTTCATTCCCGTAAACAATGGCAAGTCAATGTCTGATCAGAAACATATCTTGAATTTGTGTTTATCCAGATAATTCATACCAACCCTATATAGAGATAATGCAATATTAGCAGACTTACTTTACGTATATTACTTTACGGAATATGTAAGTTTAAACATCACTAATGCCTCTAACTGTTTACTTACTGCAACTAGTTATAAGATATATATTATTTCATAATGACTTTTTCAACGTGGAGATCAATTTTCCTATACTCACTTCATCTTCTTTTCAAGAGGCGGTACTGTATTTTTTTGTAGCCATCAGTAATAACTACCAGAAAAATGGTCCAGAGTCACGCTAGAACATTGTGAAAAGCTAGCAAATTGTTTTGTGTGAATTTTAAATTTGTGTGCATGGTTTTAAAAACTGTGTTTGCATTTCACAATGTAATACTCTTCCTTAAAGGAGGAGGAATACCATTTTCTACTTGGGGGTGTTAAAAGTTAGGCACCCCCATGTGACTACTTTTACTTACCTGACACCCCGGGGTCCTATCAGCAGAAAATCACACTGGCCTCGAGCACCACGCAGCAAGCACCACACAGCGATCCTCTTCCTGGTGAAAGAAATGACTAAGGAGCCTCTTAAAAGGAATTGTTCAGTACAAAAATAAAAACTCTATAAATAGATAGACCTTGCAAAATAAAAAATGTTTCTAATATGGTTATTTAATGTATAATGGCTGGAGTGATTGGATGTGTAGCATTATAACCAGAACACGACTCTGCTTTGCAGCTCCCTTGGTTTCCACTGATTGGTTACCAGGCAGTAACCAATCAGTGTACAAAAAAGGGGGGATATGTGGGAGCACTCTAAGGCCAAATGAAAGTATAGTACAATAAAAGTGCAATGGAAGTGCAGCTGATCTGGCCAGGATAGTTACAAATATAAAAAAAAGGAAATAATTGATAAATGTACTTTCCCTGGGAATGTTTGTTGATCAATTTTATCCTTTTTGTATGTTAGTTACCAATTAGTGGCTTGGGGGGGGGGGCACATGGGTCATAACAGTTTGCTTTTGAATCTGCTGAATGCTAAGGATAAATTGCAAACTCACTGAAAAGTTATGTCCCATGTGGTCCCCCCTTCAACTCAGAGTTAGGGAGCTGAAAAGCAGGAAGTAGTGCTCTGGCTGATATCTTAGACATTTGCTCGCTACATCCTTTATACAGTAGATTACATTTTTGGCTAACTGATTATATTAGAAACATTTTTTTTTGCACAGCCTATCTATTTATCCAGCTTTTATTTTTACACTTAACTGTTCCTTTAAAGCTGACATCATGACTGCTGGGGTTTATGCTGTGAAAGGAGTCAACCTTTTTTTTGTAACCTGCCTAACTGCTAGTTGATGTCTGTCGGAGAAGATGTTAATTGCCAATATAGACGGTGCCAAATGTAGGTTACCTGTTAGCAGGGCCGGTTTAACCAACTGCGGGGCCCAATTAGAGCAAATTTGGCGGGGCCCCCCAAA
>CM044444.1:36880108-36914954 GCA_024363595.1 Xenopus borealis | reverse complement strand
TCCCCTCAGTCATGGGCCCCTTCCACTCCACCTGTGCCCAGGCACGCTATTTGGGCATCTTTATAATGTAATCAAGTTGCTTTAGAATACCTCAATTAATTCACCTTTAGTGATTGAGTAAGCTTATTGGAGATAATTCATTTTTTTAGAGGTCAACAATTGATTAAGGAACGGATCAGACACATTTTATATATTAAAAAACTAATAATGAATTAATTAGGAAACTGGCATTGTCAAACAAACACACTGAGGCCCTGAAGGTTCTGGGTAGGTAGGAGAGGACTGGAGAAAGACAAACTTGCAATAACCTACCGTAGGTTATTGCAAGTTTGTCTTTCTCCAGTCCTCTCCCCCCTCCCTCTGCCCCAATCATGTTGCACTGTGTCCCCCTAGCTTATTTCCCTGTCAGTCTAGAGTGCGGTCCCCTGACTCTCCCCCCAGCTCCTGGGGTTTAGTTCCTTCCTGATGCTGCAAATGCCCCCTAACACCCCCATAAGATACATAATAATTGGAATTGGATTTTTTAATTGCATTTGCTCTATGTACCTTTAACTCCAATTAATATGGAGCGAGGAGCGAGCAGCGAGGCAAGCCAGCCAGCCAGCCAGTGAGGGAGCTCAAATTCAGTTCCAGCTGATGACCCAGCTGGCTCAGCTGTCGAGAGACTGAGCTTTTCCAGCAAGGCTCTGGCGGCTACAGTCTTCACGCTGCAGGACGCAGGGGGGGGCAAAGCAAGAAGGTAAGGATGGGTGGTGGCGGGCGGCAGGTTTACCGGACGCGGTCCCTCTGCCATTCACGTCGGCGATGTCGCTTCGCGCCGGCAACGTCGCGCCGGTATTTGCCAACGTCACATCAGTGACATCACTCAGCCGCCAGCCGGACAAGGACAGCCTCAGTCGCACAAGGTGTGCAGCCATGCGGGGCCCCTGTTGGCGCGGGGCCCGATTGCACCAAATCGGCCCAATCGGTCTAAGGCCGGGCCTGCCTGTTAGCACTAAGGGAATTATTTATTAAAGTCTGTTTTTTTCTGGTCTGACTTTTAAAGGGGAAAAACAATTTTTTTGTGGAAAAAAAAACCTATACTTTTTTGAGATTTTTTATACCCAGAGGCTGCTAAAAGTCCCAATATGAAAATGCTCCATCTCAAACCTGCTGAGATCATGTAGAAGTCAATGGCAGATATTATGATCTTTGCTGGGTTTCATATTATAATCTGACGTTTCAACCTCAGTGAAGATCTTTCTGGCTGGCAGGAAAGTTTTTTTCAGGAGATTAATTGCCTGTGGTAGAACATAGAAAAGAAACAAACTTTGTCCAGGTACAGTAACATAAAACAACCAATCAGCAAACAAATACAAACATCTAATTGGTTGCCATGAGTCAGAGAACCTGGGTAAACTGCCTTTTATTATATACGGCATAGAGGACTGTATTATAACTTTTCCCTTTCCTCTGCATTGAGTCATGCACACCTATAGTGATGGGCGAATCTCCCGCGATTCGCTTCGCCTAGAGATTCGCGAATTTCTAGAGAAATTTGCGAATCGGCGAAAAATTCGCGAAACGAGTCGCGGGCCTTTGATGATATGGTAAAGTGAACAGTTACACGATTTTCAGCACTGGCTTTAACTAACTCTTATACTACTCTTATACTATTGTACAGGATGTGTTGACATATTTGAGATTCCATTGGGAACTAAATGTTCTTGTTACTTCAAAAGAATTGTCATTGTTTTACTGATTAATGTTTCTGTACAGCCTTACTATTTGGACAGTGCATGTTCAACATTTTCATATTGAAATTGTGCTTTTTTAAAAATAGGATTTGTGAAAGAGACTAGCCACTAGGATATATACCAGAGAAACTTTGAGGGCCTTTTTTAAAGGTTTTTCTTTAAGTTTTCAAGGGAGGGGGAAAAAGGGATAAAAAATTAATAACACAAACTAAACATGATTCATATCATGGGCACATAACATATACATACTTCCGCAACTTTACTTCTGAGGATACATCAGATACAGCTTTTTATAACAGTCTACATCATTACTATAAAATATCACAATTGGGACAAGATGCAGGTTATGCATTGCTAGCAAGTGGTATTAGTTCAGCATCTCTACCAGGTTGGTATCTAGCCATGGGTTCCATTTATTTTTAAACTTGGCTGGGCACCCCCAGGCCATGTAGGTGAGTTTAAGGGATGGTAGGGTTTTGTTAATTAAACTGATCCAGGCTTCAGTTGTTTTGGTGCTGTGTCCCATCCAACCCAACCAATTTCTTAGCATACAATATTATCCTCATGAGTATTCTCATCTTATTCAGTGGTAGCAGGTGCTCTACTAGCCCCAGTAAACAGACCTTTGGGGAGTACACATGTGTCAGTTGAAGGTGTTCCGCTAAGTACCATGATACCTCTCTCCAAATTTTCAGGGGTACTGCCACTTTTGGTGCAGAAATTATGCCATGGGCTCTTGGCATCTTGGACATTGGTTGCCTGTGCATCCCTCCCAATCTTGGGAAGATGAGTGAGTTGATGATAATTTATATTGCACTAGTCTGTCTCTGAGAGAGATTAAACCATCGTAAAGAGAGTCAGTAGCCTTGTCCCGTTGTTCAGTCATTAATGGTTGGGAGAGATTGTTGCCAGCGCCTTTTAGCTCTAATAAAGTTAGAGGGAATCTTATTCACCAGAGCCTGTTATATTCTTGATGTTAGTTTCTTGCATTCAGGATCATGAAGAATTAACTCTAATGGAGAGTTAGCATAGGTTATGGACAGATTGGTGGATTGTGCCGTGAAGGCATGTTGAAATTGAAGGTATCTATATAGTTGAAGATGAGGAGCCTTCAACTTCAATTTGAGTTGTTGATAGGTAGGGAAGATTTGATCTATTAGGACCTCCCCAATGACTTTTAGGCCTAGCAGTGGCCAGTAGTGGAGGCCTGGAGGTTTTAAAGGTGTGGTGAGTTTGAATTTTGCCAGAAAGATAGGTATGGAGAAAGTAATGGTGGTTTATGACCAGTGATTGTACAGGCCATTTTCCAGGCTCTGAAAGGGGTAGCTATTGTAGTTGAGTAGTCACTATAGTCTATTAATTGCCGATATGGCAGGTTCTGAAAAACCTCTAGTGAGCCAAGCCTTTCTAGCTATCACTAGGAGGGCTGAATCATCCACATCTCTGTGGAAGCTGTGGGAAATCGCCATGCAATGCAGGGGGAGTTGTAACCCAAATGAATGATATGAGGAGCGAGTTTATTTTGAGAAATTCAGGGATCCAGATTGGGGAGTTATGTAATTTACACAATAATTTTGGTAGATAAATCATTTTAAACAGATTCACTCTGCCCCAAAGTGTGATGGGCAGCCTGGACCACACCGTGGACACAGCATTAAATTGCTTAATATTGGGTTCCAGGTTGTCCGTGATGTATTCAGAGGTGTTGGGGGGAGATAGTATTGGCAAGATACTTAAATTTGGAGACCCACTGTAGGTCTTGGGCAGTGGGGGGTGGGTCCAGGATAGGATTGATTGGGAGTATTACTGATTTAGATTTGTTTTTTATCAGCCCAGAGTATATCCCAAACCTCTCAATGTCATGGAGGGCCACCTGCAATGCCGCATGGGGATTCTCCAAAAAAAGTAGCAGGTTGTCTGCGTATAGGGCCTATTTTTCTGCTATCCGACCATATTTGAGTCCAATAACTCCTGTGTTTTGGCGAAGAGTAAGGGCCAGGGGTTCAATGGCCACTGCAAATAACAGTGGGGAGGGAGAACAGCCCTGACGGGTTCTCCTGGCATGTGGGAGTGAGGGGGAAAGAGCTCCATTGACTCTCACTCATGCGGTAGGCCGCAAGTATAATAGTTGGACCCAGCTAAGAAATTTCATCCCAAAACCAAACTCTTCCCAGAGTAATGGCCACTTAAATATTTAAACATCTGTGTTGATGAGTGAACCGGGCCTTTCCCCTCCTTGGCAATCAACACTATGGCCACCTCATAGAATGAGGGGGGAGGGAGCCTTGTTTAATAGAATGAGTAAATGTTTTATGAAGATGCTAAACTAGAAGATTGCACTGTAAGTTATACCAGGCTGCGGGGAACCCATCGATACCGGGGGTCTTATTTGTTGGGAGAGCAGATATTTCCTCTGCCACCTCCTGGGCCGTTATGGACTGGTCTAGGTAATCTGCCTTTTCTTCTCCACCTAAGCATTTGCTTTCCTCCTTACTGTAGCAATTTCACTAATTAGTACTTCTCTAGCCACTGCTTTAGAGGCCTCCCACAGGACATCTGGTGGAGCATTATTCTGATTATTGTCCCAATAGGCTGTGTATTCCTCTTGGGAGTGTTCTTTAACCTGTGTGTTAATTAACCACATGGGGCACAGGCACCAGACAGGCCTCCCCCTGTAGCCCACTGTGTAAATGGTTATTGCTAGGGGAGAGTGGCCGGAGAAGGTTCTGGAGAGGTACTCCGCCAACACTGTTAACTGGGCAAAGTTGGCCGAGGCTAATGCCAGGGTGGCATAACTACAGGAGTGGCATGAGTATTGTCGGTCGTCTGGATGCTTCCAACGCCATAGCTCTATGAGACTTTGAGCATCAGCCCAGCGTCTGAGCCCCTGTCTCTGTACAGTTATTTGACGTAACCTGTCTAAGGATACCACAGAACTCAAAGAGGATTCCTTTCCTGACCAATATGAAGACTCCTCTGGAGCAGGTGTGGGCCTGGTAAGAGTGGGCTACCGATTGTCTTTTTAGTGATAAAAGCTTTTGTCCCACTAAGTGGGTTTCTTGTAAAATTAGAATCACTGGTTTATATTTTTTAATATAAATAATCAAAAAATTGAGCCCTCTTAAACTTAGTTCAATTCCCTAGTATTCTAGGTGACTAATGTGATTGACTGTGTATACACATTTAACAGATTGGGGGCTCTTTAGATGGTGTTAGTGAGGTGCCTGCGGTACCTTCTACATGAGTTGAAACCACATACTTTGCTTGCGAAGCATATTAACGAACTATTTAACAAAGAACTAAAATGTCCCATGTAAACCCTAACCCACCATGCCCAACCCCCCAACATCGGTGGGTCTAGGAGGGAGCGATTCTGACTAAACTGCAGTCATTTGCCTCCCTGTCCCATACCAGTATATTGTATGGGCAATAATGAAGTCCCTGATGCCAGGGGAGCCACCCTGGATAGTGTTTTATAGGGGGAGTGCTACTGCGAGCCCCTTACCTTCAATTGGCCATCAACATAACTGTTTATGTAAGCAGATGATGTGATGAGTGTTCCATTTAGTATTATAGTCAGTACTTGCACTCATGAAATCACAGGGAAGGGCTGGTGTTTCCCCTACGACTCTATCTAAGGCCAGGATAAGGCAGAGAATAGTACCTCAGTGCACCAAATGCCCATGCTTAAGCCCCATAATGGGAGGTATGGAGTATTAAAGTCCCAGGTAGTCTCTATATATGTTCCGTCATGCTGACATACTCACTTACTGTAGGGCATGCATTAATGCCTGTCTGGGCTGTTTCTTGGTGCTATCTAGTCTTGGATGGTGTCCAACCACTTGTTGGCTTCAGTTAGCAACATGAAGAACCAAGCTCTGTCGCCCTCTGTCACACAGAGCTTTGCTGGGATGAATCCTGCCGCTCTGAGCCTTCTCTTTATTCCCTGAAAGGATGAGCGTTGCATCTGGACATTAACTGGGAAGAGGGAAATGCTGCGCCCGTTGTAGGTCAGTTGATCTTTCTTCCGGGCTACGGCAAGTGCAGCACCTCGGTCTGTAGTCAACATTGTAGTTGAGGAATCGCATGATTACTGGCTGTGGAGGAGCCCCTGGTGGTAGCGTGGTGGGCCCTCTCAATTACCATAAGGGTGGAAAAGACATATGCTCCCAGATTTTGGCACAAGTCCTCCATAAAGCTTTCCATTGTGTTACCCTTCACATGTTATTTCGGCACAACCAATTCTCAAGATCTTTAGCCTTGGCCACCACCACAAGCGGGAGAGTTCAATCAGAGGGAATCATTTGCACTGCATCTTCCACTACGGATACCTTCAACTTTGTAAAAGACATGCACAGCTGCCCTTCAGGGATTATACAGAGTACTGTAGCATTGACATTTGTAATTAAATGGTCCCTCTCCTCCAAGAAACCTCTGTAACTTCAAGCCATATGTCTTCAGTTTGTGTTATGCTGCTTTCGATATATTGGTACAAATTTACTGTATATGCCACCTTTGTTACTGGATCACTACTAATACAACAATATCATGCATTTATCTAAGGAGATGGGAAATGGATCCCTACCCTTTTCCATAGCAATGCAAATTCTCATGTAATTAATGGAATTCTTCAACATAGTACTTTATCAAAAAGACACAGGTTGCAAAGAGAGGAAAAAGACAAGGGAGTGGGAGAACACACAAATGTTTACTCTAAAAGGCATTAAAGGGAACGATGATATGTGAAAAATGCTGGTAATTAGTGATATAATCAAAGAAACTGACGGCAATGTCTAACACTCATTTCAAATCATTATTAATATGTGATTCTCTAATATAAGTCAAGTGTTCAAGAAATATGCATTAGTGCTAAAATGCATAGAAAAGTCTGCTAAGAAATGTGAAACACAAGCATATGATAATGTACTGTATTAGAGCAGAGCATCCCAAAATATATTAAATAATGATCTGTTATCAGGGGAACAACTTTGGGGGCCTGGACCCATTCACAAATATTTTTGTCAGGCCCCTTTACATGGAATTGTGTGTAACCTGTGATTTCACTGGTTTGTAATCTGTGTGTAACCTGTGAAAAAGAAAAGTTGTCAATGTATTGCTAGATGTGAAATATTATAAACCAAATCCAAAACCATCTCTGACATAGCTTGTGTGTCCATATGTACAGTCTATTAATTTCTATTCATTTTTTTCTATAAATTACTGATTGCTGTCTGAGTATGGATTCTATATAACTATATATCTTAAAGTGATACTGACTAAAAAAATATTATTCAAATATTAATGTATCAAAAGTTCACTGATAAAGCTGCTTTTGTAAGTAATTGTTCCTAAACCTGACTGTTTTGACAGTCTGACTGTCCCTTCTCAACAGGTCAGTTAGAGTTTCTAATGCTAACAGACTGTTGAAGCTCAAATATGGCAGCACACTAAGATGGGTAATGTAAAAGCATCTGCAAATACTTTTATGGCAAAATTATAGATACCATGTAAAGACAATATTATGATAGATGTAAAAAAAGGTTTAATTTCTGGTGTCAGTATCTTCAAACACTTCAGTTGTTTTTGGATTGATTCAAGAGAAATAAATACTTTTTCAGTTACTTTGCATTTATTATTTTTTACATGTTTTTCAAAATTAAAGTGTAATGTTTAATGTTCCTGTCTCTGGTCTTTCATTCTGGCAGTTTAGTACATTGGTTGATACAATTGTCAGCAGTATCTCAGCTGCCTTTGATAAAAATCAGGGATTTTGCTCAGCAAGGCCAAACGTTGTACAAATGTAAGAAATGTAGCAATGTAAGAAAACTAATGAATCATTTAGAACAGTTGCAGAGTCATCGACCCTCCTCCCAGAGCTGCTTCAGGTAGAATGAATTTTAAATTTCAAAATTAGACAAACGGTCACAAATAGAAAATAGTAAATGAATTATCTGAAAACAAGTAAGGCAATCAACCCCTTTAATGCATAAAAAGCAACTTCACTAACATGTTTTTAAACAGAGAAAAATGAGTTAGAGAGGGAGACTGAGTCTCATGAACTTGTGTGGGCTCAGAGTAATGAAATAAATTCTTTACACTGCTTTCATAGTTACAACATTGGAATTATATTACTGATGTGTATTCCATTAGTTCTTGCTTTTCTTAAGTGGCCATATCATCCCTTCACCTCCTCTTTTCAAAATACGCAGGGGCAGATTAAGGGTCGAAGTTAAAATTCTAATTAAAAAATTAATATGTGTTTTCTGTTTCTACTGTTCCCTTTGAATTTCTTAAATTTTAGTTCCTATTTTTATTGCTCTCATTTTATTTTTAATCCATTTTAACCCTACAAATACAAATGAACTGAGATATAAGGCAAACAGTCTTACTTTTACATCCTTAATGGAAGCAGATTGATCAATTTAAAGGTGGGTAGTTCCTTCTTCAGGAATGGAGGCCTTTATCAAGTGCCTTGGGGTTCCGAGCACACAATGACTTGTTTTTGAATGATACACAAGCTATGAAGTATTCAAAAGGGCATCCATGTATTTAGCTCACATGCCCCCCGGCCACAAAGTTGAAGTCTTCCCTTGTTGCTATTTTTCCCTGCATTGATTGGTGCTTAGTTGCATATGAGTTACTAAATGAATACCACCGTCTTTAACTTTTACGGAAAATATTCTTTATGTCAGTGGTAAATATTTAAATATGTACTGTATATTAATTCAATATTAACAATTAATCTAGTGTGCAATTTTCAAAAGGAATCTTAAATATGTAGCTTCAGTGCAGTGGTATCAAGCCTTGCTTATCTACACTAATAGCTGTACACTAAATGGCAGTGTGCTGGGAGTTTCCTTAAATGAAAAGGATTGAGGGTTTTTATAGATAACAAGTTGTCTAATTCTGGGCAGTGTCATTCTGTAGCTACTAAAGCAAATAAAATTCTGTCTTGCATAATAAAGGGCATAAACTCAAGGGATGAAAACATAATTATACTTCTTTATACTGTAGATCCCTAGTAAGACCTTATCTGGAGTATGCAGTGCAGTTTTGGACTCCAGTACTTAGGAGGGATGTAAATGAGCTGGAGAGAGTGCAGAGAAGTGCAGATAAACTGGTTAGAGGGATGGAAGACTTAAATTATGAGGGGAGACTGTCCGGGTTGGGGTTGTTTTCTCTGGGAAAAAAGGAGCTTGCGAGGGGACATGATGACACTTTACAAATACATAAGAGGACATTATAGACAAATAGCAGGGGGCCTTTTTACCCAAAGAGGATCAACGCACCAGAGGCCACCCCTTCAGACTAGAAGAAAAGGACTTTCATTTGAAGCAGCGTAGGTGGTTCTTCACAGTGAGGACAGTGAGGTTGTGGAATGCACTGCCGGGTGATGTTGTGATGGCTGATTCTGTTGATGCTTTTAAAAGGGGCTTGGATGATTTTTTGGACAGACATAATATCAAAGGCTATTTTGATACAAAACTCTACAGTTAGTATAGCTATGGGCATATACGGTTTGTGTGAAAGTTTGGAGGGGTGTGTGTGTGAATGCTGGGTTTTAATTTGGAGGGGTTGAACTTGATGGAATCAATTTAACTATGTAACTATATACAACATCTCATTTGCTGAAAAAGAACATTCTGCAATCAATCTAATGTAAACACTCAATCATAGCTTAATGTTTTTTTGTTTATTAGCATAAATTCGACACATTTTTAAATTTGGCTATGGTAGTTTAATGAGCCAAAATGCTCAACTGCGGGCCAACAAAAAGAAGAATGATAATATAATTCCACTGGAAAATAACCATATTGCACAAAGTCAGTCTGTGTGTGGGCTTCCCAAAGCCAATTAACATGCATCTTAATTAAGCTTTACATTGTGTCATTCTGACATGATTCATGATTATTTTTCCCTCTAACTTATTTTTTCCAGAAAAAAAAATAAGTTCATGCTGTTTTAAAACAATGTACACATACAGGTTGGTAGAAATGAGCACGAAAAAAAGTATAATATTTGAACATTTTATGCATGCTCCTAAATTAATTCTGTGATCATGTGTCAAAATTCAATACAATTCTTTCCATTTTCATTCAGTATTTCCTTACTTACATGTGAATTTCCTGCGAACACTACTGCAGACAACATCCCACTGACCCTCAATACAGCAGCATTGTAAAAGTTATGACTAGTCAGTTAGTAGCACTTCAAAAATGACACTTATCCCTAATAAGATGCTGTTTCTTTAAAGTGATTGTTCAGCTTCCAAAACTTTTTTCAGTTCAGTTGTTTTCAGTTCACCTAATTTTCACTTTTCACCTTTGTATGTCTTCCTAAGGCAGCTCTGGGTGGGAAGGATCACTGACTCTGTAAACTGTTCTAAGCTGATCCATTAGTTGGTACATTTTTTTATCTTTTCTTTTTTAAATCTCTTTTATTTTTCAAGAGCATATGCTTGAACAAATGGTAAAGCATTCATTATTTTCAGTACAAAACTCTTTGTTGGAAAGGGAACATTAGTATAGGATAGCATCAATGTTAAATTGGTTTCACCAGTACTACTTTCTGTTGTGTTTGGTATCTTATTTCTTACTACTGCCTGTCTTTCACTATTGTATAAATATATTCCATGGAGCCCAGATTTTTATATGTTTCTCCACTGTATCTGCCAAAAAAATATATAAAATATATATTAAATATATTAAATATAACAAATTCTGTGTTTGGGTGATTTTTTTTCCACTATACTTTGTGTCTCTATGGTCTTTTGTAGCCGATGTGCCAATTGATTCTTGCGATAGCTAAAATCTGCCCCATTAATGTATTTTGGGTTTTTGTAAGTTCTTTAATTGGGCTAGGTAAAAGCGCTGTGGAGGCTTCAGGGATAATGCGCTTATTGAATAACTTCCCTAGTATCTGAAAGACCTCTTCCCAGTACAAAACTAACATGGGACATGTCCACCAGATGTATATATAATCTCCAATCTCTGTGCATCCCCAAAAGCAAGATTTAGAAGTACAAGGATCAACTTTGTGTTTCCTAGCTGGGGTAAGATACTAACGCATCATGATCTTATATGCTGACTCTTTGATAGCAGTATTAGGAGAGATTTTAGAGACAGTGGACCAAATTGAGTTCCACTCATGGTGTCATATTGAATGTCCCAAATCTTTCTCCCAATCCACCATATATTTTAGGGGATCCTCTGTGTTTGTCGTTACCAAATATTTTTATATCAGGGAAATAGTACCTTTCATTTTCCCTGCCAGTTGGGAGCATGCTTCTAATGTTGTTGATCGGGCTTTAAAGGAAGCATCTATGGATTTAATAAAGTGCAGTGGCATAACTAGACCCCTAAGGGCCCTGGTACGTAAATTTACAACTGGGCCCCCCTACGTGACCCCGACCCCCCCCCATGCATTGGACAGGAACACAGTCTCCCATAGACTCAATTATAATCAAATAATTTAACAGTAGCTTGTAATTGATCCCAACTAAGATATTATTAATCCTTATTGGAGGCAAAACCAGCCTGTTGGATCTATTTAATGTTTATGTGATTTTCTAGTAGACTTAAGACAAGAATTGTGCTTAGTACTGGGAATACCTATGCTGCCATAGTTTTATGGGATCTCTCTGTACAGACTATGAGCAAACTTAAGGGGACTGTTCCTGCTGAATTGTGCTTAGTACAGGGAATACCTATGTGACATAGTTTTATGGGGTCTCTCTGTACAGACTATGAGCAAACTTAGGGACTGTTACTGCAAAAGTGAGATCATGCCCACTTTGAATATATAGATAGCTAAGCATCTATTTTAGCTCTTTCTTAAAGGAATTGTTCAGTATAAAAATAAAAACTGGGTAAATAGATAGGCTGTGCAAAATAAAAAATGTTTTGAATATAGTTAGTTAGCCAAAAATGTAATATATAAAGGCTGGAGTCACTGTAAGTCTAACCTAAAAGAACAGGACACTACTACTTGCTTTTCAGCTCTCTTTTGTTTACACTGACTGGTTACCCTGGTGACCAGGCAGTAACCAATCAGTGACTTGAGGGAGGGCCTCACGGGTCATAACTGTTGCTTTTGAATCTGAGCTGAATGCTGAGGATCAATTGCAAACTCACTGAACAGTTATGTCCCATGTGGCCCCCCTTCAAGTCGCTGACTTACTCAGATTTAGGGAGCTGAAAAGCAGGAAGTTGGATTCTGGCTATTATATTTGACATCCAGTCACTCCAACTTTTGCATTTTTCCCTGACTAACTGACTCCAATAGTTTGCATTTTTCCCTGACTAACTATATTAGAAATATTTTTTATTTTGCACAGCCTTTCTATTTAACCAGTTTTTAATTTTACCCTGAACTGTTCCTTTAAGTATCTTAGTGTTCTGAAAAAAAACCACTGATGCAATTTCATTTATAATGCCCATAAAATACCCATAACTCATAGCAAGATGACACTATGTCTAATTAATAGCTAGTTAATAAAACAGTCCTTACCAGCACTTGACTTTTCTGCTGCTCTTTTTCGACCCTTACCCCCCTTGCTCTCCCTGATGCACCATGGACATAGGAAGTTCAAAAGCCCTGTGATCAGAGCCAGACCAGAGCTGCCATAGAGGGGAGAGCAAGAAAAACATTTTCTTAGTGCTCTACCTAATAAAACTGCAAGCGGGGAAAGCATCAGAAATATGGACGGTGCTTCAACTTGCGCACCCCCAGCACAGCACCTCTCCATTCACTTGACTTATTGCTTATTATTATTATTATTTCCCACAGTGCGCCCACACCACACTACTGGGTCTCTAGCTAGACTGGAAGCTCTGGGCACCATGTGACGGCAGTCATGTGACTGCCTGATGTCCCACTGACATCATGCCTCCTTTTCTCTGCACGGACACTAGACGGCACTGTGCTCAGGCAGCCTGTCACTCAGCTGCTGCTGCTGCCGCTGCCGTCACCGCTGCTGTTTTCATTGCAAGTATTGGCTGAGCTGCAACGGGTCTATCTGGCAGCTCAGACACTTTCAAAGAATGGACAAGTCCCGTGTATGGAGGCCACAGACTAGGCTAGATGCTCTGTAATGTAACCCCCTCCTTGCCAATTTACTTTACTTTACAGTGTGGCGGATCTGCCGGAGCCCTGCGGGGGTGCGAGTCCTGGTCCAATTGCACCCCCTGCTCCCCCGGTAGTTACGCCACTGATAAAGTGAAGTAATTGTGCATATCGGTAAGCTTTTTTCTATGGTAGATTTTGAGCATACTGCAAATACTGTATTGATTTAGTCCATGTGGATAGCAGCATATCCTATATTCTATTAATGCCATTTGCTTTCCACCGTTGAAATGCAGAGGTAGCGTAGCTTTGAGAAAAGAGTGGGTTATTGTGTAGTGGAATGAGAATGCTATGAATCTCTGATAATTGGAATTTCTTCAAACTATCATGCCACGTTTTAATGGTGTGCTTCAACGCTGATCCAGTTACTGGAATAGACTTGATCTGTGCCTTATCCATACATAAATAAGATGTCAGGTCTGTGGGGTGTGCAAGAAGCACCTCTAATTGCACCCATCTAGTGATGGGCGAAACGGGCGCGTTTCGCTTCGCCGAAAAATTCGCGAATTTCCAGAGAAATTCGCGAATTGGCGAAAAATTTGCGAAACGCGTCGCGCCATTTCCGGCGCGACTCGTTTTTGGTGGCAAATTTTTCCTGCAGCTTCGCGAGTTAATTCGCCAGCGGCGAATCGCGGGAATTCGCCGTGAATTCGCCCCTGGCGAATAAATTCGCCCATCACTACACCCATCGATTCTCGCTTTGCGACAAATGCCACTGTGTGGTCTGGGAGATTCTTGCAGCTTTGTAATACATCAGCAAGTTAGGTAATCCTAGTCCTCCGTTTAAAGGAGGTCTATAAATAGTGCGCTTATTTATGTGTGGTGGTTTATGAGCCCAGATGAATTTGTTAATGTTGTTTTGAAGGTAATTAATATCTTTTGTTTTAATTATAACTGGAAATGTACGAAATCTATATAATAGTCTGTGTACTTGGGTAATTTTTACTGCGTGGATTCTCCCAAACCACAATAGAGCATATCGGGACCACTCTTCAAGATCTTTAAGTCATTTCTTAATTAATTTGGGGTAATTGTGTTTGTAAAGTGTCGTATAAGCAAAAGTAACATTGAACCCCGGGTATCCTATGAAAGAATGTCTCCAAATAAATTCAAAGTTAAGTTCCAGAAGCTCGATCACATGTTTAGGGGTATTTAATGGTAATGCTTGGGATTTTGAGATATTCACTGTTAGGCCGGATATGCAAGAAAATTTATCTAATAATACAAACAGGTTAGGGAGAGACGTTTGAGGTTTAATAATAGTGAGACAAATATCATCTGCATAAAGGCTTACTTTAAATTCGGTACCTTTGGACCCCTCCAATATTTTGGTCTTGCCTAATTAGTTGGGCCAAGGGCTCTATTGCCAGTGCAAATATTAGGGGCAAATTGACTATTATTCACCCAAAATCCTACAAATCTATTTGAAATTCGATAAGCATTTGAATATCAAATGCTTATCGAATAGTTTTAGGCTATAATTTTGCTCGATATTCAATTTCTCGATGAATTCGTACGATCGGATACCGATCGTTCGATTTCGCGAATAAATTCTGAAATTTCCTTCGAGCCTCCAAAAAATTCATACGATTCGAACGATTGAACGCTTCAATCGAACGAATGGTATTCGAGCAGGACTGGGGGGGGGGTTCCCATAGGCTTCTATTGCAATTCAGTAGGTTCAATCTGGCACAGTAGGCATTCAAAGGATTTTAAAATTTTGATTCCTTCGATCATCAAATGATCGAATTATCGAATATCTGATCATTCGATCTATTTGATAATTCGGTATTCGATGATCGAAGAGGCCAAATTTGAATATTCAAACATCCAAACAAAAACGTACAATCGTAATTCGATCATATTTGATAGAACTTCGATCCATTCACATGAATTTTGAAAATTTGCCCCTTAGTGTGGAAAGAGGATAGCCTTGTATACCTCATAGAATTGGAAAGAGAGAGGAGGCCCATAAATGTAATATTTGCAGTGGGAGTTGAATAGAGTACTCGTATCATATTGATAGAGTAGCCTTTGATTCCGAATAATCGGAAAACATGATAAATGTGTGACCAGTTCAGTGGATCAAAGGCTTTTTTCAGATCTGACAGTAAGATTATGCTTTGTAAGGTCTGTGAGTTAGCATGAAAATCTATTGTGCTGATGAGTCTCCTAATATTATCTGAGGTCTGTCTTTTTGGAATAAAGATAGATTGGTCTGGGTGGACTAATTTTGGCATGTAATTATTTAATCGGTTAGCCATTATTTTAGCTATGGAAATGGGCCCAAAGTTTTGTGGGTCAGTATGCTCTTTGTTTAAGTAGCATACAAATTGTAGCTTCTAGCATTTCAGGTGAATAGAGTGGCCTTCCAGTATTTCATTAAAAACTGCTGTCAAATGGGGTATAAGTAGTGTAGCAATATTTTTATAATATGCCAGGGAGAAACCATCAGGTCCTGGGCTTGATTTGGTTTTCATATGTTTGATTGCCCACTCTACCTCATCTGTAGTGATTTCTGCATTTAGGGTTTCTATTTCTTGTTGGTTTAGTTTAGGGAGATCTAGTGGCAAATTTACTATTATTCCCCAAAAATAATTTGTTTCTATTCGATATTCGATTAGCATTCGATTTTCAAATGTTAATCGAATAGTTCTAGGCTACCTTTTATTCGATTTTCGATCATTCGACGATCAAATACAAATTTATTCGATCAGGGGAATAAATCATTCGATCATTCGAATGATTCGTACGATTCATACGATCGAACATTTCGATCGTACGAATTAAATTCGATCAGGACGACTTAGTCTCAGAAGCCTATGGGAGTGCTCCCATAGGCTTCTATTGCAATTCGGTAGGTCCAATCTGCCGAAGTAGACAATCGAATAAACTTTTAAATTAAAATCCTTCGCTGCTCGATTGATCGAATATTCGTTCATTCAACTCTATTCGAATGTATTCGATCGTTGGACCATTCCCTATTCGATGATCGAATATGCCAAAATTCACATATTCGACCAAACGAAGAAATCCTACGTTCAAAATTCGATCGAATTTGATCGAACTTCGAATCCTTCACTTGAATTTAGTAAATCGGCCCCTAAATGTAGCTAAAAAAGCTTCTGAATCTATTTTATGCATTCCCTTTGCCATATAAGTTACTGTAAAAGTCATGAAATATTTGCAAAATCTTTTGAGGAATAGAAGATAACTGGCTCTGACTATTTCACATTGCGGTGATCTTTGATAACTGTGAGTAATTATTCAATTTTCTGACAAGCAATATATCTGGTTTATCCCTGTAAATAAAAAGTTTTTACTTGGTCCACCGAATAGTCTTTTCAGCCTCATCCATTAAATGTTTAATGAGGACTGGAATGATTGAGTGGCCTGTATGATTCGGAATGATTCGGGTTTGGGTTTTGTTTATTCAGACTTTCTGTTTGATTCAACTCAGCAATTAGATCAGTGGTAGTTTGTTGATGGATCTCTGTATGGACCCGAGTTTTATGAAGGAGCCTCTGATGGTTGCCTTAGTCATTAGCTATGTTTTCACAATTAGACAACAATGCTTCGTTTAAGTTCCAGCTGATTCTAGAGCCTAAAGGATGTTCCTATTGCAGCATGGTCTGACCATGTAATAGGATGTATAACTGCATCTGTAATTTGCGAAAGTATTTGGATCGGGGTGAAGAAGTAGTCTATATGGGAGTAAACCTGATGTGCATAAGAAATGAAGGTATAATTCCTTTCTGAGAGGTGTAAAGAACTCCAGGCATCTACAAGAGCTAAGGATTTAAGAGCTTTAGTAAGTGTTGCTGGAGGTTTATTAATATAGAGTCTGGACGATGGAGTTTTGTCCAAAGTGGTATACATTAAAATTTTAAAGTCTCCCATCATTATAGTAATGCCCTGAGTGAGCTTGCTCAGCTGAGTGGATTGGGTCTTGGAAAAAGGTTTTTTGGCCTTCAGAAGGAGCATAGACATTAACCAGCGTATATGATTTATCTAATAATGTGCCTTGTAGTATGATGTATTGGCTATTAGGGACCTTAACAACATTAGTTATCTGAAATCCCAAAGCAGATCTAATATAAAAAGCAATCACCTACGTTTAGAATGGAAAGTGGTATAGTAGGCTTGGGAATATTGTTTATGTAAATATGGGAATGGCGAACCATCTGCAAGATGCGTTTCTTGGAGTGCAATAATGTCTGCTTTAAGGTAATGATAGTATTTGGGTGCTATAGACCTTTTAGTAGGAGAATTTAACCCTCTAACTTTGTGAGAGATTATAGTTAGTTCTGCCATTTTATCTGTGAGAGGAAAACCATAGCGATATAAATGAAACCCCTTGCATTGGATTTATGCATATTATACATTGAAATCAAAAACAGTAGCCATTTATGCTGAGATCTGGATGCAGAATATAGAAATTGTGAAACATACCTCATAACCACATTAATCATGGTACATAATGAGAGAACAAAATTACCATAAAATTAAAATCAGAACAGAAATAAGGCAACTTGTATGAGATATACCATCTGAACCAAATAAGATATGAGGTTTCCTAGTACTGGGAGAACATCTCTGGTGAAAACAAGGGTTAGTATAGTAAAACTTTCATGTAACAAATGAAATCTGAAAAGAAATTTGTCCATCAGTATCCGAACTGACAGCCTCAATCTTGTGAGGCATGGGAGTGTAGTCGTAGGTCCCCTCAGGGAATTCTGGCATTGTAAAGAATCTAGAGCTTAAACAGGTATAGTGGGTTCCTTTGGCTCAAGAGAAACATTTTGCAGTGGAACAATTTCAACAGATGGGGCCTGAAGAAAAAACAAAAGCAAGAACAAGACAAAAGAAAAGGGTCAAGGTAATCTGACCATAGTATATATGTTCAGCGCTTAGGTGATCTTAAGGCATTAGCAGTAGGTTTAGTTGTGGTGGACCATTGAGGTTTTAGAGAAGGTTCGATAATTTAGTGATCCTTGTGTCTCCTCATAGTTCTGTAAGCTTAGTTATCCAATAGTAATGGTAATGGTCCATCCGATGGTTTGGTGCTTGAGCATGTTTGTCCTCTATGTTGGACTGTTAGGCAAAATGGAAAGCCCCATCTGTATCTCACTCCCGCCTGTCTTAGTGTAGCAGTTACTTGACGAAGGTCTCTTCTTTTTTGTAAAGTACATGGAACAAGATCTTGAAAGATTGAAATTGGTGATCCGTCTATCTCAATTGCACCATGATCTCTAGCAGATCGAAGCAAATATTCTTTAATTTCAAAATAATGCAGACAGGCTAGAATATCTCTTGGAGGTTGCTCTGCTAATGGTTTGGGACATAATGCCTGATGTGCTCGGTCTATGAGCATGAGGTCCGGGTTGTATTCCAGTAAGAGTTTGGAAAATCTAATAGTGAGGATTTCCTGAGGTTCTGTATATGATTCTGGAACCTTGCGGATTCATATGTTGTTGCGTCGAGAACGATTTTACAAGTCCTCAATATGTGATTCCATTGATGCTATTGTGTGATGTAAGGCGGACATTTCTGACTTCATGGTGCTTTGTTCTAACATTAAGGCATCATGGTCAACTTCTAGATCATCGACCCTTGTATCTATAGAAGTGATTTCTTTTGTCAGGTCTGTTACTGTTTGCTGCAATTTTGCTTGAAAAAAGGATTGCATTTTAAGGAATAAAGCATGCAGTCCTTCTGTTAAGTCAGGTTTTGTTAGACAGGAGGCATGCGTATGTGATGCTTGCGAAGTGTTCTCTCCCAATTGAGAGATTTCCCAGGGTCTGTCTACCACTCACTGTCTCTATTGTCCTTCCTCCGCACTGCCTGTTGCCTGACTCGGCTTAATTATTTCGGGTCCGTGGTTCCGGGCACTTGCCGCATTTTATGCGAGACCGCGGCATGAGGTGTGCCGCTAGGCTGCACTGCCTCTCAAGGCTTGCGGCATGCTGGAGCTCCGAGCCCGGGCTCAAACGTGAGTGGAAGATCTCCTGGCTTCTTGTCAGCGAAGGGGGATCTTGGATCTGTTGTAGGTGAGGGATTACGGGCAATTATGTATGGGATCCTGGGATTGCTGGGAAAACACGTCCGTGCTGCAGCGGTATTGGCCAAGCCCCCCATTTTTTTATCTTTTTTTATTTTTGGACCTGTTGAGAAAAATCCCTGAGTTTCATTAAAGGCAGCTGTTAGAATTGATATAATAATTGTTAATATTTCACATATTCTACTGAGAAATTTATCAACTAATGTAGAAAATATTAACAGGTCGGCACCTGTTTTACTAAACTGCCAGAGGGAGGATTTCTAGTAAACAATCTCAAACCAACTCAATGGAGAAAAGTGTTTGGAACCACTCTAAGAATTAGTCTAGAAAACTATATATTTGAAATGAATAGTAATATCTGGTAGTTAATGATGGAATAGAAAGTCATCCTGGTAGTCACATGCCCTGGACGACTTTTGGTGCATCATTCCCCACTTCTGTGCACCTGGACATGCATGATGTACGGGACTGAGCCATGATGTTAGCAAGATAGCTGATGGCATTTTAGTGCCCTTTTTGAATGTAATGGTTATTGACTGTCTGTACCTGTTTTTGGATTTTCAAATGTTTTTTTTTTAATTATGTCATCATGTGAAAACTCATAGGCAAGATTCTATTTGAGATGTAAATCAATTCAGAAAAACGTCTCAAGTGAAAAACCTGAAATATATGGGACAAAAATGGAAATTAATTTGGAGAAAAGCTTTTTCTTCTTGAACTAACTCTTGTCCATGAGTTTTCATGTGAAAAACCACTTTTGCTCACTAAAATTAATCTGACCCACAAACATTTGGTAAGTCTGTCATTTAGGTTGCCGCACACCATAATGGGATGTAGTTACAACAAGTTTGTTGCAAGGAATTGAGCGCTGTATGTTTATACTGGTAAAGGCTTGTATAAAGACCAAAACAAAGGACAAGAAATAAATAAATCATCAAGGAAAACTATACCCCCCGAACAATGTAGGTCTCTATAAACAGATATTACATAAAACAACTCATATGTAAAACCCTGCTTCATGTAAATAAACCATTTTCATAATAATACACTTTTTGTGTAGCATGTGCCATTGGGTAATCATAAATAGAAAATAGCCATTTTAAAAAAAATAAGGACAGCCTCCTGGGATCCTAGGATCCAACGGTGCACACAAACATACCAAACAAACTATAAAGTTAGGTCACACGAGCCAATTAACAGACAGAGTTCTGTCTTTTGCTTCAACACTTCTTCCCTTTACAGTTAGACAGACCATCATGAAATGGTGGTTCAAGGCAAGAGATGTAAAAGGGCAATATTTACTTAAATATATATACCAGGTAGGTAAGATTCTTTAATATGTCACTTGATTTGATATAAACTATCTGTTGCTCAAAAATTTTCAGGGTATAGTTTTCCTTTAAAGGAATGTCTCCATTACTTAATGATATTCTCATGTAATTACAGCAGTCAACTTTAAATATGCTACATTTTATGCCACAAGTGCCACCAATCCAGGTGTAGTCATTGGTTTTAATAGATTTTGATTTGTCTTGTGTTTTTTTTTTATATATCAGCTTGTAAATGTGTGTGTTTTACAAGTGTATTACAATGTTTTCTATAGCATTGATTATTTTAGGATCTTTGCTAATAATGCAGCAGAAAAATGTTGTGGGACACCTGTAATCCTCACTGCTAATTCAAGTAAGTATTAAAGTTAGCATTAAAGTTTAAGACAACCCTTTTCTGCACTGGAATGATCTAGAGCTACTGCCACCCATCGGACCAGGCAGTAGAGCTAGGGTTCCTTCAGTGCCCTGCGTCAATAGGCACAGCACACTAGCATCTAAAGAATCAGGTGCACATATCACTCTTACACTGAACAATGGAAATGATGCTTCCAAGTTACAACAAAGTGTGAGCACCATTGTGTTAATTTTGACACATCAGCATCAGGTACAGTATACCCTTGCAATTGCTACAATGCTGGAATTTTGGGGAAAAATGCTGTATTATGAAAATGAAACATGTGAATTGCTCACTTTGCTCATTGCACTTACAGTCATAAATTACACTAACGGGGATATTATCGCCTGCGGTAGCTTCGCACCTCATGCATCACTTATCCAGGTGCTATGACTACGTTAATTCACTAAAATGCAAAGTTTTGTCCCTGGCGTCCAAGGCTGGTGACTTTTTGTTAATGTTACTTCGGCTGTGCGAGCATTTCATACAGAAGATGCACTATTGTTCATTTATGCCTACTTAAAATTCTCTAGTGATCTTGTGCTTAGGTCAATTTGCATAGGGCAGGAAATTTAAAGTTGTATGGAGGTATTTATTATAAATGTTGGTGCAAATGGTTTTTATTATAGATGTCCAGCGAACCTTCATAAAGACAAGAGAATTAATATAATGCCCTACACATGAGCCCACTGTAAAAATTAATGTTCCATATGTTATAAAATGTATGTAGAAAACGGGTTACCCAAAAAAAGTCTATGAGGACTTTTGCAGCCACTTCAGTTTAAAAAAAGTAAAAGTCACCAGCGTTTTTTGAACTTTAATGCATAATTGGCACACATGATTTAATGTGAGTTACGGAAGATTGATGAAGATCTAACTTCTTTTTAGCACTTCACCTGGTCGAAGGTGGCAAAGTCAACTCTAGGGAAAGAGGTAATGTTCAGTAAAATCTTGCACTTTAGTGAATTTGCAGATTAACGATTATTTACCGGAGTGCAAATGAACACTACCGATGGTCCAGTTTGCTAGCAAATTGGTGCCTGCATCTGATAGTGAATTGGTGATGTCCCAGCAGGTAGCAAAACTGGTGAAAAGTCACTAGCGCTAGCCACTTTGCCATTTAGTCAGTCTGCCCCTAAATATTTAGCCTATAAATTTTACTGCAATACTCTGGGGCAGATTTACTAAGGGTCGAATTTTGAATGCAAAAGAAAAGAAAAAATTTTTTTTTGCGCGATTCGATCGATCGATCGAACGAACGATCAAATAGGGAAAATTAAAATCTTATTCGATCTTAGGGAATGATCCCCATTTTGGTAGGTTTAATCTGGCTACATAGGTGATCAAATTTAAATTTAAAGGGGAAGTATTTGACCATCGAATTTTCGAATATTCAAATAAAATTAAATTCGAATATTCGAATCATTCAAATTCGAATATTCGAATCATTCAAATTCGAATATTCGATGGTCGAATTTGGTCGAATTTGCCTAATTTGCATATTCAAAATTCGAATCTTTTTGAAAATTCGAACGAATATTCAAATCCCTCATGTGAATATATGTGAATTTAGTAAATCTGCCCCTTTGTGTTCATCTTGCACATTAGTATTATGAGATATTAGTATTGTGGTTATTTCATGCTGCAGTTTAAAGGGCAGATTTATCAAGGGTCGAAGTGAAAATATGAATGAAAATTGGGATTTCAAAGTCATTTTTGGGTACGTTGACTATCGAATAGGCCAAAATTTGATTTGAATTAAAACAATTTGATTCAAATTGAAAAATTCGACCATTCGAAAACCGAAGTACTGTCTTTTTTAAAAAATTTCATTCGACCCTTTGATAAATCTGCCTCTATTTTCACTTCGAAATGCAACCCTTGATAAATCTGCCCCTAAATGTCATATTTGGATTTTATATTGGCTTCTGAGCTAGTTTCAACTATAAAAAAAATTGTTTGTTTGGTATGTTTGTGTGCACTGTTGAATCATACGACCCCTGGAAGCTGTCCTTATTTTTTAAAATGCCAATTTTCTATGAATGATTACTCAATGGCACATGCTGCTAAAAAAGTATATTATTATGAATTGACATAGTCATAGCGCATTTGCACCTGATTTATTTGAGTAAATAACATATGAGTTGTTTTATGTAATATCTTTTTTATAGAGACCTACATTGTTTTCCTTTAAAGGTATTTTGCTAGATCTGAGAGAAAAAAAACATACCTCACTCTTTAGTTCACTACTGACGTAAAAACTGCCTACACAGAACACATCTGTGGTCTTTCAAATCAACACTGCTGTCAAAAATTTGTAATTGGTCTTATAAAATGTCCTCAGGTTCCAAGGTGACAAAGCTTATTTTATGAAGCATGTCATTGGAGTGATTAAATGGGAGCTGCCATCAGTGTACTCCTGACCCAGAGCTGTCTCTTGGGATTTGTGACTCAGAAGGAACTCAACTGAAACTAATTCTGACATAGCAGTTTAACTGGGGCTGAGCTTGGGAGATCAATTCTTTTTTAGTTTGGAAATACTACAGTGTTGGATGGAGCACTTGTGTCCATTTCCTTTAGAGAATTTGCACTATATAAAAGCATATTGATCCAAACCAAAGAAAACTTTCAGCCGCAGATTTGACAGGACAATTGATACCTGGTGTTTAGACTGTTGAGCTATTTATTGCCTATAAATTGTAAACTCAAATAGGTCACTGGGCTTATTTACGAAAATAGATAACTGGCATTATTTCTAAATCAAGTGTAGAATTTCAACACTGAATTTTACCCATAAAGCTTTTTCTTGTAAGAATGCATGTGAATCTTTTGCGTCTGTAAGTAAGTAACCCACTCATTTAGACTGTAAGCACTGTGGAGCATGGACCACCTTCCTTCTGTGTCTCTAGTCAACTTAATTTTAATACTTTTTTTGTTACAACGTGTATTTATTATTTATTGCAATGTTTGTACTTACAATGCACAGTAATTAGTATGCCGTATACTATAAACGTATAAAACATTTCAGATATATAGATATAGTACAATATATGAATATAAAATATATAAGCCACACATGCATACAAGTAAATATTAGGAAGAAAGCATTATGTATTTTAAGAGGGGACAGGTTTCCAGCATGCAGTTTCCTGTGATGAGTGGCCTTGAGCATACTTCATACCCAGAGCCCCGAGGGACACCTGAAAAAGAGTTGATGATGACAGCTAATATATATTATGTAGTAGCAGGTTGGAAAGTTGTGGAATACATAGAAAGTTGTAGCTGCCAGGCATGCTCGAAAAAGGATGTGCATCACACCCTGAAGAGCAAGTAGGGACCAGACTAGGGGTAGGTGGCAGAGAAGGTATGTGCCTGATGCCCCCCCCCAACTGTGCACCCTAGGTACATGCCTACTCTGCCTACACCTTGGACCGGCCCTGATCTGAATAAATTACTAATCAGCTTTTTATTCTGACTTTAATATTTGTATGTACAATATATGTTAGTTGTTCCTTAAAGCACAGTGCATGTGTTGAAAAAGAAAAGAAGATTGGAAGCTATTTTTCACGCCAGTGCGCGCTGAAGTCATTGCGCCTTTAAGGGACCCGGAAGTGCGCTGCAAGCACCTTAAGGAAAGCTGGCACAGCAGGGGAAAGAGCAGCACAGCGAGCATCCACGCCAGAGAAGCAGCGGTGGACCCCGTTGCCCGTTAGACCACCAGGGTGAGTCCTTACATTACCCTCCCTCTAAGAGGGGCCACTGGACCCTCAACCTTACCAGGAAACCTTGGATGGGGTAGTCTCCTAGGGCAGACAACCCTGGGATCAGATTTGACCAGACTCTTAAACACCAGGGAACAGGAATGCTGGATAGCTGGTTTCAAAACAGAAACATGAAACAAATCAGACAACAAAAACATATCGGGTAGCTTAATACAGACTGAGGTTGGGTTAACAATCTCAACTACAGGGTAAGGACCAATGAATCTGGGCCCCCGCTTAAAAGATGGAATCTTAAGCTTTATGTTCCCTGTGAAAACAGAACCTATAACGGGCAATGTGTTTTGCAGAAAAAGTCCCTTCAATACTTTAGAATTTCGCTCCAATGCGCACTGACGTCATCACGTCAGCGCGCCTGTACCTTTAAGGTACCCGGTAGTACGCCGCACGCCTTAAGGAACGCCGGCACAGCAGGGGAAATAGCAGCGAGCGTCCACCCCAGAGAAGCGGCGGTGGACCCCGCTACCCACTACACCACCAGGGTGAGTCCTTACACTATTGGTGTATTTCTGGAGTGACAGATCTTCATTGCGAAAAGCTGTGGTCCCCTTGGCTGGTACAATATCTGAAAGCATAATGTGTAGAATTTCTTTGTTTTGTTCTCCAAAAACTATACCCCCCAAACAATAAAACGTTATTGCATAAAACAGCTCATGTGTAAAACCCTGCTTTATGTAAATAAACCATTCCATAATAATATACTTTTTTAGTAGTATGTGCCATTGGGTAATCATAAATAGAAAATTACCATTTTAAAAAATAAGGGCCGTCCCCTGTGATTGTAAGATTCACAGTGCACACAAACAAACCATACATGTTAGATCACATGAGCCAATTAATAGTTAGGGGCCGATGTACTAAATTCACGTGAATAGATTGAAGTTCGATCTAATCCGATCGAATTTCAATCGTAGAATTTATTCGTTTGGCCGAATATGTGAATTTTGCCATATTCGATCATCGAATAGGGAATGGTCGAATGATCGAATTTTTTTGGGAGGAATAATAGTAAATTTGCCCCATAGAGTTCTGTCTTTTGTTCCACGTATTTCAGATACACTTATGGTTGCATTATTTCTGGTCAGGTGATCTCTGTGGTAGCACAGAGACCATCAGAAAATGCTGGTTCATGGAAAGAGATGTAAAATGGTAATACTTAAATATATATATACATATATACATATATATAAAGTTTTCCTTTAAATAATGTAGAGTGGAGTCAGACCAACATAAATAATTAGTTATTTAAATGACAGCTTTTAAGTTTTCTCGTTGAACTGAATTTGGCCCATGCACGTATTTTGTAATGAAGTTTAATAATTTAATACTTAACAGGACAAAAAAAAGTCAATGAGTGACATACAGTAGCATGTATTCAGCAACCTTAACAGTGCAGAAAGCTGCACTTAATGAACACATACTGTACATATCTACCAGTGTCTAAATTCTAAAAGTACTAAAACTAGTACTGACATCATCAGGTGACATGCTACACTAAACCACCACACCAACCTAGACATAATAAAGGCACCACTGCATCAGGAATGTGGTTGAGCAGCCGTCTCCTGCAGAGAACACAGCAACAAATTAACTGATATTTGACAACAGTAAACTCTACTCTGAAGCCGGTGTGACAGCTGCAAATACAGTAAATAGTTGATAAATACACATGCTTTGTAACGAAGTTCAAGTGCAGAATGTGAATAGGAAGATCAATATAAAATGATTGAGGTAGTATTATTAGTATAGCTTTAAAGGAACAGTTCAGGGTAAAAATAAAAACTGGGTAAATAGATAGGCTGTGCAAAATAAAAAATGTTTCTAATATAGTTAGTTAGCCAAAAATGTAATATATAAAAGCTGGAATGAGTGGATGTCTCACATAACAGAATACAACACAACATCCTGCTTTTCAGCTCTCTAAATCTGAGTAAGTCAGCGACTTGAGGGGGGGCCACATGGGACATAACTGTTCAGTGAGTTTGCAATTGATCCTCAGCATTCAGCTCAGATTCAAAAGCAACAGTTATGACCCATCTGGCCCTCCCTCAAGTCATTGATTGGTTACTGCCTGGTAACCAGGGTAACCAGTCAGTGTAAACAAAAGAGAGCTGAAAGCAAGAAGTAGTGTCCTGTTCTTTTAGGTTAGACTTGCAGTCACTCCAGTCTTTATACATTACATTTTTGCCTAACTAACTATATTGAAAACATGTTTTATTTTGCACAGCCTATCTGTTTACCCAGTTTTTACTTTTGTACTGAACAATTCCTTTAAGCTATAGCGGCCAGTCAATATCTTAGTAGCATTTGCCCATTTGTGCCATTTAGATTGGACAGCTGCTGTAACGTCTTACTGTAATATTGAGTATGCATACATATATGAGTGTGTGTTTGTGTGTGTATATTAAAATTAAACCTCAAAGGGGGTAGAGATTTAAAGGAGAATAAAAGGTGTTTTACTTGGCAGTGCCAAACGTTAGGCACCCCCAAGTGATTGTACTTACCTGACACCCCAGGCCAGTGCTTCCTATCAGGAGAAAACTGCACTGGCACTTGGTTCTTCAAGCGAACAGGCTTTTTCATTAAAGTTTGGCTTTTTGCTCTACTGCACATGCACAGCCCTGAGAAAAAGAAGAAGCTGGAAGAAGATCGCTCCGTGGTGCTTGCTGGAATAACCCAGGCCTGTGCAATTTTCTGCTCATAGGTGCACCAGCCCAAGGTTTCAGGTAAGTAAATAGAATCACTTGGGGTGCCTAACTTTAGTCACCCCCAAATAAGTAGAAATTGCCTTTCTTTCTCCTTTAAGTCAGTATATATATATATATATATATATATATCTTTTGAAAAGAGTACATACTGTATGAGAGGACACCTGTAAGGGATTCCACTCACCCTGGTGGTCTAGTGGTGCTGCGGGGACGCCCGCCGCGACATCTCCTCCTGTTGCCGGCACTTCCTCTAGTGTGCGCGCGGAGCGCACTTCCGGTTTTTGTAAGCATGGGCGCGCTGGCGTGTTGACGCTAGCGCGCAATGGCCCGAAAATCAAATAATTAAAGGGATATTTAAAGGGGTTTTTGGATTGCTTTCTTGCCCGTGATAGGTTTATTCCTGGAGCCTGTACCTGTGCTTAAAGATTCTGTTTGTTCCTGATACCTGTTTGGACCCTGCCTGGCTTTTGACTATTCTGTATATCTGTATCCTGACCCGTGCCTGTTCTTTGACTACTGATTCTGCCTCATCCTTCTGGTTGATTACCCGGTTTTGACCCTTGCCTGCATGATGATCCTAGCTATCTGCCTGTCTCGACCTAGCCTGCCTGACTACGCTGTTGCCTTATCCTATTGTACCGTGACCTTCGGCCTATCAGACTTTAACAACTGTCGTGCCCCTTTGCTTGCCAGAACTCCTCGCCTTTCTCCTCTCGATAAGTCCAGGTGGCATCCGAGTAAGCTGAGGGCTCCTCCCGAAACCAAAGGCGGTCACACTACTGGTGAAGCCGAGCTAAGACCAGGGAACTTGGCATCTGTTCTGGTTTAGGGTGCCGACCGTGACAACACCTCTTTATAGGTAGAGATTTCATCTCAACTTTATTTAGACTAAACTCCATGGGGCAAATTCACTAAAGTGCGAAGCGTCTAACGCTAGCGCTAATTCGCGAGCGTGATGTAATTTCGCAACTTCGCAAATTCACTAACACGGACTCTGGCGAATTTATGCTAGCAAAGTATATAGACTTGCGCAACTTCGCACCCTTACACCAGGCGAAGTTACGCACTGACGAAAGGATCGTAAATTCACAAATTCACTAAGATGAACATTTTACTCTACGTTAGCACTTAAACTAGACGTTCAATACAATAGATAGGAGGTTGAAAAAAAACGCCTGGCGAAGTGCGAAGTTCGAAGCAGAGGCTAGCGACTTTTCGGATCTTAATGAATTTGCCCCATATGTTTTCTCCAATAATATGTATTCATTTTGTCTTGACTGCTTGTCAGTTGCAAATTTTAATGTATATTTCAAAGAGAGATACCAAAAAAAAAGTGAGACTTCGTGATTCAGTTCAAAATTTGAAAACATCTACTATAGGCTTCATATAGAGAGAGAGATATTAAGGGTAATTTATGAATGAAGTGCAACACATTTCGGACGCAGATCATCATGTTTTCTAACATGGTGATCTTTGTATGTGATCTTTTTTAAGCATTTCCCCCAGAATTTCAGAATCGTTGGTTTTGCCAGTTTTTTTTATTTTTATTTTTTGCAAATAACAGGCGACTAACATGGTGGCAACTGCTTCATTGTCAATAGAAACATTTTCATCATATGAGGTAACTATGTGGGAGCTTAAGATCTGTGTAAGGGAGCAAGGTAGGGGCATGCAGCTGCCCCCCCCCATGCAAAATAATCTACAGAGGGGCCGAGTGTGCACCGAAACCATCCATTGTGTGCACACCTGCCTGCTCACATGCATGCCACCCTCACTGGCAGTGGGTACACAAATTCTTCTGTAGTATGGTGGCTTTAGAGGAAGTGGGCCCCTCTATTCCCCACCATCCCCCTTCCTTCAAGGACCTTTAATGGATAGCATCAATATGAGCACTCATTGCAACACTTGTATTATAACTTACTTGAACTTTTTTTGCTTTATATGTGTATTTTATTTCAATTAGTCTTTTTTTCAATTGCAGCTAAGAAATGCATACTTTTATCACATTTACAGTTACTAAAATATTTTATAGAGTCAGCAGACAAAAGGAAACAATGCCTGGTATAAAATGTCACAAGAAGCTTCTGTAATAATTATGAGGAAGGGCCTTTATTTGCTCTTTATAGAGGAAAAATCTGATTTTATGATAATTTCAAAACAAAGCACTTGCTGTCATGGTATTTTTCTGGGTTAAAAATAGAATAAAGATTTCTGTTTTTGTGCTGTTCAGGCTACAGTTGGTGGGTGGAGTATGCTGGCCTTTACTGAGTCATGAAACTGAGAAAGAATGCTTGAGTCAAAGATGTTTTTAAGGAGCAATGCAGGTCATTGTGATGAATACAATAGACTGGTATTAAGCTCTGCATAACTCTAAACTCATAAGGCAATATCAAATATAAGCAATTCAGCAATCCAAATAAATACTGTGTATGGGATGTATGGCTTTTCTGATACTAGGGACAACAGTTTTATTTTTATGAAAAAACTGGAGAACTGTACAATAAAGATCTACAACGTACCAACTAAAGCCCTCAAAGAAAAACAAGTTCCTTAACTTCAAATGTAATAAAAGCCATATGACCGGTTGGTATAGGCAATTAGACTTGTAACAAACAATGGAATGGAATGGAATGCAAAACAGAAGCTGCATGAAGAATCTGGAACATTTCATAAAAGTCAAGAATATACACACCTCTAATTATCATTCAAATAAAAATACAAAAGGAGTAAAATATGGCTTGGTGTGAATGTAAAGCACTAAATTCAAACCCACTAGGTCAGCATGAAACTTTGAAATGACTCTTGACAGTGGTGTTAAACTTTATATCTCATATGCTGCTGTAAACTTGTTTACAATATCACAAGTCAGTTACGGTTGGCAGAAAATGCTTGGCATTGTAGTTCACAGTGGCTAAAGGGCTTTAAGCATGACAGACTGCAACATGAGTTAAAGAAGCAAACATCAATAACTGTAAAGCAATCATGGAACAGAGTTAGGATTTACCATAACAGAATTCCATTTGAAAGCAGCACAGTCATTTAGGTTGAGAATGTGTCTGCCATAGTAGGTCTTATTGGCACCTGGCCTAAATCATTTACATTCCAGTAGCTGGAAAAACTGTTTTTCCCCTGCACCCATAGTAAGGAAACTATGGGGCAGATTTAATAGCCGGTGAATTTTCGCCAGCATCTGCTTTGCACCCATTGCAACATAGTTACATAGTTAAATTGGGTTGAAAAAAGACAAAGTCCATCAAGTTCAACCCCTCCAAAATAAAACCCAGCATACACACACACACCTCCACTCTTTCACACAAACCATACATGCCCATAGCTATAATAACTGTAGAGTTTAGTTTCAAAATAGCTTTTGATATTATATCTGTCCAAAAAATCATCCAAGCCCCTTTTGAAAGCATCAACAGAATCAGCCATAACAACATCACCCGGCAGTGCATTCCACAACCTGACTGTCCTCACTGTGAAGAACCACCTACGCTGCTTCAAATGAAAGTCCTTTTCTTCTAGTCTGAAGGGATGGCCTCTGGTGCGGTGATCCTCTTTATGGGTAAAAAGGTCCCCTGATATTGGCTATAACTTCCTCTAATGTATTTTTAAAGTGTAATCATGTCCCCTTGCAAGTGCCTTTTTTCCAGAGAAAACAACCCCAACCTGGACAGTCTACCCTCATAATTTAAGTCTTCCATTCCTTTAACCAGTTTAGTTGCACGTCTCTGCACTCTCTCCAGCTCATTTACATCCCTCCTAAACTGCACTGCATATTCCAGATGAGGTCTTACTAGGGATCTATAAAGAGGCATAATTATGTTTTCATCCCCTATTTGCTTTAGTAGCTACAGAATGACAATGCCCAGAATTAGACAACTTGTTATCTATAAAAACCCCAAGATCCTTCTAACTTAAGGAAACTCCCAACACACTGCCATTTAGTGTAAAACTTGCATTTATATTATTTTTGCCAACGTGCATAACCTTGCATTTATCAACATTGAACCTCATTTTCCAGTTTGCTGCCCAGTTTCCCAACTTAGACAAATCATCCTGCATGGAACCTATAGTTCTGCACAATTTAGTATCATCTGCAAAAATAGAAACCGTACTTTCAATGCCCCCATCCAGGTCATTAATAAACAAGTTGAAAAGCAAGGGACCCAGTACAGAGCCCTGCGGTACCCCAATAACAACACTGGTACAATTAGAAAATGTTCCATTTACCACCACTCTTTGTAGTCTATCTTTTAGCCGGTTCTTCATCCAGTTACAAATACTATGTTCCAGGTTCCAGGCCAACATTCCTTAATTTAACCAGTAACCTTCTGTGTGGCATTGTATTAAATGCTTTAGCGAAGTCTAAATAAATCACATCCACAGCCATCCCAGAATCGAGGTCCCTGCTTACCTTCTCATAAAAAGAAATTAAGTTAGTCTGGCACAAACTCATAGTATTGTTATTTGCTATGAAGTCCAGTATCCTATCCTTTATTAATCCTTCGAAAAGCTTTCCTACCACCAACGTCAGACTAACTGGCCTATACTTTTGAGGCAGAGAATGGGATCCCTTTTTGAATAGCGACACCACATTAGCTATTCGCCAGTCTCTCTCCACCATGCCAGACCTCAATGAATCCTGAAAAATTAAGTAGAGAGGTTTGGCAATCACAGATCTAAGCTCGTTAATTACCCTGGGATGAATCCCATCTGGCCCTGGACCTTTGTTTATCTTAACATGTTCTAGTCTCTTTTGAATTCTAGCATGTGTGAACCATGCATCATTAGATGTATTATTAGAACTGGGACTATTAATAAGGAAACCTTCATTAGCTGGTTCCTCATTTGTGTAGACAGACGAAAAGTATGCATTCAGAATCTGAGCTTTTTGCTTGTTCTCATCAACCAGCTGACCCCCCTCTGATAATAAAGGTCCTACCCCTTCCTGTTTCAATTATTTACTATTAATATATTTAAAAAATAATTTTGGATTCTTTTTACTGCTTACTGCTATATCCTTTTCCTTATCGATTTTAGCTTGCCTGATAGCTTTTTTGCATGATTTATTGGCCTCCTTGTACCTTATAAATGATTTGGCTGTCCCAGCTTCGTAAACACTTCATCGGGTGAAAATTCTGTCAGATGACGCTAGTTCACTAACATGCGGAGTTTCATCCTAGGCACAGAAAGCTGGCTACTGTACTTTTGCTATGTGAGCATTTGATAATGAGGATGTATTCATTTCTGGCTTCATTTAATTTCATTTATCTTGCACTTTGCATAGGGCAGGAAATTTTAAGCTGTATGGACGTCTTTATTTTCAATGATGGTTCAAATACTTAACATTTCCACTGTTAAACCACATGTCCAGGGAACCTCATTTAAGACAATAGAGTTATTTGAGTTATTTTAATGCCCTACACATGAGCCCACTGTAAAGTAAATGTTCCATACAGGGTTGGACTGCTGCCCAGGGCCCCCCTGGCCCCATTCTAGCGACGCCGTGGATGCGCGTACACAGCCACATTACGCGCATGTGGCATCACAAGTTTTTTTGTTTGCTAGGGACAGGAGACTGTGGAAAGGGTCTGGCCAGTTGGGGGCCCATGCAGGCTTCCGCCCACCGGGTTTTTTTCCCGGTACCCTGCCAGGCCCTTGGTTCCTTAAGTTGGAAAAGGTATGGGGAAAACTGGTTAAAATAAAATAAATTTTTATGACTTTTGCAGGCAATTTCGCTACTCTATTGCACTTTGCCTGGTCTGGTGAAGACAACTCTGGCAAAAGGTAACATTCAGTAAAATTAGCATTTTAGTGAATTTGAGGTGTAATGCCCATTCACCAGAGAGAAAAGTCACCCGGCCATAGTGTATGGATGCCCCCTAGCACTGGTCTGTTTTGCTAGCGAATTGGAGCTTATTAGTAAATTGGCGGGTGGTAACACTAGCGAATCGACGCTAATGTTAGCCACTTTGTCCTTTAGTAAAGTAGAACCACATTAAACAAAATTGTTGTGTTCAGTAGCCGAGGATGAGGAGAGTATAACAGTGCTTTATTAGCAGGTTCATGCAGCCATTACATAACAGCAGTACTTCCTTCTTTCCCTTTCAAGCTGTACAGTGACACCCGCAGGCCATTTGTATAAACACCACATATTCCCCCTATAGTAGGGAAGCATTTGGTCAAATATAATAAACAGTAACAATCAAACAGTATGTTTATTAAAGCAATATATGCATTCTTCACATGAAATAGTCCTTGGTCCATGCAGGTAGTTTTCTGATTCTCTCAGTACTACTTATAGGTTAATTTTCTTCAGGCCTATTGCAGTTGGCATTAGGAGTAAGAAAATGTCCATCAAATGGAAGTCATATCTAGCCGGAGCAAGATGACTTGCATTCCATATGCGTCCATCAGACAGTTCCTATGTGTATGGTGCTCGCTGGCGTCTCACTTCAATTGGTGCAGTAAATTTAGATTGTGCTTGTTTCAGTGTTCCTGGTTTCTTAATTCTGACTACAGATCCAGGCTGAAAGTACATTTCTCTTGCACCATATTTTCTGTCTGTATAAGCCTTGCATTTGACTTCTTGACATTTGACAACGTCAGCAGTAGATGAGTTTGTAGGAACAGTATTTGGTGGAAGTTTGATGTCTGCAACATGTAACCTAGTGTGCATCTGTCTGCCATGTAATAATTCAGCTGGAGATGATTGGGTTGTTGCATGGCATGTTGCTCTGTAGTTATGTAGGAACTCTGTTGTAAATACTTTCCAAGATTTCCCAGTAAGATTTGCTGTCTGTAGTGCTTCTTTCAGACTTCTGTTGAATCACTCGATTTCTCCATTAGCTTGTGGGTAATAAATTGAAGATTTCCTATGCACAATATTCCTCTCTCTCAGAAAGGATTCAAACTCATATGAGATAAACTGTGGTCCGTTGTCTGATATTAACTCCTTTGGGTTTCCTTCTCTGCTGAAGACTATAGACAAAAATGTTATTACTGTAGCTGATGCTACAGTACATGAGAAACAAATGCAATTTCTGGCCATTTATCGAAATAGTCTATCAGAGTTATAGCAAATCTGCAGTCTATAGGAGCATCTGCAAAAGGACCCACAATATCAATAGCACGTTTTTCCAATGCTGAATCAGGGAATGGTACTGGCTGAAGTGGTGGTGTATGTGTGATAGCTGTTTTGTCATGATTCTGACAAGTAACACAAGAATGAATGGCAGTTACAACATTAGCATCCCCTGCTGAACACCAGTATAGTTCTCGCAGTCTTTGTTTTGTACGTACAATTCCTTGATGACTCTCATGTGCGATGTGTGTTGTATGATCTTTTCTCGCAAGGTTTCTGGTACCAATAAATGGTGAGCTCCACGGACAACATAGCCATCTACTCAGGACAGTTTGTGTCTAATCCTGTAGTAAGGTTGAAGATCAGGACTGAGTTTCTTCTCAGCATTTGGCCATTTGTTTTGTAAGATGTCCCATAGTTTTACTTGGATTGGACATGTGAGGCAAGCTTGCTTAAAATCAGCAGCTGTAACTGTAGATGACAATATATCAGTCAGTGCTACAACTTCTACGTCCCTATCCAGTGTATCAGAAGCGGCAGGTAAAGGTAAATGTGACAAACATTCGTCAGTAACATTTTTCAAACCTGGTTTGTATTGCATTTTGTAGTTGAAATTCAGTAGC
>CM044444.1:36849638-36876732 GCA_024363595.1 Xenopus borealis | reverse complement strand
CATGTAGGATCGTGTTTCCACTACAAGGTTTCCGATATATAGTAGATGTAATGGTACAGTCAACTTAACTTTGTGCACAAAGTTCTTTGCACAGCCAAGTAAAGTGTTACTTTGTGGTGAAATTTTAGACACAGACTGTGTGGCAGGCACTGGTGTTGTAGTAATGAGACCATCAATTAATTGTAGGTTTAATGCAGCAAAGAGATACCTTCCAAGTATAGCAGTACCCTTTTTCACAATGTAAAAGCCACAGTTTGCAGTATTTGATTCAAATTGTACAGTCACTGGCAAGCAACCATGCACAGGGATTGGATCCTTTAAGTAACTGACCAGTCTCAGGGCAGGTGCAACAAACGTATCTTTTGCAAAGTATTTCAAGAAAATATCCTTTAGTAGTATAGAAACAGCTGAACCTGTATCAAGCATCAGGTTAATGGAGTGTCCCTTTTCAGTAGAGACATCCTTGTCACCATTTGTTGTGTGTAGTAGCCGAGGATGAGGAGAGTATAACAGTGCTTTATTAGCAGGTTCATGCAGCCATTACATAACAGCAGTACTTCCTACTTTCACTTTCAAGCTGTACAGAACGTCCTGTGTATACACAGTACAAGTCCTGTGCACAGTGACACCCGCAGGCCATTTGTATAAACACCACAAAAATACCTTTAACCTTCTGCAGCATCTTCTCCATCATTTCAACAAGAAATCTTTTACAACAGATGTAATCTGCAGTGGCGCATTGTCTAGTGAGGCATGCTGTGACTACAGTGAGAGAGGCAACAGCCTTACCTGCTTCCCCCCACACTTCTGCCTGGTCTGATGTCATCGCCAGGTGCAACTCACTTCTGACTGAGCACGGGGCAAGGGGAGCGCAACATTACTTCCTGCCCCCCTCCACTATGCAACTAGCACCAGGCAGGGAAATTTGGGGTCAGCAGCATCCCCCAACCCACCCTTTAATTACGCAAAAAAACCTTTCACCACTCCAAGAGCACTGCAGATGTACTTTATGTTACTCTGTTGATGTATTACTTTGTTGTCACAGAGGAAAATTTAGATCCTTGCCTTAGCATTATATGGAAAAAGAATTGTTCTCACATGCCCATTGCTCTTGCAATTGCTGGCATTGGTGTTCTTTGTTTTCAGCTGTAAATGGTTATATAATAAAGGGTTAAGTCGGTTATAGAAATATGTGGTCATAAATGTACCATATATAATGTTGTTCCTGAAGTGCTGTTCTATTATCTGTATCTATTACTAGGCAGGGCATGGGAACATTTTTTAGCAATGCTAAAAGGGAACTATTATCTTTTGATCAAATTAGTTAGGGTGTGCTATACAATGGAACACCAAATATTTGCAGGCCCAAGTGCATACTGTTTCCTATGTCTAGGTAAGGAACTACAATACAATGAAGACTGCATTCATATTTATATATTCTTTCCTTTCCATTGTTCTACTGATGGAGGTGGGAAAGGGATCACATTACTATAACTTGGATTGAAGCAGTAAAGAGTGACTGAAGTTTATCTGGGCACAAATCACATGACTGACTGCACCTGGGAAACTAAAAACACGTCTTGCCCCATGTTAGGTTTCAAAACAGATTTTTTTTTTTGCTCTTATTTGTCACTATTTCATGGCATGGTATAACCATTGCATTTCTGCTCATTCTACTGCCAAAAAACAGTATGTTGATTGCTAGACTGAGCTTACCACCCAAGGTCAAAAAGAGAAAATGATTGCACATTCTTGTGCTTTACTTTCTCTTCACTAATATTCTAATAACTTGCAAGCAACAAAAGTGACCCTGATAAGTATTAACTGTTAGGGTACAAACCCATGTTTCCATGGAGAAAACAGTTGTTCCAAGTTTTTTTTAGTCTATTACTCACCCAGTGGAACATAAAGTTGCTGCAGTAGTCAGCAGAGACATTTCTCCCCTAAAATGTACTCCCAGGACATAAGAGCAAGAGGGTAATGTAGAAAAGTGGGACGGTATTGATTAATGCAGCCCAGTAAAGTCTACTAATTGGTCTCAGAATCTATGTTTTGATCTAATGCAACCCCTCATATGAAATATTCATGTAGGAGAAGTCAGTTTTCTATTAACTGTACTAAATACACTATTGTATGCTTGTGCACCTATTTTTGTAATGGGATTATAGAACAATAGGAGAGCTGTGGGCGGTGACATAGATGCTTGTAGCTCAGCATCCTGGCAGACAATTCTTCTAATGCAGTGTTAGAAATGCACATGGAAACAATAACACAATAATAAAAGCTATGGGGCAAATAGTTATAAGTTCACCCTTATTGCCATTAGATAATTACATAGGAAACAATACAAAATGTATGGTACATCTTTTTATATATAGCTATATCATTTTTTTGGAAAAGGCATTGGAGTAATCACTGGTCTTGCTACTCAAATAGTGGTTTGAACAAAACCCTGCAAAAGGGTTAGGCAGACCATTAAAAGAAAGATAAACAAAATGTACACAAATAACAATAAAACCCAGCCTCACAATCATTCTAGTTTCTCTGTTCTAAAGTAATGTACCTTAGCGACCATAAATCAGGAACATATTAAATAAAACTGTATCTGGTTAAAAAGCAAATTTAACTATAAAGATCAATTCCAGATATTACGGGGATCTAAAGATATTAAAATTTCTGAAAACTGTTCATTATGTAAAAAAAAAGCTTCATGACATTTTGTCTATTGTAAACAATATTATGCTTTATTTAAAGGATTTAAACCATAATGAAACATTGTGGGTCTGTCACTAAATGTATTATAAACTGGGGCTTTTTTTCTTACCAGAAAAACATATTGTTATATATTAACAGCATAAATATGTATGAAAACAGTGAATAGCACTCATTTCCTGGCTGGCCAAGTTAAGTGACACCTCTAGCATCACAAGACAAGCTAGATCATGGTGTGCTTATTATTCGGTGGATGACTAATCTTCTCCTCTTCTCTACAAATGACAGAATTTGTGATCCTGATGTCATTTCATTTCCCCTTCAGAAACACGAACAAATGCAGCTCAGACATGAAGTGTAAAAGAACGAGGCAATAGGCTCCAGTTTTAACACAAAAGGCTCCATTTTTTTTGCTTTGAAAAAATAACGTGTTTCACAATGTTTTGATCTCACTTTTTTCCAGGATTAATGTCAATACAGCATATTTAGCAATTTTGCCTATGTTCACGTTGCAAAATATGTGAAATTTGGCAGATGAATGAAACTAGAAAACTGTCAAAACTATTAAATATGTATTTAGGGGTTATAGGGACTATACAGGCTCTGTTGGGTGTGGACTAATAATATTATAACTAGGAATATAATTAATAAGCTTATTACAATATTATATCACCAACAATATCAACATTGATTTCACTACAAGTACAGTTATGTTCAGATAGAAAATAGCAGACAATCCCTGTTTTTAGTAGAAATTATATTTCTACATAGCAAATCATTTACTAGTAGTTGTAGTAGAGTAATAGAAAACCAACAGTCATGACATGCATGCTGCTGTTTCTGTGTAATGGAATCCTTAATTGTGGTGTGTTCTAAATAATAGCAGTGTTCCAAATAATAGTAGTGTGGAATTCTATTAGTGATGTCATTCAGTCTGTGAAAAAACAGGTGTCAATATTTAAGGAAGGCAGCAAATGTTGTGCATGCTGGTTAAGTGCATTTTTCTTTGAAAATTTTAGTAAAATGGGTGGTTCCAGACATTGTTCAGAAGAACAGCGAACTTTGATTAAAAAGTTGATAGTAGAGGTGGAAATTTTGAAACTTTTTCAGTTCAAATAGTGAATCAGACTTCGATTTTTTGGAACAGCCTAATATTCCATTTTCTTCACTTTTTGTAAAGGAATAACACAAATATGAGATTTGTTTTCTTGTATGGAAATAAAAGCTATTAGAAGGATTTTGAGTTTTATTTCCTTTTTTAAACACACTGCTTTTATTATGAACACAACTTCTAATGCTTGTAACATATGCAAAAAGGGGTTCTTTGGCCGTGCCTTTTAGGATTCTCAACTCCAAATCTTTACAGATGCCTTCTTAATGTTAATTTACTTATCACACAATGTGTCTTATTCATTCTTAAGTTCCTTACACAACATCCAACCATAATACACAAAAGAAGGAAGCAAAGTAATCTATATATATATATACATATGTATGTCATATTAATATTTTAGTTAACAAGCTACACAAAGGGGCCCATTTTAAAACTATAGTGTTACACAATGACAGGAATCTTCAACCATGGGCACTTTGGATAAAAAAAACTTTATAACGCGTCAGGTGACTAGACACCTCATGGTGTAGCTATGGGTTTCTAACCAGGTACCTGTTCATGCCTTTGATATTGGAAGAATAAAGTTTTTTTATCCAAAGTGCCCATGGTTGAAGATTCCTGTCATTGTGTAACACTATTGATGCAATTTCTGGGACTGGAGCGGAGACCAGCCGACAGGTAGAGGCCATGAGGCTATTAAGCAGGATCGGACACAAGTGAGTGCTGTCATTTTAAAACTATACCCCGAACAATATAGGTCTCTATAAAAGATATTGCATAAAACAGCTCATTTGTAAAACCTCATTTTCATAATAATATACTTTTTAGTGTATATGCCATTGGGTAATCATAATAAAATAGAAAATTGCCATTTTAAAAAATAAGGTGGGCCCCCCTGAATCCTAGGATTCACTGTGCACACAAACAAACCAAACAAGCAATACGTTAGGTCACATGAGCCAATTAACAGACAGAGTTCTGTTATTTTGCTTATACACTACATTTTGAGTGCTGAACCCAATAGGTGTTAATTATCATAATGCACTGATTGGTTGTTTTGGCATTTTAAGTATTTAAGCATGTGTACTACTATCCTGACAACAATCTCCAGTGAATTGAAATGTGTAGATATGAACAAATATAAATGTGTTTTTCTATATTTCTGAAAAATTCTAATAAATTTGAATAGTTAGAGGGTTTTCTTTCATCTGTGCTGTTTAAATTTGGATTGTTTATTAAATTGCATGACATTCATGGTTTCAGAGAAAGTGAGTTTATTTGTGGTTTTAAAAACCTCTAAATGAATATGAGATAAATAGGCCTCCCTAACTATATGTAAAGTAAACACTATGGGAGCTATACTGGTTGGGCCCATAGAATTTTGTGTACTGAATCTGCAGCTTTAATTTAGTTCTTATAATATATTTGATTATTATCTGGTCCTTTACTGCTGCAGCCACACAAGCATAAACTGAATAAACTGAGACACTTCTTATCAAATGTTGCAGGTAGCAGCTCCTAATCACGCGTGGTACTGCGAAATGCTTGAATTGTTATATATAATGCTGATTTTTTTTCTCAAGTTGTATATACAGTTTAAAATGTTTTTTTACCCCATGATGTTGAAGCATGTTGCCAATAGTGATGTAGATTGAAGGCCAACTAAAAACTGTATAATCCAGAATATATGCTTGCATAATGGTACCTTTTTGCTGATAAAACTGTGGCTGGTATAGTGTGTGGCACTCAAATAATTAAACCCTTGGTTATGTTTGGTGAACTAAAATTTATATTCCCTGGCACCATATCAATCAGCATACCAAATATAATGGATTACTGAATGGACAGCGGAAATTCAACAGCCATCCGCAAACTATCTGCTGTCCCATAAGACAAGTGAAGTCTGTTCAACTCTATGCAACAATACAGAGAAAAAACAAGGACTCATTTAATGTCTCCAACATATAAGGAGAATTGTGAATGTTTGGGGGCTATGAATTCTACTGTCTGTCACATACTCTTTCTGTTACTTTTACAGTATGGGCTCAGATGCTTTATGCATTGTGTTTTGGAAGTTGAAGCAAATTGTTGTATTATGTCTTCTTTAATGCCATGTGTACTTCCTTTCTTTGTACCAGCTCAACAGCAAATGTCAGATATATACTGTATAATGTAGTCTTTTATCCTTTTCCTTCCAGAATATTAAATTGGGTGCATATAACATTTAACTGTTTCTGTAACTGTTTTAAGAGCTATGATACCTACAATAGGCTGGACAGTACAGTATATATATATATTGTGGTAGAGTGAACACAGAGAAGTGGAAAAAGGTGTGTTTTGCCTATAATTTCTCCATATTGAGAAATGTTTGCAGTTTGGTCCTGGAAGCTATAGTGTTCTGGAAGGATTAGGCAATCCATTGCAGTGGTCCAGTTTACATGTTGGAGCTCATTTTCAACAGGAAAGCTGTCCTGTGGAAAAGTATTTCATCATGGTAAAGTGTTAGGAAGGTCTTTCAGAGCAGGGCACACAGCTGGAAGGTTACCTGTCTGTTTTAGGAACTCATATAGTGATTTGGGGTCCTGCCTGCCACTGCAATGAGGGAGGCATGACCAGGTGACTGAGAGTCAAAAGTGCCTTAGGAATGTTAGAAGGTCACCAAGGCTAGAGCCTGTTGAATTAAAATCCCTGGAGGGGAGAGTTTGCAGGGCTTAGTGAGAAGCCCAGAATATTTTACAGTGTGGAAGCCATCCTATATGGTGAGAGCCCCAGTGTGGGGAAAAGTTTTGAAAGCATGCTGTTAAAACGCTCCTGAACTGTGTTCTTGAAGACTTTATGTTGGAAAGAGTTGCCTAAATAAATGTGTGTTTGTCTGGAGATCTGGTGTTCCTTTCTTTATGCTCCTGGTTCTCTGCTTACCTGCCTGCCATAGCTAATTTCCCCCTCAAAAAATGCATGAACAGGCAATCAATCATGGGACTAAACTTTTTAATCATATACATATAAACAGCTTGCATACGTCATTATATACATCTCAATAGTGATGGGCGAATTTATTCGCCAGGGGCGAATTCGCGGCGAATTCCCGCGATTCGCCGCTGGCGAATAAATTCGCGAAACTGGCAAAAAAATTTGCCAAAAAAAATTTGCGCGCAAAAACGAGTCGCGCGTCGTTTTTGACGCGACGCGCCGAAACCGGCGCGACGCGCGTCGGAATTGACGCGATCGCATCGGAATTGACGCGATCGCGTCGGAATTGACGCGACCGCGTCAAAAACAACGCGACGCGCGTCAAAAACGACGCGCGACTCGTTTCGCGAATCGGCGAAAAATTCGCGAATTTCTCTGGAAATTCGCGAATTTTTCGGCGAAGCGAAACGCGGCCGTTTCGCCCATCACTACATCTCAACACTTCGTAAGGCGAAAATTCACTCAGACAATGCTAATTCACTAAAGTGCAAAGTTGCATCCAAGGCACCAAATGCTGGCAAATTTTCTCTAGAGTTAATTCACCAGAGCAAGTACATCAAAGTGAAGATGTGCTATTGTTCAATTCTGCCTAGGAAACTTTGCTAGAGTTCTTGCGCTCAGGCTAATTTGCATACGGCTGTAAATTGAAAGTGCAATGGAGCTGTTTATGTTACATGGTGCATCTCATACATTACATTTATACTGATAACTAGACATGCCAAGAGAACCTTAATAAAGTCAATAGAGTTGTTTTAATGCCTTACACATAAGCCCACAGTTAAACAATGTGCCATTTGGTAGAAAATGTATGGGGAATTTTTTTTATGCCTTTTGCAGCCTAACACCCTGAAAATTTTTAAAGACTTCAGCATTTTTTGTACTTTGAAGATTTTACACTCTCAAATTATGATGTAAGGAACAAGATTACGGATGTTTTATGCATTCCAATGCACTTTGCCAGGTCAGAGCTGGTGAAGGAAAGTCTGGCGAAAGAGGTAACGTTCAGAAAAATTTGCATCTTTGTGAAATTGCGGAGTTATGTCCATTCGCCAGAGTGAAAATTCGCCTGGCATTAGAGTGTGAAAACAACGCTAGCATAAATCTCCTTCAGTGGAGAAGGGTTGCCTAAGTAAATCAGCGAAGTAACAAAATGATGTCACGCTGGCCCATGTTGTGTAGAGAGATTATGAAATTTTAGGCTGGTGCAGTATGTTCAGTAAATAAAATGCCACATTTATAGCCATATTTGTTTTTAGGTTATAGATATCCTTTAAGAATAGATTATCCTTAAAAATGTAGCAGTCAAAATACTGAAGCCCACTATGATGGTCATTAGCATTAAAGTTGATCAAATCCAGTCAAATCCTAGGAGATATATATTCTTTAGCAGACTATGATTTCCCTGATATTTTTGCTCCTACTTCACAATACCAATCTCTGTCTCTAATAGGCCCCATAATCTTTAGTGTTATAAAGAGCAGGTTTCTTCAATCGCATAGATTATGGCTGTCACCTTGACATCTATAGTGATTAATTTGTACTTGTGATTTTCCACACAGATACAGAATCTGCAGGCAGTGGTGAACAAATGATGTGAAAGCCTGAGGGAAGATTAAGATTGGGAAATACAAATCTCTCTCTCTTGTAGTTTACAACTTCTTTTCAAATTATCAAGTGTTCACAAAAATTTGATTTAACATGCTTCAGGGCAAATGAACAAAACAGTAATCTGATGTAATCCCAATATTCAATATAAAACAAAAGTGGATTTAAATGGGTTGCATTACTGTGAAAGCATCCAGTTTGCCCATTTTTTCTTTTCATTGGTCACTGATGGTTACAATGATCCATGACCTTTACACATCTCAGCATCAACAAAGTAAAGGATTAATGCTTCCTTTGTCCCCAGTGTTTGGGCCACAGCAGGCTGGGTTTTCCATGAAGACAAATAATCCCAAATAATGGGAAATGAGTGGGGGAAGTGGAAGGAAGGAAATGTTTAAGCAAATAATTTAGCTCTTCTAGTCTTCCCTTCAGCAAGTAGGTAAAATTAATTGCAAATGTGAATCATTTTCATTTTAAGCTTTAATGCATCTGCTGTTCAGACTTCATCCTAGGTGGGCACTGACATCATCATCAGTTGAAACCATTAACTTTATATGAACTGCATTAAAATAATAGATAAGGGCAATTAACTTTAATTCTGCAAATTAACTTGTATGCATGTATATTCAAATATCCTTATAACTCCAAGTATTCATTGGTTCTGAAAATAAAAGCCTAATGTGCAACCCAGTTATGCCTTCTAACAAAAATAGCACTTAGCATAAAATTATTGTTACCTTTTTAATATATTTTGTTATCCTATTAATTTCTAAAGGATATAGTGTGTTGGTAAGGCTTGGAATGTATGTGTTTGTCTATATTGTATGAAATAATCTGCAAAGGTCTTGTTTTAAAAGATAGGGCAAGGTGTGAAAAACAAGCACAGTCTGTTGATTAAAGTTTATAAAAATAGTCTGTAACCCCAATTATCTCTGAGAATATTCTTGAGACAAAATGAACGCCGCATGTTTACTAAAGTGAGACAAATTTGTCTTGTGATAAGTGGCATTAATTACGCAAGCAAATCAGTTTGTTTCAACCTTTATTCTGGCTAATTGCAAGTGTTTTGGCACTCATTTAGGTTAACTGCATAATCTTCTTTAAATCTTGTAGATTTTTTTTTGCCACCACTGCCAATGGCCACCCTTACGAATACATATATATATATACATATGAATGAGTTTATATGAAATAGTATTTATTACCAGTTTATAATGCATTAATAAGTATCTTTCTTCTCCAGTGCAATCACTAATTTTTGCTGCTTATGCAAAAAACTGACTATACTCCTCTTTTACTATACAATTTTTATCTTTTTTTCACATAACCCTACTCTCTGGGTGGCAATAAAAATTGTCAGCTATTTTGTCTATATTTGGTCTCAATTCTGGTGATAATCTAGTAAACCTTGTGAGAAAATTTACATAGCATAAATGGGATAATAACTGTTACTATACAATATTTGTTTGCCAACATATTCACAATGGCAGAAGTGCTTGCACTTTAGTAAACTTACCCTTAGGATTATCTGGCATTTTTTCTGGCACAGGCTATCATAGCTTATCACATATAAGTAAACCGATGCCTTAGGATTCTCAATAAAGCACTGTATACAATCAGCAACACTACATATAGAAAAAAGAGAAGAAGGCATCTTCAGGAAAGCTTATTGCTTTCATATCATACAAAAGGGACAAGCTGGAGAACAACAGTGGTGCTGGGAATCCATGAACGTACGTCTTAAAGGGCAACTAAAGTCTAAAATAGAATTATGTTAGAAATGCTGTATTTTGTATACTTAATATAAACATGAACTTACTGCACAAGAAGCCTAATAAGACAAATGATTTATGCTTTCAAAGTTGTCACAGGGGGCTGTCATCTTTTAACTTTGTTAGACATCTCTGCAATATCAAGACTCCACACATGCTCAGTGTGGTCTGGGCTTCAATTGGGAGGTTAAGCTTAGGGATCACCATAAGTGATCAGAAACAGAACAAGTCAAATATATCTAAAAGCCACAAGTTGGCCCTGCCACCAATGTTTTTTTTTTAACTTATAAGGGAGGCCCGACCATCAATATGTGTTGGGGGGGGGGGTTACTTTTTTAGCGCTGATGTCTGTATGGTCTTTTAACTTTGATGTGGAGTGGGTGGGATCAGGGGGTCCCGAAAATGTTGTTGTGCGGGGCCTCATGATTTCTAATGGCAGCCCTGATAATCAGAATATACAGACTGCACTGGGTCTGTGTGTATCCATACTGTCTACACAGTCACTGGCTATTTTACAGGCAAAAATGTTTGAGTTCTGGTAAGTAAGGTGGATGGGGGCTCCCCCGGCTGTTTGAAAGTATGACTGTTTCCCTTCAGAGCAGTTAGAGATCGTCTGACAATTACTATCCCCAGCAGTAAATAAAGGGAGAATTTCACTGCATACAGTCAGGTTTCTTATAAAAATGGTAGACATTTTTTTTAATTTAAGTATATTGGAGATAGATTTCATTTTCATTAAAGAAAGTAAAAATGGAATTTTTTTTTTTTTTTGCCTTTACATTCCCTTTAAGAAATGACTGCACTGAGCATAATGTGCCTCACTTTTATAGTACTCAGTGGCCCTGTCCAGACTATTGTGTCAGTGCTCTGTGATAGTTGAGATTCGATACTTGACAGTAAACATCAAAGTTTTATGTAAGACTGGACCTTACAAGCAATATCTTTAAATACTTGCAAAATGGTAAGAAAATTGGGGTTGCAGAGAGAAGTCACCACAAACTGTGTAAGGTTATCAGACAGTGTTAGCGTGGAAATCCTTGGCAGGGCTATATTTATGGTTTGTGCTGCCCTAGGCACTCTGATTGATAAGGTCCCCCTACCCCCCCCCCCAGGTTTTACATTGTTTTTAGCTATGAACCTAAAGGGGCAAGCTGCCATAGAAGGAATTTTTTAAAATAATAAAAAATAATAGAATTTTAGATAAAACACATATCAGATTATTTACCTATTGACTTGTATTTGGCAAAATGGCAAAGCTGGAAATCATATACTTGAGCAGTGGCGGCTTGGGGCTGGTCTGATGTGTAGAAAATCAGTTTGTGCTTCTGTGTGTTTATGGCTGCTGCAGAGTGCACAGGAGTTTATTACTGTCTTGAACAAAGTTTTTATGAAATGTTTTAAAATAAACCAAATAAAATATTTCTTGGCACCAGCAGTCTAATTTTATAATAAAAAAGCCCAGCCTTAATACCAATTGACTTTAAAAACTAAAAGTACAAGTACTCCACAGCAATTACCAAATCAAGATACTGGATAAGAAAAATAAACAACAAAAAGTACTAAAACAATACATGTCCTCTTTATTATTTTTCACATGCAACAGTGAATCTACAAACATGGAGGCAGGCTACAGGATATATTATATGACAGGCACATGCTACTATGAAGTTGAGCCTATAAAATTCAAAAGTTCAAATCAGCAAAAAAACAGCCCCTTCTTACCTGCTGCGATGGTGTGGCTGCTGACTCTCTCTACTTTAACAGTGCCCACATGGATGGCATGATCTGTGTGGCTGGGTACTTGTCTGACTTGCTACTGTGTGGCCTGTGGCGGGCAATGGAGTCCTGCTTCTTGGCTTGCTTTGAAAACTGACCCAGTTGCTCCAGTTGGTGACTACAACACTTTCTTCATTCGTTGTGTGGTACAAATTATAACCAGGAATGCAGTAAAAAGAGAAAATATGTCAGGCTGCAGGCAGGCGCTCAGCAGCAGTGTTGTCTGGGGTGGGTTGGCGGTGGGTGCTGTTCAGCCTGTTCTGCCTAAAATGAGTAAATATATCAGACTCTGGCAGCAGCAATGGTATTGGTGGTGGTGGACATGGACCATGTGGCGTGGCCTGGCTGGGCCTGGGCTGTGTGACAGCGAGTCACCATCCTTCTAGCCTAGTTAGCTCTATCGATTGTCCCAGATGATGGTCAGTGAGGAGGTACACGTGGACCGTGTGGCCTGGCCTGGCTTGGCCTGGTGGGTGACGGGTTACTGTCTAGGCTAGGCTAGCTTTAAAAATTGCCCCTGGTGAGGAGGTACGTGTGGACCATGTGGCCTGGCTGGGCATGGGGTGGGTGACAAGTCACTGTCTGACTTACTGTAATGGTTGCACTGCTTGTGTTGTGCAATTGACTTGAATATCTCTATCCTGCTGCTTGCTGGCTGCTGTGGATGGTTGTCGCTATCTTTAAAGAGCCCCAACCAGGTCAGGATACTAAACATGACAGGCCTGTAAAAGATGATTTCTGCTTTATGTTGAGGTCCAAATGTAAATAATTGGGTATGGTAAAAGGTTTAAACTGGTCCTTGCATTTTATAGATTTAGGGGCCTCTTTGACCCATGGACCAGTCTTATTAGACTTGAGGTTGTGTCTTTGATCAGTGGACCATGGCTATCATGGACCAGTCTTAAACTTGAGATTAGTGACCTCTATATTAGTGACCTCTATATCAGTGACTTTATATTATTATGTGCATTGTTCTGTGTACTGTATATGTATAGGTTATTAATATCTGGTACTGAATTCTGATGTAGAGTCATCAATGGGCATTTCCATTCCTAAAACCCTATATACAGACAATTCAACAGATCTATTGTTCTTCTCACCCCTGGATGGCTGGCCAGGAATGTAAGGGAAACTCACCGGCACACAGGATATAAAGCAGCAGGGCGAACCCTTGCAATTTTATTACTGCAGTGCTAAGTGCGACGTTTCTGGGCCACGCCCCTTTATTAAGCATTGATAAATTAGCACTGCTATAGGTGTATCCTCGAGCAGGCATTGTACTAGGAAGCAGATCAATAGTAGGGATGATGAGGTGGTACCTTTTCAGGCAATTTCTTGCAGAACACATCAGTGAACTCGAGAGCAAGGCAGGAAAGTTGACCAAAGCAAAGCAGATATGCTAAATGACTTTAGTAAGTTCCTCTGGCAGTAATAGCTCAGACAGGAAATTTGGGAAGAGGAACAATCAATGGAGGGATTGTGCAAATGAAGCAAAGGTAGTCCCAGAATGACTGAAGCAGAAAGGCAGGATATGAGAAGAAAGGATAATTTTTCCATGTGAAGAGAACCAATAGTCAGGTTTAGTTCTATAGTAGTCTTGGAAATGAAAGCAGTAGACAATGGCCTGTTGTCTATTACCAGGACCCGTAGGGGAGAGGCCAGTGGTAGGAGAGGAATCCCCAGACTTTCAATGAAAGCTTGATCCATAAAGTTCCCAGCTGCACCAGAATCAAGAAAGGCTTGCACATTGACACCTACGGTCAGTTTGTCTGCAACAGAAGCAGAAATCTATCATTTGGGGAGATGGTTGAACCCCGCCAAGATAAGACTCCCCAATCTTACCTAGGCACTGGATTTTCCAGCCTTTAGTGGGCAATTGTTGGCAAAATGAGCCTTGCCACCACAGTACAGGCATAACCCGCTGAGCATCTACAACATTTTCTTGCTCAGAAAGCCATGCTCTACCAATCTGCATAGGCTCTTCAGTCGTACTGGCAGAAGGTTGCGTAGCAGGGATTGGAAGGAGAGACCTCTGAAAATGTGGTGCAATGGTTGGTAGGAATCTTTTGCTCTCCTTGTCAGTTTGATGTTCTCTAAAACCATGTGTCAACTTTAACAGCAAGTGTTATTAAGTCCTCCAGCTGTTCAGGAAGATCTCCAGATCATCTTTGGGCTTATTAGAGAGACCTTGATAGAATGTTGCTACATAGGCCTTGTTGTTCCAATTGGTCTCAGTTGCCAGGGTTTGGAAATCTATGGCATATTCACTGCCACTCCAATTCCCTTGGTGGATCTGCAAAAGATGGGAAGTAGCAGAGGCCACATGACCTGGAGCATCAAACATGGAGCAAAACATTTGCAGAAAAGCCTTGGCATCATGGACCAATGTAACATTCTTTTTCCAGAAAGGATAAGCCCAATCCAACACATTACCCTCCAAATGAGAAATGATGTAGCCCATCTTCGCTCGCTCGGATACATACTGTGGAGACTGAAACCTAAATTGAATCAGAAATTCACAAATCTCCGACAAGCCTCAGGGTCTCCACTGAAGCCAGGAGGTGGCAGAAAATGAGGTTCACTTGGAGAAGCCAGAGCCATTTGAGAATGCGTTATTACTTCTGGGGGATTGTTTGGAACAGATGAAGTTCTAATCATGTGTAACAAGAACCTATCCAAGAACCTATCCAATGTGGACTTGCTGAGCTTCATATGCCTCCATCCAACTTGCAATACCGCAGAGACATTTTCCCAAATCCAGCCTTGCTTCCTCAGATGGGTCCATTGCCCCCGTGTATACGGTCAGGGCCTTACCAGCTCAGATGCGGAAGTTAGGACCAAGGAGGAAGCCTAATAGGAGCAAAGTCCAAGCTAGGTATCCAAAGGGTTAAACAAAGTTTGTGGTTTTTATCCAGGCAAAGGGTCAAATGCAGGCAGCAAGATTCATGAGCAGAAGGAAAGTCAAGGTGTAGATCAGGAAACAGTCCAAAATAGAAGCAAAGCACACCCAGGAATATAGGAGTAAAAATCCTATACAAGGGCAGTGTATCTGGTCTTTTGCTGGCTTTAAAAATTTGAATTTGTGTGTAGATGATGTCTCACCAACATGTCTTCCCCTGAGTGCCGCCATCTTGCGAGCGGCACAGTGGAGGAGAGGTGTGCCAATGGGAGCTCCTCACACTTTGCCTGCAAAAATGTCTCAGAAGCTCCTCATCTTCTATTCTACTGATTCACTGTTCATGCTCTGTGCTGTAGTCACTAACTGAGCTTATGGACTAACTCTAAATATACAGTACACATAGAATACAAATATTACAATATAAGATTGATTAATAATTAATACAGATAATTACTACATGGCAGCACAGAAACCAGTGCAGACATTAATAATCAGCCTTGTAGCATCAGCTTATATAACAGGCCAACCTTATTTTCTGCTTGATAATTTGCGATGACCACTAAGCTTATGTTATGTTTTGGTAGCCGAGGATGAGGAGGGTATAACTGCTTTATTAACAGATTCATGAAACCATTACACAACTGCCTTACTTCCTACTTTAACTTTCCAAGCTGTACAGAAAGTCCTGTGTATCTGCATAGCACAAGTAATGTGCACAGTGACAACCGCATAAACACCATAGCTTAGCTTCTTAACAGCTGCTCAGTCCACTGAGCATGTTAGTGTCACAGACATTTTCCAAGATGGCAACACCCTTTGATAAGGTTTAGGTCCTGGATCGTTGCTGCTATTGACAAGCAAGAGATAAAAGATTGACAAATGTTTAAAGGAATTGCTCAGTTTAAAAATAAAAACTAGGTAAATAGATAAAATAAAAATAAAAAATGTTTAGCCAAAATGTAATTAATAAAGGCTAGAGTGATTGCATGTCTAACATAATAGCCTGAACACTACTTCCTGCTTTGCAGCTCTCTTAGTTACCAGGCAGTAATCAATCACAGACTTGAGAAGGGCCAGATGGGTCATAACTGTTTGCTTTTGAATCTGATCTGTATGCTAAGGATCAATTGCAAACTCATAGATCAGTCCCATGTGTCCCCCCTTCAAGTCACTGTAACTCGGAGTTAGCTGAAAAGCAGGAAGTAGTGTTCTGGCTATTATGTTGGACATCCAGTCACTCCAGCCTTTATACATTACATTTTTATCTATTTAATCTATATTTATCTATTTACCCAGTTTTTATGTCTACACTGAACTGTACCTTTAAATTATTTCCTCAGTGTTACATGGCCAAATTATGCATTAAAACAGATATACCATAAAAGGTCCATGGAGGTTATTAACTATTTCCCTTCAATTATGGAGCTGCACATCCAGCATGCACTTCTGTAAATGCTTTGCTTGCTCTGCTATAAATTAGTTGTACTATACATTCATCCACTTTAAGTAGAAATGTCAACATGAAAGAATGATTTGAGATTTCTGATTTACAGAAACCAGAGTGCACGGTGCTCAGTTGCAAATCCATTTGTAACAGTTACTGTTGCCTCAAAGTGGGCTAAAAGTGCAGCAACAGTTCAACAGTTTAGACAGCATACTCTGGGTACAACACCTTGCATGCTGTGTATGTACTGTACAACTAAGGCAAAAAAAAGAGTAAACAAGCCATTCCACTGTACATGCCTCCCAGCTGTTTAAGATATTGTGGGTTAAACTACTGTTTGTTTGGTGCTTATGAGACCACAAGATTAAGAAGCAGTGCATGATGCCATATATTCAGAGTGCCAACCTGCTATAGTGTATATTATCATGCTTATCCTGAATGCCATAAATGGAGTGTCCTTCTGCACTACTACTGTACTCGGTTTATGATCAGCGAAGGATGTCACACAGCTATAGTTAGCATGATGCCTGTACTCGGCGTAGAGATGTGCAGTGACTCAATTTCTCTATTATACTGAATGAGCAATTCTTGTTCCAAAGAAAAAGAGCTTTGAGCTAAAGAAAGAAAACTTGAGCTTGTGTGGACTAGCTATGGATAGAAAAGGAAGGGATCTGCAGAGGAACAGAGAAGAGATATAGTAATCCTAAATACAATGAAGAAAAGGATTTATTCCAGGCACACCCAAGGAACACACACAAGGAAAAGGCAGACATATTTTTTGGCTTCTGATGCATCCTGCCCAGCACAAGAGCTGCAACACACTTGTCGTTCTCGTGGTATTTTTCATCTTATAAAATCAGAAAGTTTTACCAGCATGAATATAAGATGGCACAGCTGATGATTATCTGACATACATCTCAAACAAGGTAAATAAATTTACCTTTTTACATAAAAGTTGTGCTTTGGGCATGAGAATACATTATATGGGAATCTATGCATTTAATGGTAAATAGCAGCTTCTGGTTATAGGGTACATTGTGTCCATCCTTTCCCAGACAAGCATATATTCACAACACTGCTTTAAAGTGGTTGGTCTTAGTGGCTTTGCATTTTGCTTCTAAGGAGTAAAAAAAAACTATTTTTTATTCTTGAACAGTCAAGTAGACAACTATGTATCAATTATGGATCAATCATGGAGGGGTAATCAGGAAAACCTGTGAAGAACCAACAAATTATATGCAAGGAATGCAAGTTATGGTTTCCTGTTATCAGGAAATCCATTATCTAGAATGTAATTGAATGTCTGTATCCCATAGACTTTATTTTATTCAAATAATCCTAATTTTTAAAAATAATTTACCTTTTCTCTGTTATAATAAAACAGTACCTTCATCAAAATTATGATCTACAGAAATTAATCCTTATTGGAAGCAAAACTGAGTGTATTGGGGGGGGGTAATTTTTTTATTTATTTTATTTTATTTTTTTCAATTCAAATAGTCGAAGTATCCCAAAATTACTTCAAAATTCTATTTTTTTTATTCAAATTTTATTCGAATATTCACCTCTACCCTTAGTAAATGTGCCCCTAATGTTTTCATGATTTTTTAGTAGATTTAAGATATGAAGATCCAAATTACAGCAAGATCTGTTATTCAGAAAACCCCTGGTTCTGATACTGCCAGTATAATGTGGTGTCTTTATGCCAATGCACAATTTAGGATGTTATTTATTATGTTTTTGCCTGGAAAATCAACTTCATAAGGCAGGAGTTTTTGCAGTATTGTACAGACAATATCAGAAATAAAAAGGAAATTTTGCATCCGAAGAACAATTATGTACAAAACCACTAAGCAATTGTTATTTGCTTTATTTTTATTTTTAAACCACAGAGATGCATGCCAGCCATACATTTGGAGGCAAATTTCATGTTATTCTACAAGTGCACATTGGTAGCAAATTCACTAATTCGCTACCACTACACTTATTGACTAAAATGCAAGGTTGTGTCTCGGCAGCCAAACGCAACTATAAATTCGTCATTGTGGACATTTCAAAGCGAATTTTCTCTAACATTCATTTCTGCCTAGTGAAACTTCATTAGTACACTTACGTTTAGATCACTTTGAATAGGTCGTATATATGTCTTTATTAAAGATGTTGAGCAAGTGGCAGCTTATTATTAAAAATGTTCAAGGAAGCAAAATATAGGAAAAAGAGATCCTCTATTGTCCTAGACATGAACCCACCCTAAAACAAATGTGGCATGCCCCTCAAATGGTTAAAAAAACTGTTATAAAATTTTTATGACTTTTGGGATTTTAGGATATGATGTCACTGACATAAGATTGAAGAGGATATAACTTCATCTTATCCGTTTGCCAGGTCTAAGCTGGTGAAGGAAATTCAAACGAGGTAACAATGTAAAATTCGCACTTTAGTGAACTTGCGGAGTAACAAATTCGATTGCTTGGCACAAGGTAGTGAAACTTCATTAATGACATTGCCTTTCCCAAGTGAATTGTCTTCTACACCTGTTAGTTAATTGGCAATTGCCCTGCGGTTTGGATTTCTGGTGAATTTTTCACTTGCGACAGTCACTTCACCCTATAGTATATTACCCAATTATTTATTTCTATCCTGTTTATGTGTATATTTCACTAGTGGTTACAAAGTTTAATACATGAGCCTTATGAATCAAAAGGTATATAGAGAGTAAGGTGTCATCCATTTTTTAAATATCCTAAGGTGACGAAAATGCCAAAAATTCCTCTGCATTTTCTCATATTACTGCAATTCCTCTTGCAAGGATACAACTATGTCAATTCTTTTTGATGCAAAGATATTTTCAAATGTGTTGTTGCCCACCAGAAAGGCAATTTTATTTGAGAGACAAAAACATCCCCTGTGGTATTTCTTTATAAACACAATAAGCATAATACTGTTTTATAGTGATGGGCGAAACGGGCGCGTTTCGCTTCGCCGAAAAATTCGCGAATTTCCAGAGAAATTCGCGAATTTTTCGGCGATTCGCGAAACGAGTCGCGTGTCGTTTTTGACGTGCGTCGCGTCGTTTTTGACGCGCGTTGCGTCGTTTCCGACGCGCGTCGCGACGTTTTCGGCGCGTCGCGTCAAAAACGACGCGCGACTCGTTTTTGCGCTGCGAATTGTTTTGCGCGAATTTTTTTGGCAGTTTCGCGAATTTATTCGCCAGCGGCAAATCGCGGGAATTCGCCGCGAATTCGCCCCTGGCGAATAAATACGCCCATCACTACTGTTTTATATGAGTAAGTGCTTTTTGCTATGATTGTGGCACCTCTTCCTAATTAGGTCAATATCTGCTTTTCTTTTGTCAATTCAATTACATCTGCTTATGATTTCATTAATTATTATTGGACAAATGCACAAACTTACAAGTGGGAACTGAGAGGGCTGTCTTAAGCATGAATTGAGGTCAATGTTGAAAGATGCCCAAGGATTAGGGCTGAAAAATGGGCACAAATCAAGTCAGTTACAGGCTGTCAGATTTTATGATGCCAGAATAATTGTACTTATATAAGTCATATTGGTGCCTTAAGAAAAATTAAATACAAAAATACTTCAAGAGATATATCTATTCTTCAGTACTTATATTCTACATGGATATACAGGACATCTTGAGCAGTAAACATACATGTGTCTGTTATTGTAAATCACAGAAATCACTGTAAATCGCAGAAAGATCTAATTAAAGCGCTGAGCTGTACATTTAGAAAAACATGATTTGGCAATAATGGAGAATAGGCCAATTTGCTTTTGAGGAATAGCTATTTCTGGCAGATACTATTTCTGGCAAAGGGTTTCCAGAGGCAGTATATATATATATATATATATATATATATATATATATATACACACATAACCATGGTGACCGAGCACATCACTTCCATTTTTCTTATTCTTTAAAGGACAAGGAAAGGCAAAAAAATTAAATCCGATTTTTACTTTCTTTAATGAAAAACAAATCTATCTCCAATATACTTTAATTAAAAATTTTTATGAAACCTAATATTTATGAACAGCAGGGAGAGCCCTCGCATCACTTCTCAGCCATGCAGAACTCCAGCAGCTTACAGTCGGCGACTGTGTAGAGATTTGTATTGGATTTTATTTTTGCCTTTACTATTTTCACCTCCAGCTGCAGGGACAAAGATCATGGAGCCAGATTTGAAAAGATAAACTGGGCTTCTATATGGAGGATTGTTTTGCTGCAGTACCTGGTTTTGCTGAGTTGGAGAAAGTTTTTTATTAAACAAAACAGAAACTATAAAATCTACATTAGATTACATGACAACACAGGACCCAGCACAGTCGGTATATTCTGATTATTAATCATTCTTGCTGTATAGGCTTCTGGCAGATATTATTTGACTTGTGCTGTTTTGATAATTTATAGTTACATAGTTACATAGTTACATTGGGTTGAAAAAAGACAAAGTCCATCAAGTTCAACCTCTCCAAATTAAAACCCAGCATACACACAGACCCCTCCACTCTTTCACACAAACCATATATGCCCATAGCTATACTAACTGTAGAGTTTAGTATCAAAATAGCCTTTGATATTATGTCTGTCCAAAGAATCATCCAGGCCCCTTTTAAAAGCATCAACAGAATCAGCCATCACAACATCACCCGGCAGTGCATTCCACAACCTCACTGTCCTCACTGTGAAGAACCACCTAGGCTGCTTCAAATGAAAGTCCTTTTCTTCTAGTCTGAAGGGGTGGCCTCTGGTGCGGTGATCCTCTTTATGGGTAAAAAGGTCCCCTGATATTTGTCTATAATGACCTTTAATGTATTTGTAAAGTGTAATCATGTCCACTCGCAAGTGCCTTTTTTCCAGAGAAAACAACCCCAACCTGGACATTCTACCCTCATAATTTAAGTCTTCCATCCCTCTAACCCAGGTGTGTCCAACCTGCGGCCCAAAGGCCGCCTGTGGCCCAGGATGGATATGAATATGGCCCAGCTTGAAACCCTTGGAGGCAAATTCACTAAAGCGCGAATCATCTAACACTTGCGCTAATTCGTCAGCGTGACATCATTTCGCAACTTCGCAAATTCACTAACACTGACTGGCGAATTTTCGCTAGCAAAGTAGATAGACTTACGCAAAATTGCACCCTTAATTGTGCACTGACAAAGGATCGTAATTATGCAAATTCACTAAGATCAAAATTTTCCTGAACGTTACCACTTACGCTAGACTTTACTCAATACAATAGACAGGAGTTAGGAGTTAGAAAAAAAGTCCCAAAAAAACGCTGGCGTGTTTTACCATTGTAGGGTGATAGTGTGAAAAAGAGCGATTTTTGTGGGGGGGTTACCCTCCTTCCCCCCTACATTTCCTAACATATGGCAACACAACTATATAGGGGGCACATGTAGGGCAATAGGACAACTTTATTTTTTTAATTAAAGGTTTCCTGGGCTTGTGTAGTGCAACGTAGTGGCTGTAACATATACTTCTATTATACTTTGAAATTCGCACCATATGCAAAAAACGTTCGCCTCCCTGAGCGCAAATTTGCATCTTAGTGAATTTGCGTAGTGCTGGCGAAAATTCGCCTGGCGAAGTGTGGCGAACGCTAGCGAAGCCAACGCTAGCGAATTTTCGTATTTCAGTGAATTTGCCCCTTGGTTCCTGAGGAAACGTCATGTTGCAAAGGATATAGGAGTAGGTAGTAGGGGGGACTCTGCCCATTGCCCAGTTAGTAGTAATAATAATATAATAAGCCTATTTAATATCCAGATGGCCCAGGGAAGCCAAAAGGTTGGACACCCCTGCTCTAACCTGTTTAGTTGCACATCTCTGCACTCTCTCCAGCTCATTTACATCCCTCCTAAGTACTGGAGTCCAAAACTGCACTGCATACTCCAGCTGAGATCTTACTAGGGATCTATAAAGAGGAATAATTATGTTTTCATTCCTTGAGTTTATGCCCTTTTTTAATGCAGGACAGAACCCTATTTGCTTTTGTAGCTACAGAATGACACTGCCCAGAATTAGACAACTTGTTATCTATAAAAACCCCAAGATCCTTCTCATATAAGGAAACTCCCAACACACTGCCATTTAGAGTATAACTTGCGTTTATATTATTTTTGCCAAAGTGCATAACCTTGCATTTCTCAACATTGAGCCTCATTTTCCAGTTTGCTGCCCAGTTTCCCAACTTAGTCAAATCATCCTGTATGGAACCTATAGTTCTGCACAATTTAGTATTGTCTGCAAAAATAGAAACCGTACTTTCAATGCCCACATCCAGGTCATTAATAAACAAGTTGAAAAGCAAGGGACCCAGTATAGAGCCCTGCGGTACCCCACTAACAACACTGGTCCAATTAGAAAATGTTCCATTTACCACCACTCTTTGTAGTCTATCTTTTAGCCGGTTCTCTATCCAATTATAAATACTATATTCCAGGCCAACATTCCTTAATTTAACCAGTAACCTTCTGTGTGGCACTTTATCGAATGCTTTAGCAAAGTCCAAGTAAATCACATCCACAGCCATCCCAGAATAAAGGTCCCTGCTTACCTTCTCATAAAAAGAAATTAATAAATTAAATTTATGATGATCCCTAAGCTTAGCCCAGACAGGGCTGTTCCTGCCATGAGGAAAGGTGAGCACCGGCAGTGAACGGCCAGTTGCCAGGGGCGGCAAAAAGCAGCCTCCTGTAACTTTAAAAGCCGAATTTCAGATTTTTAAACCAGAAATTCGGTTCTGTTAGTGTGGAAAGCGCATTACATGCTCGTTGCACTAGCGATGCAGCCCCCTTTGACCCACTCAGATGCATCGGGGTTGCTGCCTCAGGTCGCCCCTGATTCCAGATCACAGTGAGCATGTGCACAGTCTTGGCCTTGCCCAATTTTGAAAGCATAAACAATTTGTTTAATTAGGCTTTGTGGTGCAGTAAGTTCATGTTTATGTTTAGTATACAAAATACAGCATTTCTAGACTTATTCTACTTTAGACTCTCCTTGTCCTTTAAGCACAGTTCTGAAAATGGACACATGTACTTTTGATATGCTGTCACATTGATAAAAGGAACAAGATGCTCCCAAAAGTGTCACTATCCGAATGGATAAGCCAGAAATTTGATGCACATGAATTTTTGACAAATATCACAAAAGTAAGGTCCACACTCTCAGGACTTTTTGTACCTTTAATCGAGAGTGCCGACTCCTCCTTGGTCTGTATATATACATTTTTATCTAGAATCATTTTTAGCTTAGAATTCATGTTCAGTTTTCTGCTGCCAAACTATCTACTTGATTGGGGATCTCCATCCTTTTTTACTTGTGAGCCACTTTCAAATGTAAAGCGTTGGGTAGCAATACTAAACAATACTAAAAAACTATACAAGCATGCAAAATTTTCCTGGGTGGCACAAAAAAGGGCTGTGATTGGTCATTTGGTAGTCCCTTTATGGACTGGCAGAATATAGGAGGCTCGGTTTGGCAGTATGCCTGGTATTTAAGCAGCCAAAATTTGTCTCAATGCCTGAAATTAAAAAAAAAACTCCTGCTTTGAGGCCAATGGAAGCAACAAGGAGGTTTGGTGAGCAACATATTGTTCACAAGCCACTAGTTTCTGACCACTGTTAACTTAATGCTGGCCATTCATCAGACATAAATTTCAGAAGCTTATATCTTGTCTCGAAAGTGTGAGTTGCTGCTTATTTCTTAAGATTTCTTTTTGGTGCTCAAATGTGGCCAAGTGACATGTGATCCTCTCATTGGGCCCATATAACCAACAGACCAAATCAAGCCAACTTTCTAAACTGTAACATAAAGTCAAAGACCACTCATTATTTTCCAGACTAATGTAATGGCTATAGCTACTCTTTAATTATGTCCACTCCTGCTCATTAACAGTTCAGCTTCCAGACTTACATTAGAATGTTCTACACCCAGCCTTTTCCTTTTTTAAAAATGAGTTTAAATGTTGCTGGAAAATTATACAATAAAGTAGATCTAAAAAGCAAAAAAAATATATGGTCAGCCACAGCAGTCATTGCTTTTGCTAACCGGACCTAAAAGGTTTTACTCTGCAATAATATCATGAAAGCCACATGGGTTTCACAGTGGGTACATTTTTATGTAGTAGACACAATCCTCTGAGGGATACTAGCTATAAACTAAACAGCAACTTGGAAAAAAAAATGATGATAGCAACAATTTTTCTTTAGTTTCTCATGAGATGAAAGAAGAAGTGGCAAGAATTCTTTAAAAAGAGTTAACTTTTTCAAGCTGATGTCTGCCAAACACAATTTTACTTTTAAACGATTGCAGCAAATGCTTAACAAATCTTCAGAGTGCAATTAAGAAACCGTTCACTGCTCACTGATTACGTCACAGATTATTATTTTTTTTACCATTTAAGATTATCCTGCATTCCTTATTTGAATAGCACCCAGGCAACACCTTAGCTAGGTGCATTGAATATATATGAATCAGCACTTCCAGAGACACCTAATCAACACATGGTTCTTAATTTCAGATATGTTTAATAGCTTTTTAGATGTAATCATAGCAGCCATACACCAAAATGGCAATTATACTTTGGATTAACATAAATTACAACTGATGAAAGAAAAGCTGTTAGGGTGATTTAAGGTTATACTTATACCTACTATGGGGTCTATGAATTTTGCCGTGTAAAAGGAATTTCCCTGAAAATACTAAACTAAAAAAGCTGAGTAAAATAAATGGCTACTTTATCAAGGTTTGTATACCATCAAAAAACTGAATATGACACCAGGTTTCTTTCTACTTCAGACCTTGCATAATTCATGAAAGTATCTTAAAATTGAAGAGGCAAGCAAGTTCTGGTGGAAGTCATTCTAATAAATACCATGTAAAAATCCCCTATGGATGATCATCATATTTTCATACATAATTTTCAATCAGCTGCGTACAGTTACATGGATGTACACAATTGCGGAAAAACAGTACAAACCCCGAGTAGTAGAGACAAACCCCTAAACCCTAGCAATAGTCCTCTATAATGTTGCCACAGATACAGGTCTGAGTTATTACTGTTAAATACTTTGCTCCTTTGTAACAAATCCAAAGTATGTTCCAATTCTATGTTTTAAAACATGTGAACATTAAGAAGCATGTACATACATTGTACAGTAGCGAGAATGTTCCTGTGGAATGCATTGTGCTCAAACTTTAGTTCTTTTAAAGTGTTTCCTTTATATACTGTGTTTAACTGCTTTGGCACTTTGTTCTCTTATGTTGCTTATCTGGGAATTCTTAGGGGGTCTGACAGTTTTGCAGTGGTATGAGAGATGTCTAGGAACTGATATTCTCATCTGAATATTCTTGATCTAAATGGATGTCAAAATCTCTAAAAAAAATTCTGGCAGTGAATTTCATACAGTTATGGGGTTCTATGATCCACAATATATGCAGCTTAGTTAGGATCAATTACAATGTACTCTTTTATTTCTACAGAGAAAAAGGAAATCATTTTTTAAAATGAGAATTAATTACTTAGTCTAGCGGAGATGACTTTCCTGTAATTTGGAGCTTTCCAGCTATTGGCTTTCTGAATTAGGGAACATGTACCTTAATTCTATTTGACAAGGCCAGTGAACATTGTTTTCTGCTTTTCACCAATGAACTGGTTCCTTATTAATAATATATCTGGTTAATGCTGACACAATACTGGAGAATAGTATCAACGACAAACTAATTTTTATGGACCACAATTTTAAGCAATTTAAGTATTCTTAAATAGCTTTTTTGAGGTCCCACCAATGTATAATGTCTTGAAATGAGTGCATTTCCCTGCTTTTGCCAAATATTTTCCCAGAAATTACATTGTTCTTATTTTCCCAAAAATGACTGTCCTCTGTGAATATTATTATGTGAAATTAAGAGGGTTAAAATACTAATCAGATGCATAGCTTGTCATTGTTCTGTCTCTAAATAGTCAATTATTTTGTACCTCATACAGTCATCAGCAAATCATTTATTGCTCTAGGTTGTGAATCTGACAGAGATGCCTTGCACATGCTGTTGTGACATTAATGCACTACTTAATCCTTGTCAATATCACAGTAAATTTTGTAAAACAGACTCTCATTCTGAAGGACAAGTTGCTTGAACACATTTCCCTGGCCCCCTGAAAAACATAACCTACTTAATATCTTCTTGCTTTTTCTATTGCATTATGTTTCTTCAGATATTCAGCAAAATGGCCACTTTGTTTCCCAAATGACTTCTCTCTAGTTACCTCCTTAAATGCACACTTACAGAATAGGTCCCAGACTGTGGAATGTATTACCTCACAACATCACATATTCCTGTAACCTGCAGAGTTTCAAATCGTCCCTTTTGTGAAGCTCACACACTAACCTATTAAAAAAGTCAGCCAGATCTTGATTGGGCGGGTTAAAAAATCCCATCAGATCAGGGTCGCATTTTTTTGTTGATTTGGCAATCTGACCGCCTGTTTGGCCTCCATTCTGATCTGCTCGTTGGGCCCTAAGGCATATCAGATAGAAATCTCCCTGTGTACAGCCACCTTTACTTCTAATGGCTCCCTTACAAAAGTCCCCAATTCCTACAATTACACACCGTCACGAAAGCCTCAGCCTGGTGGTCCGGTGGCCCCCCCGTGGCGAGGGGGGTACTGTCACGAACGCCGCCCGGAGCCTTTCCAGGAGCTCCGGGCGGCGCATCCTACCTGTGCGGCGGCGGATCCAAGATGGCGGCGCCCATAGCCGCCACGTGGTTTCGG
>CM044444.1:36758920-36832209 GCA_024363595.1 Xenopus borealis | reverse complement strand
TGGCGAACGTTGCGCGACGTTCGCGAATATTCTGCGAGCGCGAACAGCGGATGTTCGCGCCATCCCTAGCTAGCACCCCCAGGCAACAGGCAACAGATCAAAACATATTATTATTAACATTAATATTAAACATTATACATTGCAACTATCAGTACATTTTGTACCTAAATGGTAAAGAAGAAAAAAGACCTGAGTGGTGCACAATAAATATATATATATATATATAATTGCACTTCGAGGAGTATAAAAACAATTCAATGTAAAAGCAATCGTTCAGACATGACCCCCCATAACTGTATTGGCCATACTACTACTTTAATGAAGGAAGTACAATCTATAGAACATCTTATGCCTTTCATGTCTCTGGGCATTTGCTCAAGCAATTACTTGAGAAGTTAAAGGAAAACTATACCCCGAAAATGAATTTTTGAGCAACAGTTTATATCAAATCAAGTGATATATTAAATAATCTTACCTACCTGGTTTATATATTTAAGTAAATATTGTCCTTTTACATCTCTTCAACCCCCATTGGGTTCTGTGTGCTGCCTCAGAGATCACCTGACCAGAAATATTTCAACTCTAACTGTAACAGGAAGAAGTGTGGAAGCAAAAGACACAACTCTGTCTGTTAATTGGCTCATGTGACCTAACTTTATAGTTGGTTTGGTATGTTTGTGTGCACCGTTGGATCCTAGGATCCCAGGAGGCTGTCCTTATTTTTTAAAATTTTTTAAAATGTTCTATTTATGATTACCCAATGGCACATGCTACTAAAAAAGTATATTATTATGAAAATGGTTTATTTACATGAAGCAGGGTTTTACATATGAGTTGTTTTATGCAATATCTTTTTATAGAGCCCTACATTGTTCGGGGGGTATAGTTTTCCTTTAAGTAAGTGGGCAGAGACACAAAACATGTATGGCTTACACCAGATTCCACTTCTTTCAATAAAGTTTTTGTTCTGGTCTTTAGGTTCCATTTTGAGTTTCTGTCCATCATTTACTTTTTTAGACCTGTCAACTTGGCTGTCAGATAGTGCTGGAAGATATAAGTTCTGTAAAGCACTGACAGCTGCAACCATGGCTGCCTGCAGGACATTTTCCAGGGGAAAGGGTGAAGGCAAAGTTTTCAGTCAAAAACAACCTGTTTTCCTAGACTAACTCTGTATACAATAATTAGGTGCTGTGGTTAAATCAGGTCTAAGGCATGTTTTGTAGGAAAAAAAAATATCTTGCATTATGTAAAATACAATAATGGGGAATGTACCATAATATAGTTGGTAAAGGAAAAATACAGTATTTGCCATGTGAAAATGAGTGCTGTTGCACAAAAATGTTTCTTTAAACATATACAGTATAGGGAAACCCTGGACAGAGCATACTGGCAAAGGGTACATGACAGGGGCGGGACAGAGCTGCCTGGCAGGGGATTAGTTGTGGGGTTTAGTGATGTAGTTGGGGGGGTGGAGTTAAGGGGACTTATAGCACTAACGGCTAAGGAGGGCATCCATTTTGGAAGAGAAAAAGGAGTCCCACCCTCCCTCCCTTTGTATTAACCCTTTGTGCTAGTTGTCACAATTGTTGCCTGGGTTAGTGGGGCACAGTTTAAGTTGACGTGGAATGGTGAGTATTGGGTTAACTAACCAAGAGGTGATAAGAGGGGATAGCCCGTTGTCACAGCTGGGCGGCGGGTCCCTGACAATGGGGAGACTTAATTGAGAAGCTGGAGTTTTTTACCAAGTCCCGAGTTGGTTAATGGAACTTGGTTGGCGGTGTTCCTCTCTAAGAGCATTGGTCTAAGAGGGTATGTGGTGTTGGGGGTAGCATGCAATCCAGCGTACCCATCATGCTAGAAGGCCCAAGCGGCTGGTGGCTAGTACGATTGCATGCACCTAATTGGGTCCGGCGGCCTTGCAGAGGATTAAAAGTTAATGGTATATCACTGTTCATATTGTATGTTTACAAAGTTGTTAATAAATGGTTATTGATATCTGTATTATCTATTGTTAAATTATGTTTGTGCAATAAAGACTCCAACAAATAAATGGATGGTGAGTTGGTTATTTCTAGGCCAGTTTGGGAAAAAGGCAGGTATTTGTCTTTGCCCCTGTCAAGCTTTTAGCGAATCTGGAAACAGTGGAAGAAGGTTTGTGAATTTTATCATTTGCACCAGTGTGCAGTTAATGTAATAAAAGTTCTTATTGAAAAAGTTATTTTTGCTCCAAAAGATTACAACTCCTTCAAGCACTTAAAAGTGTGCAGTTAAAATCACAATACATTATTAATTTGCAATTAGAATATTACATTGTGAAATACAAATGTGTATTATTTGTGCAAATAGTTTTTCTCTTTGCGAATTTGATTACTTCCCCCAAAAGTATCATTAAGGAAAAAAGGCTCCATCTTTTAGCCCAAATCCTGTTTTTCTTGCATTCTAGGTTCAAAACTCATATCAAGCCCTTGGGAACAAATTTAATTTCTCTTTTTATTCTGGCACCAGTACATTTCTGCATACATATAATAGTTCAGATGATAAAAAAAAATCAGCAAAACTTGTCACTGGTGTTTCAGGCAGTAGGAAACAAAAGAATGTAGATTCCAATCCTTTCTTGCACAAAAAATAAAACGGTTCTCATTTATAGTTTACAGACAAAAGCAGGTATGGCCATCTATGGAATATGGAAACTTTTTCTGGCGGGGTGTCTCAGTGTGTTCTTGTTACACCCCTGGTCTATATGAAAATGTGTGTGTAGAAAACTGGCTAGCCACAATTTTATGCATATTTTTGTTCATAAATAATGGCCTTATATTGAGAGACATCAGGATAGTTTAGAAGTGGGACTGGCAAACAGAAAAAGAACTGCAAATCAATGGGCAGATGTGTCAGTCAGTGCAGAACTGAGCTAAAACACAAGAGCAGGTCTGGATTTGTGGAAAGGCTACCAAGGCCTGGGCCTACGGCTGTAGCATTTTTGGGGGCAACATACTGCCCATATATGCACAATACATCACTGTAACTCATAGAAGATATACAAAGTAACATGTATGCAGCAGCTGTGCAAGAGAGCTGCGAAGGTTATTAGAAGAGAGGTAGTGAATCTGCAGCTGCTCTATTCTCCATTATGGGAACCTGGGCACTTGTCCTTGCTCTGCCTGAGTGGAAATTTTCCAGAAAAATCAAGTTCTCTCCACCATTGGAATACCAAGCCTCCCATACAAGAAAAGCTTAATGCTTTTGAATGTATCAAGTTTTCATGTTTTCGGTAATCTATTTAAAGGACAAGGAAAGGTAAAAAAATCAAATCTAATTTTTACTTTCTTTAATGAAAAAGAAATCTATCTCCAATATACTTTAGTTAAAAAATGTGTACCATTTTTTATAAGAAACCTGATTGTATTCAGTGAAATCTCCCTTCATATACTGCTGTTTATAGGAATTGGCAGGCAGTCCCTAACTCCTGGGCAGGGAAACAATCATACTTATGAACAGCAGGGGGAGACCTCGCCTTACTTCCCAGTCTTGCAGTGCTCCAGCAGCTTGCAGCTGTGTAGAGATTTGTATTGTATTTTATTATTGCCTTCACATTCCCTTTACTGTTTGCAACTCCAGCTGCAGGGACAAAGATCATAGAGCCAGATTTAAAGGGGACCTGTCACTCAAAAAAAAAATATTCTAAATCATATTTTATCACATTAGTCAAGCAAAATTAACTTTAATTACACTATATAAATTATTTGAATCTTGTTTCCTTCAGTCTGGGAATTCATAATTATAGCAAGCAGGAAGGAGCCATTTTGTGGACACCACAACCAGAATGGAGGGCCCAATGTCCATACCAATGCCCTGGCTACACAATTAAGTGGTGAAGAGAGAGGGAGGGGGAATGTGGGGAGAGCAGTGACATCTAGGAAGTGCTGAATGGAAAGTGAAAGCAATTGTCTGCCCGTCTCTATGCCTAAGGTATAGAGGAGGGGCAGGCAATATTTGATTGACAACTGAAATTTTTAAATGCGCTTAAAACAGCTATAAATGCTAAGGATGCACCGAATCCTGGATTCAGGATTCGGCCTTTATCAGCAGGATTCGGAATCCTTCTGCCTGGCCGAACCGAATCCGAATCCTAATTTCCATATGCAAATTAGGGCCAGGGAGCTAAAGCACGTGACTTTTTGGCACAAAACAAGGAAGTAAAAAATGTTTCCCCCTTCCTACCCATAATTTGCATATGCAAATTAGGGTTCGGATTCGGTTCGGTATTCGGCCAAATCTTTCGGGAAGGATTCGGGGGTTCGGCCGAATCCAAAATAGTGGATTCGGTGCATCCCTAATAAATGCATTAATAAAAAATAGAAATTGGATTTCATGTTTAATTATAAAATGCAGCTTTTTGTGTGACAGGTCCACTTTAAAAAGATAAACTGGGCATCTATTTGGAGGATTATTTTGCTGCACTCACTGGTTCTGCAGAGTTGGAGAAAGTTTGTATTAAATGATACAAAAACTATAAAATCCACATTAGATTACATGACAACAGAGTGCAGTCTGTATATTCTGATTATTAATCAGTCTTGCTATTTTGGCTTCTGGCAGATATTATTTGACGTGTGCTGTGTAAGCTTAGCCCAGACCACACTGAGCATGTGCAAGTCTTGGCCTTGCAAAGATGTTTAACAAAGTTACAAGATAACAGCCCCCTTTGGCTAACTTTGAAAGCATAAGTCATTTGTTTGATTAAGCATTGTGGTGCAGTACATTTATGTTTAAGTTTAGTATACAAAATACAGCCTTATTCTACTTTAGACTTTCCTTGTCCTTTAAAGGGATCCTGTCATGGGAAAAAAAAATTTTTTTTCAAAATGCATCAGTTAATAGTGCTGTTCCAGAAGAATTCTGCACTGAAATCCATTTCTCAAAAGAGCAAACAGATTTTTTATATTTCATTTTGAAATCTGACATGGGGCTAGACATTTTGTCAATTTCCCAGCTGCCCCAAGTCATGTGACTTGTGCTCTGATAAATTTCAATCACTCTTTACTGCTGTATTGCAAGTTGGACTGATATCACACCCTCCCTTTCCCCCATCCAGCAGCCTAACAACAGAACAATGGGAAGGTAACCAGATAACAGCTCCCTAACACAAGATAACAGCTGCCCGGTAGATCTAAGAACAACACTCAATAGTAAAACCCATGTCCCACTGCTTACTATTCAGTTTCATTGAGAAGGAAAAACAACAGCCTGCCAGAAAGCAGTTCCCTCCTAAAGTGCTGGTACAAGTCACATTGACGAAATGTCTAGCCCCATGTCAGATTTCAAAACTGAATATAAAAAAATCTGTTTGCTCTTTTAAGAAATGTATTTTAGTGCAGAAGTCTACTGGAGCAGTACTATTAACTGATGCGTTAAAAAAAAAAAAACATGATAGTTTCCCTTTAATAACTGTATGCCACCATTAATGTTTGCCATGGGATGGGCAGATTATTTTATATACTGAATAGGAGCCAATTTAACAAGGTGAATTTTTTTCTACAATAGAAACATAATTAATTAAAACTAACGCATAGGCAGAATTCTGATCCCCTCAGAAAAATAGTCAAAAAAGTCTGTCCTAGAGGGCGGTTTGCCAACCATGATGCCTCAGTTCGACAGCCCTGATATAGGTTATAAAGCAGAAGTAGACATCAAGATGGGGGGGTTATTTGTTGGAGTCAGAAGGGTAAAAATGCTAAAAATTTAATTTTCTTTTACTATATAATTAAAATTTTTAGGGGGGAAAAAATTTAAATTTTTCGAGATTTATTAAACCCCAAAGCTCCAAAATCTGAATCAAAAATTTTTCCATCTATCACCTATCGAGGTCCTGTACAAGTCAATGGCATTAGACCTATTTACAATTTGAAGATCTTATTGGCTGCATGGGTTTTGTATGACAATCCAAACATTTTGGGCTTTTTCGCTGATTTCACAAATATTTCGGAGTTTTCGGTTGCAGTTTTCATTCGACGATCTGAAAAAGTTGCTTTTTTTCTGTCGATCCAATTTTTTTTCAGGTTTTTTACTTTTTTATTTTAAATTAGGGTGTGGATTCTAGTTTGGTCAGCTTTGTTTTATTAATTAATCAGAAAAATTCAGATTTTAGTATGTAACGTCTGAGAAATGTTTTCTGGTTCAAATGCCAGTGCCTACAGTATAAAGCTGGCCATAGACGCAAAGATCCGATCGTACCAATCATCGTACGATCGGACATCTCCCGACCTGCCACTAACCTTCAGATTAAATAAAGTAGTAAAAGCACAGATCAGCCGATGTTCTGCCCCTGACAGGGATCGGATGAAAGTTGTGTCAGACAAAACCTAGTGACAGTCTCCCACTGAAAATCGTATGATCGGCAATAGACGCAGAGATATTATCGGCAGCCGACAGAAATTTTCTAACCTGTCCGATCAACGAAAAGACCGGCATGGCACAACAAATGTCGGGACGCTACACACACTATCCGAAAATCCAGGATTTGTACGATTGGATTGTTGCGTCTAAAGCTGGCCATAGACGTAACAATTACGATCTTTCTCGGAAAAGATCTTTCCAAGAAAGATCGTTCGTTTCAACACACACGTGTAGAGCTGAATCGTCAAATATACAGGTAGAAACAATAGAATTCTACTTGTATCTGACGATTCAGCACTAACAATGGCCGATGTTCAGGGAGCTTTCAAAGGCATCCGATCAAAATTTTCCGTCCAGTCCGATCAACCAGCCAACCGATATCTTAATCCTCTGACGATGTCGGTCGGCTCATTTCTCACCATACACGCACCGAATATCGTACGAAAATTTGTTTCGTACAATATTATCTGTGCGTCTATGGCCACCTTTAGGCTGAGCTTCCTCACTATTATGAAGCATGTAATTCCCTGCCTGAAATGCTTGGTGTGACCTGATGCCTGTCTGGGGAATGTGTCTGAGCAGAATTGCTAATTGCTGTGGTTGTTTCCCCTAAAAGCCCACCCTCCTCCAACCATGTGCACCTCTCTGCCTCATGCTGCTGCTGTTTGTGCAGTACCAGGAGGAGGAGTTTCACTGTCTTGTCTAACCTGTTGTGTGGCTAGGGATTTCCTAAAAGGCTGAGCAGGCGGGACTAAATGAAACTGTCAGGCTGCTTAGAGCTTTTATTCTAACACAGCAAGTACAAGTGAGCTGCGCTCTCACTGCACTAACGTCCGGCTTGGTCACAGGCAGGAGAGGACAGAAATAGCCACATCCCTTCTGGGTTATAAGGGAGCTGTTCATATCACTGCTGGCGGGAAGAGAGGCAGCACTGGGATAATGCTACTGGCAGTCTAAAGGCTTCGCTACCAAGGCAACGCACCCCTCGTAAATTCCAGTCTTCTGGCTATAACATCTGACTGCCTTCATGTGCATGGTGCAGAAATGAGGGTAAGGACTTCTATCCTACAAGGCTGATGGATATGTTATAATATAATTATTATTTTAGTAGGTACATTAGGCATGTTGTCCTTGTAGGCACTCTGTGTTTTACTTACACAGCAGCTGGAGGCATTCACTTTGGATCCTTTTGGGCACCACCACCTTAATGGACTAAGGCTTGAGCCTAACATTAAACAAGGGTTTATATAAGCGGCTTCAGATCTTCAGACAGTACCAGAGAGAATGAAGCCGAGTCATCTGATGATGAGTTGTACTTTCATTCAAACAGGAGATGTTGATGATCCCGCTAATAGTAACCAAGAAAATACAAGGGGTGCACTTCCTACAGTCAGAGTTTTTCCCTCTGGCAGGGCAAGAATAAGTGCTGATTCTCTGCCTCTCTTCAGATACCATTGTGGCTCTCCCTGGCATCTGCTGCAGTCCTGAAACATGCTAGATTGTATCTGTTCTTCTGAGACTCACAGCCTGGTCACGTGATGCTGTGTGTGAGTGAATAGAGGGTGTTAGAATATGCCTCTGGATCAGTATGGGGTAGAAGGGGCTAAATCTCTGTGTGCATTTTGTGAGAAAGACTGAATGTGAGTATACTTGCATGTGACTGAGTTCATATTATTGTGCAGTAAAAAGAGAGCTTGGGTAGCTGTGGCTGCTGCATGAAGGGAACCAACCAAATTACTATCTGAGCTATCTTACTGTGTTAGGTATGTGTTATTGATTATATATTCCTTCCTATAAAATCTCTTATGTCCTGACTCTGGCCCCCAATTGATTGGCACCTCTGCCCATTGATTTGATGTTTTACCCTGTTTGCCAGTCCAGTGGCTGCTTGATTTTGGTATATTGGGTGCTACATTTGTAAAGATGAAAATGAACCCCCTTCTTGAGTGTTAATAAACGTTCCTTCTCCTGCTAAGGCGAGTGTTGAAGTTCAACAGTAGCCTGAAGGATGTGGATGTTTTTCAGGCACAATATGTTTTGAGGCTCTCTGATTTGGATGCTCTCTAATTGTAATGTGTACTTAAATAGAACTGTTGGCTATATTTGGACTGCATGCAATGTAATTTATTTGACTTTCTGTGGATCTAGTTTTCCTACCAGCTTCCACCATGTAGTCACTTTATTCTGGGAATTGTAGCTCAGCAAGAGACAGATAGAGGGCACTATGCTTATGCATTTATGTTGATTTCAGGGCCCTATCTATGCTGGGTACTTTGTTCAGTAATGTTGTGCTGCAGGTGCTGTCATGTCATTAACTCTGTTTTCTGCGGTTTTGTGACTTGTACTGTATGTAAGCTACAGATACTATTATAAATGTCTTAATTGATTATGCAGCCATCAGAGCTTTGTTGTCACTGCCCTGTCAGCCCCTGGATATTCACTATGGAGCCACAGGAACATTTTCCCTGTTACTAGATAAATAATATACTGTATGTGACAGCAGAGGCTTACTAAGATATTTAGGCATAGCTTTGCCATGGAGGAACATACTTGCACTGTTGTACATGTACATGGGATTTTTTTTTTACCTGCATCAAAAAGAATTTCAGTTTATATTTGTTTCCCTACTGCCTGAAACACAAATTTCCTGAGGTTTACTCTGTTTTGCACTATTATATGTATGCTGTACTAACACTGTAAGTGCTTGTGCCAGAAGTACATGGAAATTGGATTAGTTCCCAATGGCTTGATATGGAAAGTAAACCTGGAATTGAACAGGACTGGGGGCATAAGGATGGAGCCAAATGATATCACTTATTATTGTGTTATGCATAGTGCAAAATATTTGTATATTTTATACAAACAATTTTATTTATAGTTATTACTACAATAACAATAATGTTTTGTATAGTTTCCCCAGCACAGGTGCATTCTTTAGCCATGCTATTCAGCTGATACATAAAACAGGAATTTCCCCATTCCACCCCTGCCTTCCTCCCAGTAAATGCCAGGTTTTCTCTATTGTCAATGTTGTTTTTAAACATTGCTAAGGGCTGGCTATGTAATAAAGACTTGGACAACATGATTTTCAACTTTATGATGTTGGACTTTTCTATGATAATCTATTTCACAGCTGTAGCAATGCTACCGGAGGTAGAAACAGTTATTACATGTTCAGAGCAGTTTTTTCAGGTCATATCATACATGTACATACTGTATAACGATATACAGCTGCTGCATGTCCTAAATTGAACCTTGCCAACCTTTAATTGAATCTTTTGCTTGTGCTTGTGAAAGTATGCCGTAAGTTCATAAAAGATGAGATGCTCCAAATCCAAAACATTTGATTGAATATCAGATTGAATCTGAACCAAAAATGTGTATTGAAAAATATGGGAATAAGAAAAAAGCCTGTTCACATTTTTGTGTTCAGTTGTCCAGCCCAAGGTCAGATGACTTTAGGAGTTTGGATTTAGTTCAGCTTGTGCCACCCATCTATGCCACAATACATTTTACTGTCACATAAGGTACAGGTATACGATCCATTATCTGGAAAACCATTATACAGAAAACTCAAGCAAATCATTCTAATGCTCAGAATGCTCAGGTTTTCTGGATAATGGATCTTCTGTAATTTCTGTTATGATCTTCTGTAATGATGTTTATGTAATTTGGATCTTCATTACCTTCAAACACTTTTTTAATTTCAGTTGTTTTAAAATATATCACCAGGGATAAAGACTTTTTCCAATTACTTTCTATTTTCAATTTGTGACTGGTTTATAATATTATATATTATATTATATTAGTTGTCACCCACTCTTAAAATCTTCTAAATTGATACATTTAGTTGATACATTTGTTATCTTTGACCCTGCTAAGCAGAATCCCTAATTTTCATTAAAGGAGAATTAAACCTGTATCTGAAAAAAAACCTGCCCCCCTCCCTCCTCCCCCAGCCAACCTGCCCCCCCCCAGGAAAATGCCCCTAATTTGCTACTTACCCCTCCTTCCAGGTCCTGTCCAGTGGAGTTCACAAGCACCTTCTTGTCTCGATCACTCTTCTTCCTGGATTGACTGGCGCATGCGCAGTATGAGTGATATGCTGTGCTGAGCTACTGCGCATGCGCCGAAAGTCACGGTTTTGTAAAAAAGAAATCGGAAACTTTGTGACTTTCAGGCGCATGCGTGGTAGCTCTATACTGGCAGATTCCTCCAACTGCCCTTGTGCCCGTAGTCACGAACATTCTGAAAAAATTATCAGAATGTTTGTGACTTTCTGGAGCATGAGCAGTTGGAGGAATCTGGAAAGAGGGGTAAGTGACAAGTTAGGGGCATTTGTCCAGGGGGAAGGAGGGAGGGGGGCCTACACAGGGTGAGGGTTTTTTCAAATACAGGTTGAATTCTCCTTTAAAGGCAGATGTTAGAATTGATACAATAGTTGCTAATATTCCACAGACACTGCTGAGAAATGTATCAACTACTTGTATCAACCCCATGTAGCAAATTGTAACAGTTCAGAATGGATCACTGAGCTGCCAGACTAAAACACTAGAGACACAAACATTCAACTTTCAACAATCCAGTAAAAAATAAAAGAAGGAAAGTCTTTGTTTACGGTGAACAATCTGAAAATAACCGAACATAATATACATCATAATGAGAGTATATAAAGCTTAGAAAGCAGTATGACACACATCAGATAAATAAAACCAGTTTTTCTGGGGCCCACTTTTTTAAAAGGCTGTGAATGACGTATTTAATAACTTTGGTTGGACGTCTGATGCAAGGGCTGATGTAGTAAACAGACTTCTAAAAATAAAAAAGGAAGTCACCAGTGGGTGACAGCTAAAACAGATAATTTCCTCAGATCATGTGTTTCGGTGTAATGCACTTCTCAGAGGAGTGGAATTTATTTTATACTCATATTAATTACTAAGGTGCTGCTTATACTTTATACTTATACTAGAAAGGAGAAGTTAAATATGGAGAGCTGAGTTACATTATGTGATCATGAGAAAATAGTGACACTTTGGAGATGTGTTTTGCTTCACTTACTGTACACCTGTATCTGTGCTATAAACCAGCGGTTCTGGATGCATAGTTAGCCACAGGGACATAAAGGAGTGATTTACATGTCTCCGCCCATGATGCATTATGGGAGTAAAAAAACTCTCATTTTTGATATCTAGGCAGTGCTATATGTATGGCATGAGACATGTAAATACCTTCTGATTTCAGAAGGCTTCACTTTGCATGCTATTACTGTACACCTGAAAGCATACAATAGGTAGAAGGTCTGCTGCTACAAACCAGTCCTCATTTGATAAATGTATCACTGATTTTAATAAGTAGCTCCAGTGAAATGTTAAAAACCATCTCTCCTTACCTTATGGATGTATTGTAGCTTCTTGCTCAGACAAAGCACGTGTAATCAGCAGCTCTGAGAATTTGTTATTGCTGTCACAAGTTACCCAGGAAAGGGTCAAGCTGACCTTAAGTGCAGTGATATTGATCTATGTGAGCTGTCTCTGCTAGTCCTGATGTGTGCTTTGTTCTGCTTACGTTCTTAAGCTGGCCATACACATTAAAATGTTAGTCTTTTGTATGAGCAATTTTAGCTTTAATATGGCTTTTGTGAAGTCATGGTGAACAGTGTATATGAATCAAAAATGTATTTTTGCACCAAAAGAATACATTTAAACAGGTCTTAAAAACTTTGAATCTGCAGTTTCACTTTGTACTCAAACAATTGTTTTGGGAGGAATCCTATATGTCAAAATTTAAATGCTTGCTTTATTTAAGCAGTTTTATTATATTTTCTCTTCTCATTCTTCACAGCACAGCATTGTTTTCATACAAAATTCCCAACATCATGAAACAAATAATTTAATGGAAAATGTATCCTTAAGGTTATCACTATCACAGCAATAAAGCTGACTACTAAATTCATACAGTGCATTTGAGTAAGCCTCTTTTAAAATGCAGGCTTAACATATGCACAGAAATTGCTTTTAAATGCATTATTTAACAAGTAAATAGTCATTTTCATACTGCGCCACAATGTGCAGAGTGCAATTTTGGATGCAATCACATTATTTCTTTAGCACAATGGACATTTTTGCACATAATCCCAGCATCATTGCTGTCATCTGAGACCTTAGTTGCACCTGACACCATTATAGTTATATCAAAACTGAGGCAAAAGTGGTTGCATTTCAAAGTGAATTGTATGCTATTTTGCTGAAACCAACAGTACTGTGTCCAAGTTCTGTTGGTATGATTTCTGGCTTTAAGCATGAGATTAGCACATGTAACCAACTCTTTTGAGGCAACTGCACTGTAGCCATTGTGGAAAGGTTCTGCCGGGACCTTGGAGCTGCTGTCTGGTTTGGAGGTGGCAAACTATCAGAAATGTTCCCACAGCTACCTTTATCACTAGTGAGTTCATGCATGCCTTTTTCTCTTTTTAATTACATTTAAATATATTCGGCGCATGAGCCAAAACTAATAAAAATGCAGCATGTTGTGTTAAATAAAAAACAATTAAATGCAACACTGCTAAAATGCAGATCAGAATGAATGAGTAAAACAAGGCAGAATAAAATGTAATCAGTTAAAATCTGCAGAAGCTTAGGCACCTGATTTAAAAAAATTACCATAGTGTATTTGAGAGGGACCTCTGATTGCAGTCTTCATTGGCACAGTGAAAGCTGTAAAATGTTGTGAATTATTTTAGCACTATTTAAATAAAGGTTAACGATTAGCGGACAACATTTTTTATAAGGAAGTAAATATGTTCTAAAGCTCTTTTTTGCTTTAAATGAAAGATTTTCAGTCCAAAGGTATTTCACTTGTAAATAACAATGTAAACAGTTGGCTCACCTTGAAGAAAACATTTAGGGGCAAATTTACGAAATTCAAGTGAACTGATCGAAGTTCGATAGAATTCGATCGAAAACCGATCGTACAAATTTTTCGTGAAATCGTAAAGTGAATTTTGGCCTATTCGATCATCGAATATCGAAATGATCGGATATTCGATAATTCGATCATTCGATGATCATAGGAATTAAAATTTCAAAGTTATTCGACTGCCTACTTCGCCAGATTGAACCTACCGAATTGCAATAGAAGCCTATGGGAAGCTGCCCATAGGCTTCAGAGACTTAGTCCTGCCCGAATACAATTCGTGCGATCGGAGCGTTCGATCGTTCGAATCGTACAAATTTTTCAGAAGCTCAAATGAAATTTCATGATTTTTTTCATGAAATCGAACGATCGGTATCCGTTTGTATGAATTCATCGAGAAATCAGATATTGAGCAAAATGATAGCCTAAAACAATTCGATAAGCATTCGAACATTACGAATTTGGTCGAGCTTTTTTCTGCCCCTTGGTAACTTCAGCTGTCTTTAAAAAACATATTTTATAGCTGTCAGTTTACCATACCAGACAATTGATGTGCAGTGATGGGTGAATCTGGGGCAATTCGCTTCACTGAATTTTTTGCGAATTTCTTGAAAAATAAATTTTTGAACACCAGCACACATTCGCTCTGACGTCCTAAAAAAATGAGCGCCGGCATCGAAAAAATTTAGTTGCCTTCGCTAACGCTCGCCGCAAATTCACTAAAGTGCGAAGTTACGCTCAGTTCGTTGAACAGTAGTTGGGCTAGTGTTACTTCACCAGGCAAAGCGCATTTATGCTAGCAATGCCTAATTTGCATACAGCGCAAATTTCAAATTGTAATAGAAGTATATGTTACAGCCACTACATTACACTACACAAGCCCAGGAAACCTTTAGATAAAATGAAGTTGTCCTATTGCCATAAACATGTGCCCACTGTATAGTTGAGTTGCCATATTTTAGGAAATGTAGGGGGAAGGAGAGTAACCCCCCAAAAAATTTCACTCTTACTATCACCCTACAAAAGGTAAAACACGCCAGCATTTTTGGGACAAACTCCTAACGCCTAGCGTAAGTGGTAAAGTTCAGTAAAATGTTCATCTTAGTGAATTTGCGTAATTATGATCCTTCGTCAGTGCGCAACTTCGCCTGGTGTTAGGGTCTATTTACTTCGCTAGCGAAACTTCACCAGAGTTGGTGTTAGTGAATTTGACGTCATGCTGGCTTTGCACTTTAGTGAATTTGCCCCTATGAATCTGCCCCATAGAAAATAATATTCACAGACCTGTGCAATATTCCCTAAACAGGAACACTAGCCTAGGGAATAAAGTTGGCCATTATTTTAGTTCACGTACCAGCACTCATACAAGGAAGCAATATTAGCACAGGTGCAATCCTCAAAATGCAGTAAAATCACAGGAAACAAAAGCTGGGTCTCACAAATGCACACGTGGAACCAGATAATTTATTCAAGCCTCTATATACAGTGTTTGCGAATTAGTTAGAATTATGTTTATTTTTATTCCGCAAAATGTTATATTTAGGCTTTCAAACCACCCATTAAGCACTGTGATAAAAAGCTGTTGCTCTCCCCTTCACCAAAACAATGTATTTAATAATTATTATTTAATCCCATCTAGTATTCCAAAAATGTTGTTTTCCTCATACTGCTGTCAATCTCTGCAGTCTCACTGGGATAGTATTTATCTAACATTTAGGTGAAGCATGAGAATTGACAGAGCTGTAGCTTCTCTTCTGCGACACAGTCACAAAGCTAAGTAAATGAAAAGCTGTAATGGAAATATCTGCAACCAAGGCCTGAAGGCCAGTATACAAAAATGCATAATTAACAAACCAAGTGCAGCGTGGCAGAAAGCCACAGAAACCTTCAACATACATTTTCTGTTCACAGCTGTCAATAATTTTTGTGAATATGTTGTGTATGGGGGCAGCTACTTATTAGGATCCATTGTGTTTGACATTTGGTGTATGGTAGAAATATAGCTAAGTGATTTAAATCCATTACAGATGATCAGCAGCCATCTGTGGTATACACTTACAGGGCTGATTTACAGAGAGATTTCCAACAGTTCAATATTTTTTCTTTTTCCTATCACGAACATTTTCTTGACAGTTGGGAAATGGTTTAAAGTATTGATACATTAATCAAAGCAGATCAGTGTGACAGATAGTAGGAACGTATGTAACTTCTATGAGAAGCCAAACACCATTCTATTTTATGAGCTCAACGCAAACACCTGTAAAATTGTTAAGCAGTGGGAACGTAGCAAGCATTGAGTTAAAAAAACAGTACACTATGGGGCAAATTCATCAAGGGTCAAATAGTAAATCTAAATTAAAATTTTTAAGTTCCAATGTTCACATATTCTAATTTTAAATCTCATGTAAATGCGAATGTGAGGTTTATCCCACCTTGACCATGGCAACAGTCCTAATTCGAATATTCGCCACCTTAAACCTGCTAAGTTCATGTAGTCAATGGAAGAGGTCCGCTGAGCCATTTGGAAATGTTAATAGCCTTCCTGACATTAGAGTGTTTTTTCGGGAGAAAATTTTTCAAATACGATTAGAATCTTTGTGTCTGAACCATTCATTGAATGGGAGCCATTCAAATTTTTCCTTAAATAACTTCCCAGTTGAACTGTGGGTATATTCAAATTTTGTTGAAAAATTGTGCGTCGAAAAAAAATGTGGCAGTCATCAAAAAAATGTCATCCATAGACTTAACTGTATTTGGCGAATCTCTTTGCCCATCACTAGTAATCAGCGTAGTAAATAATTCCAAACACTAAGTTTCATCGGTATTTCATGACAAAAAAAAAAACATAAAATCAGCAACGTATATTCATATTTTGCTTTAATTGTCATTTGTGTTTTAGCTTATTTACATTACAAAACATAGGTCATACCTGTAAATAAAATAAGTCTTGGCAGCAGTATTCAAAAATAAATCTTTTCATCCTATAGAACCATATATATTCATGGATATGATTATCTCTTATCTAAGATGCAAATAAAGGAGCTACTGCCATATTAGTACTTTAATATTATATCCCATGATTATATAGTTCCTTATTTATGTAATTATTAGACATTCAAGAGCATACACATCATTTTACCGGCCTAACAGTTCATTATATATTAATGAGTACAATTAGCTTAGATTTTTTCAGTTATTGGCCCATTACTGTTTTTGCAATTAGCTTTACTCTCAATTTTCTCTAAATAAGACATTAGTTTGGTTCCTGCCTATGCATTTCTTAAAACCAGCATTTAGCATGGAGGTCATCCCCATAGCTCTGCAATTTATTGCAGTTTCCCTACAGCTTTTAAAAATCAGTCTCAGTGTTGATTACATCTCTGTGTTTGTCAGTAACATAGCATAATGATATGTGGTGCACTTCAGTATTTGTGCCCTAAATGTAATATTAAATTAACAGTGCTTGTAATTGCATAATGAATATATTAATTTTTACAAGCTTCATCAATCAAATTGTTTTTTTATTATGTTAAGAATGATTGTGACCTCCTAAAGATTAGATGATGACTTGCTCTCTATTTTTTGCAGAGAATCATTCTCTTTATTTTTAAATGTGTGCCTTTATTGCTAAATGGAATGGCTGCAGTTTCATCCATTCAATAACAGCACTGTTATATGTTACATACTGAATGTGTGCTAGCTGGTAATGAAAATGTACTGAATCCCAGAATAAATATAGTGCTGATTGGAAGAAGAACACAAAGTCCTTCTGTTTTTAAAGTGCATGGCAGTGGCTTTTCGAAAATTACTTAATAGCCACACACGCCCAAAGACAAGCTGTCCGGCTAAACCACATTGTTACTGCCTCACTCTGCTGTATATCACCAATTAAAGGTTACAAATCACAGCAAAGGGGTTTTTTTTGTTGTGTTCTATTGGGATGTTCTGTCTCTGTGGAGCATTTTTTAAAAATGTTTACTGTTATACACTCTTTTGGCAACTTTGCCAAATAAGGTAATTGATTTGTGTATCGCCTTCTTAATTTTTTGACACCCCTGATCTAGAGATTCAAACAAAAATGATTTCTTACTGAACGGGATTACTTTTCCATTAATATATTTATAACTAGTTAATGCAAAAAAGAAAAAAAATCAGGCCTATGCATTCTATGAGAACTAAAATGAAGTAGGCTATAAAAATAATGTATTGGGCTTCTTTACTTTTCCAAGGTGACCAAAGACCTATGCCCCTAGTAGATCATCACGTTTTCTGCTGATTCACAGCACATGCTCTGAGCTGCAGTTAAGTTCCATTGGTATCAACAATATACTGTATTTATAAAACGTTCACTAAGTATTAAAAACAAAACAAATAATTCTATCCATATTCATTTTAGGCTTTAGTTCTTTGGAAAAAAAAATGTACCTTTAATGGTATAACTGAACATTGAAATAGACTTTGCTAATCCTTGTGATGTAAACAGCAATAAGTTTCATTGTTCACAAACAAAACATGTATTGACAATGGCCTTCATGGTAACCAGACAACATTCCTCTGCTAAAGAGAACACTAAAAACCGAAACAATGTAGTCTATAATTCAAATTGTTGTTGAATGTATCAGGCCAGGTATACAGTGCAAAGAAGTAATTATGTGCCAAACTGTGTTGTATTGGAAGCAGTCCATTAGAGCAATGCAATGTGTCATAATAAAGGAGTCCAGTTCCTATACTGTACGTTCCAGGCTATAACAATTTGTTTATATTTTCCAACAAAAATAGAAATGTATCGAAAATTGCTAAACTGTTTAAATAAAGGCATTTTAGGGAAACAAATGTCCTGCATGGGTCTATTTTCTTCCACCCATAACCAACCCATACCCGCTACCCGTGACCCTCAACCCAGACCCGTAACCCACAATGCCCCCCCCCAATCTACTTCCTGACCCACAATAGGCCTATTTCCTTTCTGACCCGGGGACACGCGAAATCGGAAGAGATGTCATTTTGGAACGGAAGTGATGTCACTCTGGTGCCAATTCACACAAAGATAGAGAATAAACCTAATGCAACTGCAGGGAAGGGGGGAAGGAAACAAGTCTGCATCTTTGTTGGGTACCCATTTGGGTTACCCACGGACTGCCCACACAGCAAGGGAAACAGGGAATTTTTGCCTGAAACCCGACCAATTTGCAGGTATTCCATGGGTAACTGTGAACACCTGACCTGGTACAAAACTCTATAATAAGGCTTTTTAAAATACTTTGTTTAGTTTGACACAATATTGCTCTGGACATCATATACACTGTAAATCACAGTTGGCCAGCTATCTTGGCTTGTTGAAAGGGAGCTCAACTGAATCACCCATCTTCAAGCATTTGAGCAATGCATAAATAGAGCTAACAGTAAATGCACCTCATCAAATTTCTGATAATCTTTTGCAAAATAGTTTTCATCTAACTTTACATTAGATGAAATACACAAAAAATACACAATGAAATACACAATGCGCCTATTTTAAAGAGTCGGATGAATCAATTTTCTCAGCATGAGCTGTACAGAGACAATAAAGAGTAAACTCCTATCTACATATTACCATGATGCTGAATCTATTGAAATCCTTTCCAAGCTGATTAGGGTATGATACCCTTTCCTGCAGTAGACAAGAGATATTCTGTACTCAACCTATTATCAATATATTTAGGACATTGTCCTAAATATATTGAAAAATGGGTTGAGTGCAGAGGACCTCTTGTATTTGTCTGTATGTATTTTGTAGTCACAACCTCATTGCACCCCTGTTTAATGGTTTAAAAAATTGGTGGTGAGCACAATGTCCCTTTGATTGTTATAATTTATACAGGAGCAGTGACGCGCTCCATGTTGTAGCTACCACCCTTTCCAGCTATAGTTAGGTGAGCCCAGTGGAGGCCAATAAAAGGGCAACCAATAGTTTTAACCTTCAAAGTAGCAAGTAAGTTGCAGGTAAAACTTAGTCCCCATTTAAAATGTATAATTCAGCAATGGAATTCTTAATGAATCTGATTCAAGTTGAGTGTAGGACTGGCAGATAGAAGAAAGCATAGGTAGACTGGTAAAGAAATCCGCAGTGGAACCAAAAATAAAAACTTCTCTATTGCTTCATGTTAAAATGAAAAATCCATGTGTGCAGGGAGACACGGCTTGACGCGTTTCGTGACCCAAATCGTCACTTCATCAGAAGATTGTGCTGCCCAATGGCAGAGGGATAGAGCGTTGCTGGCCGGCGGGTGACAGAGGAGCAGCTACTGTCTGGCCTCCCATAGCTGTGAAAGTACCTCCCGCTCTCTGACTCACTCAACTCCGCCTACAGGAAGCCAAGGAAAAAATATGATTGACGGAAAATGGGCATGCGCACGTGAAGCGCGAATGATCAAGAGGAGGGGGCGGTGCCAACTGTTCCTATCTTTAATCTCGCGTTGTTAGAAGCAAGACCTGCTCACTCAGCGCATGTCCCCGACGTTGCTACGGATGCTGAGCTGGCAAAGTCAGGCGGCCCTTTTTCTAAAAGAGGCAGAGACGCCTCTGAAATTCTGTAGGACAAACATTTTTTTGTGGAAAAAAATATGATAAAATTCTGTTCAGAAGTCTGAATTAGGGTTTCTTATATTGATAAGAGCAAGATTGTTTCTTTATATGCATACATTACTGGCAAGGAATTAGTGAGATAAACAAAATGGAACCTTATTATGCATAATATCTGCCAGCCTTTGTCAATATTTATGGAGTTCTACCTGTCCTTATTCTTTTATCTTCTGTAGTATGTTTGAAATTAATAGTTTTTACAAAGTCCTAATAGTTTCTGTTTACCTTATTGCTGAACTGGTATGACCTTTAATATTATTTTGTATCATTTTGTAAAATGGTTCAGTATTTGTACAAGTTATTTTAGTTGTGATTTTGCTTCACATAACATTGCAAAGATTCCTTCTGTATTTATTGTATACCCTTATGCTAGGATATGTGTTATTATATTAGACTTATGCCTTCATATAAATATAAAGGACTCCTTGTGTTTTTCATTGCAGGAAAGTATGCCACAGACCCCTATATTTCCCAGCATGCTTGGCTCCACCTGTAGCGGGCAGGTGCAGCCTGAGATGGGCGAGCAGTGTGGGGATCCTGTTTACCAAGATGGAAGCCTGGTGTCTGGGTCCCTGGAAGTTTTAATTGAACGTCTTGTGCCTACTTTGGATTATTATCCTGATGTAAGTTGAGTGTTGGTTTTTCTCTGCTTTACCATTATCACTCAAGTAAGTAGGAACTAAGACCATACATTACCCCATTACTTCAAGCTAACCAGTTCAGAAGGGAATCTAATAGTATAATAAAACTTAACCTTTGATCCATACTTAAAATTAACCATGCTAACCTTCAAAAGACTCACTGCTACTAAACATGTGCAATGCAAGAATAATAATAATACTTAAAAATTATTAAAAAAAAACGCATAAAGTGAACTTGTGATATGGTGAATAAGCCAACTCTAGTTATAGTACCATTTAGTTATGCCTCAAATGGCTTACTATGTAATCTGTATTGTTATTTCCTTTCCCTCCCTTCCTGTTCCCTTGTGCAAAACTCACTTATCTACGTTGGGAACTGGTGGGAGCTACTCACACTGATGTCCCCCTATGCCACCCTTCACATTTTGCTGATTACTGAGCTTTGTCAGGGGCATTCTCTGCTTTCTTTGCTCTCTCATTATATGTGTATATATATATATATATATATATATATATACTTATGTTTTGCATGAAGCTTGCATGATCAGGCATAAAAGCATTATGACACTGTAATCTGAATGTATAAGCATTGCATTATATATAGGGCCACGATTTTTGCCAAGATTCTGCCAGATCTGACACTGGGCACAAAACGCCCGTTTTAAGTCGTTCAGACTTTCCTTGCCCTTTAAGAGAAGCTTGAATTCTGTTAACCCAAAACCTACTAAAATGCTTTGGGAGATTCAGGACTTGCACAGACTGTGGGAAAAAGCATTATAATGCAAACAGGCCAAACTAGAATGAAGCATGTATTGCAGCGTGCCGCCAAGACAAATTCAGACTGAAGCTGAGTAGCCAGAGAACATATTTATACAGATCAGACCAAGATCCCAGACATTTCTGATAAGGCAATTAGGCAATTCTGCCTGTGTTCCACTATGCTGAATCCCTATTCATTCTATGTCAGTTAAGATGGTTATCTACATATTCTAACCATATTTTTTATTGCCCTTAGTTTAGCAGAGAGAGAGAAAGAGGAAATTTGCTTGATAAATTCTTTCTTGTGTTACAAATACAATCTAAGCAAAATATACATGTCCCAGTATTCCTGAACATTATTTGTAGATACTACAAAGTTTCTACAGAAAGAATCATGGTTTCCAAATATACCGGTCATTGCTTGTGCTTCACCTTATGGTAAAGTATCTTCTCTACAGAAAACCTATATATTCACCTTCTTGCTGAGTGCACGGATCTTCATTCATCCTTATGAGATTCTGGCCAAAGTGGGACAAATGTGCATCAAGCAAAAACAGCAACTGGATTCGGGATCCGAGGCAGACAAAGTAAGGAATTACTCATATTGATTTCATGCAAATATTACACACATTTTCTTTCAAGATGGAAAAAAAATCATAAAGCTGCTGACAGATCTTGTTTTTAAAAGGTTATTGGTGAGTGTTGCAGTTCTACAATAGCTGGAATACCAGTACCAAAATTCAACCAGGCTAAATTATAAATACCCTGGTTGAATAATAAACAACACTGGGATCAAAAAACCCCTATGATTAAGTGTCTTTTGGACATGAAATGCGTCAGGCGAGAGATGATTATATAAAATAAAGTATACATTTTTACTTATTTTTTGTTTTGGTCTGATCTGAACATGGGTATCCAGTGTGCCTTGCACCAACCAGTTTGTATTAGAATTATGGAATGTCCGCTCCCTGAGCTGTGGGCCTAGGGCCCATACTACCTATGTTGCTTCAAACTTTTTTTGGTTTAGATCAAAAAACCCCAATCCATCTCCAGTTGGTTTCCATCAATATACAGGGAAATGCTCTGCTTTTAGCAGATGTGTTGGTGACTTGGTTAGCCATCAGTCATCTATAAGAGCTAGTGTCATTTGCAAAATGATACACATTGTTTTCAGGTGAAATAAGAAATATAACATTTGATTATTATGTCCATTTTCCCCTTGATGTGCCTTAGACATGCACCATAGTGTCAACCACCGCAGACTGTATTTTTCCACTCTTCACTTTGCTTTGTTTAACACATATAAAAGCCAGTTGAGGCAGACCAGGAACAAAAAAGTTGTGGAAGAAAAAGGGTTAACTTAATAAGAAAATGTAAAAAACCCTAGCGATAAATGGAGTGTATTGTCTGTTTTTCATTATGTTGTTTGTAGGTAATTGCCAATTATGACAGTCTACTTTAAACCCACATGATTAGTCTTGCTTTTATCACATTTCCCTGACCCATTCCCAGCAGCCGGCTTCATTTTGGCATTTTCTATTCATGGTGATCTCTGCTTAAACAAACAATGTGTTCAGTTTGCACAGAACAAGAGCAACGTCCTTTCTTTGTAATGGCTGTCTGGGACAGTCACATGTAGTGATAGTTGGCATTCCTCCTGTCTTCTTTGGGTCACACAGTGATGTAGAGTCTATGTACTACAATGTATAAAGCAAAATGCTAGATTTCAAAAGGTATGTTCTTTTCCACTGGGCACAATGAGATTAAAAGTGACAACGCTTGTGACAGACAGTGGAGTTTCCATTTTTTAAAAGTGAAAGCTGCATTGTTTGTCGATTTTCCACATAGGCCACACCTCTTGTGTATTCAGAATGTTCCATGTGACGTGTAGGCTGACGTGGAGTTACGGGGGCACTCTGTGGGAACTTTCACAACCATGACAACAGCTTTCCGCACAAACCAATACAGGAAGCAAAGCACATTATGAGACTGCCTACACATCACCGTGTTTCACTGAATGTGAACAAGTCCCTATGCAAGTGCAATATGAACAGCATAAAACGCGTACAATTTGGAAAGTTATTAACCCTCAATATATTTTTTACTAGCGTTCCTGTGTAGCTTCAAAATTGCCAAGACAAGGAATCAAATAGGGTTTGTTTACAAACACAGCCCCAAATGTGGTTGTATTAAGATGGATGCAACTGTTGCACATATTGAGGCTATTCTTTAAAGATATTTACTTGCTTCTTGCAATTCTGTATAGCCGCACCAAGCACCATGACATATGCACTGCCTCTTCAGATGATTTATGTGCAAATATTCCTATTGACACAGAGGAACCCTAGAGCTAGCACCACCCTCACGTGACAGGAATTCCAGGGTTCCAACAGTCACAACTTGAAAATAATTTCAAGGACTTTCATGACCTAGCCTTGCAAACTGGCCTTATTGTATCCTTGCATTTTAAAAATGACCAATATCTGAGTATTGAGAACAGAGTTCGAGAACAGATTTGATTCAGCCATTTTCATGTGCATCTGTGGGAATCAATATTTCATTATAATTGCCTTTGAGTAGGAACTTGCAACATTAACAAAACAAAATTAACATCAACAAAAATTAAAGGGATACTGTCATGGGAAAACATGTTTTTTTCAAAACGCATCACTTAATAGTGCTACTCCAGCAGATCCATTTCTCAAAAGAGTAAACTGATTTTTTTACATTCAATTTTTAAATATGACATGGGGCTAGACATTTTGTCAATTTCCCAGCTGCCCCTGGTCATGTGACTTGTGCCAGCACTTTAGGAGGGAACTGCTTTCTGGCAGGCTGCTGTTTTTCCTTCTCAATGTAACTGAATAGTATGCAGTGGGACATGGGTGTTGTTCTTAGATCTACCAGGCAGCTGTTATCTTGTGTTAGGGAGCTGTTATTTGGTTACCTTTCCATTGTTATGTTGTTAGGCTGCTCTGGGGGGAGGGAGGTGGGGTGATATCACTCAAACTTGCAATATAGCAGTAAAGAGTGACGGAAGCTTATCAGAGCACAAGTCACATGACTTGGGGCAGCTGGGAAACTTACAATATTTCTAACCCCATGTCAGATTTCAAAATGAAATATAAAAAAATCTGTTTGCTCTTTTGAGAAATGGATTTCAGCGCCGAATTCTGCTGGAGCAGCACTAGTAACTGATGCATTTTAGAAACATGTTTTTTCCAATGACAGTATCCCTTTATGGTGACATTTGGTAAAGTCACTATATTAAGACTATAGCCTGTCAAGGTTAGCATTATATCTCCATTCCTGTCACCTATTTCCATTACTGTGACAGTATATTATAACATAAGATACACACAAGCTGTATGCTATGTCTGATCAAGAAAAGCAGGGTTCCAGCATATATATGCAGCATCTTAAAAAGCATTGTGTTTCTCTATCCCTACTAACACCTACAGCATCAACAGTTAACATGCCAAACAGACCCCTTGATTTCAACTTCTGTTGTTCTTTTGAATGAAGATAAAGATTACACCTGGCTTAAACAGAACAAACATAATTATTAGCTTTGCCACCCTATTAATCTTGGGACCTCTTACAGCACTTCAACTTCCAGCTTACTTTAACCAATAGTTGAAGAATGTTGGGAGCTGTAAAATAGGGCGCCAAAGTAAAGAAAACCAGTAAAGGCTAAAAATCTGAGTTTTATTAATGTGACTGTCACACCATGATTCTTTTTGGCACTTTTCAGCACAAGGACTTCTCCAATAATTTTTCCATTGTGGACAGCTACAGTACCCAAATGTATGGTACTCTTGCAGAGTCGGTATCTGTAAATGTAGCCGTTAATGCTCAAAGATGACAACTGTGCAGGAGTGCTATTAGTGGCTACTCGAGTTAGCCAAAATCGGAGGTGACTGTTGACAGTTCTCTCTGTAAATGCTGACAAATTTAGTGTAGCAGGAAACCTAATAATCTACAGACTGCTCAGATAATAGTTTGATTTGTAGCAGTAAAAAAGATGGGTTTAATAAAGACTCACCCAGAAAGAAAATAATTTCAAATCCTTCTGAAACTGTCACAACATATAACATTATGTTCTCATGCTCCATTTCTGAATGCTGCAGGTTTATAACACTGGCACTTGCTTTCTTTCCCAGACTAAACTCAAATCCTTTGCTGCAAAAATCATCCAGCTTCTGAAGGAATGGACAGAAACATTTCCTTTCGATTTCCAAGATGAGAGAGCCCGAAAAGAAATGAAAGAGATTGCACAAAGGATCACACAGTGCGATGAGGTGAGAAGCTCTGAATTCCATGCCATGTGTTTCTTCTAGAAGTGTTACTTTGGTAATTGATGTTGAGGGCATTATTGTTCGCTGTGAAGATTTTATTGAGAATGCACTGATAATATTGAGTGAATTTAATGAACTTTATGAACATTTATATTTTTCAGCCTTATATACTGTTTATATAACAATTTTTTTAGCATACTGTAGGTATTTGAATTAGCAGTAGTGTAACTTTAATCGGGTTATTTATCAACGATTAAACCATATTTATTATTTTTAAAAAAAGCTTTTATACAACCTTGATCGTTCTGAGGTTGGGCTTTTTGCAACCTTGTGGTAGAATAAATCTCAAAAAAAAAAATCAGTTTTTTTACCACTAAAAATTCAGATTTTATTGTTAAAAGAAATAGAATTTTTTGAGTTTTTAGCATTAATAAATAAACCCCTAAGTATCATGCAATATACAACACATTTATTGTATATATGCTCTTTTCATAGGTTTTTCTATCACTGGAACATCCTAGGTAGAGCACTCACAGAGCTCTCTAAGAGAAAATAATTGATGTGTAGCTGTAAATGTTTGTGCCAGATTTAACCTTGTAGTTAGGTAAAACTAATGTATTAACACAATGTACTTTTTACATTATTCATGTATGTAAGCCTTGGCAAATCCATCATTTTCCCATTATAAATATATAACTGGCTTATGAAAAGGTTAATACCAGCTTTACACTAATCTATAGGGATATATTTATAACATGCCAATTCATCAGTTTAGACACAAAAAATATCCATTTATCAGGCATGAAATGATGTATACCCTTACAAAATGGAATATGCATCAGGACCCCCAGAATCACAGCGCCTTTGATTGCAGCTCATAAACTTTAATACGATTCATTACAAAACCATTATGCTTTAAAATCCAAGCAGACAATTAAGTGCCATGCTTCACGTCTCTGAACAAAAGAAATCTGTATATTAAGAAATAGAGTTTATAAATTTGACCCCCAATTCCCTTTGGTGGCAGCTTATAATGAATTCCTAGAGGTATGATAATCTCTACATACTAAAAAAAAAGACTTTTACAATGAATACAGTATCTATAACAAAAGGCTGCACAGTGTACATATATGTATATACTGCACACACATACACATACATAGACACACACACACATATACCATATACTATATATATTGTTAACTGCATGCAACAGTGTAGCAGCTATATGTATTTTATGTATTTATATACTGTATATTCCATAGACAATTTTCAGTATCAGTATGTTCTGTTGGAATCTGCTTTAGGTAAAATGTTATGTAATGGAGCTGATAACCACATAGTATTCCACTAGGACTTTGTCACTTTACCATCAGCCCCTGATTAGTAGCTATGTTACTAGTTGCATGCACCATTAATAAAAAATAAAACCATTTGCATTCAGCAGAACATATTAAGGTTTTAAGCTGCTGGAAAGGGTGAGGATTTTTTTTATAGTATTTTAAAGATGAAAATAAATCTGACCTTTTATGTTCTGCTAACCTAGACAGCAGTGCTGTAAATATTTTTTATTGTGTCACGAGGCAATATTAAAAATGCAAATATCCAAGGCAGAAGCATTACAGTTTGCTCATGAAGTGTATGATAATTTGGTCAAAATAAAATGTTTACCCAAATTCAATGTTCTTGGTATTCCAAACATGTAGCTTAAATTTTTGGAATTTTCATGCAACAGAAACATGTCTTTTTTGTGTCAAAAAATTGTTACAGCATGGTGTTGCTTGTGCATAATATCTATTCAATGTTTGCAAACATCAGCTAGCAAGTGCTTATACAATCTCTGTTTTCTAAAATGTTGTACAGGAGAATGGAACCATCAAAAAAAGCATCAGTCAGATGACTCAGAATGTATTGCTTATTCTCTCCACTCGAGGCCAGTTCCAGGAGGTCAGGGAAAAGATCCGTCAGCCTGTCAGTGATAAAGGGACCATTCTGAAGACCAAACCACAATCTGCTCAAAAGGACATTTTGAGTGTGTGTAGTGAACCTCTGATTTTGGCTCAGCAGCTTACCACTATTGAACTGGTAAGAAGGCATGTATAAGTCTGGATCACGTAGGGCAGATTACAAAGGCAAGTGGCAAATTTATAGCTTTAATGGAGAACAATCGAGTAAGTACTCGCACTCCCTGGTCCTTCCAACGATATCCCTGGTGCACAGCAAAATGAGGGAACGGCAACACCACAATCCAATGGCAACAAGAATTCACCGGCACACAGGTAATGCAAGCAGGTTAAACCTTGCTAATATTTATTGCAGCATGCAATGTTTCGGGGTTACCCCGAAACGTTGCATGCTGCAATAAATATTAGCAAGGTTTAACCTGCTTGCATTACCTGTGTGCCGGTGAATTCTTGTTGCCGTTGAAATTTATAGCTTTGCCATAGCTCACAGCAGACAAGCAAACATGTTCTTTCATTAGTCTAACTGAAATTTTTGAATGTGTGATTACTGCACTATGTCCATTTACATTAGTTCAGTCAAAATGGTCCTTCCAAAGATGATCACAACAATTAAAATAATTGATTTAAGAAAGTTTCCAGATTAAGAGATTGTTACGAAGATTTTATCTTAATCAAATGTAGATCAAAAGTTTTCAGCCAAACCTTATAATGATGGTCTGTTAATGTAGGCAATGAATACAGGAATTAACACCTTTTTGGATGTTTTGTTTAGGAACGATTAGGAAACATCTACCCTGAAGATTTGATGCAAATCATCAGTCACATGGATTCCTTGGATAACCATAAGGTAGCTTCTGTTAATATCACCTGACTGTTTATAAACATGGCACACTTGTATATATATATTTGATATTCAAAGGTAATCAGGGTAATTAAAATAAGTTAGATGCAGCAAAATTATCTATGACAAACAAGGAAAAAAATCATTCAGACAAATACAACAGGTCCTCTATACTCAAACCATTATCAATGTATTAAGGATATTTAGACATATTGGGTAACAAGCTACTAAAAAATGTTCTCCCCTTTTAAAACAAACAAAAAAGAAATTGGGTTGTTTGTCCATATATCTGTGAATTATATTTAAGATGGCCAACTACATCCAGTCATATTATTTATTCACGGTATCAAGAAAGACAGCATTATCATTATCAAACAACAAGGCCATGACTTGCTATACTGTGTTACTGTATACTTACCTTTTTCTCACATGTTCCTTGTCTCTTAAAAGTGCCGAAGTGATGTCACAAAAACCTATAACCTTGAAGCCTATGACAACTGGTTTAACTGCCTAAGCATGCTGGTGGCTACAGAAATATGCAAGGTAAGTAATGTAATATCATAAGCATGACATAAAGTGACATTTTTCTGCCATATTTTTTGCATGGTTACCCCTTTGACCTTTTTGATGAACAGCACCTTGTAGTCTCAATAAAAAGGCCTTTATTAAATCATGGCTCATCCTATGCAGCAACGTTCCAAGCCGAACCCCAGCTTTTTTTTTTTTCAAGCTGAAAAAAAGCCAGGGACCAGCTTGAAACGTTGCTGCATAGGTCTGAGCCATGATTTAATAAAGGCTTTTTTATTGAAACTACAAGGTGCTGTTCATCACTTTGATTGTGCTCTGTACCATGCACCAAATTAAAATAGCACAGCTGGCAGACCTGTACCTAATGCCTGCTGTAGGCAGAAGGTATGGGTTTCTCTACCAGCTTGTACTTGTTGGCACTCATACAGATAAGCCGGGGGGCTTATGTGTGCTGCCCCCAGCCAACACCTTGGAAAGTCTATGGGCAGTAAGTGTTCTGCAGGGTGCTAAGTTAAAAAAATAACACCCCATATAGTAACTAAGGCCTTAGGGAAGTTAATCAAGCTCTCACTTGTACAGACCTCTGATTATTTGTTAAATGTTAGGTGAGGGTGATTTGGCCTTGTTTATAAGATAGTCACAGGGGTCTATTTATTATAGTCCGAATGCTAAAAATCCAAAACAATTTGGATTATTTTTACTAGAAAATCCAATTTTTTTGTGGATTTTTTTTTTCTTTGAGATTTATTATACCCTGAGGTTACAAAAAGTCTGAATATGAAAATCTGCCATCTCAGACCTGCCTAGGTTGTATATAAGTCAATGGGAGAGCTCCCTATACTATTTGGACATTTCTGTGGTCTGTTCTGGAATTAACCAAAAAATCTGAGTGAAAACATCTGGGGATTCCATAAAAAATCAGAAAAAATCATACGATTCAGGTTTTCACTTGATTTTATTGAGTTTTTTATTGAGTTTTTCCCCGATCCATTATTTTTAATAATAGATGCATTCAAATCAAAGATTCTAGTTTGGTCGGACATTTTATTTTAAAAAGTCAGATAAATGTGGATTTTGATAAATAATCCCCTTAATGTTTGTCCCTGTCCTGTAGCCTCTTGCCTCTACATTACACCAACTTTGGCCATGTAACCAACATTATATGAGATACAGTATTTCTGTAACTTTCTATATCAGAAAGCAGACGTTCCATCTATAGTGTTGATATACATAAGTACACTTGTTTGTTAAAAGGCAGGTTTCATAAATGTTGTCAGTTCCTGATGCATTCACCCACCTTATAATTCAGCCCATATAAGCAGCATCTGTCATTTATTAGAGAAATTCCCCTGTGTGCAAAACACAGGTTGTATACTTTTGTTCCACTCCACTTTTAAGACCCCTCAAATGATTTCACCCCAGACATTTAGCTTGTGGTGCTTGCAACACATCCTCTCAGTGGTGAATAACATTGAAGGTGTTAAAGAACATGGCAAACCATTACATGCAGAAAGAGGAAACTGTACTGAAGGGTGACCTTTCTTAGAAATCCTGTTCAACAGAAGTTAGTCAGGGCCCTGATCTCTTAGTTTCTCTTATAACAAAACAAATTTGGGGTGATTTCAGTACTGTTAATACAGGCAAATGCAAACTAACAATCATGTTAACAGAAGGGGGTTCAGCTGCATTGTTAGTTCCTGCTGGCACCGCATTTTTTATTAGTCAGTGAAAATAAGCCTTTCAGCAGTTCCTAGATATATCCCTAGACAGAACATAAAACTCATGAAATTAATTTGTACTAAAGCAAAAAGTTGTATACTTAAGAATATTTAGGAACCCCCCATTGGCTCACTTCTTGCTCTTCATTGCAGGAACTTAACTGGTTCCAAATTGCTTTAAACAAAGTGTGTGATAAAACAAAAGTCATACAGTTTTTACAGTTTTTTTTTACTGTCTAGTAAAGCATAGCAACCAAATATTTGCTTTAAAACAAGGCAGCGGTAAAGTCTGCGTATGAGCTACTATTTCTAGTGCTTAACTTGAACCTTTTATTATATAAGGTAAACTTGTTAAGCAACTTCACTGGTTGTGCTTTAGCTGTACATAAGAAAACTAGGGGGAAAGTGCTAAAAATTAGTGATGGGCGAATCTAGGCAGATTCACTTCACCTAAAAATTTGCGAATTTCTAGCGAAATCTGCGAATTCGCGAAAAAATTTGCAAAACTTTTTTTTTTTTTTGGGTGTTTCGCAAATTTATTTGCCGGCGGCGAATCGCGGGAATTTGCTGCGAATTCGCTGCTGGCGAATAAATTCACCCATCCCTACTAAAAATATATTCAAAGCAGCATCAAAGACCCCCTTACTGAGCCACAAACCCCCCTCCCGCCCCCCTCCATACATACCTTTTTATTCTTGTGGTTGCAACGGTGCCAGGTATGGAAGATTAGGAACAGCATCAGTGTCATCATGCAGGCAGCCGGTCTTGGCCAGTGGGGCCCACCAGGTTTTTTTCCCAGTATCTAGAAGGCCCAGTCCATCTCTGATTCAAAGGGTTGCACCAATACTCTGAATACAGCATTAACTGCATTTGGCAGAGTTGTATTCAGAGGGGATGGGTGTCTGACAGCAGATGAGTGTGCATCTACAGAAATGCACTCCCATCATGCATGATGATCAGATGTACAAGGTGGAGGAGATTCTGCCTGTTACAGCAATTAGCTAGGGCTGCCTTAAACATTGATCTGGTTTTGATCCAGTGCAAGGTGTAGAGGGCGAGGCATCTATTGCCCAAACAGAAGTTGCTTTTAAGACAATACTTAATGAGCTCATACGTGTTCAACTGTAATTTTATTGGAGACCATACATATATTCCAGGCAACTTGGGTGAAATGCTTGAATATAGTGAGAACAAAATTACCAGGGCATAGTGATGTTACCATTATATTATTTTTTGAAAATAATATTCTACACTCCTACTGATGCTACTCTTGTTTATTCTATAGGTGGTAAAGAAGAAGCAGAGGACCAGAGTGATGGAGTTTTTCATAGACGTAGCCAGAGAATGTTTTAACATTGGAAATTTCAATTCCATGATGGCCATCATCTGTAAGAAGCTATATACTGTATAACAGAATACAGAGAGCATGTTTGAGTATGTGTGTCACGAGGGATGAAATTAAATATATCCAAGTATTGGTTATCAAATTTGTTAGGCACATGTCAGTGAGTATGATCTCTTGCCTCAGATCCCAGGCCAGCGGTCGTGTTCACTGAAAAAACCCAATACATCAATACATCGGTGGTAATATTCTAAGAAGTGCCGCTCCTCCATCTTGTTTTCTGTTTCCAGAATCTCTGCCTTGGCCCTGAGCTGTGTGGCCCAGATCCCTGGGACAGACAAGAAGATAGTACAGTGGTACCTTTACAAAAACAGGCATTGGTCTTACTGGGGATTTTTGTACCTTAGACAAAGTGGGTCTGCTAGTTGATTGGGAGTTTTAATTTGAGATTACATTGCTGCTATGCTAAACATACAATTGTGCATATTTATATGTGTTTTTTTTCTCTCTTTCTTTTCAGCTGGAATGAATCTCAGTCCTGTAGCCAGGCTTAAGAAGACTTGGTCCAAAGTGAAAACAGCCAAATTTGATGTTCTAGAGGTACAAGAATCAATTAGAGTGTGTGTGTGTGTGTGTGTGTGTGTGTGTGTGTGTGTGTGTGTGTGTGTGTGTGTGTGTGTATGTAAAAAGAACACTCTAAATGTAATTGCAATATAGACATTTTTAGAACAAAGAAAGGAAAAACCTTGGATAGTACTTGCATAGAACCCAAAGGTGATAATGCAATTCTTATGAAAGACTACGCAGCTCTGCTGTTCCTATAGCAGAAGGGACTGTAGGATAGCTTGCATACAAGCACTCTCTGGCTATCTAATCCGCAGTCATCTATATACTTCTGAACTATGCCTTCCAGCATATAGTATAGAATGCAAGGAGTTATACAGCAGCTGGATGACCAATAACTGGGCAGGGCTGCTATATGTAAAATATAAATAAATGGTCATGCTCTTGATAGATCAATATTTTAATAGTAGAAGTAGTACATACATATTAAGCATGCAGCTGAAGATGCTATTGAACAGCTGGTGGAGAGTAGGGTTGAGCTTCCTCAAACAGAAAAATGTGGCAAAACTTTGACATTAACACCCTCTAGTGGCCACATATTTAACAGACGCTTACAATCCACCTGCTTTCTTTTGTTCACAGCATCATATGGATCCTTCGAGTAACTTCGGAAATTACCGTACAGCTCTGCAGGGAGCAACACAGAGGTCCCAAAGTGCCAACAGTAGTCGGGAGAAAATTGTAATCCCAGTTTTCAACCTTTTCATCAAAGACATATTTTTCCTTCATAAAATCCATTCCAACCACTTACCTAATGGACACATCAACTTCAAGGTAAAAGCCTGTATTCTGCTTTCCTCTTAATGTGACTTAGATCCACATATACAAAACATTGGGGGTCATTTGTCAACACTGGGCAAATTTGCACATAGGCAAAATGATAACCTACCAATTTGCTGCATTCATTGTTTTACTTGCAGCTAGCTTTAAAAAGTTAATCACTGATTGGTTGCTATAGGTAACTGCCCATGGGCAAATTTGCCCAGTGTTTATAAATGAACCAAACTAAGTCATAACTTGTGTATCACAGCTAGTGATTTTTAGCACCATTCTGATAAATGCAGATCCAAGCACCTAGATCCATTTTACACTATTGACAGAAGGTCCATAGATATAGCTACAAATGAGCTTAAGTCAAAACAAAGAATGTAAGCTGTAAAGGGTTTAAACTCGCTTCCCAATGATTCCAATAATTTAGGTCCCTTGTATTGTGAATATGACAGCTGTCAAACTAATTTTGTTTCTAGATTTAGTCTTATTTAAGTTATTTGTTCTTAAGCACGGTGTGTGTATGTATGTAACACAACTATCACTTTTTATATGTTTAGAAATTCTTGGAGATTTCAAGACAGATCCACGATTTCTTGACATGGAAGCAGGTGGAGTGTCCATATGAAAAGGACAAAAAGATTCAGACCTACCTACTAACTACGCCTATTTACACTGAAGAAGGTACAATGAGCCCCATCTTATTTTGAAAATCGCAAGTTTTCATTGCAAAGCTACATCAGTGTTGTCACCTGGAGTTCTAACTTACTACTCATCATGAGTCCAAAATCTGTTTTTTGAATTGCAAGCACATTGCGACTGGCCTTGTTAGCCCATCCTCACAGGGGCACATGTACTTCTATGCATAGCTGTTTTCAGGGATTTCATAAAGGGATACTGTCATGGGAAAATATGTTTTTTCAAAACGCATCAGTTAATATTGCTTCTCCAGCAGAATTCTGCACTGAAATCTTTTTCTCAAAAGACAAACAGATTTTTTCATATTTCATTTTGAAATCTGACATGTGGCTAGACATTTTCCCAGTTTCCCAGCTGCCCCAAGTCATGTGACTTGTGCTCTGATAAACCTCAGTCACTCTTTACTGCTGTACTGCAAGTTGGAGTGGCCAGCAGCTTAACATACCAGGTAACATATCATTAACATACCAGTAACATACCAATTAGAACTCATTTAAATGTGTGAGATGCTTTTTTATATATATACAGTATGTATATATATATATATATATATATATATATAAATAATTATTCACATAGAACTGCACTCCATTTTAGTGAATCAAATCACTTTTATTAGCATGAATTTACGTGTCCAATGTTTTTTCAGTGTTTTTTTTTTAGTAAGTCACACTATTTAGAGACATTTTAGTGCAGATTTTATCAAAATGTGAGATAAGAGCTCACCACAGAAAAATGTTCTATTCATTCCTATGGGGATTTTTAGAAGTGGATCAACTCTCAACTTTCACACATTTTGATAAATTTTCCCCCTTAGGTGGTTGAATCTGACCCGTTTCGCTGAAAATTCATGAAACGGCAAAAAATCACCACAATGCATTGAAGTCTATGAGCGACAACATCTTTTTGACTCAAAATAATATTTTGAAAAAGTTATTTCCTTTCACCCATTGGAGTCTATGGGCATCATTTACATGGTGAAACTTGGTGAAAAACTTTGCTCATCTACAAGCTGTCATTTCTTATCTTTAGCCCTTTTCTTGGCTTCCTTTGAGAATGAAGGCCCAGATAACCACATGGAAAAGGACAGCTGGAAGACTCTCAGGTTGGTCAGCGATATTTCTATATCACAATGCACAGGAAGTGGCTTAGTTAGAATCATTCTCAGTGTCACAAACTTTGTTTGTTTTGAATGTTGGTGTTTTTCACTGGGGATTTATTTAGGTGTTGGTGTTCTTCAGAGAGGGAAAACACGGTGTAGTATTTGTATGATATGACTCAAACTTCAAATGATTCTAATAATCACCTTAATTAAACCATTTAAATTGATCAGATTGTAAGTATTTTCATTGTCAAATGAGGCCTTATAGCCATTTTACAGAAAATGCATTTTACAGCAATTTATAGCAATCTGATGGGTTTTGTTGTGTTATGGGGAAGACACATTGCTTCCTGTAGCGTAACCTTCAATCCAACTAGGTTTAGTACTGCATTGTTTGCAGGATGTCACTATCCCAGGCAACCATGCAATAGCTACAATGTTTGTAGTAGAATAGATCTACCATTTTTGGTCCTATTATAATGCTGTATTCAAGTTTAGTCCAGACTAATGCTAGTGACTCAATCATAGAACAGACCTAACAAGAAGTGTTTTTGCTTTGCTGTTCTCTTGTTCACTTCAATGCTCCCTAAGAATTTCTTTTCAGCTCTTTTTATCATTCCTTTCAATTTTCCATTTTTTCAGTTTTTCACCTGACAAACGTTAAGGGCAACAGGAGAGAGTGTAACAGTTTTTCTTTTTCTTTGACAGGTCAACACTTTTGAACAGAGCCTGAAAACCCATCAATCAAAGCCTGAAGCACATACAGGAATAAAAGAATTTGATTTCTTTTTTGAGCACAATGCTCTGGGCAGGAAGTTAGTCCTCACTGGTTGGGGTTGCCGTTTTTTGTACATAACCTTTTATGAAGTCTAAAAAAAATAATGGTATATAAATATATATATTTCATGCTTTAAGCACTTACAATGTAAAAGGGAATTTTGTTTCTTATTTTTTGTGTTTTACGAAAAAAAAAAAAAAAAATGACCCTCTACTGCCACTACACAATGCAAAGAATTTCTACCCAGAATAAAATCCATTGCATGAGCCTCTATATAACTAAAGATTTAATCTAAGGGCCGGGCCCTGTGTTTTGATTATTTTTTATTTTTTTGGGGTTTTTTTTACCCAATTATATCCAGCATCCATGTTTTCATCCATCGTTTGGATCTGAACCATATGGTTACAGCACAGAAGCATTAATCACATGCAATTCCTTATCATGTTTTTAGACTATTGATAACAATATACTAGATCTTTTATATGAAACTGGTACCAGATTTCCTTAAACTAAAATGTTCCTAAGTTATTATAAAGGAGAAAAACCTTTTGGACATTTTGCTTGGTTTATCTGATAAACACTTTGCAGGTGTCATTAATTTATATTGTGTCTTAAAAAGAAAGAGCAAGTGTATCTTTTACTAAGTGTTAGGTGTCTGTATTATGGGCTACATTTATTCTACATGTGCCATCCGTAGGCCTGGTTCATCATTAGCATCTGCTGCTAACTGGTGTCTAAGAATGGTTTCAGTATTTTCCATAGAAGATAATGTGTGCAGCGCCACGCATAAACAGACTGGCCAAATGAAGTATCTCAGCAAATGTTCATCTCATTGTACTGCTATAAGGTAATAAAAGCATTGAGATGGCAAGTGGTTCATTGCAAGTGCCAGTTCTCTTAAAGCCTTAAAGTAAAATACAGCTACAGGGCCACTAGCCTGTATTCAAATGAAAGCAAGCCCTTGTAAAGTTTACACTAAAGTATGTGCTTCTGGAGTCCTTGTAATAAAATGTTTTTTTTTCTTAATTAATTTATTGTCTCCTAGAATCTGGAGATGACAATTGATTTGAGACAGGTGAGGTCTATTCACTTAATGACCAATAAATACGTTATTGTCTTACATTTGAGTTCATTTGTATGTCCTAAATCATCAGTACCATTAGCACAGTTTGTTGCTTATACGTATGAGGTATTTCCTCCAAGAAATTATGGGTTTCTGAGTTATTGGCACTAACAATATTATGACCTGATTCCCCTATATGATTTACCAATTTCTTACATAACCTATGATTTTTTTGTTTGGTAACAGGTCATTTATGTGCAAAAACACCAATGCTTTATTATGGGTCATCGTAAAAGTAGAACTTGTCGACCAATATCAAGCTTGTTAAAGGGGTGGTTCACCTTTGCAACTTTGCAACTGTTCTTCGTTACCTTCTTTATAGTTTTTAGTTATTTGCCTTGCATCTTTCCAGCTTTTAAATGGTTCATCTAAAACAAATTCTATTGTTAGTGGTACTTTATATAACTAGTGATGGGCGAAACGGCCGCGTTTCGCTTTGCCGAAAAATTTGCGAATTTCCAGAGAAATTCGCGAATTTTTCGCCGATTCGCGAAACGAGTCAAAAATGACGCGCGTCGCGTTGTTTTTGACGCGCGTCGCGTCATTTTCAGCGCGCGTCGCGTCGTTTTCGGCGCGTCGCGTCAAAAACGACGCGCGACTCGTTTTTGAGCGGCGAATTTTTTTGGCCGAATTTTTTGGGAAGTTTCGCGAATTTATTCGCCAGCGGCGAATCGCGGGAATTCGCCCCTGGCGAATAAATTCGCCCATCACTATATATAACTCAGATTTCTATAAAGGCCCTCTCTTATTCAAATAAGTGCATGATTGCTAGGGTAAATTTGGACCATATCAACCAGATTGCTGAAATTGCATACTGGAAAATAAAGCTAAATAACTCAGAAACCACAAATAATAAAATCTCTACATCAAAAAACTCTCTACATCATACTAAAAATTAATTTAAAGGGGGTCACCTTCAAACAATTTTTTCAAATCAGTTGTGTCCAGATCTGCCGCTCTGGGACGGGTGGGGGGTGGTCGCCTGCTCTGTAACTGCTCTAAATTGATAAATGTAATTAATAAATGTATCTTCGGGTTTCATTAAAGGATTAGTAAACCATTAAAACAAGTGAAAGTAAAATTCTAAGCACTTTAGTATTTTACATTCATTATTTCTTTTTCTTTAATTCCAAGATACATGTACTGTTAATATAATTTTTTTTACAACAGTGCTACATGCTGGTCAGTTTACAACCAGTCTGACCACCAAGTAGTCAAGGAAGTTGTCAGGAGAAAGAAAGAGGCTGCTCTGATGTTCTGCTTAAAAAAAAACTCTCTCAAACCTTTCCTAAGCAGAAGAAAATCAGCAGTGAAAAGTGCAGTGAAATGCTACCAGTCATGTTACTTATACCAAAATGGAGACCATGCCTCTGCTCTTCATTTCTTTATTGAGGATCAGCCCTGCGGTTGATTTTTCTTTTTTTTTTTTTGGAGTCAATGCCAGCAGCAACATGTTTTATCCAGTATAACGTACCATAGGAGTCAGAATAAGGATTTACTGTTTAGGTTAATACTAATGCTAATTTCTGCTGCTCACATACAGGTATGGGATCCAGAATGCTTGGGGCATGGTGTTTTATGGATAATTAGGTTTTCAATGATTTGAATCACCATTCCTTAAGTCTTCTAAAAACATTAAATACAGCCAGTAGGAGAACCAATGTGGATTTCTACTATTGGCTCTGTGGGAGCTTTCTAGAGATTTAATTTCTGGCAAGAGATCCCATAACTGCACTGTAGTAGTTAAATGTGTTTCTGCTTCAAATGACCATAAATAAAAAGGATCCACAAAATCTGTCCATTTTGAGAAATTTCAACTTCCTTGCTTCCAACCCATATAGTTAGAGAGTAAGCCCCAGTCGAGCTTTTGTGGGCAAAAACAGAAAATTTGTTCCTTCATCTACATAACTTAGGCTTACTCTGCATATGGAACAACATTTTTATTTGCACATACCGTAGACAGCCACAAATTCAGAACCATGTATCCCATATAGACTGGAGGCATCTTCTTAGAGGTTACCATTTTAGAATAGGGAAAAATGACTTCAGCAGTTGCTGGATATACAGTAAGAGGTCTATTTATTCTGCTATGTTAAAAGTGGAATGAAATGCTACCATGTTACTCATACCAAAATGGAGACAGAGACCATGCCTCTGCTCTTCATTTCTCCATTGAGGATCAGTCCTGTAGTTGATTTTTCTTATTTTTGGGGGGTTAATGCCAGCAGCAACATGTTTTATCCAGTTTAGTGTACCATAGCAATCAGAATAAGGATTTACTGTTTGCTTGCTTCAAGCAAGTGATTCATTAAATCATTCCTTTTTACCTTTTGTAACATGTATTACATTACGCTCACATGAATACACTTACAGTAAAGGAAAACTAAAGCTTAACTGAAGAAGGCTAGAAATATTGTACATTATATTTTTGACTTCTGTACCAGCCCAAGGCAGCCGCAACCCTTAAGTAGTAAAGATCTGTGTCTCCAAATATGCCCCATTAGCTCCCCATCATCTTTTCTGCTGATTCACTGCATATGCTCAGTTACTGAGCTTACATAGAATATAAATATGGCACTAAACAAGACTGATTAGCAATTAATGCAGATAATTACTACATGGAAGAGCAGAAACCAGTGCAACTAGCATCAGAATTAAAAAATCAGCCTTGTAGCATCAGCTTATATTACAGGTCAACCCCATTTTCTGCTTGATAATTCGGGACAACCCCTAAGCTTAGTGTCTCAACAGCTGCTCTGAGCTCACTGAGCATGTGAGTGTCACGGACACTTTCCAAGATGGTGACCCCATAGACAAATTTGAAGTCCTGGGTCATTGGTTCTATTGAGAAACTGGTGCAAGTTCATGAATAAAATATGGCCTTTTCAGCCATAATTATTTTATGGATTAGTTCTTCTTCAAGATTGCTGTTATCCATATACAACAAGACAGAAGTTGCAATTGGCAAACAAAGTCAGACAGTTGTGGTGATAAACAGATCTACCCCAGTGTTCCAAGTGCATCAGATTAAATTTTGTTAGCTATATAAGAATGCTGGTTACACATATCTGCTGACGTCAAAAGAGGAAACAATTGCCAAAGAATACCTTAGGACTATATGACAAAAGGTATCTTAATTTTCACCAAAAATTGTTTATGTTCCCCCAAGATCGCCACCAAATGTGCAAGCAGATTTTGTTGGGTTAAGCACTGAATTTGCAGGTCTGCTCCCACTGATGTCAGTGGGAATCAACCCTGGCAGATTAGTAACTGCTAAAATCTTCAGATGTCACGTTGCCTCATTCTTCAGTGCCCTTTGGCTCCAATTCTACTATTTGCTTTAACCTTTGTAGCTAAAATCTGTTCATTTCTTAAAGGACAAGGAAAGGCAAAAAATAAAACCCCATTTTTACTTTATTAAATGAAAAAGAAATTGATTTACAATACACTTTAATTAAAAAATGAGTAAGATTTCTATAAGAAACCTGATTGTATTCAGTGAAATTCTCCCATCATATACTGCTGTTTATAGGAATTGGCAGATGGTCTCTAACTGCTGGGCAGGGAAACAATCATACTTATGAACAGTAGGGGGAGACCTCAACTTACTTCCCAGTCATGCAGAACTACAGCAGGTTGCAGTCGGCGACTGTGTAGAGATTTGTATTGGCTTCTATTTGGAGGATTATTTTTCTGCAGAGTTGGAGAAAGTTTGTATTAAACAATACAAAAACTATAAAAGCCACATTTGATTACATGACAACACAGGAAGTGCAGTCTGTATGTTCTGATTCTGTTTATTTGAGCTTGTTACTGTTAATAAAAAAACACAAATGATTGTTGTTAAACATCTGTGCATCCATTGCAACTTTACTGAAACTGAGTTTAATCCAACCTGGACATCAGCTATGTGGCTTCCAATAAGAAAGGCAAGCTGTGACTTCCCTGCGACAATCACTACACTACAATTTCTTCTACATACTGTGGTATTCATTCGTAGTATGACATAACCCACATTTCTGTGATCTGTAAATGCAAATTGCAGCTGAACAAGCCCAGACTAAACCAAATTGTTGCCTTTAGAATTTATCCAAAGACATGTTGAATTATAAAAAAAAGATATATTGAAAAAGTATGAAGGGAATCTATTTAATTTAAATATTGGAGACAGTTTTACATGTAATTATGCCTTAATTGCTTTTTGTGATATATATATAAAGACAATGCATTAATTGATAGCTGATACCATAAGCAAGGACCGAGGTATGGCATCTGTAAGCCTCTGACTCACAGATACTGTATGCTAAAAATTGCTGTCCTCAGGGGACTAATATCTTATTTCCCCCCCTGCTCTAAATCATTCCAAAATAGTGTATTTTTCTTTGGATAGTTTGCTCTGTTCCAAACATCTTGTTCAATACAAAATATGTACTACAAAGTGGGATACTCTGTGTTTGAACTGATGTGCTTGCTTAAATAAAGACTGAATTGCTTCATCTCAGATAGTCTCTTTATTTTTCCCCATATGTAACTCAGTGTACATAACTTCCAATACCAAGATATGTGTATTAAAGGTATAAAAATAATGTAACTGATCTAAAATCTGATCTGCAAATGACATAGCCTTCCAGCATTATGCAGCTGACTAGGACCCCAATAAACAGTTCTTACATACAGAGCTCCCCAGTGTCTCCCAGAACTCCTAAAGGGCACCTATCACAAAAAATTTCCCCAACAGGATTTGTGGGCTAATATGCTGGGGAAATGCATGAGCCATTCGGATATGCTGTGGGGTTAAGAGTGAAAGCCATAATTAATACACACAATGCAGTGGCTCCCAAACTATTGGACTGATCACCTTCGGGGGGCATAAGACATGGTGGGGGGCTCAGCAAAAGGCTGCTTATAGGGTGTGTTTGCTTATTAACTTACTTAGGACAGTGACTGTTACAGCCAACTATCATCATCTAAGGGGGCCAAAGAAGTTTGGACTACTAGTGGGAGGCCTAAGCCCAGTCTAAGAAATTTAAATATTGTCGTACTAGGCTGGTGAGACACTGTGAGAAAAAAAGGTGGGCCCCGCTGGACCAGATCTGCTCCCTGCCCTTGCTGCCCCTGACCCCTCTCTCCAGCCCCATTTGAGGCAAAAAGTACTTACATGTGTGGGACAGTCTTACAGTGGGAAGGGGTGTGGAGAGGGCCTTGAGAAAGCAGCCCTGGCAGGCCCTGGGACCCCAAGTTCACCCCTCTGCACAGCAGGGTTTGGTACTGCCAGTATTTGGAGACTACAGTACAGCTAAACAGTATAATAAAAGCTAAAGAACACAAAAGAATTTCTAAGCCTAATTTGGTTACTGAAATTTACCCTTGGCAATCCAGGGGCCCTGAGTCCCTTTTGCATATGAAAAGTACTGGGAACTTGGAATTACAGCGCAGTGCCTCCACTGAGGAACACACCTCAGGGGGATTCCACTAGGAATAATTAAACACACACAGTTTGCAAATGAAACAAATATAAACTTTATATAAATTGTAGTAAAACTTGAACAAACCAATATACCATGCACTCCTACACGGGGGACACATGGCACACTAGCTAAATCACTATTAGGTACTTAACTGTTGCTCCAACACAGTCCTTTTTAATATCAAAGTCCCAGTCCTCTGGAAGGGTTAATAACCACACAGTTCAAATTAAATGTCCCTTCCCCTGAGCTCTTATTCCCCAGGTAGTACTGCCATTTTACAAAAGTATACAAGACCTATCTTCACTTTGTAGCCCCACACTAGTATCCATGCCTGTATCCTCCCTTGGGTGGTTCACTCACCGGGGTGCTCTCAGAGACAGTCACACTGGAGATTACAGGCAGCTCTGCAACAGGATCAATCTCAGCAGTGGCACCTGTCTCCTTCTGAGTTTCTAGCAGATTGGGAGGGGACAAGCTGGGCTCAATCTGTACCTCAACAGATTCCACAGACTTAACAGCTTCTTTGTACAGCTACTTGTGCTGCCTCTCTTCAGCTCTCCTGAAGACATTGCACATTTGGCTCCAAAGTCAGGCCCACCCTCTCTCCCAAGGATGCACTGGGGTGCCCAGCCAATCGGATTGCTCTCCAGCCTGTAACTGGGCTGGATCATGTCACAAGCAGAAAAACAGGGGAGGATTTCTCTTGCCCCTACACATTTATTGGTATCTTACACATACAGCACTTATACAGTTCAGTGGAAATGTAAAACATTACATGGTACAATTCACTCACCTTTGCTTGCTAATGTTGAAGTATATGCATTCATTAGTGTTGCAAAGAGAAAATATTCAGCAATTAGACAGAGTGGTTGTTCTTTAACCCTTTATTTTATAGAAATATGTGAATTTTATGAAAAATTACCTCAATGCTTCCAATCTACAGCATCGTATCTCCCACACATCATTAGGAACCAATTAAACACCCTAATTATGATTGGCAGGAGTCCACTGTACAGTTTGATGCCTAATATGTACAAGTTTACCTAAGCATGGGGCATATAGGGGCCACAAAATGTAGACACCCCATTTGAGCTATCAATTCTGTAATTCCAAATACTGCAAAATCAACACATTTAATAAAAAATGACCTCAAAACTTCCAACCTGCAGCATCTTATATCAAACATACCATTAGTTATTAAGACAAATATGAAAGCCTGGGGTATGCTGAACAGCGTGATGTCCAATATGTATAGGTGTACCAAAGCACGTGGCATATAGTGGCCTCAAAAGGATGTTCCCCATTTGGTCTGTCATTTCAGGTACTGCAAAATCAACACATTTACATCATTTTGGGGTGGACAAAGGGAGAAAAAAGTATGTTAACTCCAGAAAACCATATATTTTCAGAAAGTACACATTCCCATGAATCTAAATTGGGTATGCATGTCTTTCTATCCCAAAGCACCAAGCCCCAAATCTTTCCTAAATTTGGCAATTTTGGGGACATTTATAGAATCCACCTCAAAACTTCCACCCTGCAGCATCTTATATCAAACATACCATTAGTTATCAAGACAAATGTCCCCAAATATGAAAGCCTGGGGTCTGCTGAACAGTTTGATGTCCAGTATGTATAGGTGTACCTGAGCACGTGGCATATAGAAGTATCAAAATGAAGTCCCTCAATTTGGTCTGTTATTTCAGGTACTGCAAAATCAACACATTTACAGCATTTTGGGGTGAGCAAAGGTAGAAAAGAGTATGTTCACCGCAGAAAACCATATATTTTCGTAAAGTACGCGTTCACCGAATATAAATTGGGTATGCATGTCTTTCTACCCCAAAACACCATGCCGCAAATCTTTCCTAAATATGGCAATTTTGGGAACATTTCCAAAAATAACTAAAACAAAAAAAAGAGTCTCAGATTGCACTCAGTAATTATAAATTTGTGCAACAAATTTTTATTTAACCACATGGTTTAAGTTGCCCTTCACCATTCAATAGTTGAACAATATAAATTACCAATAATCAATTAAAATTCTTCATTCAAAATCATGAATTCATTACAAGTATTCATTGTCATGCAATTAATTAGTTTCATAAATTCATTGTTTGAATTAATAGTTAATCAAATAATCAATAATCTATGCTTATGTTGAAATTCAATTGACCAGTTCATCTGTTAAAAAGTCAAATGTGGGAGAGCAAAAAGATGATTGTTAAGGTGGTGTATCACAGGCTTTATGAGATAAAACACGCTGAAAGGATAGTTATGCCAGCAGCAGGTCATACGAAATCCGGCTCTTTATTGTTCACTACAAGCAGCACGGATTCATCAGACCTGATACAAATAGTTGTATTCTTGCCATAATAGGCCAGTTGTACATAGTAACCTCCAAGCTTTAAGGAAGCAGATACGCCAGGTCAGAGAGTTACAAAGTAAAATATCAGACTCGTTGCAGGCAGTGTTTGAAAAATGTATCAAAACGGGTCCCGCCGTCAGTGCCGCAGTTCAAACAGAGCCGCAATGTTCACTCAAACAGCCACAGCCTTACGCTGAGCCGGTCTGGGTATGCAGCATGTGGTTTTGCTCTTAAACATCGGCAGCCGTGTGTAAGTTGTCATTAGTGCTGCGATTTCAATGGAGCTATAGTAATAAACCAGTTTGAATATGCGGCGTGCGGGTTTGCTTTTAGCTATCGGTGGCCATTTTTACAGATTAGATTAATACTCATCTGCTCCTGATTTTCTGATCAGTCCATAGGGTTTCCACCTTCAGATAGAATCGAACTTTGAAGCGTGTTAGAAGAATATTCTTCTTTAGCAAATCTCAATAATGGTAGTAGCCTCTTTTGCCAGATCCATTCCTCAGGGCAGGAAGCCAAATATGGCGAAACATATGTAGGCTGCCGATGTTTAAGAGCAAACCCGCATGCTGCATACCCAGACCGGCTCAGCGTAAGGCTGTGGCTGTTTGAGTGAACATTGCGGCTCTGTTTGAACTGCGGCACTGACGGCGGGACCCGTTTTGATACATTTTTCAAACACTGCCTGCAACGAGTCTGATATTTTACTTTGTAACTCTCTGACCTGGCGTATCTGCTTCCTTAAAGCTTGGAGGTTACTATGTACAACTGGCCTATTATGGCAAGAATACAACTATTTGTATCAGCTCTGATTAGGGATGGCGCGAACCGCGGAAAAAAGTTCGCGAACATGTTCAAAATATGCGAACGGTTCGCGAACCCCATAGAACACCATAGACTTCAATGGGAAGGTGAACTTTAAAAGCTAAAAAAGACATTTCTGGCCAGAAAAATGATTTTAAAGTTGTTTAAAGGGTGCAACGACCTGGACAGTGGCATGCCAGAGGGGGATCAAGGGCAAAAATGTATCTGAAAAATCCATTGTTGACACAGCGCTGCGTTTTGTGCTGTAAAGGGAAAAAAGTCACTCAGGTGGTGGTTGTGGACACTGTAATATTATTGATATTTAGACAGAATGTGAACAAGCTCACACAGCTAGATGGCAGTTGTTTGAAGAACAGTAGATTACTAGCCAGCAAACTTACTATCCACTGTCCCTGAAATCACTAACAGCTCTCTCCCTACACTAGCTCTTCCAAGCACACACAGGCAGAATGAAAAAACGCTGCAGGGCTTCGGTTTTTATAGGGAAGGGGAGTGGTCCAGGGGGTGTGGGGTGGTCCAGGAGGGAGAGCTTACTGATTGGCTGCCATGTATCTGCTGGTCTGGGGGAGAAACGGCAAAAAAAAAGCGCCAACTAAGGCAAACCCAAATTGGCGAACGTCGCGCGACGTTCGCGAACTTCTGGCGAGCGCGAACAGCCGATGTTCGCGCGAACAAGTTCGCCGGCGAACAGTTCGCCGGCGAACAGTTCGCGCCATCCCTAGCTCTGATGAATCCGTGCTGCTTGTAGTGAACAATAAAGAGCCGGATTTCGTATGACCTGCTGCTGGCATAACTATCCTTTCAGCGTGTTTTATCTCATAAAGCCTGTGATACACCACCTTAACAATCATCTTTTTGCTCTCCCACATTTGACTTTTTAACAGATGAACTGGTCAATTGAATTTCAACATAAGCATAGATTATTGATTATTTGATTAACTATTAATTCAAACAATGAATTTATGAAACTAATTAATTGCATGACAATGAATACTTGTAATGAATTCATGATTTTGAATGAAGAATTTTAATTGATTATTGGTAATTTATATTGTTCAACTATTGAATGGTGAAGGGCAACTTAAACCATGTGGTTAAATAAAAATTTGTTGCACAAATTTATAATTACTGAGTGCAATCTGAGACTCTTTTTTTGTTTTAGTGATTTGCAATGCTTAGTCTCATGCACCGTCAGCTTTCGCTGGCTTCGTAATTATTCTAAATTGCATGTGTGTGCACAGCCATTCAATATATTTTCAAAAAATTTCCAAAAATAACCTCAGAACTTCCAACCTGAAGCATCTTATATAGAACATACCATTATTTATCAAGACAAATTACCCCAAATATGAAATCCTGTGGTCTGCTGAACAGTTTGATGTCCAATATGTTTAGGTGTACCTAAGCACCAGGTATAATGGTGCCTCAAAAGGAAGCCCCCCATTTGGTCTGTCATTTCAGGTACTGCAAAATGAACACATTTACATAGTTTTGGGGGGCAAAGGTAGAAAAAAGTACGTTCACCCTCAGACAATCTCCTAAAAATATTGCAATTGGCCACATTTTTCTCACCCAATTTCTTACATACAGCATCCTACATATTGATGCCAAGGGTCTACTGAACAGTATGATGCCAATATGCATAGATATGACAAAGCAGCTGACATGTGCGGATGCCAAATAAACATAGTACATATGAATTTTCTCCGCTGCGGATTTGCCTTCTGTGAGCATAGACCCTTACAGTGTATTATTTGCCACAAGACCCTCCTAACAGCACAAAGATCCCCCCCCCAAAAATCATATATTTTTGGAAAGTACATACAATTGTAAAACACCCTAAATATGGATGCCAAGGATCTACTGAACAGTTTGATGCCCAATATGCAAAGATACACCAAACCAGCCTTCTGTGAGCCAAGACCGCTATAGTTTATTATTTTCCACAAGACCCTCCTAACAGCACAAAGACCCCCCAATACCATATATTTTTGGAAAGTACACATTCTGATGAATCAAAAATAGCTAATTACTGTATGTCTCTCTACTCCAAACTACCATGCTAGAAAACTGCACCAAAGGCAGCCCAAGGCAGCCACTAGTGCAGCGAGTAGAGGCTTAACTGCTGAGCACATCTATAACACATGCTTGGCAGTCAGAGCATTTTCCTGCCAGCACATATTATATACATGCTTGGCAGTTAAAGTGTTAAAACAGAACTCTCTTTTTTAGGCCTGCTGACAATGAGAGACTGCACTTAAGTGCCGTCTTGCAGATCTCATTAGCTCACATAGGGGTATATTTATCAAAGAATGAAGTTAAGAGAGAATTTCTGCTACTAGAGTGAAATTCCACCACTCTCGGTTCTTTTCTATGGGATTTTTAAATGATTTCAAATGCTTTATAATGGCAACCAAAACCTGAAAGAAGTGGAAGAAATTGCAAAACTATAATTCGAATGGAAAGAAGACTAGCCAAAAGGGCAAAGAAGGTCCAATTGGAAGACACCTACGTAAAGCCAAGCTATAGGCAAGAAGCACCTGCAAAGTCCAAACATTGTACTGCATACTACAGATGAGGCCTTCATCCCTTACAATAGTACCTTTTCTTATGCAAGAACAGAACTGTAATTGCTTTAGTATCTACTGAAAGACACTACCTGGAATTAGACAAATTGTTATCTACAGAAACCCCCTAGATCATACCCAATTAAGGAAACCCCCAACACACTGCCATTTAGTGTGTAATTTGTATTCATACGTATATTATTTCTACTAAAGTGCATAACCTTGTATTATCAACATTGAATCTCATTTTCTAATTTAGTCAAATAACTCTACAAAGTTGTAGCATCCTGCATGGAAGTTATAGTTCTGCACAATTTATTGTCATCAGCAAAAATAGAAAACATTACTTTTAATGGCCACCTTCAGGTCCAGGTAATAAACAAGTTGCAAAGGACCAAGGACATATACATGCGGTACTCCACTAACAACACTTTCTAATAAGAATTTCCATTTACAACTACTCTTTGAAATCTATCCTTTAACTAAATAAGCATAAATATAAAAACATTATGTGCCATGTGGCAAAAAGGAAGTCCCTGTTCTGCAGAGCTTATAGTCTGGACAATATACAGGCACAAATAGGAGAAGAAACAGGCACAGAAGTTTGGAAAGGTACACAAACAAAGGTGTTTATTGATTCACCTCAGCCTGTTTTCCCTAGATCACAAAATTTGTTTATGAGAAAGCTTTATATATATATATATATATATATATTTGACTTTTAAATACCTGTTCCTCCATGCACTCTCCATACTTTTGCAACTGCCTTCTTAAACATCACTTACCTCTGCAACTATGTTACTACTCTGTCAATACATGTGCAACCTTGCTCCTCCTCCACCATTGTGAACAGAAAAAGTCAAGCTTGGCATGTGGATGCGCTGGCTTCAAACACTGAATAAAACTTGTGCTACAAGATTATTTGTTATGCATTTATGATCAATTAAGCCAGATGCTTATTAAACAACTGCATATTACAGAGATATTTCTTGATTGGCATGCATGGTCAGATTTGACACCCTGAGTAATGTTTCCTTTTTTATTTCTTCCTAGTAGAACCATCTTTATGGGGTGGGAATGTTAGAATGGGAGACTGAATTATAAACAAATATAGAATGTTTATAAACAAATATAGAATGCATATCAGGTAAAATGGGAGACCTAGAATTAATTGCATGCTCTACAAATTATTATATAATTGGTATCACTGAGACCTGGTGGGATGAAACATGTGACTGGACTGTGAATTTATATAGTTACACCCTTTTTAGGAGGGACAGAGGGATTAACCCTTTGCCTGTCAAGCACGTACCTGGTCAGTGTCGGACTGGCCCACCAGAATACCAGGAAAACTCCCGGTGGGCCAAGGTGTTAGGGGGCCATCATACTGGTAAACTTTTGTCCTATTTCATGGCCGTTCCCTATTTCTATAAGAAAAAAGAGGCTAAATAGATGGAATAACTGATTATAGTATGTAAGGAAAACAAACTAGGAGAATATAGGTTGATTGAGGGGATGAAGAATATTAGTACTGAGAGTGGGCCCCTTGTCTAAGGTTTTATGGTGGGCCCCTGGTTTAAGGATTTTGGGTGAGCCCCTGGTGTCCCAGTCCGAAACTGTACCTGGTACGTTCTTGCAGGCAAGGGCTTTAACTGCCAAGCATGTACTTGGTACTTGCTTGCAGTTATGGGTGCTGTACTCTGCATCAGCAGCTTTAGCTGCCTCTGCAGAGCTTTAACAGCAGTGACAGCCCCCTGGGCAATGAGGCTGGGGGGCTGTCATGTCGGTCCTACGACTGTTGCAGGGCCGAACTAAAAGAGGCAGACACATCGGATTGTGCGTCTGCCTTGCTGCACAGCTTCCTCCTGAGTCTCCTTCCTTACCTCGTGCTCCAGCAATGCCCATACACTTCCTGCTTGCTGAATCTGCAGACAGGCAATTTGTGTTTTTTTGAATCCTTAAAACTGTTTATTTTGGGAGCATGACTACTGGATAATCGATTTTGGCCTCTAATTACGTTGTTGGTTAGTTATTTTGTTATTTCATTGATTTACACAATTTTTGTGGTTTTGTTGAAATTTTATCTATGCATTATTGTTCCTTATGTATCTTTAGTATAGTTTTGCGGTTAGGTGCTTTGGTATAGAAATATGTATTTTACCTTGTTTGATCCTTTCCAAAAATATATGGTTTTCTGGGGGGGGTCTTTTTACAGTTTGGGGGTCTTACGGCACATAACGCACAGTTGGGGCTCTGTTTTCAGCAGCTGAGTTGGCCAGCGTGAAAATTCAGATGCACGTTTTTCATTTGGGGTCTGAACATACAACGTACTTTGGTAAATCTATGCATATTGGGCATCAAACTATTCAGTAGACCTCTGATGTCCATATTTAGGTTGATTTTTCTTTGTATGTAAAACATTGTGTGAGATAAATGTGGCAAGCTGCAACATTATTAGGCGATTTTCAGAAATGTTGTAAAAACCTCAACATTTAGAAACGCTTTGCAGTTTGGTAGTTTGGTGTAGAAAGATGTCTTTATATTTGTTGGATTCATCAGAATATTTGGTTTTGGGGGTCTTTGCTGTTAGGATGGTCTTGTGGTACATAATATGAAGTGAAGGGTCTATGTTAACAGAAGGCAAATCGGCAGCGGAGAAAATTCATATGCACTATTTTTATTTGGGGTCCACACATGCCAGCGGCCATGGTATATCTATGCATATTGTGTATCAACCTGTTCAATAGACCCTTGGTGTCAATATTTAGGGAGGTTTAAAGTTGTATATAATAAATTAAGTGAGATAAATGTGGCCAGTTGCAATTTATTAGGCGATTTTCAGAAATGTTAAAACCCCTGCTGTTATCCCTAAATTTAGGAAAGGTTTGCGGCTTGGTGCTTTGTAGTAGAAAGACATGCATACCCAGTTTGGATTCAGGTGAATGTGTACTTTCCAAATATATATGGTTTTCTGTGGTGAACTTACTGTTTTCTTACTTTGCCCCCCAAAACATACAATGCGGCAGGGTGAAATTATTGTGGTGATTTTTGTGAATGTCACCATTTATCCCACTTAGCACAGAATATTGTGTCACAGCATCCCATCCAATTAAAGAGTTCACCATTGAAAACAATGGTGCTTTGGTATGCTAATGAAAAGGTTAAATGCATTAAATGAGTTATGATAACTTTATATAACACAGTTTCTTCAATTAGCCCTGAGTCACGACGCATTTAACTCACCAATCCCAGTGGCTGCATCTGTACATGTTGCTTCACTCCTCACATGTCCCCTTCCCTCCTCAAGCTCTATAAATGTGTAGGTCACTATGTATTGGGCATTAGGTTCCCAATTCTTGTACATACACAAGATTTTGGGGTGATACACAAGTTGTCTTTATAACAGTGTCCGCAAAATGTCTACTGCCTGCTTGCTGTGATTTTGTAATTCCAAGACCGAAAAAACGATATGTAAATAATAAATAGAGTGTAAGTAAAGTTTATTTTGCTGAACTAACATGATAGAAAAAGATTTTGGAAATTGTTTCTTAGGGTGACAGGACCCCTTTAAAGTTACGAAAACATTTAAGCTTCAAAATCCCCTCTAGGACTGGCCTGCCACCTAAATGGATTTACACTTGCTTAGTATCACGCAAGAAAGATCATGTTTTATTATTACAGAGAAATTTTTTTTTTTTTTTAAAAGAGCTCATCCAATTGAGCTTATGTAGAAAAGATTCATAACAAACACTATCTGAACTTCCCCACTTTTTTTCATACAAACATACCTGATCCCACACACCATGATAAGTATATTTATCAAAGAGTAAAATTAGAGATCGCCACAGTCCACTAATGTAAAATACCGCATCTCTCCATTCATTTCTATGGGATTTTATTTATGAAATGGTGATCTTTCACTTTCCACCTTTGAGAAATACGCCTTTAAAAATCCCATCAAAATGAATGGAGAAAGGTGGTATTTGACTAATTACAAAGTTAAATTGGGTTAAAAAGTCCATCAAATTCAACCCCTCCAAATGAAAACCCAGCATCCATGCATGCACCCCTCCATACTTTCACATAAATTATATATACCCATATCTATACTAACTGTAGAGTTTAGTATCTGTCCATTATCTTATGTCTGTCCTAGAAATCATCCAAGCCAAGGTATTAATAGAATCAGCCATCACAACATCACCCGGCAGTGCATTCCACAACCTCACGATCCTCACTGTGAAGAACCACCTACGCTGCTTCAAATGAAAGTTCTTTTCCTCTAGTCTGAAGATGAGGCTTCTGGTGTGGTGATCTTCTTTATGGGTAAATAGGTCCCCTGCTATTTATAATGTCTAATGTACTTGTAAAGTGTAATCATGTCCCATTGCAAGTGCCAGAGAAAACAACTCCAACCTTGACAACCTACCCTCATAATCTAAGTCTTCCATGCTTATAACCAGCTTAGTCTCATCTCTGCAGCTCATTTATATCCCTCTTAAGGACTGGATTCCAAAACTGCACTGCATACTCCAGATGAACTATAAAGAGACATAGTTTCATTCCTTGAGTTTATGCCCTTTTTGTATGCAAGACATAACTTTATTTGCTTTAGTAGCTACAGAATGACACTGCTCAGAATTAGACAACTTTTATCTATAAAAACCCCAAGATCCTTCTCATTTATTTTTGCCAAAGTGCATAACCTTGCATTTATCAACATTGAACCTCATTTTCCAGTTTGCTGCCCAGTTTCCCAGCTTAGACAAATCACTCTGCAAAGTGGCAGCATCCTGCATGGAACCTGTAGTTCTGCACAATTTAGTATCATCTGCAAAAATAGAAACAGTACAGAGCCCTGCGGTACCCCACTAACAACATTGGACCAATTAGAAAGTGTTTCATTTACCACCACTCTTTGTAGTCTATCTTTTAGCCAGTTTTTAGTTCCAGGCCAACATTCCTTAATTTAACCAGTAACCTTCTGCGTTGCATGTTATCAAATGCTTTAGCAAAGTTAAGTAAATCACATCCACTGTCATCCCAGAATCGAGGTCCCCCTTACGTCTCATAAAAAGAAATTAAGTTAGTCTGGCAAGATCTATTACACATAAAACCATGCTGGCACAAACTCATAGAATTGTTATTTACTAACCCTTCGAAAAGCTTTCCTACCACTCACAGACTAACTGGCCTATAGTTTAGGGGCTGAGAACGGGATCCCTTTTTGAATAATGGCACCGCACTAGCAATTCGCCAGTCTCTTTGCACCATGCCAGACCATGCCAGACCTCACTGAATCCTGCAAAGATTAAATTAAAGAGTAAAGAGGTTTGGCAATCACAGAATTGCCTCTGCAACAGAATCTCAAAGGAGACCATGTCATGATCACTATTCCCTAAGGCTGGGGATAGACAGGGAGATTCGGGGAGATTCTGTTGCCTGGCGTTTAATAGCAGGCGACAATTTCCCCGAACTTCCTTCTCCCTGTCTGTCCCCAGCTTAAATGCTCACCCACACAAATGCTAGAGATGAGTTCAGTATTATTAGTTATTACAAGATCCAAAGGAGAGTTATCTTTGCCTTATCTGAACTGGTGTAGACAAGTCTGACGAAATATTCAGTAAAATCCACATAATTAGTAAATTGGCTAAGTCCCTGCGGGTGGTAATGCTGGAGAATCATCGCCAGTGTTAGTCACTTCACCCTTTAGTAAATCTGCCCCTATACTTTTGGAGAATCCATATCTTCTGGCCCTAGCCTTAGGCACAAAGTGTAATGCAACCCCTCCCTCACCTTTTTTCCATTGAGAAGGAATTGGATTGTGAAAGGATGGAATTTATGGAATCAGGTATGTCTGCGTGAATTTCAGATAGTGTTTATGCACAATTTCTACATGAGGCGACTGAATGAACTAATGAGCCCTACGTGGCAAATGGCATTCCAGACCCTTCTGGATCATATGATAATGTGATTCAGTATAGATGTATGATATTGTTATTTAGAAAATACATTTCTCAAAGAGAGAATGACTCAGCATTTCTATAAAGTATTTATTCTGATAGCATAGACTGATTATATGTGGTTAGAAAGTCTAGCATGGAACAGTCTCTGTTTGTAACTATTGGTAGCTGGCTTCACTATGAAGGAAGGGAATGGATAAAATTTTTAATCCCAAATGGCGTTTTAGCTGCTTCCACTGTTTGGCAGATGAAATAACTATATTGATCAATAGCTGTTGCCCACATTAAATCTGTGTTTATACATTTTTTGTCAGCAGTTGAACATCTATCTAAAGCCTCAATGCTAAATTATCTCTGTTACCAAGCTTACTTACTATTCATTTTTCTTTCTGCAAGGTGAATGTAATGTGCCTACCCCATGCAGCACCTACTGTACATACCATTCACACATGAGTCTGTTCAGCTGTAGAGCTGTGGAATTTACAGTATTACAGAGTAGACAGTGGAAATGGGAGAACCTAAATTTAGGAATTCTTTGAGGCCGAGTCTAAGGTTGTGTGAAATAATGGTATAATTATCTGCATTATGATAAACCGCAGAGATATATTTATATTCATGTAATTGATTAATTATGTGGATATGACACTGAGTCCATCATAAGGACTAAAATCGAGCATAACAAACTACCCCCCCCAGATGTTAGACCATTTTATTTGCCCAAAACATTTTACATGACATGTAGTGCCCTTAACTATATACCTTTAATAACAGAAAATAATAGAATAGCACAAGACATCAGCTTGTGTTAATTCCATTATATTATATTTAAAAACATTATCATATAAAGTTTCTATTGTGTATTAGACCATCATTTTACCTTGAATTTGCTTCCTTCGTAGTGTGCCCCAGGTGTGATCATTGCTAGATGCCAAGTGATTGATTCCTACTGACTCACTCCAGTTGTTACAGCTTCTGTAACTCAATCTTACAGCAATGTATGAAAATGCTGCGTGAAGCATTTCTACTAACACATAGACCATGACCACAGGGGCAGGCACATGAAAAAGGATTAACTCTTTACATTTGCAACAAAAAAAGAAAGCATAGAAAAAAGATACACACAAGGACAAATTCTACGGTACAGATATGGAATCCATTTTTCTCCAATCACTGAATAAAAATGATGCTCTTACGGCAGAAGAGTTTTTATCTTAAATTACAAAACAATAAATTTTTAGGAAGTCGCCTAAAGTTGTTTTGACATTCTCGAACGTTACCAATTTGTGCCGGAGCTGCTTCTTTTACAGCCTGTGAGTGTGGGTATACTGAAGTGTTCCCATTTGTGCTTGTTTCCAACCATTAGGCCCCTGGGTGGACCTGCTAATTATCTTGTATGGTGTCCTGTGATTTCTGGAACAAAGACAAGGTGGATGGAGTATAGGATATGAAACCTACTTTGCACTTGGTTAAACAAAGTCAAAAGACAAAAACAGCAAAAACAGCTATTGCCTAAGTGGCTTGAATTCCAAAGCACTGTAAGGCACTAGGCATCTCCTTGTCCTTCGTAAAATACATTTGTACCCCTTTAGAAGCAGCATTTCACATCACAGATTACAAATAATTTACATTGTTCTGTTCTGTTTCACCTGCATGGTCAATTCTGTACTATTTGCTCAAATAATGAAAATAAATAAATTGAACAATTGTGCATAAATTGACAAACTCTGGAAATCTATGATGTCCTTAAGAGCATCTAAAATTCTAAAATTGTTTCCTCGATCAGAAGTGAGGGCTAATACAGTCCATACTCTGGTTGGAGGGGAAAACAGTTTCTTTTTAAGAAAAGTATGCCCCCTGCAAGGCCACCTGCACTTGAAGGGAGTTTTCAGTGCTGGTGTCCATAATATATATTGTCAATTAGAAAAGAAGAACCCATGACACCCACATAGTGCCACAAAGCAATTATGGTAAGGAGCATGTTCAGAAGTCGGTTCTTTTAAAATCAACAAGCTTTATTCCGATTACATTTAAAAGTAAAGGTACAGGGCTCCATAGCAAAGCATACTTCCTGTTCTATAACATAGTGGTCACCTGACGCATTTCATGCCTCCTTCTGGCACTTCATCACAGGTGATGTCACCAGTTACTCTAGATCTTTATAGCCATATAAATTAAAAATATATTTAAGTTAAAACAGCTTTTCTTGACATAAGAACAGGTAAAATACAATTTAAACATTATTGCAATGAATGTAAAGAATTAAATAGTTAGAAGTCTATATCTTATGTATTACCAATCCAATCATTAAAAGAAGCAGGATACCTCCCATTCACTGTTTAAACCTAGTGTATACCATGTTTTAAGGGTAAATAGCCAATAAACCTCCCTTTGGTCAATACTCCTATGTAAATCTCCCCCCCCAACTCCTAATTTAACACTTTCAATACCTTGAAATCTTACATGATTGAAATCCCCATTGTGTTCAGACATAAAATATGTTTTGCCATTGCAGAAATTCTCCGTTTATTAAAGTTCTCTTGTGTACATTTCTCCAAATCTATTGGTATAAGGTGCTCTCTGACTCGATCTTTTAGGGATCTATAAGTTCTTCCCACAAATATTTACCACAACTGCATGTTGCCAAATATACAACCCCTTTAGACTCTTTGATGTAAGTTTTTAGTGGAAAAGTATTCCCTGTTACTCAACTTTTAAATGTGGTTAATTAGTGATGGGCGAATTTATTCGCCTAGGTCGAATTCGCGGCGAATTCACGCGATTCGCCGCTGGCGAATAAATTCGCGAATCACCAGTGAAATTTCGCTTGGCGAAAATTCGCCGAAAAACTAGTCGCGCGTCAGTCGCGCGTCGTTTCTGACGCGACGAAAACGACGCACACCGAAAGCGACACGCGCCGAAACAACGCGACACGTCAAAGTTGACGCGACGCGCGACAAGGTTGACGCGACGTGCGACAAAATCGTCCCACGACTCGTTTCGCGAATTTTTCGCCGATTCGCGAATTTCTCTAGAAATTCGCGAATTTTTCGGCGAAGCGAATCGCGGGAGATTCGCCCATCACTATAGTTAATACCAAAATATGTTTACACATCTTACATCTATTTCTACCATATCTGTAACTACCATTTCTCATAAGCCAATCAGATCTATCTTTTCCCATTAGTTTTGTAGGACAATATAAGCTAGGTGAAACATCATTCAATATGGTTCTCCCCGTCTAAACACAAACTTTACATTTTCCAAGACATTCATATCCAGTAGGGGGTCCATCTTCAACACATCAAGTCTATTTTCTACAATTTTTTTTATTTTATTAGCCTGACTGCTATATTTCGTAATAAACAAAATCTGTTCTGAATCTCGTGATCCCTTTCTCCAGTTTCTATTTTTATTCTGTTTACATTAATTAATTAGTTCCTTCCTAGAAGTGCCTACTGCTCTCTCATAGGCCTTCCTAATTAAATCTGTGTCATACTTTTTCTCCTTCAACCTATCCCATAAAACCATGGTTCTGCAAGTCATCCCATGTAGTAAAAATACGTCTAAGACGTAAAAACTGCCCCACTGGGATGCCTCCCAGAACCGAGCGAGGATCGCAGCTGTCTGCTCGCAGCAAGGTATTCCTAGATATAGGTTTCATATATAGATCACATTTTATCCCAGAATTGTTTATGCCCTCAAGGGTTCTGTCCAAAAAAGAAATACTATTTCTATGGAAGGTATACGTAAACTGTAAATTACAATCATTTGCGCTGCAGTATTCCACAAAATATCTTGCTTCTGCCCCAGAACCTTCCATATTATGATTAGACCATCTATATAGTGAAAAAATTAAACAATAGTCTGTCTGAAGGGGTTATCACATCCATAGACGCGGAACCGCTCCCACCAACCCATTACTAGGTTGTCATAGGTAGGGGTAAATTTTGCCCCCATGGTGGTGCCGCGTCTCTGGAGGTAAAAAAAAACAGTCAAATATAAAATAATTGTGTGTCAATAAATACTGAATACTCAAAAGAATGAACTCTTGTGTCATCTCCTCATATATTTGTGAATACTGCAACCAAAATTGTATTGCTTTTAAACCTGTAGTATGTTTAATACTGGTATATAAGATGGTGACATTTGGGGGCAGATTTACTATTATTCCCCTAAAAACCCCCGAATTCCTTCGAAATTCGATAAGCATTCGACTATCGAATGCTTATCGAATAGTTTTAGGCTATTTTTTCCTCAATATTCGATCACTTGATAAAATCGTACGATCGAATACCGATCATTCGATTTCACGAAAAAATCATATGATTCGAACGATCATAGGAGGTGATAGAAAAAAAGCCTATGGGGGGATTCCCATAGGCTTCTATTGCAATTCGGTAGGTTCAATCTGGCGAAGTAGGCAGTCGAAGAAAATTTTAAAGTTAAAGTCCTTTGATCATCGAATGGTCAAATTATCGAATATCCGATCATTCGATCTATTCGATCATTCGAATTTTAGGTATTCGATGATTGAAGTGGCCAAATTTGCATATTCGACCATGCAATTTAATCGTATGTAGTGATGGGCGAATTCATTCGCCAGGGGCGAATTTGCGGCGAATTCCCGCGAATCGCCAGCGAAATTTCGCCTGAAAAATTGGTACTTCTGTGGTACTGTTCATTATATCATCGTATTGATCTTTTGTAATTATTTTTGAGGCTACGATAAATTGAAGAATTTGTTCCAATATTAGTTTAAATTCTCTAGTTGGATCACATTTTAATGGTTCATATGTTTCACAATCATCCAATTGTCTTGAACACTCATTAAAATAATCCAACCTATTTAATACAACTATTGAACCCCCCTTATCCGAATCTTTTATTATAATATCCATATTCTCCTTCAATTGTTTCAAAGCTAATTGTTCTTCCTTGTTTAAATTATTTCTACATTTTTCACTAGATTTGATTTTAACTTTATTAGCCAGTTTTTCCAGATCTTGCTCAACCAATTTTTTAAACAATTCAACATATTGTCCCCTATGTGGAATTGGATAAAAGAAAGAGGTAACAGTCAAGTTAATTCAGGCTGGAACAACATTATGTATAGAATGTGCTTGTTTCTCAATTTTAACACAAATATCATTAAAGTCACTTAATGTGTCCTGTGAATACCCTGCCTTTCTGTGTGTCTCATCATGAAGTGACATTTCCACTGGTATTTCACTAGATTCTAAGTCATCACTTGTTATGTTTTTGTCAAAAAAATTTTTTAAAGTGTGTTTACTTGTGAACCTATTCAAATTCAAAACCGTAGAAAACCAAGAAAAATTATTGTTGGGTACAAAATTCAACGCCTTATTGAGAACACTTAACTGTGCATTAGTTAAAGTAAAATCAGACACATTAATGACATAATTCACAACATCGCAGTCTATTTCGGGCCCTTCACATTTTTTTCACCCAAATTTTGAGTCCCTTCCATAAATCTCTTCCTTTTAGCGTTCACATAAACCCTTGAACTCTCCCTCAGTTGGAGCTCTGTATCCTCATTGCTCTTGTTGTAAGTATCTGACAAGGAAACTCTGGTAGGAGTTATGTCTGTCTTTGTGAACTGTGACTTTTTATTTCTAAAGGACTGGTATGGTTTTCGCTTCATCACAGAACGTGGAGATTTTAACAACTTCTCTCTATGCCAAATATATACATTGTCATTATCAAAATCCAGCTTATCTCAATTTAATTTTTGTTGTTTGGTCTGCATGATGGCATTTTCATTGGTATTCAGCTTCCACTTTAATTTCATAATATTTTGACAGACTATTTATTTCCACTTGTAAAAGGTTTATTTCAGCTTTTAACTCTGCATATTTGCACTTCTCTCTATTAATTATAAACTTCATCTAGAATATTGAACATTCAGTCAAAATACCATTCCAGGCTTAAATAAAGTCTTGATCATTAATATCTATATTGAATGCTGGATATTTATTAATTCACAATCCCCTAGGGATTCTCTTCTCATTCACATAGCGTTGCATTGTAGTAAAATCCCACCATATCTTTTGTTCAGCCAGCATAAGTTTTTATAAGTTTTTTATAAGTCCTTAAAATACTCAAGTAGAGATTTTGCACCAGTATCATGTTGAACAATCATTCCATTATTAAACAGCATATCTGCTCTATTTTCACGTGTGTTATTTAGGGATTCAATATCATTCATGCAAAAAGCTTCAAAGTCTGATATATCTGGTCCTTGTACTGATCTTCCATTATTTTAAGTGTATATATATATATATATATATATATATATATATATATATATATGGCAATTTAAAGTTCAAAAAAGAGGTGCGGTACATATAATGCGTAGCAATCTCTTGCACGTATCTGGTGCTTGTATAATAACAATTAGAAAATGCAGTGCAGTATAGTGCGTAACAGTCTCTTGGACACGTGGGATGTATGAAAAAAAGTTAGTTTACTTCCCTCTGTTAAAAGTTTGCAAAATCATCCAAGCCCCTTTTGAAAGCATCAACAGAATCAGCCATCACAATATCATCCGCCAGTGCATTCCACAACCTCACTGTCCTCACTGTGAAGAACCACCTACACTGCTTCAAATGTAATTCCTTTTCTTCTAGTCTGAAGGGGTGGCCTCTGATGGTGATCCTCTTTATGGGTAAAAAGGTCCCCTGATATTTGTTTATAATGTCCTCTAATGTATTTGTAAAGTGTAATCATGTCCCCTCGCAAGCGCCTTTTTTCCAGAGAAAACAACCCCAACCTCGACAGTCTACCCTAATAATTTGTCTTCCATTTCTCTAACCAGTTTAGTTGCACATCTCTGCACTCACTGCAGCTCATTTACATTCCTCCTAAGGACTGGAGTCCAAAACTGCACTGCATATTCCAGATAAGGTACAAAATAGGAGGTATGTCTAAAGGCAAAGTTATAGTGTATTTAAGTATAATGGAAGTGCTAGTTTTAATGCACATTCCCTGTGCCCCTGTCTCCAAGGTAAGTTTGCAAAACAGGGGTTTTTAGTTACAAAGTTATGATCATAAAGTTGAAAAGCCGCCATACCACGTCAAGGTAAACCCCACATGGTAACATATTTACCTTTTTTGTCATAGTATAAGGAGTCTCTCTGCATAGTCTCTCTGCATAGTAGCATTATTTGTAATCAGTGTCAGTAGAACCTTGGTTTCAGTATAAAGGAGATCTTTATACTGAAACCAAGGTTCTACTGACACTGATTACAAATAATGCTACTATGCAGAGAGACTCCTTATACTATGACAAAAAAGGTAAATATGTTAGGGTCCGCCATGTGGGGTTTACCTTGATGTGGTATGGCGGCTTTTCAACTTTATGATCATAACTTTGTAACTAAAAACCCCTGTTTTGCAAACTTACTTTGGAGACAGGCGCACAGGGAATGTGCATTAAAACTAGCACTTCCATTATACTTAACACTATAACTTTGCCTTTAAAGTGCTTCCACATACCCCCTATTTTGTACATATTCCAGATAAGGTCTTACTAGGGATCTATAAAGAGGCATACTTATGTTTTCGTCCTTTGAGTTTATGCCCTTTTTTATGCAGGACAGAACCCTATTTGCTTTAGTAGCTACAGAATGTTTCTGCCCAGAATTGTTATATATAAAAACCCCAAGATCATTCTCACTTAAGGAAACTCCCAACACACTGCAATTTAGTGTATAACTTGCATTTATATTATTTTTGCATTTATCAACATTGAACCTCATTTTCCAGTTTGCTGCCCAGTTTCCATGCATCCTGTATGGAACCTATCGTTCTTCACAATTTAGTATCATCTACAAAAATAGAAACCGTACTTTCATTACCCACACCCAGGTCATTAATAAACAAGTTGAAAAGCAAGGGACCCGGTACAGAGCTCTTGCTTGTTTTTGCTTGTTCTCATCAACCAGCTGACCCCACTCTGATAATAAAGGTCCTACCCCTTCCTGTTTCATTTTTTACTATTAATATATTTAAAAATATAATTTTGGATTCTTTTTACTGCTTACTGCAATATCCTTTTCCTTATTAGTTTTGCTACAGTTTTCCCCATGTCAAATAACTGTTGCATTGAGTCAGATTCAATTAGATGAGACTGCCTCATCTCCATATTTAATTCCAAAATGTCCCACAGAGCCAGATGCAATGCAATGAGAAAAATTTAACTTGCTGTTTATTGCATGAAAATGCATTTAAAATCTGTGGGAAAAGTTAGAACAGAATTAGATAAAATTAAATTTATACAGAAAAAAATGTATCCTATGTTTTCACATGATAAACTATAAAACTAAGTTGGTAAAAGGAATGGAAAACATTATCTATGAGGAAAGACTGGCCAAGTTGGGGATGTTCATACTAGAGAATAGTCTAGTTATCTAATGCTTCATTTACCAATACATCTTTCTAGACGAGGAGGGTGCAAATTCTGATTAGAAGAAAGGCAGTATCTTCTAAATATTCAGTTTTGATGTGAAGATGTGGAAATATTTCATAGTTAGCTTCTATATATATATATATGTTATACATTAAATAGTCCTGGCAGTGAGGGGAGTAGCTGGTGGGCTGGTGCCATACATTGGGAACGTAACTATAAGTACCGTTGTTTGCATTTTATTTGGACCAAATTCTCAGAGTAAAACATATTTTATCCATCTACTGCCAAACATTCCTTTTGTGTCTGGGTAACCATGTTTGGCTGACGTTATAAAAATACAATTGTGTATATTGTGTCCCTCAGAAAGATTGTAGGATTCTCCACTATCCCATATTCTTGCAAGGTGTATTCTTGTTCCAAATGTCTTGTCTTCTTATGATTACTATGCAGTGTTTATAAAGCATGATCTTTTCAGTTCATAAGAAATAAAAAAAATTGTTCACAAAGACACAAAACATGAATATAGAAAAATAAGCATATTGTTTACTTAATATGGCACTCCAGCTGACATGAACAATCTGTATGCAACTGAAGGTAGGTTAACTGGCTTTTATGTTCCATGAACATTACAGAACACTACAAATTGATAATGATTGAGCACATTGAGTGACGGTAATAAATTATACTGAAGAGTTATCACAAATTACATCTTTGGCATGGTGCTTTGTTTGCAAAATTAATGTGCTATAATATAGCTCCTAAATATTATGACTAATACACACTATGAGCAAATACAACATATTTTTTTGTTTTATTATGATTTGTTTTACAGAGGATCTGATGATGATAACAACTGAGATGAGATGCAGAAATATAAAAAAAAATGTCAGGGGCAAAAAAGGATGCTCTTGCTCCCTTCAAACTCAGAGAGTTTTCTGCCATATTTTATTTTTTATATTTAAGAAACTGAACACTCTACAGATATTTTAGGAACTAAATCTAAATCAGCAGGCATATATATGCAATGTCCCAGATTTAGAAAAATGTTAGAATTGTAAATTAACTTGAGAAAGATCAACAAAGAGGCCAATGGTTCTTTTATGATCATAAACACTTTTTTAAGTGCTTTTAAAATTGGATTAAAACCATGGTGATTGTTAAAAAAAAAGATGTTTCCATAGGTTAAATATAAAGAATTACAAATTCAGAGTAGGGCAGGATGTTTGATACTGTATTGGTGTACTGGAGGTATCAGAAGTTGTGTCCTCAATTATTTACTGAGGTGCAATTCTTATGCATCTATGCCCATACTTATTAATATAGATCTTTACTAAGTTCCCTGTGAATTTCAATCTGAAAGTATCTGCTGTACTTTCAGTCACTGGAGTAATAATCCTGAATTTTCAAAATAAGCTCTTAGAATTCTCCCACCACACATGATCATCAATAATATTTTCAGTTTTTACCATGAGCACCAAACCTTTCAACTCAGAAATATTTTGATAATGAAAACAATATACAAAATATACATTTTCTGTATTAAAAAAATACATATAAAACTTAACGAGAAGAAAAAATACTTAAACTTGATTTTGTTTTTAGTATTTTGTAGTGAAAATGATTGTTTAACACCTCTACTTAAATTAAATTGTACTTGTAACCATTTTCTTGCAGTAGCACTAGGAATAGCTTTCTTAGTGCAACACCACCGCCTGTGATGGATTTAAGATTTTAAGATTTCTTGAATATAAACAAATATAATCTATATCCCTAAACCCCAATGGATTGGGACTTAATATGGGTCCCCATGCTGTTTAGGGTGGGTCATTTTGATCCTCTTAAATACAATTAAATTACTACTTATAATTGAAGAGAACAAATAAAATGAGATGCAAAACAGACTCCCAAATTAATCTGGGACCCCAAGAAACAGGATAAGAAACCATGATCTACTGTATATATACTAGTTAAATTGTTGTCATATATGACATTGCTTGGTTAGTTTCCTAAAAAGTATTTACTTTGACTGAGCAAGGTCAGTTTAGTTCTACCTCATTGTCCTTTCTAATAGTTACGTATTAATTGTAACACATATTGGAGAGTGTGAGTCTGATGCATCACTTAATGAAAGGCGGCAGATTTAATATATAACAGTAATATCTGTATACAAATATGCCCAATTTTGGGAATCCCAACAAATATTGTATGCAGAATTATCTGTTTCTACTGCTAATTGTTTCAAAATAATCCTTCAACAATAAGAAGACAATGTACATCTCAAAATAAAATTTTAAATTAACACATGATTTAAACGGAAAAAGTTGAATTTTTTACAGCAAGAGTGTACTGAATACATAGTATTTGTGCAACAACAGCATATACCAAAGTTTCTACTGAGTTGTGGATTACAGACGTGATATGCTTTGGAGAAATTAGATAGACCCAATTCCACTACTGCAGGGGTGGCAACATATTGTATGTTGAAGAAAGTTGAGCACCCTCCAGCAGTTTAAGATAGATCAAGCCAAGAAATATTGGCGCAAATTGACACACAAAAGCAACGTTGATTTAACCACTTCACTGGCACAAAGAACCAGCCAATGGACTTTCCATTCATTCTTTGCATGTTTTCATTTCTCCCCCAATCATTATTGTTAGCTTCTGGGGATAAAAATGCATTTTAGCTATCAAACTTCTCGATAAATTTTGCCGTTGAGGGTGGAATCATCCAATTAGCATAAACACAGTCATTGGCATATCTTGAAAAAACAGACTTATTGGCATCGAATCTCGGGATGGGAACAGGGCTTTCTTCAGACCAGTTCGGATAGGACATGCCTAAAAATGAAAAGAGATAATTTGTTCTGCACTGAAGAATTTAAAAATATATAGTAAAAGCTTCATGTGCAGACAGTAAGGCCCTTGGCAAAACTCCCTTTGATGTAAAAAGACGAGCCTTTGATGTTGCTACAGAGACAAACAACAAGAATACTAGAGGAGTGAGGGAAGGGTTGGCACTGCATGCGGACATTACTCTAACACATTTATTTGTAACTCTTGGATAAAGATGATACGAGTGATGTTAGTGAGTTTTAAATTTATAAAATAAGGATACCATCTGCTGGGAAGTCTTCTTCTGACCTAATTCAGGGACAATGTAAGGGACTAGTACCTAAATTTGATATGCTGTGTTTTGCATTATGTATCTGAGAAGGGTTCAGTACCAATATCATTCAATATAACATTAAAATTTGTATATGTGTGTTTGTATGAGAATGTCTAGATCTTAATTTTAGAAAAATGTGCAATTTAAATGGTTTGATGCCATTGTTTTTATTGTTTTACTTCACTCCTTTGAACTAATTTGATTATATATAAAATATGTAAAGAAAATGTGTCGGAACATAGTTACTCTAAACTAAAAATGTAAAGAATATTTTTAGATTTTCATACATATTATCTGTCACCTGACCATAACAACTATTCCAACATGACCACACAAGGGCTAAAGTATTTGCAAGTAGAAATATCTTATAATCAAGGAGTTAACCAGGATATACTAAGAGGAAGTCCACCATCTTTTTGTATTGCTGGCCTCTTCAGCATCAACTTAGCTCAGTCTTATTTTGTTGAAAAATGTAAACTAATTGATAATTACAATAATAATAAATCTTGAGAAGTGACTTTAATTTTGAAATGTTTCCCCTTCTATTGTATAAATTCGAAACACAGAATAATGGAAAATCCCAGGCATTTTTTTTTCACTGTACAATAGTAAAAAATCACACAAAAAACAAGGTAGAAGGAGTTTTGGCAAGAACTATGCTTACTGTCGTGTGTAATCATTAAAGTATGACATATACCAGAGACTGACAACTGAAAAGACAATATACTATAGAGTATGCAAAAGAGCTTAAATGTTTCAAGGATATTCACAATGTAAAATGCATGCCTACTCTAATAACAGCACACGCTGAGGCTTTTCCCAGGTCACAAAACTTGTAATTGTAATAGACCTCTGCTATGGCAATTTGTAATATTAATAAATTTGCCCCCACCTTCATCCTTTCAATAGTTTCAATTTATCAAAGAACTCAACTCACTAATCTAGCATACCAAGACTCAATGTAAATGAGCCTCCCAGTGATAAATACCATGTATTTATCCAGTCTCAAGTTTACAAAAACTCTGTATTACCAACCTTTAAAACTATAAAATTTAGAACACTGTGTAGAAGGCTTTTTTCATTGTTAGCTGAGATAAGAGTTTATTTAAGTTCAATGAATAGGGCTTGTGCTGAACATACCTTGCTCATGTTTTTGTTATTTCTTGAGCTATACAGGGAACAAGGAATCTCAAGAGACTTCATGTTTAGTCCTCATAAACTAACTAATCAGATTGCCACTGTACAGCTAAACCCCATGTTTTGTTTTTTTTGGAACAAACCAACAGGCAAAGAGTAAGTTCAGAACAAGCTCTGGTACATGTACTCATACAGAACAAGGGTTATAGCCTTCCTTTAAAAATAACTGAACCACATTTATAGGTTGAGCTTAGCAATTTTCTTTTCAACTCAGACTGATAACCAGGCACACAAAATAAATGGTGCAAAGTTTGCTACTTGTCTAATTTCCTGTGACAGGACTGTCCAACTGCAGGGCCATAGGCTGGGTGTCTCCCTTCAAATCATTTTTCCGACCCCTCAGTCTGCTGAAAGGCTCAATAGACTTCACTGTATGACATGATTTCATTTAATCAAGACCTTAAGCATGTTATATAAGAAATAATTAGCCCACCACTATATGTAATAAGTTGGAAAATAATAAACTATGGTCAACTGATCACAGCAATCAAATGGAAGCTTTGTGGTGTTTACTTTCAAGTTTATATAAAAAAGGGGGTTGTGGGTGCACACCTTAGGCAAATTTCAAAATATTTAAATAATTAAAGCCCTGTCTAAGAAATTTTAGCAAATATGCTACTGCATGTAATTTTAAAAACAGGGTTTTTTTGTTACAAAATTCTGATCATAAAATTGATAAGCCGCCATACCACGTCAAGGTAAACCCCACACAGTGGTCCCTAACTTGTTTACCTCTAGTCATAGTGTCAAAGGTATTTATTTACCTCATAATAGCATTACTTTGTATGAAACTCCTGGGCATTGGCTAAATCCTCCCCTGCCGACTCCTGATTCGGCTTTTGAAAGGGAAAGACTGCCCAAACCAACGCCCATATGTGAAAAAATTGTAATGAAGGGTGTGATTTATAAAAGAGTGAATGATGTGTGCAATTGCACTGGTGTGAATGTATATGTCTGTGGAGTATGGTGGCGTGTATAATGGTGGATGGGGGCTGTGGGGGGCAGGCCCGGACTGGCAATCTGTGGGTTAGGGCAAATGCCAGATGGGCTGCTATAAGGTGCCATAGAAAGTCAGTATTTAGTGGGCTGGTGGGGACTGTTTGGGTCTCTATGTGGGCTGAGTCAGCCTCTGTGTACCTGAAATGCCAGGGCGTATTTTGATTCTCAGTCCAGTCCTGGTGGGGGGACATATTGGGTGTTGAGTGCAATTAGTGTAATATGTGTATCATGTGCTAAGTTAAACATTGCTGTGTATAGTTGCACAATGATGTGTGTGCATGTGTGTTAATGGAAAATATATAAGTTTATGAATGGTGTGGATACGTACGAAAAGAGAATATATTTCCCATTAACAGACATGCACACACATCATTGTGCAACTATATACAGCAAAGTTTAATTTAGCATGTGAGACATATATTACCTTTCACCAGACACATTTCTGTACCCACAAACACGCATTACACTAATTACACTCAACACCCAATATTTCCCCCCACAGCCCCCGTCCACCATTATACACACCCCCATACTCCACAAACACATACATTCACACCAATGTACAATTGCACACATCATTCACTCTGTTTTTAATCACACCCCCTCATTACACAATTTTTTCACATATGGGCGTGGGTTTGGGCAGTCTCTCCCTTTCAAAAGCAGCATCAGCAGTCGGCGGGGGAGGATTTAGCCAATGCCCAGGAGATGTTCATACAGAGTAATGCTATTAAGCAAAGAGCTAAATACCTTTGACAGTATGATTAGAGGTAAACAAGTTAGGGACCACTGTGTGGGGTTTACCTTCATGTGGTATGGTGGCTTATCAATTTTATGATCATAATTTTGTAACAAAAAAACCCTGTTTTTAAAATTACATGCACTAGCATATTTACTTAAATTACTTAGACATGACTTTAGTTATTTAAATATTCTGAAATGTGAATATGGTGTGCACCCACAACCCCCTTTTTTGTACTTTCAAGTTTATGCAATTAGACTTTGGATTAATATACAGCATGACAGTATGCATTTCTTTGCCTGTTGCATTGTTGGATTTCCAGTCAAGAGTCTTGTGGATTTTCAAATATCAATTTAATTAAATTGGCATTTGAAGCTTGAATAAGACATTCAAAAATGTTTTAAATAAGTACAGTTCCAATTACATGATTTTTCATTAGACTGTATATAAGCATACATGCTTGGAAATGCCTGTATCCACATATATCCCTGCTCATTGCATCATAGTAAGAATTACATCTAATATACTATAAGCCCTGTCCACTGAATGAGTTTGAATTAAGACCTATGATATTTAAACTAAAGTGCATCAAACATCTTTAGGGGCTTTAAAAGCCTACTAAAACAAGATTTACACATGAATAAAACTATAATGATATATAGCCCAAAATATACAGAACACAACTTCAGAGTTAGATTTAAGAAGTCAGAATGGGCAATCAATAAATCTATACATTAATTAATATAAACCTTCAGAAAATCTGATGCTGTATATAAGCCATGATTAAAGACTTCTTAAACCACCATTTTTCTGTAGATTATTCTTTTGTGGTGCAACTAGTTCTTTCACTGGTAATATTCATAACCTTAAAATGTTTAGAGCTTAATAAGTAAAAATGCACCCATGCGGATTTCTAGAACTGGTTTTCAAATTTTCATTACAATAAATTGATTATTGTTATGCTTCTCTTGAGGGAAAATAATTGGTTTCAGTGCTTTGATATCTACTGCAAACCCACAGAATGAAACTATGAAGTGCAAAACAGAGCTATGGAAATACTAGTGGCTTCCTATCCTTCCTGAAGCAATTTTAAATTTACCTTATGACATCACTGCCTACCATTCAAACTGATCATTACTTGTACAAATATCTGTATGTTTATGTGTGGATGTGTGGTTCTGTATGTGTGTTTAATGTTTGCAAACATATGGGAAAAATCTAAATGTTTGTTTTACAATAGGCTAAAAAAATCTTTAGATAGCTGGCGCCCCTAGGCCTGCTGTCGTTTGTCTCCCTTGTCCCCTCCCTTTTATTTGCTCAAATTTTCGAGACTGAGCAATTGAACCAATATGGGTGTGGTTGGGCAGTATGTCGCCCCTAAGATCCTGCCGCCCTAGGCCCAGGCCTAGGTGGCTTCTCCACAAACCTGGGCCAGCTCAAATCCACACAAGAGATGTTTAATAGAATTCTCTCTAAATACTATTTTACCAAAAACTTGAGTAATACTGGTCCAGAGACTGTTCCAAAATGTTACATTTTATGTTGTGGGTACAGAAATGTGTCTGGTGAAAGGTACAGCAATTGTAATATGTGTATCATGTGCTATTTTAATGTATAATGGTTGACTGGGGCTGTGGGGGGACATATTGGGTGTTGAATGTAATTAATGTAATGTGAGTTTGTGGGTACAGAAATGTGTCTGGTGAAAGGTAATATGTGCATCATGTGCTAAATTAAACATTGCTGTGCACAGTTTCACAATGATGTTTGTGCATGTGTGTTAATGAGAAAAATAAGTGAATGAATGGTGTGGATATGTGTGAAAAGAGAATATATTTATATATTCAACACACATGCACACGCATCACTGCGCAACTATACACAGCAATAATAGCAAAATAATCTGATGATATGCTCAAATCCACACAAAAAACTTGGGTAATACTGGTCCAGAGACTGTTCCAAAAATGTTAAATTAATATATATATATATATAAATATATATATATATATATATATATATATATATGCTCTTGCTAATACCGAACAATAGCATTAAGTTGTTAAAAATAGCAATAAACTGATAAGTTTTCCATGAGCTTGATTCCTTGGCTATAATATAATTTTGAAATGGTTTTTGGTTTATAGTTTTGTATACATGAACATACATTGTTAGTAATATTGTCTTTTATGTTTGCTTCTTTTGAACAACTGCAAACATCTGGAGATGCTGCCATTTAAATATGCAAAAGAATAAAAAAATATATCTTAAAAAATAAAATAAAACAGCTTTTCAAGCAGAGTTTCATTGATTTCATTCAGACACAAGCCCCTGGGGAGAGAAACAGATTGCAAGAGGCACGCAAAGAGAAATCACGCTTTTTACTAGACAAAAGCTAGAATCTAGTAAACGCATGGGAGATTCTACCATAGAGTTTGTTTTCTATCCAGGTAGAAGGGAGAGTTCGAGGAATTGGGGCATTATTACAGTCCACCAGAGGGGTGTCCTCTTCAGAAAGACCATCGTCATACAGCAAGGAGTCAGCAGGAGTGGATGCAGCCAAGTCCAAATAATCCTGGTAAAATATAAAGAAGAGGATATCTACTGTTAAAGCATGCCAATTTCTTCAGGAATATCAAATAATGCAGCCCTTTGGGACAATAAAGCTAGTTTAAAAGCCCATGTCATAAAAAACGTTTTTGTAATGTATCTTTATTACTTAAAATTATTGATTTCAGAGATACATACCATTGAAGCTGATCATCTCTGCAAAATCTATCAGTTCTCTTTCTCCTATGAATCCGAGATTGTGGGACAGGCTCTGTGTAAAAACGACAGGTTGCCATATAAGGAAGTTGAGGAAGGAACCTGCAAAGAGAATGCTATCTCTCTCTCCTGCTTCATTTGCATATTGTTTATCGTTTGGCTGAATCTTGCCAGCCAATGGAATTGAAGATATGCAAATGAAGCAGGAGAGAGAGCTAGCATGCTGTGTACAGACTCAACTTCCTTATATGGCAACCTGCTTTTTTTTTTTTTTTCACAGAGTGTCAGTGATCCCAAAACACAGAAGAGAACTGAGAGAGATTTGGCAGAGATGATCCATAGCTTCTATGGTATGTATCTCTGAAAGCACACATTTTAGGTAATAAAGATAAATGACAAACGTTTTTTATGACATGAGCTTTTAAACTAGCTTTATTGTCCCAAAGGTGAACAACCCCTTTAACAATCGTCATAAATTATCAAAACAGCACAAGTCAAATGTGATTAATAATCATAATATACAGACTGCACTGGGTCCTGTGTTGTCATGTAATCTAATGTAGATTTTATAGTTTTTGTATTGTTCAATACAAACTTTCTCCAACTCTGCAAAACCGTTGGCTGCAGCAAAATAATCCCAGTTTATCTTTTTTAAATCTCCTCCATGATCTTTGTCCCTGCAGCTGGGCAGTACAGGGCATGTAAAGGCAAAAATAAAATCCAATACAAATCTCTACACAGTCTCCGACTGCAAGCTGCTGGAGTTCTGCATAGCTGGGAAGTAAGGGGAGGGCTCTCCCTGCTGTTCATAAGTATGATTGTTTCCCTGCCCAGCAGTTAGGGACCGCCAATTCCTATAAACAGCAGTATATGAAGGGAGAATTTCACTGAATACTATCAGGTTTCGTATAAAAATGGTATTAATTTTTTAATTTAAGTATTTTGGAGATAGATTATTTTTCATTAAAAACAGTAAAAATGGGATTTTATTTTTTGCCTTTCCTTGTCCTTTTATGCATCATTATCCAGACGCAGATGCAAGGTGCAATGGCTCATTTACTAGAAGGCAGTGTGCAAAGTGCAAATATCAGGTATAACAACAACACAATATGTTCCATTTCAACCTTGACAAATTGGCACTGGTGTCTATGCTCCATTTTGAAGCATAATGGAATGCAGTTACCACCCTGAATACCCCTCTATACTGTATATGATGGCTGGATGGAGGGTGGATGGAGGGTGGCAGGTAAGCACCATCCACCAGGCCCTGATCAAAGCACATCTATTCTTCTGAGCTAAACTGCTCTGTAAATAAGTACGCAACAAGTTGGCGCTATAGAAATACATGTTAATAATAATAATAATACTAAGAGATGCTACTTAGAGTACTTGCAGTTCTGCATGGGGCATAGTAAATGCTACCCACAGAGTACTGTATGGCCAATAAACACTGTTAATTTAGACCCTCTAGTGAATATAAGGCAAATACACCAGTCTTTCATGTGCAATATGTTCTAAAATTAATGACACAAGGAAATAACTGTTTTATTATTTATTTTTATTATTATATTATTGTATAACTTTGTTCACAATTAATAGACAACAATGACTTTTAGTAAATTATGGTTACACAACTAATTTAGGAAGGAGGTGGGAGGTTTAAAGATACAACCCCCACCTTACCTT
>CM044444.1:36703551-36750720 GCA_024363595.1 Xenopus borealis | reverse complement strand
CTTGCAGACCAGCCCACGTGCATACATTGTTGCAAACAGTTGCTTACCTTATTACTAAGTAAATTATGGTTGATGGAAATTAATATTTAGCAATAGTATAGAGTATAATATAGAGCAGGGCTGTCCAACTAGCGGCCCAGGGACCCCCACACTGCCAACATTGTTATTCTGTTCACACTTTATACAAAATGCTAATGGGACACCACACTGTGTCACTGTATGTAGTACATCTTAGAGTGGTCCTGATCCGTTTTCCTGTATCCTGCTCTATTCTGCCTTCCCTATGCTCCCTGTGTGTGCCATGCTCTGCCTGTGTGTGCCCTGCTCTGCCTGTGTGTGACCTTCTCTGCCTGTGTGTGACCTTCTCTGACTGTGTGTGACCTACTCTGCCTGTGTGTGACCTACTCTTCCTGTGTGTGACCTACTCTGCCTGTGTGTGACCTGCTCTGCCTGAGTGTGACCTGCTATGCCTGAGTGTGACCTACTCTGCATGTGTGTGCCCTGCTCTGCCTGTGTGTCCCCTGCTCTGCCTGTTTAACATACTCTGCCTGTGTGTCCCCTGCTCTGCCTGTGTAATATAATCTGCCTGTGTGTCCCCTGCTCTGCCTTGGTGTGCTCTACTCTGCCTGTGTGTGCCCTGCTTTGCCTGTGTGTGCCCTGCTCTGACTGTGGAACATAAGCCTGGTATTTGTTCTGGGGGTTTGTTAGCATTTGAACACAAATTGTTTTTAGGGGCCCCTAAGGTGTTTAATCATGTAGTGGGGGTGCTGTGTTATCCATGGGGGGGGGCATATAGATTTATGGGTATGTCTTAATATGACAACTTTTTTCACATGAGTGATATCCCTGCAGTGATCACCAACCATTTGGTTTTTTTGGTGTGCTACCACAGTTAAAAGGGAAATGGTCTTGTGGTAACATGTGTGTGGTTAAAGCGGGAGTGGTCAACACTGGCTTCCATTATCGGCCCTCCACTATGTAGGCCAGAAATAATTCAACCCTCTGTACCACAGAAGTTGGATAGTACTGGTATAGAGTATTACAATTATATAGTCTGAGTGTATTTGGCATCAAATGCTACTGCTACTGTGTGCATGTAGCTGCAGGTATGGGACTTGTTATCGAGAATGCCCAGGACCTGGGACTTTCTGGATATCAGATCTTAACGTAATTTCTCATCTTAAGTATAATAAAAAAATAGGCTGATTCTGCTGTCAAAAAGGATTAATTATATCTTAGTTTGGATCATGTACTGGTATTGTATCCATTATACAGTAACCTATTATCCAGAAAGATCTGAATTACAGAAAGGCCATCACCCATAAGCTCCAATTTATCCAAAGAATCCAACTTTTTGTTTTCCCTTTTTACTGTAATAATAAAACAGTAGCTTGTATTTGATTCAAACTAAGATATAATTATTTCTCATTGGAAGCAAAAACAGCCTATTGGGATTATTTATTGTTTACATGATTTTATAGTAAAATTAGGGTATGAAGGTATGATACAAATTATGGAAAGATCTATTATTCAGAAAACCCGATTGCTGAAAAATTCTCGGTAATAGGTCCCATACCTGTACAAGCTTTGTTATTACAGAGAAAAATTTAATTTTTAAAAGGAAAGGCATTTATGTAAATTGTAACTTTCTTAAATTAAAAATCACAAATACATTACATCACAGGAAAATTCCTCTCTAATATCCTGTCCACAGTTATTTATGTGCCTTACTTTCACAGTCTGCCAGTGCATGCAGAAACATAAAGCTTGGAACAGTGGTTCCCACATTATGGGGCTAGTTGCCGGGTGGGGGCTTTAGTGCTTGGAGCAGTGATATGGGGGCTCAGTTTGAAAGGGTGAAAACCGGGGAGAATGACCATGAATATGTATTTTCTGTCCTTGAAACTGATACACTTGACCAATACAGTTACAGTATATTTTCTTATATCTGTACTAATTTTATAAGTCAGGGCGGGGCCTGACCAAAAGTTGAACCTGTGGGGGTTGAACTGAAAAGGTTTGACAGCCACGTTCTTGGAGATAACCTTGTTTACAGGAGTTGACTTTACCCTACTCTGCAGAGGACATAAACCAACTTTCTTAACATAAGTAAATTATTTAAAATATAACTGGAGGTTTGTTGCTATAACTTACATGCTGTGGCATTCTCACCACTATCCAGCTTTAGACACTCTACAAAACAGTATGTCTCTTCTTCTGGTGGTGTAATACTGCAGTAACAACTTACCCTGCTTTTCACCATCATCTTCTCCAGTTCCTTACTGATTTCGCTAAATGTTGGTCTCTTGTCCAGCTCCTGTTTCCAGCACTTAAGCATAAGATTGTACCTGTAAATGCAGAGAGAACTGGTCAGTTTATTTTCACAAGGTGCAATAACAATAATTACAAATTTTGACGTTTTACTACTGAAAAAATGATCAGAGTTTAAAAAAAAAGTGAAAAAGAAGTTTATGTAAAAAAAAGAGAGAATTATTATTTGTATGTGTTGCATACATACACAAATAAATGTGTTTTAAGCATATGCATTTTATCATTCATTATTAAAAAACATTTCCACTTACTTACTTCTATGAAAATGTAAATATTTTAGTTAAACATACGCAAGCTTTGCTTACATTTCATCACTACAGTTCTCTGGTTTTTCCATTCTATATCCAGTTTTTAGGAGATTAAAGAGCCTCTCTGGAGCAATACCCGGATATGGATTTCCTCCCAAGGTTACAATCTCCCACAGGAGCACTCCAAAGGACCACCTAGCAAAAACAAGGACAGAGCAGATACAGTATATTCGTATCAACATATTGTGAAAATTCAACAGCATTGTAAGAACTATCAATATTTACTACTCAATCAAACTTCAAAAAGGAACTTACAAGCTTTTGTAGAATAGAAACAAAAGCTTACTCTTATCTGTACTAATCAGCAAGCTTAGGGAAAAGACAGTCTGAATTATAGCCAGCTGTACTACAATTATTCACTTTAACATATTGGTATACACTACGCTGGCTGTACAGAAATATTTATTACATTATGTATGTTTTTTTTCCTGGAAACCATCATACTTTTTTCCTGGGATGAGGAGCAATAAATCTGGTCATATACAATAGGCTCTATAAACATGAGTGGGTAGAAACACCAATGACAGACTGAAGAGAGGGATGGTGGTCAGCACAGCTTTTCCAAATGATATGTGTTCAGTTCCTTAATTGTTGCTCTGTGCTGCAACTGCTGCAAATGATCCAAGTATAGGAGAAGGAAGAGGAACTCTAGCAAACAACTTTTTATTCAAGGCAGTGGAAATCACAACATGATTATTCACTTGATAAAGGGTATTGAACCTGAAACATGTTGTGATTTCCTTGGACCAATGCCAAACTATTTGAAGATGTGAGTATGAAGATTTTCATTCATCCAGGTCATGGTATATCTGATATAAGTAATTCTAAAACAACTGGACTTGCTGAGTAATTAGTGAAGACGTTTCACTACTCATCCGAGCAGCTTCTTCAGTTCAAATGACTGGTATGGGAAGTTCTCGGAATATAAATTCTTCCACTAATCCAATCACAATGGCAGATTGTAACTCTTCAAAGAGGCGACATCTGAATTTGATTCTGTGTAGTTACTGTGACGGGATTACCAATGTGTCATGCAACTCCTAGACACAGGTGTTACTTGTGTGAGTTGCATGAATGGATGTGTGAAGTGTTCTGAAATCTCTTATATCAGATATTTGAAGATGTAAATAGTAGTGAAGAAAACATTTTTTGCTAATCTTATATACGTTATATTATAGAGTTCAAATACAAAAAAGATGAATTGTTTTTCTACAGTGGTTACTAAACTATGTGGCTAGGCCCTCTGGGGTGGGAAGGCAAATTAACAGAGAATATGGAAAAGGTTAATATATGGTGATAAAGTCTTATGTTTAGTGTTATGTCACAATGAAGCTTTCAATTATATCTTTATATATGTGTAACCTTATATTGTGCTAAGGAGGTAGCTAACCAAAAGATGGACACAATAAGGAGTTTGTAGTTTGAAATTTTTACTAAACATTTGTTAAGTGTTAAACCATGTGATTAAAAAGGAATTGGTAAAAAGAAATATAAAAAAATATATATTTCACCCTCCTAATCCTAAATATATATATTTATCTTAAATAAATACATTAAATACTGTATATACATTTACCAAAAAAATACATTTTTTTATTAGCTGCATATGGTAAACAGGAAATGAACAAATTAACAAATTCTATTTTATTGACAAAGGGCACTAACTATAGGTACCAACTGCTTCAAATTGCACCTTAACGCCCCAGCATAGCAATTTCCCACCTTACCCTAAATACTTAAAATGTAAAAGTCTCACCATGAATCTACAAATCATGTGTCATTTTCACAGAACACAAAGTGGCACACCCACACATCAGTAAAAAATAATTCTAAAATAGCTAATATAATTTACTTACACATCACTTTGTGTTGTATATATGTGATCAAACAGGGATTCTATAGCCATCCATTTTACAGGTATTCTGCCCTGAAATGGAAACAGATACATACATGTTCAGTTAAAGTCATAAGCACAGTGATATCTCTGCATACTGTACATCATGCTAAAAGTACAGAGCTAAACTGCATTCATTTTCCATTTCCTTTCATAATGGTTTGCTGCTCATACACAGCATTTTAATGTTATTGTTTGCTTGGAAGTAATCAGAGGGAGCAGAACATGCTATATAAAAAATAGCAGATATGAACTGTGACAAATTATGCTTATACAGTATATATAGTATTAATGTATTTTCTGCCTATTTTCTGTACATTTTAGTAAAGTATTTTATGCTCCATGAAATACAGTAAAAAAAGATTTTTTTTAATATGCAGTGTGAGCATTATCATTTCCTTGATTGGTGCTCTATATTAAAAAAAAGTAAGACTGTGTACAGTATATCAAAAACATTGAACAAGCCCTATTTTGGAAATAATGCAATTGCTTTATAAAACAACACGATCTCTTGTCAAATAAGATTGTTCTTTTATTTATATTATGCAGAAATCTGTACTGGGTCACAGCTATCCTTAACTACACAAGTTATGCTTCCCAGCGCAACCTGGTTTGCCTACCTTCAGCTTCTTTTTTTCTTTTTTAATCTGGTGATCATGACCATATGCTACTGTAAACATGCCCAGTATCATGGAAGAGGAAAACCAAGCAGCCCAGCACCCAATAGGTAAGTACAGGAACAGAAAGTATACTGTATATAGCTGCTGCTTGGAGGGCAGTTTTGTCCAAAACTGTGGGCTGGTCCAGAGCAATGCCTGGGAGGTCCAGGCTCAAGGCCTACCCCAATAAAATATTTGTGCCTATGGCCAGTCTTCAAAATCAAGCAAATATTATGTAACTTTATTAATAATTTCATGTTTATATGTATGCTGGTGGTGTCATTGTAGACTTCTTAGGGCTAGTCCAGACGGGGAGATTCGGGGGCGATCCGTCGCCTGGCGACTTTTCGCCGCGACGGATCTCCCCCGAATCTCCCCGAATAGGTAGGCACCAGCGAGGGTTAAAAGCGCCGGCGCGTGTTCACGCGCAGCGGCGCGATTTTTAAAATCGCTCCAAATTGCCTGAACACGCGCCAGCGCTTTTAACCCTCGCTGGTGCCTACCTATTCGGGGAGATTCGGGGGGCGATCCGTCGCGGCGAAAAGTCGCCAGGCGACGGATCGCCCCTGAATCTCCCCGTCTGGACTTAGCCTTAGACTCTGTGGCTAGTGTAACCTGAGACATGCTTGCATATCTGGGGACACTGAGGGGTTTTATATGAAAACGTTGGTGTTTCATGGAGCATTAGGGAACTAAAACATTGCATGACACTAGTGTTATATTTTAAAGTGTTATTTTCCAGTACAATTCTACTTGTCAATTTGTTGACACTTTTATTCTTCTGAGCAGAATGATTATGTAAAGTATGGGGCAAAAAGTTGAGATCTGGTTTTTTTTTTATTGGTTACCAACTGTTGGCCCATAAATTGCCATAATCAGAAATCTCTCAGCCAAATTAAATGTTGGAACAAACCTGAAATATATACAGCTAAGAGACCTGTTATCCAGATTGATTGGTTTTCCAGAGAAGGGGTTTTTCTTTAATGTGGATCTCCATACCTTAAGTCTAATAAAATAATTTAATCATTAAATAAACCCCAAATAACTGTTTTCCTCCAATAAAGATTAAAAATATCGTAGTCGGACTGGAGCCTTGGGGGTCCAAACAAAGGGCCCTCCTGGCAGTCCCCTTGGGCTCCCTCCCAACCTCCAGTCCTGAGTCTGGCTAGCACATGCATGAACAAGGTGCGCAATTCACTTTGTGTGAGTGCCTCAACGTAGGTTTAGCTGATTAAAATAGAGATGGCCTTCCCATAATTCAAATCTTTCTGGAAACTAGGTTTCCAGATAAGTGATCCCATAGTTGTACTTTACTCTTCCAAGAAGACATCAGTTATCTGAAAATCTTTTTTCAGTTCTATTACAACAATATTTCCGTGTTCAGTCTTTGTAGATCTCAAAATCTGATTACCTTATTACCCCTTGATTCACCTTTTTTAATAATAATAATTTAAAATAATACCTTGCTTCTCTTTACATAAGAATCTTCTTCATACACATCTCTGGAAAGACCAAAATCTGAGATTTTCATTTTGCGTCCTTCTGCGACCAACACGTTACGGGCTGCCAAGTCTCGATGGACAAGCTTAAGCAAGAAGAAGAAATATAAAGATAAATATTTTTATAAATGATAAAGTAAATGTGAACAGACCTCACTGTGGCATACTAGTAGCAACATACCAGGTACCAACTGTCACATATGAAATCTATTGTCAGTTCACATACAGTACACTTTAAGTGAAATAACATTGATCTTGTTGCTTCCACCTCATATCTAAACTCAGTACATTTTCTTATCATTAGTACACATTATCTATTGTGAAAGTGTATTAATTTGATTTGATTAATTTGATTAATTACATAAATAACTTGTTATGATCTCCTAAAGATTGTAATTGTTCATTCCTAATCAAATGTGATTCGTAACGATCATTTATGAATCAGCCCCTAAATACTCTATGAGTTAATAACTGTAAGGTAATACTGTGATATTTTCTAAAAAAGAGACCAATAAATCATTCTGGCCAATAATAAATCATTCTGGCCAATGCCATGTTAAAAAGTAATTTTAAAAAATGGTTGCCTTCAATTTAACAGGTATGCTTATGTGTATGCATTAGTATTCCTGTTTCTGTGGGCAGTATTGTCTATGAAGCCAATTTTTAGAGGAAAAAATTATTTTTTAAAGATGTATTATGCCCCAAAGCTGCTAAAAGTCTGAATCCAAAAAATTCTCCATCTAGTACCTGTTGAGTTCATGTAAAGTCAGTGGCAGATGTCACTTTAACCATTTGAAGATGCTTTCAACCTCAACACATTTTGGGAGTTACGGGATGTCTAACACTAGATTTTGACCCCAAATTAAATAAATTTGAGTGTTTTGAGTGGCAAATCAATGCGACAGTAAATAAGCCAAATTCATGGATGGGAGAAAATATGAGAAAAAAAAGTTTTAGTACATAAACCCCAAAATTTTAAATGTAATATAAAATGGTGGTGTTGATGGTTTACAAAACTTGTATTTGATAAACTTTTTTTTTTATAAACTTTTTTCCCTTATGGTCATCCTAAATTTACTCATGACAATGACAAAGTGCATTCACCAATGACAAAATGTAATTAAATGTCATAGACTATAATTCCAAGTGTTTCAAATGCGAAAAACTTAATGGACATATAACTATAGGCAAATAAAATAACTCATAATGCTGAGTAGTAATACTCACCTTCATTTCTGCCAGATACTGCATTCCCCTGGATATCTGCCAAGCAAATGAGATTAGATCCCCCATTGTAAGTGCCCTTTCATCTGGGTTATCCAGGTAGCTGGAGTTACGATTTGAATCTCCTCCCAAAGAGCTAGGCCCTACTTTGCGACTTTCCCTTAGAAAGCTGCGTAGGGATCCATACTTTGCATATTCTACAATGAGATGTAAAGGACCTACAGAAGAAAAATAAAAATAAATATTTAATTTTTAAATACATTTGTATACATAGGCTTGACATAATGGCCATTAAGCTGAAAGATCAGAATTCATTTGAAGGACAATTTCTCTCTGTATAACTGTCAAGATGCCAAGGTTGTAAGGCATCCATTTACTGGATAAATATAAATAATTTTGAAATGCATAGAGCAGTAGTCAAAGTCAATGTAGTATACATCCAGTAATATAGCACAAAGACAGGAGTTTTTAACCACGGGTACTTTGGATTAAAAAAACTTTATTCTTCAATTCTCAAAGACATGAACAGATACCTTGTTAGAAACCTATCGCTACAACATGACGTGTCTAGTCACCTGACGTGTTTCATGCCTCTCTTTCGCACTTCATCAGAGGCTCTGATGAAGTGCCAAAGAGAGGCACGAAACGCTTCAGGTGACTAGACACATCATAGTGTAGCTATAGGTTTCTAACAAGGTACCTGTTCATGTCTTTGAGAATTGAAGAATAAAGTTTTTTTTATCCAAAGTACCCGTGGTTAAAAACTCCTGTCTTTGCGCTATATTACTGAATGTAACGATTGGGACTGGAGCAGAGACCAGTCGACAGGTAGCAGCCACGAGGTCATTGGCGGGATCAGACACAAGTGAGTGTTAATGCTGTATAATCAATGTAGTATACGGCAGTCAAAGGACAATTAGAAATTTGGTGTTTTACTCTCATGAAGTAACCTTTCTCAGATTAGCAAGAAATCTCTTTGTAAATCCTGTGATCCCTTAATTATGTTGGTTATTTTTGCATTTGGGTCATAAAAACAATATTTTCAGATTTCTCATTTTAATGCATAACAGTATATAATATAATCAATATTGATTTACTGTAGATGTTTTAAATGGGATAAAGGGCCACAAGCAAGCATTTTCCAGGGTCAGGAAATATAATTCAACAGCAGCTGTAAGCACTCATACTTACCATCCTGTGTACAAGCCCCATAAAGTTTGATGACATGAGGATGATTGACTTGTTTCAAGAGATTGAACTCTGACAGAAGATCTCGCAGCTCACTCTGGGATGCACTCTCTGTGAAACGATTCCATACAGGAAGCAAACATAATTAAAAAAGCACTTGAGTGAGTTTTATTCATCCTCTTTATTGTGAATTAAAAGACCTGGTCATTTGGTGAAGTTGTCCAAAGGGTGTATTTTCCCCTCAATATGCCAATCTATGTTTTTGCACTTTTACAACCTGCCCTGCACTTTGCAGAATCAGTCTTCTTTAAAGAAGGGTAGAAACACCCGAGTCTACCCCATGAATTCAGCATTGCCTGCATACAACAGCTTTGTATAAATGAGGGCGAGATGGGTGAGGCACATAGACATCCTGCTACTCTTTCCTAACATGCTTGTCATTCAGATGGGCTCAGGGTGTAAAAAAAAATAATCAGTAATGCCCCTGTCTTAAGTCCAATGACAATAGCCACTAATACGGATGTGATTTTAAACCCTTGCAGCAAGGGGACAAAATAATGGGCTCTAATGTCTCAAGAAAAACAAGAAAAAGAGACCAAATACATGCCAGGTTAAGGAGCAATAAAAAATATCATTATGAAGTCACTAGAATTCTTACAATTATATACATGTTATTAAAAGTAATAGTCCAGAATAGTTAGAGGTTTCTAATGACATATGTCTGTTCCCATGGTACACTATATTTATTAAAAATATCCGATTCCAAATGTGAGAACATTAAGGTCTATGACATACATTTCTCAGCTGGAATTTCTACTGGCCTTTATTTGCCCCATGTGAGTAGTGACAGGCAGATCACATTCATACAAAAACATTGTATCCGATTATATTAACACATACTACAAGACATTAGCAGAGGGGAGGAGGGGAGAGTGAAGGTGGGGAAGGAAGTGACAGAGAGGGGAGGAGAGAGGGGAGTGATGGAGAGGGGAGGAGGGAGAGGAGTGAAGGAGAGGGGAGATCTACAGAAGGCATTGAACATGGTCTAGGGGTAGGTAGAAGACACGTAATAGGTACTGTAATAGGTGCTGTTCCATGTTTATTATTTGATAAATCTGCCCTTTGTTGCTATTAAGTAAACAAATTGGTTACATATTGTTACTTAAGTTCTCTTATGCCTTGATTAGACCTTATTTTATGGAACATGAGAAAAACACATTTTACATACTTCATCTTAAAGCAATGGTTATATTTTAGCCCTTACCTTTCAGCATTTTTACCGCTACTGTAGTGTAGCCAGCTTTACCCTTCAGTCTAAATGCAGTTGCCTTTACAACTTTTCCAAACTCTCCTTCACCAAGTGTCTTCCCCAAGACCAGGTTTTTACGTGGGAATTCCCACTTTGGATCCTCCTAATCAAAACAAAAAAAAATTACAATGTTCAACTAGCCAGTCTTAAACCAGTTTAAAAAAATGCATTCCCCCATGGGTCCCCAAGCTTTTTTTGATGTGAGCCACAATCAATTGAAAAAAGATTTGGGGAGCAACACAAGCATGAACCAAAAAGTCACTTGAGATGTGATTTTCTATTTGGTACACTGCATGATGATTGGCAGCCCACAGGGGGCTCTGCTTGGTAGGTTTTCATACAGCCATTAATTGTCTCCAAACTAGAAATTAAAAAAAAAAACACCCGCTTTGAGGATATTGGGAACAACATCCATTGTACCTTCCTTCCTGTAACAAATAAATTAGATTGATTCTATTTTCCAACTTACCGTTATTTTAAATGTATCCACTGACACCTGATTCTCCATGGAGTCTAGAGATGGGCGTCTGGCATTGGTTGAAGAGTAACTCACTGGATAAGACTGGGCAGGGCGGCGGAAGGTCATTTCAGCAGAAGCGATTGGGGGCTTTGGAGAGTTTTTGTGGTATCGATGAATGAAGTATGAGGAGAGTAGAACAGAGATAATGAAGGACAGAAAGACCCCACATGCAATCACAGTCTTGCAGGTGTCATCACACAGTGGTCCTAGAGAAGAGAAGGAAAGGTAAGCTGTGTTGTGTTTTTTTCTCCTATGTATAAACAGTATATATGCTGTGGGTCTGATCTACACCAATCCTAAAATTAATGTACAATAAATAAATAAATACAATTACACAATGATGATACAATAAATAAAGAAATTTCCAAAGATCACTAACCTTCAACAATATTCTTTTCACAGAAGCATTTATCAGGCAGAAGGCAAAAACAGGTGCCATATCCAGCTTTTATCCCTGAGAAAGGTCCTTTTTCATGCCCACCAATGATCGTTATCTCTGCTCCAAAACAAGAAAGTCAAATCAAAAACTCTCTTGGACAGAAAAAGAAAACATGACAACTGTTTACTGGCTCTGTGAAATTACATTAGTAGCTAAAGTATTAGCAGCTAGAAGCTACTTATATACTGGATAGCTGACATGCAACAATAGACAAGCATTAAGTGCTTGACATGAGGAGGAAATGTCTGCAACTTAACATATTTACATAGGAATGTAAATATTTAGAAATTAGAGGAAATTAGTTGAGGAGTGGTCCTGTTGTGAAAACAAAGTTGCCTCTTTCTGTTGTACTAAACTTTTATGTGCTCATACTATAAGTTGACATAAAGAACCTTTAATAGATATATGTCACCAAGCAGGCTGAAAAGAACAGATTTCTACAGTGTCAGACTGGGGGGCCGGGCCCACTGGGACTGCTGTCCAGGGCCCCCATTCCCCCTACGTGGACGCGCCAAACACACAGTGCAGTGCCGAACATTATTTGATTGGTCAGAATCGGGAGGGGGGGGTCTGGCCCGGCAGGGGCCCATGAAGGTTGAGGCCCACCGGGTTTTTTCCCGGTGTCCTGCTGGACTAGTCCGAACCTGGATTTCTATGATTCCGTTTCTATTCTACGATTATCCTCACTATATGATTTACCGAACATTTGGAATACTCTGCTTCACTGTTACATTTTTCATTTTATTCAGTATTGTTATATTGTTCTGGAAACTGCAAGAAAATTTAACAGTTAGCTAATCAGATAAAACTTATTTTCAGCTGAGATTTCCAAAGTGCCTATTAAATAAATATTGTCCATACTGGTGCAGTCCTGAGGACATATTGCTGAATCATTATTCTCCACAGCATCACAGATTCCATCAGGGCATGTCAGGAGACTAGGTGTGCAGGTAGAATAGTTTGTTGTGATTCCTGTCAAAGATGGTAAAATGTATGAATTAAGAAACATAACAGAGAATTACATTTTTTTTATAAATTTCAGCATTTCATCAATTGGTAAGATATACAGGCATGAGATCACTTATCTGGGAACCTGTTCTGCAGAAAACTCCAAATTACAGGAAGTTTATAAAATGTAAAACTGTAAAAAAAAAATTTTTTAATATTTGCTTTACATTTACAGTCTATGTCTTTTGATTCATCTACTACAAATATTCTTATTTCTTGTTCACTTTTTTCCCAATTCTATTTCATATATAAAAAAAAGCTTTTCATTCTGTAGTTCTGAAGAGAACCATGAATGGCATTAAACTCCTGCTTAACTTCCTATGCAAGGACTATACCCATTGTATTCTAAACAGCTGATATGTGTCAGAATGTGCCCTACTCAGATTAAATGGCTGCCTCCATTAGTAAATGGCAGCTTATTTATATAAACTTTAATTGTGTTGTTGAAGCAAATACACACAATGTTTACATTTTCACTTGTATTATAAAAGTATGGGATCTATTATCTGGAATTCTTGGAATCTAGGGCTTCTGGAGAATGGAGTTACTATGATTTGCATCATTATAAATCTTCGTTCTACTAAAAGAAACTTGTAAACTGCATAGAATTGTTTTGCCACCACCATGGATTCAACAGTGTCAGCGACCCTAACTGTACGCACTTTCTATGCTCTTCCTTATCTCAGTTAACCCTATGTTTTCTAACCCTCAGTTAAGACAAATGTCTGATAATAGCATATGGAAATATTCCAGGAAACCGCCAATAATGCTATAGGTGAGTAAACTGAAGCAGTGCTCATAGAAGCACTCTGAATACATTAGCATAAATTAATTTATGGGGCTTGGACCCTTTAATATTTGCATTTTATTATATTGTGTTTGGTGGATACTTCACTTTATATTTGTATTATAGTAATTTTAGACTTCTGAATGAGGGTTTAGGCATATTTGGTTTTATTGTAAAGATTTTATTTTAAGAGTTTAGATTAATGGATACATTTACACTTTTAACTTGATCTGGTTTTACTTACACTTTTTAAGGTTCATCCACCGTAACAGTATATTCATCAATTCAAGAATATGCTGTTCGTTACAAGCATGCAGGTGGTTTTTAGAGGCAGTGCATCCCCCAAGTTTAATTGGGGTTTGTGCAGCTATTGCCAATGCATGTTATGCTGTCATAAAGGGGTTGAAACGAAACTAAGTTTTCCATACCTTCTCCATGACCCTGTCTCCACTGGCACCTTCCATTAAGGGAGCCCAGTCCCCCATATTCCTCACATTCTGACTTTTGCCTGCTCTCAGAACACGAATGGGGATAATTATCTTCATCTTTAATAGCTGTGTGGAAAACACATTCAGTAACATTCAGTTAAATTCAGCTAAATTTAATTTCAGTTTAAACCATGCTCTCACCCTATGTTAATACATGATGTCATTTATTGAAGGCAAATAGGTAAATTTATCAAAGAGTGAAGTTCTGCCACTAGAGTGAAATTCCGCAGCTCTCAATCAATTTCTATTGGATTTTGAAAGGCGTATTTATCAATGGGTGAAAGTGAAATTTCACCCTTTGACAGATTTGCTTTAAAAATCCCACTCTAGTGGCGGAACTTCACTCTTAACTTCACTGTTTGATAAATATACCCCAAAGTGTCATTGACACTGATGCTGTAAATGTTGAGCATTGATGAATTCATTGATTATAAACTGCCGTCTGAAAAGATTGTACAGGTGAATAGCAGGTCAATAAGGAGGAGATTAAAGTAGTTTAGAATTTCATTTTTAATGAATGGACTAGTATTTTCTGATTTCCTGGTTTGTTCTTACAATATTGTTGAGATGCAGCCAGAAAGGAACTGGAGGTGAGAGCAGGATTCAATTTTACTCCAAAGTAGCAAATTTGTGCATTGGAATTATATGTTGTTGTTATTGATAGAACAACAGTAGGACATATATACATTTCAAGGCAACATTATACTTTCTGTTTTTTCCAAGCTGAGTTTTAGCAAGTGAGGGGGACATCAAAGAACATATAGCAGAGTAGCATAAAGATGGTAGTTTCCATAACACTTGTTGTTGCTAGTTAATAAAACATAACACATTGTGAAACCAATACTTACGTGTTCCTTCTAACACTATAATGATCTGTGTCCTGACTGTTTCCTTCAGATGCTTGTTTGTGGCAAATACAGTACAGACTATTTCCTTACTCTCATGGGTGGCCAGAGCATCAGAGTCATTGACAATAAGAGTAGCAAATGTGCTCTCTCTTCCTTGAATAATGGCAAAGGCATGAGTGTTATTTTCTGTTTGCAGTCTGTAATTAATGTTGACGCCTTCAACAAGCTTGCAATTTTCTATGCAGATTTTTTCAATCTGTAGTAAGGGATAAACAATACATTTAAAAATGTTCAAGAACGTATGTTGCAGAAGCATTATGTGATAATATATAATGACTTGTCTGATTGCAAAGGGGAAAAAACCTATCCTCTTTATTTTTGTCTAATAAACTCAAACCACTATTATAACATATTGTTTATGCTGACTGTTCTGGACTAAAGGGCATTTCATGTTTCCTAAGTCCCCTTAAAGCAAATGCTCAAAAATCCAATTGTAGCCAGTTTCTCTTCGCTCATTCTTCGCTCACATTAAATAGGGTTCATCAGTCAACATTATATTCTGTTGTTATACAGTTAGATTGTCTTGTTATTTTACCATATTCCCCATCATATGTGAAAATATTCTGCACTGTCTTGTGTGTTCTGGGTAACCTGTTATTTATGGATAATGTGATCTGTATGTCAGGTAGTGTTAGGGCAGCCAACTGGTTGGTAATTTACCAGTCTCATAAGGAAAAATGATTCTTCAATAGTCTTAACAGGAAACAAAGGAAATAGATCATCATCTAAGATGACTGGCTATTTATTTCAGATAAATTGGTGATCCTGGTTGCTACATTACATTTAATGCAATCCTTATATGAACACAAGCATTATATTTCTACCAGAAAGCATTGATTTGCAGTGTACATAGACTTTTGCTTATTAATTTATGTCATAGTTTTTACAATTAATATTGACACTTCTACATTTTATGTGAGCCTGAATAAATCCAAAGACGAAAGGCAAATTTGTACCTGAGCATATCGGTCTGCATTTCGGTTGACAGTATACTGGTATGAGGTGTTTGGGAATCTAATCTCCATCGGTAAGATTGTCACATTGAAGTACAACATAACTACTCCATTTGGCCCATGAAATTCAGTGTCATTCACCAGAACACTAACAAGCAGAGATCCATTTCTGGTAATAGGAATGCTCTTGTTCAGAACTAACCCTGAGGAGGAAAATAATAAAAGGAATGCTACAGTATGAGGTTTGAAATACAAAATACATTTTGCAAATTTAGAACTTACACATGCAGTGCACACAAAATATTTTGTAGCAACAAGATTATTTGAATCAATTCCAAACACTCTATTCTGTTATCACAAAATAACGTTTGTAATCAATTAGTAGTTCTGTTAATATTAGTGGAAGCTTTAATATTGATTGTTATATGTTTGTAAAAAAAATTACAGTTCATTAATCTACCCTTCAGTTTATAGGCCCTAATGAACTTGGTCCCCAGAAACCAAATTATCCTGTTATAGTCATTCCTCAAACAATACATGTTTTGTAAACCACAAAATAATGTAGCCACTCAGTCGCCCTTGAAAATAGGACTCATTTTCTAGCTTACGTTATTATACTAATGTGGAAAAACTTATTTTACAACTAAGAAAAAAACACTTCAAGCAGATAATAAAAGACTTGGAATTAAGATTCACGAATAAAATAACAAGGTTACAAGATGCAATTTTCCACTCTTTGTTTTGCAATTTTCAAAATGCTGTACGTGTTATTTATTATGTTCCTCTATAAATCTGTGGTTGTTTGCTTTGTTTTGCTGCATTGGTGATACTTTGCTATCCTTTTTTCAAAATCCATATATAGTTAATTAAATTACCCTTTAATAACATTTTACCATTTTAACATTTATAAGGTTATTTATAAACATTTATTTATGGATAGTATACTAAATATTTACTTAGCACAGTATACATGTAATTACTAGTATAACAATTGGTTGTGTATTAAATAGATGATGAGTTTTAACATTGCATTAGTGGGATATCAGCTGTATCCCTTTTTGTCATGAGATGCTCAAGTAGTCTGCTTTATGACCATCACTGGCTCATTGCAGTTTTACACTGGCTGATCACAACCTTAACTTCACCTGTCATAACCTTCCTATTATGGTATAAACCCATAACATAAGCAAGTGGAATGTGTGTAGCCTAGGTGTGCATATTAAACAAAAATAGCAAAATAGCATATTTTTAAAAATGAATTTGAGCAAGTATTAAGCAGCTATAGTCTCATTCTAGGACAAACTTTACTATAATCCTGTGTTTCTTGAAAATACTTATGAATATTATTCTTCAAACAAAATTCCAACAAGCTGTGGTCAGGTAAGGAAACAAAGGTAAACATATACTACTTGTTACTGCTCTGCATTTTTACATGTTTTTTTGTGTGAATGTCATACTGATTGCTGCTAAAAATGTATAATTCCTGCCATTCTTTAGTATTTCGGTTCATTTCAATGTCTCAGCAAGCTTACTATATTCATGAAGCGTTCCACGGATTAAGTTGCCTTTTGGCTGGAATTTCACCTCCTTAAAGCTGTGCTCCACCCGGAAGTTTTCCAGAATGAACCGGTCATTGCTGACAATGGTCTTTGTGTATTTTTTACGACTGGCATCTGCAGGATACACAGGTGTGGAGTCAGCATCCCACACTGTCAGGGTGCCAAGGACGGTCCCCTGTGGGAGACACATAAAAAAAGTCACTGCTAATGTTTCTAGTTAACCAAGCTACTGAGCTTAGTGATCCAAGGGGTAAAGCCAACTCCACTACAACTTAAAACAATTGGATTTAATAAAAAAAAAAATCTTGTGAAATCACAGGTAGAATGTACTGTATGTTTAATGATTTACAATAATAAAGAAATAATATAAAAAACAGTTTTAAAATTTTTTCTAATGCATTGTCAATAAAAATCTACATATAGCTTTTCTTTTAGATGCAAAGTAGCTAATAATTGTATTTCATTTTTGATCACTAGATGGCAGCAAGTATCCAAATTCTGTTGGTAGCAAAAGAAAAGGATTCAGTTCTACATTAACCCAGCACAGCATTCTGAGTTCAAAGTGCAAGTGTACTTGATCTTGTGCTTGAAATTATTGCATGTTCTTTTTCTGTAATACAGACATTTATAAAGTTTACATGAATGGATTCCTATTGCTATTCCATGAAAAACTGCATGATGGATTTATCTGAATAATCACTATTTTTTAGTAAAGTATCAGTTATTTTATTAAAATAAATTGTCAATAGCATGACCAGAAATCAATGGTCCGCACTGTAAAACTTTGCTTGGCCCTAATGTTAAGTGTCTTACTGTACAAATGTTTCAATGCAATGTGTTATATTATCTTTTATTATTTTGGAATTGATTTGTGACTGTACTTTATAATATGGCTCTTCAGGATATACAGGTATATATCCATAAAGCTTAGGATGTAGGGTTATCCAAATAATGGATCTTTCCAAAATTTTGATCGTCCTACATAAGTCTACTTGAAAATCATTTAAACAAAAGGCTGATGATTAATTATTTATTGTTTTGGATCAAATACAAGGTACTATTTTATTACTGCAAAGAAAAAGGTTTTTAGAAAATTGGATTATTTGGATAACATGGAGACTATTGGAGATGACCTTCCCATAATTCTGAGCTTTTTAGCTATTGGGTTTCCAGATAAAGGATCCTTATAATTAGAATTCTATTACACTATGGGGCAAATTTACAAAATTCACATGAATAGAATATGATCGAATTACGATCGTACGATTTAATCGGATATTCGAATATTCAAATTTGGCCTCTTCGATCATCGAATACCGAATTATCGAATAGATCGAATGATCGGATATTCGATAATTCGATCATTCGATGACCGAAGGAATCAAAATTTTTAAATCATTCTATGGGAACCCCTATAAGTCCTGCTCGAATACCATTCGTACGATTGAAGTGTTCATTCGTTCGAATCGTACAAATTTTTCGGGGGCTCGAAGGAAATTTCACGATTCTTTCGTGAAATCGAACGATCGGTATCTGATCGTACCAATTCATCGAGAAATCGAATATAGAGCAAAATGATAGCCTAAAACTATTCGATAAGCATTCCATATTGGAATGCTTATCGAATTTCGAATACATTCGTAGGATTTTGGGTGAATAATAGTAAATTTGCCCCAAGTATAAATACATATATATATATATTATATATATATTATATACAGATGAAGCCACTTTGGATTGTGCTTTTGAAAAACTTAACTCAGATATCCCATTTATCCCACTTAGCACAGAATATTGTGTCGCAGCATCCCATCCAATTAAAGAGTTCACCATTGGTGCTTTGGTATGCTAATGAAAAGGTTAAATGCATTAAATGAGTTAAGATAACTTTAGATAACACAGTTTCTTCAATTAACCCTGAGTCATGACGCATTTAACTCACAAATCCCAGTGGCTGCATCTGTATATTTATGCATCCCAGGACCTCAGCACACGCTTGCCAACAGGATATATACCCAGGTGCTACCAGTGTTTCAAAATATAGGTAAGCAGATGCCGGTTTTCCTTTATTGAATCGAAACGTTTGATTCAATAAAGGAAAACTTAGTTAAAAATTCCCTCTGTGCACCGGCATCTGCTTGCCTATATATATATCTCAAACAAAAAAGTCCAGACCATTCTCAAGGTACAAATAAAATAAAGATTTTACCATAGCAAAGATGATCATGCAAACATGCAATGTTTCGGAGCTCCCACTCCTTTATCAAGCATAACATATCACAATAGTATCACATCCTATATAACCAATCAAATAACCTATCACATCAGTTAAACCAATGGTATGAGTAATTAGTGATTAACCCCTTCATTTACATGGTGTAATCTCACCTGTGAATATTAAACAGTAAAGTAGGTATAAATCCTTAGTCCAAAAACTCTTTATGGAGCTATTGAAATTGATACTTCATAGGAATTATTTCTTGTTTCAGGATACCTTCTATCAACAATTACAAGGGACGGCGATGGGATCGAACATCGACCGCCACCTATGCTAATTTATTCATGAATCAATTTGAGGAACACTATGTCTATACATGAATTGTTTAAAGAATATTGTGTGTGATGGTGGCGCTATATAGACGATCTGATGGTCGTCTGGAGGGGTGACGTTCGATCCCTGCTGGAGTTTAAAGGATACTTTGACAACAGCTCTGTACGGATCTGTTTGTAAAATCCACTGATCGTAACAATTTGTTAGATTATTAGAGTGCACATCCTAGAGCTAACATTTCCTCTCTCCCCAGATCTCAGTTACTTAGAGTGAAACGCATAGTAACGGAGGAAGACAGATTGAACGTCTGGTTGGATGAAATGGCAACCAAATTTATGTCAAGAGGTTACCCTGAGGGGATGCTTAAACAAGACATAAGACATGTCAGGGATATCGATTTCTATTATACAAGACAGAAAGCAACATAGAAAGACTAAATTGCGTATTCCTTTTGTACATATATATCATCCGTGTGTACGTAAGGTCCATCAGATCATTTATAAGTATTTGCCTTTACTGCGGAGGGCATATCCTGACATTCTGGAGTTTGGAGAACCTCCCTTACTGTCCTACAAGCGCCCCCAAAATTTGAGGGATAGGTTGGTGAAGGCTGATCTGGGCACATTACTAGGGAACTCTCAGAGATTGTTGATGCCGTTGAAAGACGGTATGTATCCCTGTGGGTGATGCACTCAATGTTCAAGCGTTATATGCACTAATGTGTTTACTGATCCCCATTGATGTTTGAAATACGAGTATGTGGTGAAATGCCCTTGTGGGTTGGCCTACATAGGGGAAACGATACAACCGATCAGAGATAGGGTGAGTCAGCACAAATCCACTAATAGGAAGGAGGTGGTTAAGTTACCAGTTCCTACACATTTTAAAAGAAATACTGCTACATCCCTCAGGTTTCTTGTTTTGGAGTCTGTTGCCACCCCCCATGTCGGGGGGGGGGGAGGGCAACAGACTCCTGCAACTCCAGAAAAGGGAGAAATTCTGGATACACACTCTACAAACGTTATATCCCAAAGGGCTTAATAGAGAATATGCCCTTTATTCATTTGTTTAAATAATGAATAGACTGGGTTTATATGATAACATAGATAGTGATGGGCGAATTTATTTGCCAGGGGCGAATTCGCGGCGAATTCCCGCGATTCGCCGCTGGCGAATAAATTCGCGAAACTGCCAAAAAAATTTGGCAAAAAAAATTTGCTGCGCAAAAACGAGTAGCGCGTCGTTTTTGACGCGACGAAAACGATGCGACGCGCGCCGAAAATGACGCGGCGTGTCGGAAACGACGCGACGTGCGTCAAAAACGAAAATTCGCGAATTTTTCGGCGAAGCGAAACGCGGCCGTTTCGCCCATCACTAAACATAGACAACAAGTTAAATATGTTAAATGGGAATTTTCGTTTTTTGGACTTAGGACTTATACCTACTTTACTGTTTAATACAGTGAGATTACACTGTGTAAATGAAGGGGTTAATCACTAATTACTCATACCACTGGTTTAACTGATGTGATAGGTGTGTCTATGTTATTTGGTTATATAGGATGTGATACTATTGTGATATGTTATGCTTGATAAAGGAGCGGGAGCTCAGAAACGTTGCATGTTTGCATGATCATCTTTGCTATGGTAAAATCTTTATTTTATTTGCACCTTGAGATTGATCTGGACTTTTTTGTTTGATATATTATTTGTCCACTACAGTAAGTCATTTGTGGACTAAGTCAAGGACAGGTTGGAGGCTCCACTCCTTATATATTTATTTATTTATTTATTTTTTATTTCTAAACTAAGGTTTGAAAGCAGATCTAACCTGTTTTCTGCACATGTTTTTCATATGGCAGCAAAATATCACTGAAGGATTACATTTTTAGACTCAGGGAGCATACCTCCCAACATTTTGGAAATAAAAAGAGGGACAAAAAAAGTTTTTGACCATGCCCATTTTTGTTTGCCACACCCCCTAATTACCATGCTAATTTTACAACATTTGGCAGCTTATTAAAGTTTGAATATATTTCTGTGATTTTGTTTTTCAGTTATTACAGTTTTGCTAATAAAGGTGAATTGCCCTTTAAGGTCTAACTTTTCCCAAGGGACCTGTTACCTTATCTTGTTACAATAACTTTTTTTTTATCTTGATATTGTTACAAAATATCTTATCTGAATCTCCTGGCAGTTCTGGACTCTCTGCCAAAAGCCAATTGAGTTAGAAACGTTGTTTCTTTTTCTGGCTGTTTAGTCCAGAGAAAAATGGGACTTTCCTGTACAAATGAGGGACTGTGGGTTGAGCTGTCAAACTGTACCTCTAAAAAGGGGACAGTTGGGCGCTATGAGAGAAGGCACTTGATAAAAAGTGAGTGGGTTTTGTGCCCTGAGTGGATGTTGTGAGCTGAGCAGATTACATGTCTGCCCAATATGTATGGATACATCCATTATTATTGCAATAAAATTAGCCATGTTTGTACAGTTACACACATTCCACTTTTTTGTATGGACATCAGTAGTCCAGCAACAATGTTTGCAGAATTAAAGAAAAAAAATCAATCTTTAATTTCTGTTTTAGGAAAACACAAGTTAAACCATTTTCCATTTTCTGTAACAAAGAAGTGTATGTGATTTGGCCTTTCCCTAATTCCAAGTTTTCTGGATAACAGATCAAATACCTTTACTTATATTATAGAGGGAATACTTACATTCTTTCTTTTGAAGTCCACCACCACATGAGCAGTGTCTGTTCCATTCGGGAGAAATGGGGCTGTGTCATCTTCATCATCCACTTTGATCTGAAAAGATTGTTCTACCTCCACCTCTGAGAATGCATCCCTCAGCAAGCATTTTGCCACAAGATCATAATTCTCCCTCTCCTCTCGGTCCACAGAATGTGTAAGACTCACTTCAGAGGTATTAGGATTGAACCTGAATGGGTAGCTATGGTCTGTAGAAGCATGAGAAGGATTACAGAGTGTACAGAAATGACTATATATGTATATTTATAACTGACTTTTCTGTCTATATTTTTTCTGTTTAAAGGGGTTGTTCACCTTTGAGTTGACTTTTAGTATGATGTAGAGATTGGTATTCTGAGACAATTTGTAATTGGTTTTCATTTTTTATTATTTGTGGTTTTTGAGTTATTTAGCTTTTTATTTCGCAGCTTTCCAGTTAGCAGTGTCAGCAATCTGGTTGCTAGGGTCCAATTTACCCTACCAACCATGCATTGATTTGAATAAGAATACGGAATATTAATAGGATAGGGTCAGGAAATAAAGACGAATAATAAAAAGTAGCAATAACAATAAATGTGCAGCTTCAGAGAGGATTTCTGTTTTGAGGGTGTCAGTGACCCCCTTTTGAAAGCTAGAACGATTCAGGAGAAGAAGACAAATAATTTATAAACTATAAAAAATAAATAATTAAGACCAATTGAAAGGTTGCTTAGAATTGGTCATTCTATAACATACTAAAAGTTAACCTGAAGGTGAACCACCCCTTTAACACTAGTGTCCAAGTGTGTTCATTAAACAAATAACCTTTGCATTATTATAGCATTTAAAAAATACACAAAATGAGCTTGCTGTATTCATAAGAAAATTAATGTTATAGCATGACATTTCATTGACAAACAGTTCCAAGCACCATTGCAACTAAACAATCATAATTCTTGCAGGATCAATCACCCTTTGGTCATTTCAATCAAACCTGGAAAATACTGTAGGTTGGTAAATGCAAATGTTGCAAGCTCTAATAAGCAGGGGCATCTGTACCTCTTAAATCGGGTAGTAAATGAATGTAATTTGTATGGTTTGTGTAGAAACCCATGTACAGCACTGCAGAGTATGCTGATGCTTTATAACTATATGATGGCAAAAATAAGCTAAATGACTTGGCTCTGGCAAAATGGTACTAGATACAAAGTTTGATGTCACTGGGGAGGTCTCTAGCATATGAAAATGAGTAAAGCATTATGTGTATATGTGTGCCAATTTCAATAAGGCAAATGAATATTGACTAATAATATTTTAGGTTACAGATATAACCTGTAACAACCCTACAAGATATTGGAATTCCTTATTTCAACTGCAATAGACTGCTCAAAGGTAATTGCTTTTTCATAGCCATTCATTACTGCCTAGATAGTGACCAATTTGTACTATGTTGTAGCATAATCCTATTATCTATTCTATATAAGCCTATTAGCACTTCCTGTGTCCAGAAGACAGTTTTTCTAGGGTAGAAATATCCCTTGCACAGAATACCTCCCAGTCTGTCCAGGTGTTACAACCTAATTTTGTGGTACATTCCTCTGCCAGTTTCCATGTAAAACCATCTATGAAGCATGTCTTAACATAATGATTCCTAATAATTATCCCTTACCTGAAATTAGCATGTAGCTCACACTGACATTTGGACAGGACTGAACAATAGGCCGGGGGTGAAATTTGTAAAATTTTCCAGGGGGTTTGTTTTCTTTTATGTGGAATGAGAGATCTTTGTCATTGAAGCACAGATCCTTAGGTTTAAATGAGAAACAGATCGAGGATGTAAGGTTTATAAAGTAAAGATTTAAAGTTAAAGTTAAGGGTGCATTATCACAGTCCTTATCCAGAAACGGATGTGGCTTTGTTGACACCTTCAGTATTATCTTCTGAACGGCTGATTGACTTTCTTGGGCTGCATGAAAATGACAAGAAAAGGAAAAGAAATTATCGTAAAATTATAAATACTTTAAAAATTTTTTTAACAATATCGTTGAGGTTGTTAATTCATAGAGCAAAAACTCCATGCTGCGTGTGTGCAAAATACCAAGTGCCACAAATAACATTTGAGCAGACAAGCAATGAAGCCAGGCAGCACAGAGAAATGCACCTAAAATACAAATTAGTTAAGTAAATACTTGCTGATTTGAAATTAGTTTAAAATAGAACTGAATGAGATTAAGGTTTTTTTTATCAAAATCCAAATTTATCTCACTATTTTTGGAAAGCAACTCCCGCCAAATCCACACTGACTTTTTCTCCCTATATCCACAAAATTCGCACATACTTCCCCCCCCCTAATTATGACATTTTCCTAAAAAATTCTTGTTCAAGATAAGTTTGTAAAAAAAAAAAAATACCAGAAACCCATCGCAAATCTTCAGGATGTCTGCCATTGACTTCTACATGATCTCGGCAGGTCTGAGTTAGTTTGGACTTTTTACAAAATCGGACTTTTTTTCCTCAGAAAATTTTTTTCCCCTTTAAAAGTTTGACTATAAAAAAAAAAACCCCAAAGAAGCCACTCATACGTAGACATAGCTCCTGGCTATGCCAAAGTGTGATGGCAAAATTAATACAACTAGCCGGTAGAAAAAACTGCACAAATTATTGTTTTTAAATAACATTTTCAAAATAAAATTCAAATTTTTGTTTCTGGTATTCTATCTTATTAATCTAAGTCGCATAAAACTTTAGCACGGCATCTAGAGGTAATCTTGAAACTTTATAGGACAGTGTAATTGCTTGCAATTTTATGATTATTTGATATATTACTTTATTTGCCAGCCATCCATTCTGTTGCAGTACAAAATGTTCTGTAGGCACTCTGCTCAAAAGCAGGATCCTGAAGAAGTTCCCTAAATGCTGCCATGAGTATCTTGAGAACAGCTTTGACATCATTACTCAGACACTGAAACATTTAAGTGCCCTAGCTAATGAAATCTAACTGAGTTTTTAGCTTTGCAGGAAAGATTCTGCTTTATAGCTCTTTATAATTCATGCTGAAGTTTGTGGTAGTGGATAAAACAAAGGACTGACTGTGTAAAAAATGTGTAGAATAATATTTTAACTCTATGTAAACTGCACCTCTTGTACATCAAATTATGTCAGTTGATAATGACATACAAGTTTTAGTATTTTTACTAATAAGTGTTTTTACTTAGACCAAAACAAACTTAATTGGAGTACTGAATTTCATTAAACATGATTGCTATCCAAATCCAACAACAGCCCAAATGGTTTTTCATACATGGTGATTTGGTATGCAATTTTTCATGTAGCTTGGGGGTCAAATGGAGAATCATAACTACAAAAAACAAATAATGAAAACCAGTTGTCTGTGTCAGCTTCACATCTTCACATGTGAAGGTTTTAGGAGGTCCTATACTGAATGAGAAAAAGTAGACTCCCATATATCTCTGACAAACTTACAGAAGACTTCATAGTCGCTCCTGTCAAGACTCCGGTTGAGGTAGAGGATCCCTGTATGCTCATCTATCCGGAACCAATGGTAGAAAGAATTTCTACCGAAGGAAATTGATGGGCAGAGTCTAAAGTGAGGTTTCTCCAGTGGTGAATCCTTCATCACATGGACCTGTAGAAGTTGTGTGCCCGCTGGTTGATCTACATATAAATTCTCATAATAGTCCTTTCTTAGAAAGTAAAGTCCATAGGTCACTGCCAGGATAAGATAAAAGGCAGAATGTCAAAAACCATTATTATTTCACTAATTCAAATGCAAACTAGCATTTGTATGAAACATAGTTAGCAAACAGCAAGTAACAAATGGCTGCTGCATATGTTACTCTTTATATATTATGCATAGTAAACCAATACCCTGAAAATTAATTAGCAGGCATGTTAATAAATCTATTCAATATAATATAGGCATTGTATTCACATCTAGGCACATTTATCCTGAATCTTTTTTTGTGGTTTTTAAAATGGCTAAAATCTAGAAACACCAATTAAGTACTGGCCTGGAATTCTACACATACAGTATTTTATAGATCATGTATACTACAAATATAACAATAGTAAATAAAAATGAAATGCAAGAATGAAATGCAACACTGTTGCGCTGTTGAGCTTTCACATACAAACACACAGCTAAAAATGATACTGAGTGTTCTGTTTTATTGTCCATTTAGTAATGATAACTGAGATTGAGGTAAAGTCTTTTGAGAACAATCATTTTCCAGAACTTAATGCAAAAAACCCAGATAATTAGAACTGAAAATGAGGAAGATGGAAATACTGTGGCAAGAATATTTGTTTTGTGCAGCCACATGAGGTCACTATGCACTCACATTTCCTCTCTTGTCAGTGAGAAAACACATGGAAGGAGAAGGTCACTTGACATTTTCCGAGCTGCTGTTTATCAGGACTAGTTGGAGGTAAAATGCAAGTCCCTTTGTGTATCTTATGGAGAAGATATTTGTTACAGGGGAGAAATATATAAATAACTGGTAAATGTAAATTTGGTTACAAAGTAAAGAAAAGACAACATCAAAATAAAGGCAAAGAATAAACACAGAGAAGGTGCAGCAAGAAGAACTTTCTCAAAATGACTAACAAATGATAGTGGCACATGGGGATAAATGATCTTCTTATTAACAATGCATGGCAATTCAGCTAAAGATTTCCAACTTCAGTCAAATGTAAATGTGATACATCTATCCTGTATATGCACAGGGGGCACTTGTGAATGGCAAATGCAAGCTACAGTGTGCAAATTGCAGAGGATAAAATTCAACTGCCATAAGCAGCAATGCTGTAGGGCTTTGGTAAACTGGCAATTTGTACATAGCCCTTTAATCTTTTTGCTGCTCAGGTACCAAACGTAAATTGTAAGTTCTATGTAAGCTCAAGGGACCAAATGAGACTCTCTGTGCCTGAATGGTTCTTTGGATTGTGTGCCCAATATCCACTGACAGCCTTCACTTAAAATAGGGCTTACTTTTTATTTTAAGCCTCCCTTTTGCAGCTTAAGGTGGTCATACATGCAAAGATCTTTCCCCGATATGCCACTAACATGAAAATCAAACCTTCCTGATCTATATCGTGGCCAGATATCGATGGGGAGGACCCGTCGGAAACTCCCATACATGGGCAGATAATGGGGATGCGCCGAATCCACTATTTTGGATTCGGCAAAACCCCCGAATCCTTCCCGAAAGATTCGGGCAAATCCATACCCTAATTTGCATATGCAAATTATGGGTTTGAAGGGGAAAACATTTTTCACTTCCTTCTTTTGTGTCAAAAGGTTACGTGAGTTCCCTCCTTGGGTTCGGCCAGGCAAAAGGATTCGGCCGAATTCTGGCCGAATCCTGGTGCATCCCTAGTATAGAATACATTAAAAAAAAGTCTTTGTCTCCAAATATGAAATACATTCATGCAGTATCTGCCTATGTGTTTGGTTAACTGATGGTCTGTACATTGCTGATTTAAACCATTTTAGAATGTGACAAAAAATCTGTCGTCAATTTGAATATGGGCAACCATATTGCCTGTATTTAGTTTTCATGTGCAGTAATTAATCTAAATGTATACAAATATTACAGGAGTTATGTACATGACATCTTATTCAGCTTGCTGAGCTGTCTTGCAGGAGGGTAAAAGAAATGGAAAATTAAACTAGAACTTAGCATCTTCTCTATATCATATTAAGCATCAATCAATATATATGTTTCCCTCTTATTAATTGTCAGCTGCTAGGCTTGCATTTATTACAGCCCTTCCTATTAGTTTGAGGACAGAAGGAGCAGTGAAAAACTACCACAAAGGATAGGGCTGGCTATTCTGGACTGCTGCTCTGCAATTGTATCTCGTCAGCATATATCTATGAGAGCTGGCATAATATCAATAAATGACATCCCCAGTGGGAATGTATTGATTGAGAATAATAATATCTGGCCAGTGTTGGAAAAGTATACTGTAACATAGGACAGGCCAAGTTAATAATGACTCCTCACTTCACAGCAAGGATTTTCAGTGATCAAAATGCACACATAAATAGCTAATAATATTAAAAATACTAACATTGATGGGTCTTGTCCTGCTTGCTCTCAAGCATAAAGGTGATGTTCCCCTTCAGTTCAAAAGCAATAGTTCTCATCATTTCATTATCATAAATGGGATGTGGTTTGATTGAAAATAAAACAGAGTGTTCCAGATATACATCACTCACTCACGATATGTGCCACCTTTTTACAGTGTCTAACATGCATGTGTCCGGCAACTCAATCCAAAAGTATGGAAAAAGTATGGAATAAGGGGAAAGATGTTTTAAATCAAAAAAATAAAGCAACATTATGTGAGGTATTTATTTTTGACTTGCGTGAAGGTGAATATCTCCCATAATTTAAAGAGAGGAAAGTGAAATTTAATTAAAGGAACAGTTACACCAAAAAATTAAGGTGTTTTAAAGTAAAGAAAATATCATGTAGTGTTGCCCTGCACTGTTAAAACTGATCTGTTTGCTTCAGAAACACTACTATAGTTCATATAAACAAGCTGCTAAGTAGCAATTGCAGAAATTGAAAAACGGCTGTATGGCACATAATAAGTAATGGATAACAGAAAACATTATGTTCTACAGAGCTTATCTGCTATCTGCTGTGTTACTTAAGGCTTTTTTCCTTTGAATGGCTGCTCCCATGGCTACACAACAGCTTATTTATATAAACAATAGTAGTGCTTCTGAAGCAAACACTGCAGTTTTACCAGTGCGGGGCAACACTGCATTATATTTATATTACTTTAAAACAATTTCATTTTTTGATGTTACTGGTCCTTTAAAAGAAAAATATTTCTATTGTAACTCACTTCAGGACTAAACTCAACTTAATACAAATTTGTTTCCAAAAAAAAGAAAACATTTGAGGCAGTGGATTTCAATACATTTTGTTTTATTTGCAATTTCTTCTCCAACCCCAAAGAGTATCACAAATATAAAGTACATTACATTATATGGGTATAATACCTATTAACTACAATCATTGTTATCTTACATGTTTGAAACCTCTCCTTTAGGCCATATGATGCTATAGCCTAATCATCACTTAACGGTAAAGACTAGTATACCAACTAATATAATTCCATAATTATTATATAATCATTTGATAGTACGATTTTATCGAGAAATCAAAAACCGGTAAAATCCTTCAAATTTGATGTTCGGTTTTGTCGGATTTTACTTCGAAAATCGTACTAGGGTAGAATTCAAGGGCTAAAAGCATTCAAGAATTCGACCCTTAGTAAATCCGCTCCTACATGTATAACATTCAGTGGTAGTTCTGGAATATTGCATGGGACTACTGTTTACTTTACTATATAAAGTGAGCACCTGCAACACAAATTGAATTCCTTTATGAATCCCTGCTTGTGCTTCTGGCTCCTTTTTTATCATTATTAATTTTGCAGTATCTTTTTGACCTTTAGGTACACTTGAGCATGTATGTGCAAATAATGGTTTAATAATGATTTAAGGTAAAATTTTAGCCTTGAGTTAAATGTCATCCCTTGAAAAAGTTTCTCCAGTCATATCTTCGTGCAGTGTTTCTTCTTCTTCTTGCAGGGGGATAGTTTACGTAGTTTAGGACTAAAATCCACATTTTTTTCCCTATCTTTATGCATGTTGAAAAAAAATTGATTACTGAAATCGGAGCATGAGTAGCAAATGGCATAATATTAATAGCTCACGTCTGTGATAGTCTACTCATGTCATTAGTTTCTTCATACTTAACGAACTGCTGTATTCTCTAGCAGAAAGTGATAGGTATATAATTACATTAATAACATGCACACCATATTTTCCTTTTTTTCTGTCTTCCAGTAATCCCCACTGCTAATTATGTGAAATGGGTTTTTTGCCACTTCCTTGTAACTCTACTCTTAATATATATTTTCAAAGCGTTTCAAGGACACATTGTGTCTGGAACTAGTTAAATAATTAATGTATATATGCGAATATAATAAAAATAAAGTAATGGTTTTGTTATTTTGCATTTACTTAAACATAGATTAAGGGGCAGATTTTCTATTGGTCAAATTTTGAATAGAAAAAATTTGAAATTCAACCATCAAATTTTTTGTGGGCCATTTTCGATAGAAAATTGACCTATTTCAATCGAATAGGTCCGTTTTCGATCAAGTTCAAATTGTTTGATCGCATTGTTCAAATCGAATTTCCAGGACTTTTCAGGAAAGCTTCCAGGTGGTACCCCATATGCGATAGTCGAATTAAATTTTTTTTAAAGAGGCAGTACTTCAAAATTAAAAATTTTTATATTCAAATCAAATTTTGAAATACAAATTTTTAAAATTCTAATTTTATTTCGAAAATTCACTTTGACCCTTAGTAAATATGCCCCTAGGTATGAGGGAAAATCTAACAGTACAGAAATCATTCTATGTTAATTTGCATTTATTTATGATTAGAAAAAATTCCCATATTACAAATCAAGGCAAGTGTGCAAATTTTAAAGAGGTGCTTATTGAGTCATTGGGCTTATGTCAAATTCCTTTAGTGGTGTAACACAAGAAATGTTTAATTTTTTAAATCTTTAATGCATATAAAGCCAGAAAATTGAAAACTACTATCGTGGACATTGTCTCTCTCTGGTCTAATTTAACCTTTGACATCTAAAGAATATATAATTGATCTGTTTTCAGCTATATGTGTCATTATTTTTTTCTTGTGGGCTCATGTGTCATACACATTAGAGACTGCAGCATAAATCATATACATTCACTAATTCACCACCATTCACTGAAACTGATGAAATGTTATACTGAAGCAAATAATATTTCATCTGCTTCTATAACTGTTATAATCATACACATTTTAACATTTTAAACATTTTTCATCCAAAAAATAGCAGGCCTATCATTTTAAGGGGTAGACTTAACAAAAATCGGAAAAAAAAATCAAATTTGATTTTTTCCACAATTAAATATTTTCAAAAACTCTGCTTGGTATTTATTAAGCAAAAAAAACAAAAAAAATTCAAATGTATCAATTTGCCATGAAAAAGCTAGCCAGGTTTAGTGGTTAATTGGTATTGTCCTATACAAAACTAAAGTTTTGTGGTTGATTTGTGGGTTTTTATCTGAAAATCACAGAAACCTGATCAATTAGAGTTTCTTCAGGAGATGAATTTCATTGTTTTACATTTGAGTTTTTGATGTTTGGATTTTTTCATAAATACTTAAACATTCAAAATTCAAGTTTATCAGAAGTAGAAAAATCCTCAAACAACTCACAAATCGAATCGAACACTTTGAACTGTTTGAAGCGTTCAATCGTAGGATTTCTATTCGATCACAAAAAGTGCAAGTACTTTGATCATCGAATGGTCGAATGATCGAATAGATTTTTATTCGTTCTTTTTTAACCATTCGATACGATCTAATTTTGCAAATTCGATGATTGGAGAGGCCAAATTTAAAATTCGAAAAAATCGTAATTTTACAATTCGAACAAATTTCTAATCCTTTCAAATCCTTCACACGAATTTAGTAAATCTGCCCCATAGTGTTTGATAAAATATTAAACATGACATTTATTACATTATTATTTTTGAAAGTCCAGTGAATTTGATCAAGTGCAACAGTTCACAACCTTCTAAAATATTTTCCCTACTGCATATAAGCTGCCCTACACTGAAAGATCCATTCAACTGGCAAGGTTACTAAATATGTGGATCTTTGCTGATTTTGGCCACCCAGATTCTGATCTGATTTTGTTGTCTGGGCAAACAATTGGATAATTGTAGAGGCCTGTGCAGATTCACTGGGAGAAGAGTGCAACAATGGCATATTATGGTCCCTAGACTTTTAGATTTTCAAACTTTCCCAATAGATTTAGCTTAATCCCTGATTTTACTTTTTACACCATACATAAGCAACCAATGTTAGCCTCTGTATGTCTAGAATAATGTTACACTGCCTTTATGCAAATGAGTGGCTCATGCTGAAAGTCTCAGACATTATGTTGGTTGCACCCAAAAAGAAATTGAACTTTAAGGGAGTAAAGTGTTTTTTACATATTATATATTGCAGTTAATAAAACATAAAAGTATGTTTTGGGCGTGTTATGTTTTGTTTACAAGACACCAGATCAGATTCCTAAACAATATGATTTCAGAATATACAACATGCACGCTAAACAAAAATTATTGTACATTATGCATTATTTATATTATGATTTGGCCCACATCTTGGGTTACCCATGATTTGGTGGGGAGAGGTGCTATTAAATTTGTAGGGGGAGGAGGCTGGGGCCCCTTAGTTTCACCCCTAAAAAAAAAACATAAATACATATATACATACAGTAGTAACAAAGATAAAGTAACATATAGAGCTACAGGAGGGAGGAGGCCCTGATCCACAGACTTACTCTGATGCACTGAATGAGCTGGGGCTCATTCAGTGCATCAGTGAGCTGAGCTGGGGTGGTGGCATAGCAATCACTATAATCACTTTTTGCACAAAATAATGTTTATCCCCAAACAGGTGTGAGGGCTCTATTGACCTACACCTCCAATGGGGAAAACAATTTTCCTCTGATAAGTGCCCTTTAAATAAAATTAATATAATAAGCTTACACATATTGCTACTTACCTGTGAATTTAGTACTAGTACTTTTAATGGTACCAAATATAATACTACAAGTTTCACTGTTATTTCACATTTCTGTGCAACTGTTTAAGTATTATTCTGTTTCATTGGTATGTGAAAGAACCCTCTTTATATCTAGTGGTTGTTTGAGTACTGTAATAAATATGTAATCAAAATGTTTGAGTACTGTGATAAGTCTGAGTATCAGACATACAATTGCTCAGTGCAAATTACTAGTAACAAAAGTCAGTGAACTCAGTGGGGCTCATTTACAAACACCAGAGATATCTCCCCCATGCAGCAACTAACAATTACCTTTGATCAGTCCATGCAGGTAAAACACTAAATGCAAATCTCAGGTTAGACCCATTGTATATTATGATAGGGGCTTCTAGAGAGGCTTGTAAGAGCCATTGGGGCAGTGACAATTGTGAATGTTGCATAAACTTTAGAAGAGTCTGAGGAATAAGTCAGCACAATATAGATTACGTATAGTAATCATCTGAAGCATTGCTTTGAGAACAGACTAGCAGGTCCCCAATGTTTTGGGGGAAAAATCTGATTCACACACTATTCCCATGGTGGCAAATTACAGTACTGTCATTTTGGTTCAAGATTCCTAATGATGAGACAACAGAGAATTGTCTCATTAACAATAATGATGTTATTACTTTACAATGCATGTTGCATTATCCCTCTGACTACAAACACACATAAGCACTGATAGAATACAATTATAAAAAATGACCCCTTCCCTTTTTATAGATAGATGGAAATTAAAATCATGCATTAGCAAACAATTAGCAACACATGAAAATGGTGACCCCTGACATTGCAGTGAATGAATGGTTTCAGTGCTGAATAGATCTGCATTGTAACATAGTAGTAACATAGTAAGTTAGGTTGGAAAAAGGCACACGTCCATCAAGTTCAACCTAACTAGTTGATCCAGAGGAAGGCTAAAACGCAATCTGAAGCCTCTCCATTTGCCCCATCTGAAGCCTCTCCAATCGGACTAGTTCCTGAATCAATTTATACTATGAGCTATTTCTCATAACCCTGTATTACCGGACTTGCTAAAAAGCTATCCAACCCATTCCTAAAGCTATCTAATGTATCAACTTGCACAACTGATTTGGTAAGAGAATTCCACATCTTCACTGCTCTCACTGCAAAAAAACTGCTTCTGAATATTTAGGTGGAACCTCTTTTATTGGGTGACCTCCCGTCAGCTGGTACTGGTAAATAAAGCATTAGAGAGATTATTATATGGTTCCCTTATATATTTATACATAGTTATCATATAACCCCTTAAGCGCCTCTTCTCCAGCTTGAACATGCCCAATTTGGCCAGTCTTTCTTCATAGCTAGTTGCCCTTCTCTGTACTAGCTTATAGTCGCAAGTACTTCGAAATCGAACAAACCACCCATGCACCTTAACTTATACTGCTATTGGCCCAGGACTTTGTGGCCTTGCTGCAAATCCAGGCCTGCTTATGGCCATTTGGAGAGCACCTGATTACATTATTATTGCAAGCTCTTGTGAGCTAGGCTCTCATCCTATTTTGGTTCTGTAATCCCTGTTTGTTTTAAATGAAGTAATTTGATGGCATTATTATATAAATAAATTAATGGCAATGCTTATTGGAATTTGGAAACATCCTTTCCAGCAGGCAGATGACATATGTAAACAATAACCCTATTAAATCACTTATAGGTACTGAAATTTACACATAGAAGTAAAGGGGAATGGTGTAACCCAGATCATCGGTAGAATCCACATCATTGTGCTAGGAATTGCTTTTTTGAATGAATGGCATTGTAAAGGTTAAAGAGTCCATTAAAACAATCAGGAGACAGGATTATAAAACAAGAGCTGTCACCACCCATTAAATAGCATAAAAAAGCTTAGTAGATAGAGGCTTAAAACAGCTGGTTTATTTAAGTCACCATTTGAGATCCCAGTGGGACCTTCACCAGGCATTAAGTGTAACATTTGGAATTTGCCTCCATATTTTGCTTATGACTCTGTAGCCATTTACTCTGCTTTAAGTGCATTTGTTTCACGGCCCTCAATGTAACCATTCCCTCACTGGTTCCCTTTTAGTCTACAGTGACAGGAATGCATTCAGGTGTGTATTTTTAATAAAATATTTAAATTAACTAAACTGTTATGAAATAACAGACACATAATGTGATTGCTCCAGTGCCAACAAGAGCAAGAATTGTATTTACATTACAGGGAGACCCACTGCAACTGAACTGAACTTTAAATAAAGGTTTACATTCAGCAACCATTGAAAATAATCATAAAGTTTGATTGTCCTTGCTAACCGATCCATACAAGATTATATACTTTTCATTGCTATCAATAATGTAAAATAGACAACACACAGATATTTCCAGCAGACAGGGTGAACAATTAAAGGGGATTAAAACTCAAAAGGAAGCATTCAATTAGATCTGAAAGAAGAACCTAAGGCAGCCTTGTAGGCACACTAAGGATGAAGGAATTTGATTAAAGACAGCTGTCTTGCTGCCATTGAAGGGGCAACATCATTAAGGGCTGGTGCAGACAGGGAGATTCTGGGAGATTCTGTCGCCTGGCAATTAATCTCCCCGAACTGCCTTCTCCCTGTCCGCCGCCTGTTTAAATCAAAAAGTGCTAGCACCAATACACACGCGGCACAGCGATTTACGGAATTGCCAGAAGTTTCCTCATGAAGCAACTTCATGCGATTCCGGAAATCGCTGCGCCGCTTGTGCATTGGCGCTGGCGCTTTTTAATTTAAACAGGTGGCGGACAGGGAGAAGGCAGTTTGGGGAGATTGTCGCCTGGCGATTAATCGCCAGGCGACAGAATCTCCCCAAATCTCCCTGTCTGCACCCAGCCTAAGAGTTGTCAGTACAATGCCTGATGTATGCAAGCTAAGACAATTTCAGTTTCAGGAAAATGACTTGGCGTTGGCTGAATGACCACATGATAACTCATATAAACCAAATTCTGTAAATGAAAACTTTCTAAAAGTTGTGGGACTATTTCCTTTTTTTCAGTCAAAGTCCCATTCCAGATTCCTGCTGCTGAGGCATCTTGGACTATAAATACATTCTGCCTTAAACTAGATATGTTACCTTTAGGAAAATAATTCATCTTATTCCCCTCACATCACAGATTTACTATTTTCTACTTAGTCATGATTCCCTCCATCTCCACAACAAATCAGCATCTACAAAATTACTTAATGCTTTTTAGTAAAATCAAAGCTATTGTAAAAATCACTAACTCCACTCCAAAATTCTAGCAACAATTCACTCATTCGTATTCCTTTGATCCTTTGGGAAACAAACCACAAGACAAAGTTATTAGGAATGCAAACTACAAAATGTTTAGCAGCTGGCACTTAAGAGTTATCCATTTCCAGACAATGTAAGCAACACAAACTGCAACAATTTTAACATGCTGTGGAAGAAACCTTACATTTACCGGTTTTTCTATTAATTTTTTATTAATATTGAAATGAGTTTATTCACACAAAGGGTGTCATTTGCCTTTTTTTATTTCGCACAATTTATATCTATTGGTTCTTTCAGTGGGCCTCTAGGTTATTTGATGGATCCTAAAAAGTCCAGTCCTAAACTGTCTGTATAATAATTGTACCATTCAAGACAAATGCCCAGTGGAATATTCTATTTTGTCTTCTCCTGAGTTCTGTCTCACCTTCAGCATATATACAGAAATATTTTCTATTTCTTGTGTATCTTGTTTAGAATCAAAGAATATGTCTCCCATTAATCATCCTGATATCATATTCAGTTGGGGCTGATATAGAGAAGAAACTGTCCCTCAGAATATATGAGCAACCAGATCAGTGCAATTTAATTACATTGTGTGGGCAAACTATATATACTGCATTTCTTCACTTCAAACAACCACTTCACTCAACAATTCACACATGGTCAATTTAGACTAGCTCACTTGGACTTTGTACCCAAGTGGGTAACTCTTTGTGGTTCTAATCTTTGCAGAGGCAACTCTTTGTGGTTCTTTTACAGAATGCGATTCTAATTCAATATAATAGGATAGAGTTTATCTTTCAGTAAGTGCAACTACCTGGTTCTGACATCACAGCATCCTGAAGGGAATGACTTGGACATATAATGTAGGTTGCATCGAAAATGCCTCTGTCTTGTGTATCATCCAAGACAAGCAAGGAACATAAGCAGAGGAATGCAAGGGATAAGGGAACTGTGCACTTAACACATATTTAGGGCAAACATGGGATTAAATATGTTTCATTTGTTCAATTCAGACTGAATGAGCATCTGTTGGGGGGGGTCCTTTAAAATATCAATTTGGCAAACCAGCTTTTGGTACTATAATGCTAAAGTTGGTACCAATTCTGCACATTTGCAACTGGGCCATCCACATAACCAGAAAGAATGGGCTCATACAAATGTCAATGTCTTCATGCACCTTTAAACCTCATGTCTAAGTCGAGAAGAATATAAAAGCAGCTGCTGTTTGGGTTTCTGGTCCCTAAATTATCAGTTATGAGTCACCACCTTAACAGAGTCACAAACAGGATTTCTGATTGTAAAATTAGCTTGTCAGTCGCTTGCTGCAGAAAGAGGACTGACACTTGCCATTTCATAAAGATGTGGGCCAGTTTTAACTCTTTGAGCACCCATTATGTAGCTAGCCATATGCTGACACTTTTAAATAAATGTGCTTCTCTTGCATACTGATTTGTAATGAAGGCAGTTAAGTACAGAGTACCTGGGAAATCATCAGTGATTTGCTATGACATTTTATTGGCTTGACTTTGCCAGTTAAATGAAAATCCTAAATTCAATTTATCTCTCTCTGTACATTCAGCTATATATTTCCCTTTTTTAACCAGCTGTATTTGATGGTATGACACCGCAAAGAGGCAGTTCATCTAGCAATTCACTTATGCTATGAGGAGGTTGACAGTTAAGCCCTGTAAATTATCTGAAACTAGGTTTTATTTTATTCATTAATATTTAAAGGTTTTGTACTATTTTTTTTGTTCTGCAATGTTGTCTGATTGCTGGGGTCCTACTTTGAGAATAATAGGAGAGGGTCTGAACAGAAATATGAGTAATGCATATATTTTCATTTCTTACTGTAGGCTGTAGAGAAGCAGATTAGAAATAGTATTACTTAAAAACACAATAGATTAAAAGGCTGGTTCACCTTTACATTTTTATAGCTTCTGAATTATTTTTAGGAATCACTGACCCCATCTTAAAAGCAAATGCTCTGCAAGGCTACAAATGTGTTGTTATTGCTACTTTTTATCACTTGTCTTTCTATTTAGGCCTCTACTATTCATATTCCAGTCTCATTTAAACCAATTCATGATTGATAGGGTAATATGGGCTCTAGAAACCAGATTGATAAAATTAAAACTTTATAGAGCTGCTGAAAAAGCTAAATTAATAAACATGAAAACCAGTTGCAAATTGTCTCAGAATATAACTCTCTATGTCATACTTAAAGTTGATTTAAAGGCAAACCGCTCCTTTAAATGAAGATTCTACTGACTGATTCTACATCATAAAAGTACATTTTAAGGTACATAAACTGCTCCTTTAATGCTCTATGCATATTATTTATACATGTGTATATGGCAGGTTCTGCAATGCCATAGTACTGAGATCCTGCCCACATCTAGGGTTTACTTGGTGCCTTAACCTGGTTCTCTTTTAACAAAAAAAATGTCATTTAGAAAGAAAATTTTAATTAATCTTGATGTTTCCCATAAATTTTGCATATTTATCATCCTAAACACAAAATACTTCAACTAAGGTTGAAGAGAACTACTGTATATAAATTGAAAGAAGAATTTGGATGTAGGATCACAGAGATTTCAAAGCAGTCTATATCACTCTCGTGTTTTTCATAATCAGCCTAATGAATTTACTTTAGGATTACCTTTAAAAGCCTGATGTAAACAGTTGCAGTAGGTAAGGCCTCTCCCTTTTGCTTGCACTGTTCCATTTGTGTACAGAGCTCAGCACCTGCTTGCCACCTGCCTGCTGTACCTTGTGTAAGCTGTTTTTGCTATCAGAAGCCCGTCGTTGTTCCTAGAAGTCTGGTAATTAAATAAAGATGTTTTCAGCCCTGTTACCTATAAAAGCACAACTTTCACAGGTGGTGGGTAAAGCAAACAAAGGAATCAAGTTTTCATAACTCATTCCATGTATTAAATGGGGATGTACAAACTTACAAGTCTATTTAAACCACTATATCTTACTAGAAGCCACAAATTGAGGGTGAATTTATTGTATGGAGGATTCCAGAATTAATTTGTAGGAGCTTTGTTCAATATATTGTAGGTTTTATCCAGATTTGCACAATAGCCTCTGTCTGCATTACCCTCTCTTTTTACTCCTTCCCTAAAGACATCCCAGAACAATACACAATGTCTTATAACTGGGATATGAGATGTTCTAGTAGTACCCTGGCTCATCAATTATATAGAGCTGGAGGTGACAACAAAGACACTGCTTTATTATAAATAATCTCATCCTGTTCAGACATCAGTATGAACATCTTCTTTGTATCCTTATCTATAATTGTGTAGTTGTAGTTCCACAAATAATTGAAGGGTTGTATGCATAAAGCACTCTGCCATGTAACATTTTGTGATATATGTATTCATAGATACATTCACTTGCACCTTAATGAGCTGCACACAATTTTGGAATATTTATAATAAAGAAGAGAAAACCCAAAATTGTCTGGAGTCCCTCGTAAGAGTAGCTCTGATTCTCAAGTTATGTCATTCAAGCATCAGCAGAATTTGCAGTCTGACAAAATTAGCAGTAATGGGTACACAAGTAATATACTCAAACTTGACTTATTCAACAGACAGAGGGTGCAGCTAGAGGAAAATCCCAGTCTAGAGAAGTGACATTTAATCAGTGAGTCTTAAGTTGAGCCAGATTACCGATCCAAAGGGGTTGCTCTAGCTGCCAAGAATGTGAGCTATTAATCTATGCCAATCAGAACAAGTAGTGTAACAGCTGAGATTTAGTCAATACTTTTTACTACCTAGAGAGCAGTGATAAACAATATCAGGTGAGCATATTCAGACTGAAAACTGCCAGTACTGACATTATCAGGTGTTTCTCATTCAAGTTGATGGAATATGTAAAGGCAATTTGAGACACTTTTTAGTGAAAAAATGCCCTTTGTGCCATGTTTAAAATCTGGATGGAGGGAAAGGAAATTTTAAAAGCTTACAATTTGGAAGATGGGGTAAATATTTTAAGAGATGTTTTGAAAGTTAAAAGGCTGGCAGAAAATGTGACTGGACATGATGCATAGTACCTGACTTTATGACCTATTTGGAATATTATCTCCTTTAACTATATACATATGGGTCAAATACATATAAAAAGCACACGACATCCACAGGTTCATGATGAGATGAAAGGGCATTTTTTTTAATCAAACTTTGGGGTATTATGGCTTCATTACAGTAAATAATGGCTGAATGTGGACAACTCAAAGGTCATCCCCACTATCAATCTAGGACAGCATGACATGGGAAAGGTTTGATTTACAAATATGCACAAGGCTTTGAGTTACGAATATACTTTCATTATATTTTGGTCATTTGACGATGTCTTTTAAGAGCACCTGCCCTGAATCGTAATCAGCTTATCTTCTTCCTGCTACTCAAAGGCCACTGCACCTCATCCCCCCACAGGATGAACCCTGTATGATTTTACGCTGTGCACCAGAGAATTAAGTTATTCCTTCATTCTTTAGTACTGATATTAAGGAAAACAAATACTCAAAACATGGTATACTCATGCCCTTGTTAAAAAACTTCTCTGATTAATATGTATATTCAATATAAGGAGAAAGAGTTATTTACAATGTTACCATGCAAAAACAGTTTTCATTTGGAGAACCCTCATTGTTACATTACAATTTCTGAACTTATAAACCATAAATTATGTTTAATGGTCTAGTCTAATAAAGCATGAAAAGATATGGAAAATGGGAGTGTAACATTAATCATAACCTTTTACCCCTGATCACACTTAAAAGGATGTAAATATCCTGTATAGCTCTGTATACATTACATCTTTTAGTCTCCCTGGTAATTGTACAGTTTTCCATCTTCACTATTTACAATCTTCTCTTCAGTGCAAATCATTGACCCCCATTAACATCTCATACCTTTTACATTCACAGTGCAACGTTTCTGCATCAGTTACCTTCACCAGTACAAACATTTTATACTGAAATATAGAATGCGTCTCCTTTCAAAACTGTTTGCTGTTTTCAAACTGATCAGGAACCAAAATCATCACTAGATAAGTTTATTTATAAAACGACTTGCACATGCTGGAAATCTGGGTAACAAAACTGCATTGCAGAGAAAAAATACATGCTAATTTCACTATTGCACTATTGCTCACTGCAGTCAGGGATGTAAATGAACCCTATGGTGCTGTTTAGTAAAAGTCACAGTTCTTAGTGCTAGAGTATTAAAGGAATTGTTCAGTGTAAAAATAAAACCTAGGTAAATAGATAGGCTGTGCAAAAATATATAGTTAGTTACCCAATAATTTAATCTACAAAGGCTGGAGTGACTGGATGTCTAACATAAAAGAACACTACTTCCTGCTTTGCAGCTTTTTTGGTTTCTACTGACTGGTTACCAGGGGGGGGGGGCACATGGATCATAACTGTTGCTTTTGAATCTGACCTGCATGCTGAGGATCAATTGCAAACTCACTGAACAGTTATGTCCCATGTGGCCCCCATGGACGAAAGGTGTCCATACACGGAAAGATCCACTTGTTTGGCAACATCACCTTGAGGTGGGGATATCGGGCTGAACCCTAGGGCCCAACGACTGGATCAGAATGGAGGAGATACGGGTGATCGGATTGCGGGACCGACAGGATTTTTAGTCCCGTCCGATTGACATCTGCCCGACTTTCAACCAGATATTGACCGGGAAGGGCCCCATACACGGGTCAATAAGCTGCCTAATCGAACTGTCAGCAGGCCCGGATTTGTGGTGAGACCACATTGGCCCTGGCCTAGGGCGATAGATTTTTAGGGGGGCAGCATGCCACCCAACCACTCTATGGGGAGCAACAGGGGACGTGGTGCTCCTGCGATTTTGTGTATATGCTCTTGCGCCTGCGTTAATGTGGGTGGGCACTAGGACCGTGTGGCTAGGCACCATGACCGTGCACCCTAGGGTGCCCACCCTGCAAATCCGGTGCTGTCTGTCAGCAGCTTTTATCAGCCCGTGTATGGCCACCTTAACTTAGAGTTAGAGAGCTGCAAAGCAGGAAGTTGTGTGGTGGCTATTATGTTTGACATCCAATCACTCCAGCCTTTATAGATTACATTTTTGCCTAACTATATTAGAAACATTTTTTTATATTGCACAGCCTTTTTTATTTACCCAGTTTTTTTTATATTGAATAGTACACCCCTTACTACTCCATGGACTGTTGCATCCTGCACCTAGCTTTGGATTCAACATTTGCAGAAAGCAGCAACAGTGGGTGCAGGACAGCCCTTTCCTTACTGACTGCCAAAGGACAAATTTTGATATTCATTAACTTGCATGTCTGAATGAGACAGAGACCTGCGGCAATTGCTGTAAAGCAGAACTGTTCTGTTATGTAAATGACCCCTATTATTTACTATCTAACCTCCCCAAAATATGCAAGAAGCAAAGCAATATTAGAGGCCTACCGTTTTAAGAGCAAGTTTTCTACCATAATCTATACTTGTTTCTTCTCTATGCTTGGCGAATTGGCATCTATCAATTTACACGTGGAATCACAATCTCCACATGTATGACTAATGTTTATATGAATAAGGCAGCTAATGATCATACCAAATCAATAATGCATCTTAATTGCATTATTTTATCTTGCCAGAATATACATAATTCATTAATATGCTACCTTACTTATATATCTGCCTTATGCAAATTGTTTGGCTAATATGTGACAATAAATCTTGCATTCACAAGGACATCTATATCTAGTTATTTATGTGGTAGGATAAAACTCTATTTAAATGAAAGAAATTCTTAAAAATAAATCCTGAAGCTTTTCCTTTCAAGGATAAAAATATGTTCTCAAGCTTCAATTAATAACTAATGTATAACTATGACACAACAGAATGTTATTTACAAAACAGCAATATGGGTGTATATAGCATATACTGTATATACACAGCATACAGTTGAAACACAAAGGCAAGCAGCACTGAAATAGTAAGGAAATCTATAAGGATATATATTGAAATAGGTGTCCCGCAGGTAAGTTCTTATCATACAGGTGTCCTGTAAAAAGAAACCCAGTGCCAACCAACTTACACAACACTTTTGTAGCAAAACACAGAAGAAGGGTCCTTTGTGACCTCAGGAGAGATCTGCTGGGACATACATTGTGCAATTGTAATAAGAATTATATGGTGGCTATGGTGATGCTGAAATGGGAGACTGAAGAACCTGGAATAAAATAATTTTCTTCACCAGAAAGTCCATAGATACTGTAGGTCCAGAACTGAAAAATTGTTATGAGTTATCGTTCACGGATAACTTCACAATAAGTTTGGGTACTATGGTCATAATATTCAGAAGGTTTCGTTTTAATTATTGGTATAAATATGGATTTTAACACTTTATAAGATGACATCTATCTAAAAGGCTGTGTTTTGCTCTAGAAGTCTGAGAAAATGTATAAAGAAATCTCATAAATGGTTATACTGTAGGTTTACATGATAGATCGATAGCAAGAAGATAGATGATTGATAGATGAAAGATGTGTAGGGGTTGTTATGACTACACATGCATGGAGAGGGCACAACTTGGTACATAGTATGTCAATAATGAAAATTATAATTAATTACATAGTAGCATACTAACATAGTTAGGTTGAAAAAAAGACACAAGTTCAGCTAAAAAGCTATGTAACCTCTTCTTAAAGCTATCTAATGAATGAGTCTGTAAGACTGATACAGGGAGAGAATTCCACATCTGCACAGCTCTCATTGTAAAAAACCCCTCTGAATAGTTAGGTGGAACCTCCTCTCTTCTAATTTCTAATGTTTAAATAGTAAATTACCCATGGTTAAGGGTTTTCTCTGAATTTTCCAGTTTATTTGCCACAGCCCTAAAATGTACTGATAGCTTAACCATTTTTTTGTGAAATTGGTACTAGGCTATTGGAATGTTTGTTAGAATGTTAGAGTTTTTACAAGGACGTTTGTTTGCAAGTGCCACTGAGGCAGGGAATCATTCAACGTCTGATTTAGGTGATAACGACCCATATTTTAATGTAATTATGCCATTTGTTATGATGCCACCCTACAGTACATCATGACTTTTTGTACTGGCAATGGATTGAGTGTCCCCTTCCCATGCTTTATAATCCCCTTTGCAGAAGTAAAACTGTAGTTGCAACATGTTTTAATCTGCCTTGATAGCAAGGTCAGGTTCTCCTTTATGACCTCAAGGTCAAAAGGCCAGCAGCTTAAATATAATTTTAAGGTGGAAACACATTTTAAAAGACTTAATTAAGATCACAAAGTCAGAAAATCATAATTATTATTATAATCAAAGCATATAATAACTTTATGTCTTTTTAAATAAAGACAAGGCAGACAAGGGAAGCAAATTTGCCAGATCCAATTCATACTATTAGTATCGGTTTCTAGTCTATAATTATCTATGATTGTTAACCAACTGGATACTGAAAACACAGATCAGTTCAATTTGCTGTCATGAGCCTTTGATCAAAGACACCCAGAACAGAAATACATAATAATCAATATATTAAGAAACGTTATTAGAATCTTAGAATGCAGATTCTCCATAAATGATTGCCAACCAAAATTTCCACTTGTTTGCTTGTTAACTTTGAAATGCTAAAAGCTGAAACATACTTCCAAATTGTAGCAATTCAGTGCTAAAGCAGAATTTAAACTGTGTGCACATTAGCCTTCTCCATTACTTACTGGATAAAAGCATTATACAAATAACCATCATACAAGATATGTGAATAGGATTCAACTGTACAGCATCTTCTTGTTATGCTTTGACAAATACCAACAGGTTTATAGGAAAGATGATAGTCTATGTACGCCCATTTTTATGGCCTGTTCTGCAAGTAAAATGATTAATTTAAACAGATAAAATGAGGAAAAAGAAAAAAAAATAGATAGAAAGATCATACATTGGTGGATAAAAAAAGCAGATTGATTAATCCTTTTTTCATCCTTCAATCTTAAGTGTTCCTTGTAATAACACACATTTACTTTGTACTGTATTGTTTTGAATATTAACTGGCATATTGTGGTAATCTCACTTCTTATGTCATTAAATACAATTTAAAATGACAGAGGTGTTTATAGACAAGTAAGGAGATGAGACTTCCAGACTTTAGCTTCTTTAGCACAGAGTTTGTTTAAGGGATATCAGTGCCATACATTAGATTCACAAGGCTGAAAAAGAAGCCTCTTTCCAAAAGCATAGTAGTAATGTTAAAAGCAATAGAATCAATTTTCAAAAATCATAATATGAACCATTAATCCCTATAGGCTTGCTCACAGTTGTCAGAGTGTTTGCGGTAGTGTGTGATCTCGTCAGCTAACAGAAATGGTTAATTAAAGAACAATAAGCATAAGTGTGGTAAAGTTGAGCCCTATGCTGTGATTATGGGCCAGAGGGTTATTTATTATCCAAAATCATGGAGCCTGGCCTCTGCTGTATTAAAGAGCTCAGATTTATTCACCTGTACATGCCGAGTCTATGAGCAAACACTGCCATATGGAGATAAAGGAAAATGATATGATTTTCTGTTTACATTAGTGAAACAGCAGCTGCTGGAACCTTTACATGAGAACAGACCCGGAAACTTTTTACCTCTCTGTACAGAAGTCATCAATAATCCCGAGTCATCTCTGCTTCTGCTACCGGTAGTGTTCCTTACTTTCCAAAATATCAGACACTGACCCTTCTAAGGTACACCTAGCATCCCCTGTACCCAGTCCCATTCAGAGGGTACCTGGTGACCCCTGTACTAACTATTTAGAATTTAAAGCGAACTTGAAACCCCCTTGCCAATCTAATCAAATGGGATCAGGGAATCCCATTAATTGCTATACATTGTTTATAGATAAGCTAATTCCCCCAATCCATTGTTTAAATTAAGTACACATCATTTAAGTACTAACCCACAAACCTACCCCCACTGTTCTTTTAGTGGAGTTAATGATGCTCAGTATCCTGCTAAATGTTTAAGGCTAACAGGAATATAGTGCCAGAAAGAAAATTGGCACAGCCTACTATAAATGAAAGCAGTGCTGAGAATAATAATTAGTATAGGGAAGAGATGGTACAACTATACAGTGGGAGTTGATGTGACCTAACTACAATAGTGCATTTGGGTACAGCAGGTAAAGTTCTCTCCCTAAAAGTTACACAGAAGTATATGGAATTCAGCAAGGACTGTGTATATGCAGATCCCTATATTAACTGTAGCCCTAGTCATAACAAGAACGTGCAGCATCTTAGAACATCTAGCCAGTATCAGCTAAGCCCAGCTTACCTTGTAAGAGGCAGAGAAAACAGAGTGCCCACTCAGCAGGTGCCATTCTGAAATAGGAGTGGGTTTAGTGCCGGAGGTAGTTGCCCCTCTGCAATAATCCACTTCTGGTGTCTCCAGGGCGTGTCTGGAACAGAATGAAGGTTCTCCTGTGTTTTCCTGTAATCCCTTAGCCAGAGTGACCCATGCTGTCCAAGTGTCTGCAGTCCTTTCCCCAAGTGTGGGAGAGAATCTCTGATTCTATGGGACTGGATCTGCCAAGACCACAACTGGTCTCAACCCAGCCTGCTCACTAGCTGAGCCTGCACCATACACTGTGCATTGCCAGGCATCCTGCTGAGTGTCCCTTGCCTGTCTCTCTTCTTAGGGGATGTGGGAGGACAATCTGTTTTCTTCCTGAGACGGTAGTGGTGTCAGACGCCAAAAGCAGTGGTGTCAGACGACAAAGGCAGCTCGCAATGAAATCCACAGAAAGAAAAGTTGCTGCAGAGATGCTGAAATGTCCACTCCCCTGAT